>OZ038475.1:28023288-28063288 GCA_964036315.1 Acanthosepion esculentum | reverse complement strand
ATATATATATATATATATATAATCCTACATGGATCATTTAATTTATTGAATATTTTGTTTTCCAGATGAACCATATAGAAGAATAAAAGACCTGAAGACTTGCTCAGTTTCAGGCTTAATATGACCGAGATAATCACTAAATGGAATGTGTTGTGCAAGCTACTAAAAGTTTTTTTGAATTGTAGAGCTAGTTTTTGAACTGAGAGAAAAGAGTGACAAAATTTAGAAGATGATTTTTTTAAATGGTGTGGCAATAAATTTATAACAATTATAATCAATAAGTACATCTAGAAAAGGGATTTTTTATTAATATCGTCAAAAGTGAACTTTAACAGAATTTTTTCAAAATTATCTTGACATTATATAATGTGAGACTACCCACCTCTGCAACTCGCTGCACAAAGACACTGACCCCACGTCGTAGAATTTCTGTGCGGTGGATCGAGCGAGAGGTAGGCTCACAGGTAAAAGAAAAACACAACTACAAACTTGGGTAAGACGAAAAGAGGAGAGAAGGTGTGTGACCTTTTTGTGGATGATAACTCTTGGTTGATTCTCGGCTGGCGGAAAAAATATATCCTAACTAACAATGTCCGGCTGCTAATGGGTCGCTCTTCGATGTTACGTGCTCCGGCCTAAATCAACCTTCCTCGAACCTAAACTAAGTCTAACTCCCCGTGGCCCAAAGCGCTGCCGTATATATGGAGAATCCTCTTTCCTCATTTCCGGACAAGGGACACCCACGAATAAACCCATAACTTTTTCATGACCATTTCTCTCTTTGAAGAAAGTGGACATAAAAATATTTCTTAGCCTAGCTGACTCCGATTCAGGGACATTAAATTCAAACCCTTTTAAGTTTTGACCAGAGCCGGTCTTTTTCCTATCTTAGTATTTTAACAAGTACTTAACACTTATCTACCCTTTTCGCCATATGTTTTTATCTAGATTCCTAATCTAATCATTTGGTCTTGAAGTTTGATGTCCAGGTCAAATCTAACTAATCTTCTCGCACATATGTGTGCGCGCGCACGCACACACAGATGTGGGGGTGTATATATACACACACACAGATGTGCGGGCGCACACACACACACACGTGTGCGCATATATCCGACTCATAGTGTCACAATAATGTCATTAACAGTTTTTGGTTGTGTAAAAATATCATCAGTGGAACTTACATTGACAGTGAGCATATATATATATATATATATATATATATATATATATATATATATATGTATGTATGTATAATATATATATATATATATGTATGTATGTATAATATATATCTATATATATATATATATATATATATATAATGATTTTTTATGAAAAATATTTTACATTGCAACATGGAAATTTCTATGTTTTGAGATTTAAAGTTTTTATCTTGTCATTAGGCAATGTTTGGTAACTTTGGTGAAAATGATTTACATTTGAAAATAGAAAACAATATGTATGCTTATTAAAGAATTAATATGAAGTTAGGGGAATCCAGATTTTTAGATCTTATGGGTGTGTCAATTTTAACTAATCAGAAGGAAGGTCAATGCTAAATTTGAAAAGTTAAAAATATAGGTTAGATGATGGGGAATGTATGGTATTCATACGTGTCTTTGGGAACTATCATATTAATGGCTCGACACCTTACTTTCAGCAAAAAGTATACATTTAAGTTATGAAGAAATATTCTTAGAGATATGTATATCCCTGACAATGGGTTAATTTTATTTTTTTTTTAAAACTTATTTTAACCTATATTTTAGAACTATCTTAAAGGGACCTCTGGTATGATTAAAACATTTTTATATATTTTTGAACCAAAATATAATTCTTATTTTATTCATTATGTCTTATTAATACATAGCAATTTAAAATTCAAAGTCAAGGAATTAAATTAATATTACATGTACCATAATATATAATAAAATAATGGATATATAATCATAGTACATAGACTTTTGTAAAAATTCTTTAACTATATTTAAGGTGAACATTTTACAATGTCTACATATGACAGTAAGCTTATTTTGCAGATTTAATAGATCATTATTTTTAAGAAACTTAATAATGTATAGTTTTTAATATAGACACAGGGGGCATGGGTCATTTAAGAACTTACATATTCTCATTTTTTTAATATTTTCCATTTTACTGTGGGTGTTTTATTGATTTCTTTTACATACCAAAAATATTTAGATAGGGATGTTTGGTTATGGTACATGTTGCTGTTAAAGGAATAAATATGCTAGTACAATCTTAATTTGAAAGAGTTTTTTGTGCTACCGGTATAAAATTTCTTAACATCTGGGTTTTCAGTTGATGAAATAGTGCATTAATAAACAATAGATTCAGTAAGGCATTTATTTTCCAAATTTAAGAAATGCACATATCTTGTTCTGATCTTCCATATCTGCTAACTTTTATATTCATATCTGAAACATTAACAAAATCATTTGAAAAGAATGAATTTTCTTTATAATTCTACATTATTCCTTCTCTCTCATATATATATATATATATATATATATATATATATATATATATATATATATATATATATACATAGCTACTGGAGTCAGCTTGGTTTTAAATAGAATTCCTTATAATCATATCCTTGTGTTAGATTAAATTAAAAGCTTATTTTACCTGACACATTTCATCCTCTGAGGGACGTTATCAAGGCAAATGCATCAGTTAAGATAAGTTTTCCTTTTGCCTTTATTCATATTGTCCTATATATATATATATATATATATATATATATATATATATATATATATATATATATATATATATGTGTGTGTGTGTGTGTGTGTGTGTGTGTGTGTGTGTGTCTAGATATTTATGGATACTTTCTTATATGTGTTTATATATTTATGGGTACCTGTATATTTAGTTGATTCCAAGTTTCTTAATACTATCTTTTCGCAATGTTAGCAAAAGTGTCTCTCAGATCTTTATTTTGAAATCAGGCAACTGTGGGTTTACAAAGACTTTGGACAAGTGTAGAATTTAGGAAAACGATTATTTAAAAATTTTCATGAGTATTTACTTGCTAGTTTTCATTACTTTTCCCTGAAACTGTTGTTATCAGTGTTATCAGACCATAGCAGCAAACAGACAATTTTGTTTTTAATGCCATGTTACTATAGGACATAGCTGATCATCACTATCCTTAGATTTTCTTTATTATTTGTGAATTGCCATGCATTTTTGGAAAAGACAGTGAAGTGGTTTCCTGTTACCTCCTCCAAATTTTGGAATTCAGAGATTTCCTTCACTGAAAGAAGTTGCCACCTCCAAGACAACTAGTCTAAGTTTACCTTGATATTTCACTCATGGCTGAGGGTGAGGAGAAGAGATGGACTCATACCTTTCTCAAGAGCATTGATGCAAAAAGTGAATGCAAAAGACTAGCCTAGAAAGTTCAGCTTCTTGATTTCAGACGAAAACATGAACATTTTCCAACAGGTTTCAATAACATTTTTGCTTTCCAAGATTGCAATAGGTAAATTGTCGCCATTTCATATTTTTTATTTCATGCAAGCATGTTGTCCGTTTTTGATTTTGTCAACTGAAAAGTATAGTATGATAGGTTTGGCACTGTCTGTGAGAAAAAGAGCACCACAATGCAATTCACTTGCCAGAAATTTGGAAATAGCATGCTGTACTACTTGGCATTTGCACTGGAAGTCAATCTGAGAAGAGTGCAGAGGATTTTGAATGAGTTGGATGGGTCTCATGGTGATTACAAAGGTATATCAGTTCAGAAAACTCACTGATTGTTCTAATAAGAAAAGAACTCCTGAATTTGTTGGTGGAGCTTCAGACTCAACACAGAGGCCTACACCAAGTGTCTTGAGGACATGTTTGCTGGAAGACCATATACTGGCAACAGGACTCTGCACTATGTCACACAAGCAGGAGAACCCAGTAATAGTTGTCAGACAATTTCTGCAACCATATAACCCCTTACATCTGCCCACCTAACACTCCAGATCGCAACTCCCTGATTATTATGTCTGGGGTGTAGTTGAGAGAGAGACTAACAAAACTCCTTGCAACACCAAAGATGAATTGAAGGCAAGGATTATGGCAGCATTCTCCAACTTAAACAAGGAGATTGTCCAGAAGAGTTGCAAGAGATTCCAAAATTGTCTGGAGGCCATAGTTAAAGCTAATGGCGATTTTATTAAATAAATTTATTTTTTAGTATTTCAAGATATTTTTTGTGTAATTTTGGTAAATATATCTGTTAAAATGAGATGTCAGTGTTATTTTCATTTTTGTGTAATTTAGATGACAATTTACTCATCGTATCCTGAAGTTTAAATATAGTGAAAAAAAAAGAAGGTATAAGTTTAAACTAATACTAGAAGGATAGGTTATTAAAAGTGATAAAGTGTCATACTATGACACATTGATTAGTAAGCAAATCTTTCAGATTATTATTATAGAAGTGAATTTAAATTTTTTTTTTTTTTTACAGTCAGGTTCATGCTGTACAAGCCCTGGGGTTCACTCAAGGTACAGGGTTATGTTAAGGGTCAGTTTATATGGATAGGAGGGTAAGATAATGGTTAACTCTAGACTTAAACAGGTTAAGATTTTAGTGATCAGGGAAAATTCCTCTTAGCTTGTAATTCATGGGAGAAACCTGAAAGGAAACGTAACATATTATTTGGTAAGCAGTTAAAGGAAAGGAAAACTTTACTGATATAAAAAAAATTTGAAAGAACTAATGATCCAGGATTTAAAAATGAATTCTAGTCTTTGCTCTATGTTTTTAGATATTGGCTATTTCAAAATCATCTTAAAATCTTTGAAAATAATCTAAATTTTGTGATTTCAAATGGTGCAATCAAAAGATTTTTTTTATTTTTGTATGTATCTTTGGTGTTGTTACACTAAATGTGGTAGAGTTTTTCTTCAGGACAGTGATTTGTGGGAAGAAGCTGTTCGAGTAGAACTTACTGATGGAATACAGATGGAATTTGGCTGTTTTCCTACTATGTAAGTGGCATGGTGGGTCCTAGCTGTGAAGGTTAGAACTGGCAGAACCAAGGAATGTAGTTTGTCCGAGCACTTTCGATGATGGTAGTGATAGAGCTTTGAGAGACTCACTACATTCCATCGGTGAGAGTTAGGTTGGAAGGTGGAAAATAATTCACTCCTTATTATGCTCCTCATTTGTAGTCTTATATTATGCTCAGTTAAGCTCTCTGAATATTCTAATATTGATGAAATACTGACGGTTAATTCATACCATACAGAGATGAATATATTCTTTTTCTAAGCAATGGTTGATTTTTTTTGTTTTTATTAGGTACTCCAGGAATGAGGCTCTGAATAAGATCTAAATAAATTTTGATTCAGACAGAATATCTTTATATATATATATATATATATATATAGATATACATATATATAAAGATATTCTGTCTGAATCAAAATTTATATATATATATATATATATATATATATATATAAAGATATTCTGTCTGAATCAAAATTTATTTATATATATCAAAATTTATATATATATATATATATATACATACAACATCATACTTGTCTGAAGTTGATGTTAAAAGTTTCAGCATTTTTTCAAAAACATTTTTTTAAATTCTTATAAACTCATAACACTACTATCCAATAATTAAGTTTTTCTTAATTTTCAAAAACATTATGATTCACCTTAACATTAAGTGAAACAAAGGTAAAAAAAAAGAAAAAAAGATGGCTTGAGAGACAATTCCCTGGTCATTGGAAGATTATCTCAGATGTAAACCATGCAAGCTATTTGCTGATCTTTACTATGGTACCGAGAGTTTTTGAATTTATGCACAACACTAAACTGGCATTGATATCTCATCAATTTACAGTTGAGCTGACTAAATATAGCCATAAATTCTATGCTAATAGTTTCTTTTCTTGCAGTTCTTGCTTGTGGAACTACCAGCTCCATGCTTTCCAGCCAACTTTAATCGGCAAAAAATTTCAATGAAATGTCAATTTCTATCTACTGTCCACCTGATTACTATCTTCTTTTTCTGCTCATTATTAATGTTTCTGTTCCTAATTCTTCCACACACAGTAACCCCTTATGTTTTAGTGGCATTACTGCCTTGTTTGGGGTGATTCTGATAAAAATAAATTATAAAAATTTAAAATGTACCAAAGCAGAAAATCAAACTAAAACATTACTCTTACATATTTATGGAAGTCAACTCTATTTATATGAAGTGTATGAAAACATTTGCAGCATTTCATATTAACAAAATACTTTTCTACTGTATATTTAAGTTTCTAGTTTTTAAACAAAGAGACCATGAGGAACTTGGTAACACCTTTTAGGCAATGTGGGAGAAGATCATATAAATGCCATGGTAACATGCTAAATGCAGAAATTATTTGATGAGAGTGCAGTAAAATGGCTATTAGCTTTCCAGGATAATGCAAACAAACAAAATGGAACTTGAGATTTATAAAACAGTATGCCATTTAAAATATATCCTGAAAAGTAATCATAAGGATATTGCCAAGATCAGTTTTTGTGCAGCTTTAATAAAAAATCTTTAAATCTGAAACATCTTGATTGTTTCAAGTCAATTGGCAGAGAAAAAGAATCAGTCAATTGTTATTTTAAATCTTTTTTTATGTTGTGCAGTTTGATTGCACAACATGTGCTTGTATGATTGGCTGACTTGCCAGCCAAAGTAAGTAATCAATTTGAGATGACGTTGGAATTAGAATTACCTTTGGGATGTTTGATTGAGAAATATTACAATGATGACATAAGAAAACAATGGAAATTTCTTTTGAAGAGTTTAGCTTTTCTCACAGCATATCAGTTTACTCAGGTCACATTAAACTGTTATATATATTAAGTGATGACAGTCTCTTTCATGCTTGAAAGCAATCTTCTGGGACTGCCTGAAGATTGTGTTCAAGCATGTAACAGACTGTCGCCACTTTGTGTTGTCTTCAGTGTCCACTTTTATATTTACACATTCTCTATCCCTGATATTGAGCACTTTTACCCATAAATATGTCATAAGTTATTATATATATATATATATATATATATATATATATATATTCAAACATCTTTCATTGAATAATATAGACATGTTATGTCTATTTTTATAATATTTTTATAATATTTTAATATATTTTTATAATAATCCTTTCTCATTTTCTAAACAGTTTCTTGATGTAAAGATGAAATTCATCAAGGGAGGTGCCATAGTTTTTTTTTCCTCCCAAAGTACTTTTAATCTCCTCTTTATATTATTTAATGAAAACATGTTTGAATAAAGATATGTTGTATATATATATATATATATATATATATGAAAGGATGATGAATAGTTATTAACCCAACCCACTTTACAAAATTAATGTTTCAATGATCAAGCTTCAGAATACTAATTTTGGGAAGTGGGTTGAACCAACAACTTCTCATCACTGCTTCATATATTAAGTGAAATTAATGACAACCAGCCTGGAGTGAGAAGTTGTACTGAAGAAAAATTGTGCGCTTAGACAGAAAACAAACCTGTATCCTTTTTTTGATCAAGGAAACAGTTTCTATACCCAAAGTGAGTTGTGTTGATTCTTATGACCACAATATCTATACCTGCAAATATACTTTCTCTGTTGCTGAGTACATTTCTCATATAAATATACCAAAAATCACACACACACACACATATATATATATATATATATATATATACTTTATTGCTGATATTTTTTGTTGTGATCTATATATATATATATATATATATATATATATATATATATATATATATATATGTAAAGATAGATAGAGAGAAGGTGATATGGGGTGAGAGAGAGAATTCCCTTTTGTGAAAACCTCTTCTGTTTGATTCATATATATATATATATATATATATATATATATATATACACACACACATAAGTGTGCATATACTTGACAGAGTGAGTGCATTGAAATCAAGTGGCCTGGCTGAAAAATTGAACTTTCAATTTTATAATTATAAGTCTCTTTACAAACCTTTTCTTATAGGACTTATATATATATATATATTATATATATATATATATAAGAAAGTGAGAGAGTGAGAAAATGTAGCACAAATACATTCCATTTTTTGGAAACCTCTTCTGTTTGATTCTTATAGAAATCACATACACACACACATATATATATATATATATATATATATATGTGTGTGTGTGTGTGTGTGTGTGTGTGTGTGTGTATGTATGTATATTTGTATGTGTGCATGTATATAGGTATGCATATACTTGACAGAAATCAGGTGGCATAACTGAAAATTGAACCATCAATTCTATAATTACAAGCCTCTTTCCAAATCTCTTATCGTTCTCTTTTTTCGACCAATGTTCCTCATCAACATTTTTATAATTATAAACCCCACAGATTGCCATTAATTTCCTTCTATCCTTTAAACTAAATAATTACTTTCCCTTCTGTTAATATATGCTAATTACTTGCCATTCATAGCAATGTTCTAACTTTATACCAATTGGCTAATCTAATTATTCTCCTGACTTGTGACTGGCCTTGAAGCAATTATTTGTTTCATTATCTTATTATGCTTATATTTTCTCTTATTTTAATTATTCTTTTCACCTTTTTAATATCATGCTTACTTCACATAGTCTTTGTGTATTTTTGCAGGCTTTAACCTTCAATGAATGTATGATTCTACAACTCTCTATATGCCATGTTCTTTTAGGACAAAAGTAACCCTAGCTCTCCAGTTTATTTTCTCTTTTAAATAAGCAATTTTTTATTTTATTTTAACAAGCCTCTGTTTGTAGCACTTGTTTCTCCATACATTTTCACAAATATGTAGGCTACTCATTTTTATTGCCTTCGTTCCAAATCTTAAATTCTCCAAAATGTCTTTACTCTTTCTTTATTCCCAAAATTTCAGCTGTGCCATTTTGATTGTTAGCATCAGATGTTTTGTAGCACCTATTTTCCTTAAAACATCCTCACTTGCTGCATGCTCTGTCTATGACATTCTTAACATTTGTTAGTAGCACCACATTTTAGTTGCTTCAAGTATTTTCTTCATTTGTGATAAAATTGTCCAGTTTTCACTGTTGAACAGAAGGTCAGACATTACATAGTAATCCAATAATCATTTGTAGAACCGAATTGTCTTTCACCTCTATCCAGGTCTGTTCAACTAAGAACTTTGCTTGTTTCTGTTAAGAAATAATTATGTTTAGTAGCAGGGTTCATTAACTAACTAAATAACCTGATAGATAAGCAGTACTATTTAAGTAACTTTTAAACTTTAACCTCCTTCACTCCCTCTAATTTTCTCATTATCTTAGACTGTTTTTTACTTTGACTCATTCATAAGATATTCATTCATAGTTGAACACCTTGCAAATTACAACCCAACTTGGCATACATACGTTTCATCATCATGAAGAAGACCCTAAATTTGCTTCAGTCCTAATGAAAAGATTTACTCTCAGTGAGGATCTGTAACTTGAACATCTATTGAGACTGAAGCTCACTCCATGTTATAATTTGTATATTTGTACCATCACTGAAGATGCTGGAAAATGGTTGGTACCTTATACTGTTCCAGAAAGTCCTTGACTCTTCCCATCATGCTCTGTCTTTACAAGAGTCAGATCAAACCAAAAATGGTGTATTGCTGCCATATCTGGGCTGTAGCTACCCAGTCTTCACTTGCAGCTTTGAAGGAGTTCAAAAGCATCAATACAGCCTTGTGGGTGGCAAATTATTTTACACCCTGCAACCCTTTTCTCACATATGAAACAGCATTACTTTCATGGCAAATGTTCAGATGAGCTACATTGTTTAGTTTTACCAGTTCAAATCTTCACAGCTAGGCAAACTATGCTATGTGCACAGGGTTGAATCATTCTCACCTCCTCCATATTACAATGGTAAGGAGGAAGTTCCATTCAGACAGCTTCTTCTCCAGAACTTCCAATTTGTGGAACCAACTCCCAAGAGGTTGCTTCCCTAATCACTACATTCTTAACCTCTTTATATCTAAGATCAATCAACCTAGTATAGGAGATAAGCAAATTGAATATAGAATAGGCTGCACTAGGGGTAGTTTTGCCAGACACCACAAATAACTACTAAGCCATAAATCAACCTAAGAACTCGAGTCATGTTCTTAAACAGCCTTGTCAGATCATGAATTGCAAATGGACAGCATGCATGACCCCAAACTCATTCAGAAATATCCAAACTGTCAAATAAACCATGAAGGTTTGGAAAGGAGTATCCTTCAAACTTTATGGACTGGTGCTACAGAATCACAAAGAAAGAACTATACCAGCTAGGAGTAGCCACATCATTTGAGGACTTTTAACAGCAACATCTAAAATAGGTTGCACATGTAACTTGAAGACATAATCAAAATATTGACGCTATATGCTAATTCAAATAAAAGGTTAATAAGAAAACTCCCATCAGTACAGGAATGAGTAATAACAGTTGGTGGATATAAGACACATATTCTCCTGAACAATTGTTTTAATAAAAAGATTTTATAAATTTCAACTGAAAGTAGAACTAGCTGCTTGGTCAATGAATGCCAAACATTTCTATATAAGGAAATGGCTAAATTACCATTGCCATTATTGAGGAATGAACTCAAGAGTGGTTCTTATTCAACAACTAAGAAAGGATATATTTATCTTTCATGATAAAAAAAGAAGAATATAGTCTTCTTGTGGTTTTTGCATTTATAGTTCATTATTCACCAGACACTGAATTTGAATGTTGCTGGGTAGATATTGCTTGGATTTATTCTTCTTTTGGGGATTTTGGAAAGAGGGAAAAAAAAACAAATTTTTCTCTTTTTTTTTATTACCCAGGCTTTTTATTCTGGAATTAATAAATCTGCATGTAAAATAGGTATCCAATTTGTGCAGACAGGCGCACTAGATTCAGTAAAGTGTTGTATGTTTGTGTAAAAAGATATCTCCTTTCTCGCCTCCTTATGCTTCTTTCTTTTGGCAACAGTGATAAAAGTAAAGATTATTTTCATCCTAACCCTGCCAACATCAGTTACCAGCATATTTACGTATGTTGGGAAAAAAAATCACTTTTTGTTTGTTTCTTTACTCCTTTTCATTCGCCTTTCCATACTTCAAATTTTATTTTATTTTTTTTTTCTAATAGCAATTAATTCATCTGAAAGCCAATATCTGTCGACATCCTGAAAAGATGAATAGGCAACAATTCTTTGGTTATTGTCCACTGGAAAAAGATTATTTTTTTCCTTGTGGAGTGAAAATGACATGTAAGAAAAAGAGAGTTTTTCCTTTTTTTTTTACATTTAAGATTGTCTCCAATGAGAATAAGTTGTTTCATCCTATTGCATAGCCAGTGGTTCAAAGAAAGCACAGGTCAACTTCTATAGATTCAAGTTATCACTCATTATTTTCAGCTTTGCTTTATAAACTTTTAAGAGTTTCACACAACTGGTAGGCTCTAAGTGGTGAAACTAAATTCTGTTCATATAAAAGAATATATGAACTTTATCAGTAATATATCAATGCTTTCAACTTTCTGTTATGTGCACAAAACCAAATTGGAATGAAGCTTATGAACATATCATGTTGAAATACTAGTTCTCATCCAATCACCAAAGTTAAGCAATGTTGAACCTGGTAAGTAACTAGACTGGTGATCACTTAAGAATAACTGGTGCTTTAAGCTTGGATGTTTTATTATTATTATTATTATTTAGATGTTATTCCTCTGATCTTATAATGTAGAACTGTTTCATGGGTTTATGGCCATATCATGTTGAAACATATATTCACTTACATGCAAATACTCTTAGGAAAGGTATGAATTCAACTCATTTCCCCCAGCTATGGATTCATGAGTAGGACATGTATCAGTAAATCAGGACTATCACCATAAGATCTGAAAATATTTTTTAGCTTTAAGTAACCTGCAAAAGGTTGATAAGCCATGAAAACTCATTAATAAATCATTCTGCTTCATGGGTAAATTTGGCTTTAGAATTAAATGATCTTTGCAAACCTTTCTAATTTCTCAAATTTTTTAAATCTAAATTTTCTACATTTTTCTACTGCTTGACGAAGTAACCAAGAATTGTGCAATATTCTTCTATTCTCTTTTAACAAAAATATTACATGAAACCCATACATAAAAACAATTATAAATGGTGAAATTCTTAAAAAAAATAAATAAAAAGGACGACCTGATGCTAAAAATTGGATTGCATGTAGCATGCATGTAACATGCACATTGACCTTTAAGATAAGTGAGAAATAAATATCTTTGTAGATATCAGATTTTTCACAGATGTATGCAATGCATTGAGTAGCAGGTGCAAGATTAAAGTATTGTTCAATATTTTTGCATTTTAATCAACATAAACTATTTTTCAAAAGTTTTAAAATAACATTTTATTTAAAATTTTGCCAACCAAAATTTTCTTTTTCTGCCTGTTATATAATTTTTGGCACCATATGTTTGTGATCATGCAAACAGCATCTGACAGCACATGCTGACAAGCATTTCGCTAACTTCTACATTTTCTGTTTATTTATCACTTTCATTTGACCTTTAAAGTGAACGCTCCCATTAGCATCAGAAATATTTTTTAGGAGCCCTTCAGTTCAACATTCTATTCAAGCAGTAGCTGATGACTAGTGCCATGAATGTCAAACATATGGATTTTTAAGGGCCAGTTATATAATATTTGAAGCATTTTATTTCAAAAAGAGTTGTCTACTTCATAGAATTCCAGTAATGATTTTAAAAAAAAATTACATTTAAATTTAGGTTTAACACAAATGAAAAGAAAGTTACAAAATTAAAGAATCTAGATTTGCATTCTATCCATTTTCAGGTAGAATAGAAAAGAAAAGAAAAACATTCTTTCAGATGAAGAGAAAAACATTCTTCCTTGTCATATACCTGGTATTTGTAAAATCTATAATATCTTCATAAAGTTGATGCATGACCTTGTGTAAAATGTCAAACCATAAGCTCTTTCAAGCATAAAAATACAATATAGGGCAACTCTAATCTCCTTTTCTATAATCTAACACCATGCAGAGTGAAGATCAAGATACAAGTCTTTTTTAAAGTTTAGTGTAAATGAAAACAAGGCAGTCACAAAATTTAGTTTCTATACTATCAGCTTTATTATAAATATTACAAGTTGTTTGTTAGATTGTGTAGTGCCTTTGGGGGAGGGTCTCTATACAATGAAAATCAACTTTCAAAATTCTGGCTTTAACTCTAGCTCAAACACTGATATCAAGTCCTGATAGCACTATTATAAGCTGAAATCTTGGAACTGATTTTCTGTGCATGTCTGACTGGAGTTTCTCAAAATGAGTTTGCCATCTTCTTATAGCATCTGATCATTGTGAGACTACTATTAACAGAAAAGGAGATAATCAATCACAAACATATATATATATATATATATATATATATATATATATATATATGTATATATATATGTATATATATATATATGTATATATAACAAACTAACCCAAGGAAAGAGCAAGAGATGGTCTGATGAGGAATAAGCTTGAATTTATATATTGATTGTGGTTACACAAACACATGTTAACGATTTACCTTTTCCTACAAATAAAAAATTTCATCCCAGTATAGTCTTGTTTTGAAATAAGGAATTTATTGGCTGACAGAAAATACACGAGAATTGTTATATTTAACTCACAGGACATATTGAGGGGTCAGAGGTAAAAAATAAACACAAATAACCTTTATAATGAGTTTGCATGACTGGATGGCATAGAAGGATGACAAAAAACAAATGTTGTTAAGAGATACAAGGTACAGGACATTATGGAGAGCCATGATTGTCCATATTCTGAAGGAACACAGCATATAAGCAGAACAGTATGAACCATATTTACATCTGTATTTCACTATATTTTCAACTACTGGTCTTTTATCAGTCATGACTATACCCCATGGAATTTCCTTCCAAAGATTTGTCAATAAACATGATGCATTTCTTGAAAAATACAAAAGAAAGGAAAAAAGGCTTATCCTGGGGACTACATGAACAAAGGGACATCATAATTACCTCTGAACTTTTAACACACTAACATCTCTAGTTGATAGCACTAAAACTGAGAAGTTTCTAATTTGGCTGATATGATAATGATTCAACATTCATTTAAAAGAAGGAAGAAATGTATTCTAATGTCATTCTTTGTCATATGCCTAAATCTTGTAAAACCCATAATACTTTCATTTAAGTTGATGAGAGACCTTGCTTAAAATGTCAAAGGAAAAAGCTTAATTTATGTCTGAATTTCTGAGATAATGAGTTATATGAAAGTTGCCCACACCAACAAACAACTTACATTTGGAATAATGTCACAATCTTTGTTTTTGTTATCACAGCATTTCAGTCCTCCAGTCTCTAAAGGTTGGAATACTGTGATAACAACAACAAAGGTAAGGACATAGGCCAAATGTAAAAAAATGTAAGTAATGAAAAAAATAGGTTCTTTTAAGTACAAAAAATAAAATATACAGCAATACTAATCTCCTTTTTCTATAGTCTAACAACATAAAGAGTAAAGAGTCACATTTGACTTCAGAACAAGTGAAGTATAGGTTAACATATTTTACTTTTTATTTAATTTGAGCCAGCACCATCACAAGAGCAGGAAGTAATTATGGCATTGAATAAGTTTCTCATATTTTTCATCTTTATAATACTTCAGTATCAGATAAAGCAGAAAATCTAATTATTTTCAAAAATTAAAATATTAATAACAATGTTGAATTTAACAGAATATCATGTTGGTTAAAAATTTGAATCTTATATTAAAATTGTATTTACATCATATTTTTTGTAATATTATACAACACACTTTAATAATGTCAGAACAGTCATTATAATAAAAGAAATTCAATAAATTTTTTAAATAAGACTGAATTTTAATTATTGAAATTAATTCCTTTTTCTAATCATCATTGATAAATATGAATGTTTACTAAAAAGATCTCAGCCTTCCCAAGAACTGATCAAATGGCATAACATCAGAATCTATTTCAGAATCCCTTATTTGGGTTGAGAACTTTTCAGTATCCCCTCATAGTTTAACATTAATGAGTGATAATTTATTGTTTACTGAATATTGTTTAACCCACTGTTTCTTCATACAGATAATTTATTATTATGAGAAAATGATAATTTAATTTTATTATGCATTGATGACTTTGTACCACTGAAGGCAAACTGTTTTTCTTATCTTTTCTATTATAAACAAAAGGATCAATTTGCATTAACAATAGTGTCTCATTTCATAGCTGAAGAGCTCAAATTGGGTTTTATGAATCCTACTACTGGGCTTTGGAACTCATTTGTATTGCAGGCTTAATTTGTTTTTGGTGCATGCATGAGCTAAAAGCCCAAAGATACAAAATTTGATTAAAAAGCAAGCAGCTTCAGGGATATTATTATTATAGCTGCTTGGATGTTATTTTCATTGATATTGTTATTATCACTGTAAATGATTTTGCTGTGTTTATCATCATTATTATTATTATTATTGATACTATTTCTATTATCATTATTAATATTGTAGCATCTCAAGTAAAAGGCAATGAACTGAAATGATGAATATTTTAGAAAGAAAGATGGCTGTTCCTTAAGCATAGAAGAAAGTTTTCTTTGTTTCAGGTACAGACTATGGTTAATATCTTTTGAATACTGTTGCACAGATTAGCATTACAAATACCAAAGAATTTATATCCTTAAATGTAACTTAGTTTGAAAATAACTTTGACAGACTTATAACAGCTGTTATATACCATACCTATGAACACTAATGGGTATGTCCTAATCTTCATAAATATGTTGGACACTATTCTAAGTGGGGGTAATATGCTGTTTAAGTAGTCCACCACTAGCAGTGGTTTACCTATTTCATGCCGCTGGCAAGTATTGTATTTTGTTGATGTTATAAAGATTACCATTTCATTTATAACCTCTGTTTTAGTTATTCCTCATTCAGTAACCTTTTCTAGGTTACAATAACAGAAATAATAATATGAATGTCTAGTTTTTTTTTTAACTAAATGTTCACCCAAAGCAAGTCCCATCAGCCACTCAAGGTAGAGTGTTAGTGAGGTTTTTGTATGGATGTAATAGAAGTAAGTAAGTGCAGATATACAGATTAGATACCAGGTGACCCTAGACTTGAAGACGTTAAGATTGAAGTGATCTGGGAAGCATTATCTTTGGAGTTTATTCTATAAAGTTGCCATTCTTGGGAAGAACCTGTTTGAATGGAACTTTTTCCTTATGTAGGGAACAAGGATAATTCAACCATGTGGCATGGTGGGTCCTAGCTGTAAAGGGTCTGAACTGGTAGAACTAAGTTATGTAACTTGTTTGAACATTTTCCATGAAAATAGTGATAGAGTAGAAACAGGCTTGTACTGTTAAAACTGTTGGAAAGTGACTGTAAGTTGGAAAATAATCACCCACAAGGACATGTAAATGCTTTTAAACTTTGTCAAAATTTGAGAGAGAGGCTTGGCAAGTTCAAGCCTAGATATGGCAGCAATATTCTATTTTTGATCTTATCTGATCAAGATATGAGAGAGAGATATGAACAGAACTTGTAAATATAGAGCATGGTAGGAGAAGTCAGGTACTTTCTAAAGTACCCAAAGAAACCAAGCATCTTTTTACATCATTTTTTTTCAGCATTTTGTCTGCATCCTATTGTAACAAATTTGCCATGTGACTGAAACAGTTACAGCATCAGTGTTCAAAACCTAAGGAGAAACCAAGATTTCAAATGCTGTTTTTCTAAACCATTGTCATGCTCCACTTAAAAGAATGTTATCACACAATATTCCTATCTCTATTTCCTTTCATCTGGCCTGATGCAGTGCTAAGATGAAATCACCAGATAGCAATAATATTAATGATAATTATGTTTATAGTAATATAAATGTTGAAAGCTATCCCAATCATTATGTATGTGTCTTGTGAGTAGAGTTTATGTTGTGTGTTTATGGAATCGTTCAGTACTGAAATGCTTCATGATGAGACAAAAGGTTTTTAAAGAGAAGAAAAATAAAGATTCAAAAATGAATGAAGAGAAAAGATAAACCCTGATAAACAAACAAGCATTAACAGCCTCGTTTCCACTACTGAAGGTAAAAGTAGTACATATGAGTAGTCTTATCATAATGCTACCTTCTAACAATCACTAAAGCTTATGATTGATGATTTGTGTCACTTTCCTGACATGTTCTGCAATTCTTGATAGAAAGTGTTTGTTCTGTTTTATGCCTTTTATCTTCCTTTTTTTTAATCTTTTAATATTTTTTCTTTGTTTTTTTTTTTTTGTCTCAAAGCCTGAATAATCATTACTGACATATGATCAGCTTTCAGGTGGTTATATTTCACAGACAGAACTTTGTTGAGAATAAATCTGTCCAGTAAAAGAAAATCTTCATAATAACCATATGTAACATTTTGGAAATATTTCTTCATTGAAAATATGTTTGTTTAAGGGGATTTCTTTTTTTTTGGGGGGTATTTTATTTTTCTGCTTTTCTCTTTTATTAGACTAAATCAAAGCTGATGGGATATGTTAGGGAAGATCTTGAGACGTGTCTACAACTTGTTTTATTTACAAAATACCAAGAATATTTATAAGAGTTGAATAGAACTAGCATACAGTAATTTTGTTTGTGTGAATGATCCAAAAAATATACTTTTTTAAGGCGTACTTGAAAAAGTTTGTAGACCTATGAACAATTATACATATATATTAACAGAAAGAACTTTATCACTCTATGAGGTGAAATGAGTTAGTAAGACAAGTTTACGTTAGTAAGGAATTATTTAACAAAGATTCCTTGGCTAGACTTCACTAACTGAAGAATTCGAGCAAAGGGAGGTAATTACACAGAAAAAAATAGGGTTAATTATATAAACAAAGAATTAAGGATTAAAGGAATAATTGTAGTCCAAGATGGACAACTCTTGATCAATTAATAATTGTGTATATATATATATATATATATATATATATATATATATATATATTATATATATAATATGAGGGTATACTGAAAATTTCTTTGCTCAACTAAG
Organism: Acanthosepion esculentum; assembly: GCA_964036315.1. Taxonomy (NCBI): domain Eukaryota; kingdom Metazoa; phylum Mollusca; class Cephalopoda; order Sepiida; family Sepiidae; genus Acanthosepion; species Acanthosepion esculentum. The sequence goes on along the minus strand of OZ038475.1, from coordinate 28,045,100 downwards.
AAGAAATTTTGATGTTTGATTGTTTTGTCAGATTTTGAGAAATGGGCCAGACCAATAACTTTTCGGCACCTTCTCATTCATACAAATTGCATTTATGTCTAAGCATCATTCTACATATTTTTTTAACTAATATCCTAATTTGTATTCTTTTTAACACAATGTCCTGGTTGATATATTGATATTTTTCTCAGGGGGATATTTTGTCATCAGGAGGAAATATCTACACTTCATTTCAAGCAAATGTCCTTTATTCAATAAACTAAACAAAAATTGAATTTATCAGATCAGTTACCATTTTTGTCAAATAGAAGATATAATGTATATCTTTGGTAGAAAACTTTTCTTATTTCATGATACCATTTCCAATAAGCTTAAATTCTAGAGACCGATTTAACCAGGAATAAATAATACTAAATAATACGTTTCTTAACTGTTTTTTTCTGTATAGTAGGAGAAAGATGTTTTTAGTTTAACTGTTTGTAAATGAATATTAAAGGTTCCTTCTGCAGAATGGATATAGATTTCTTTGAATCAATACTACTGAAACTTCAAAATGACCAGTGACTTCTTGCATTCCAATTGAAATTCTGCCATTGTTGATAATGGGCTGCATATGATTCAAACAAAATTCTTAAGTAGACAATCTCCTAATGTGTATTCATCATCTGTTTAAAAATTGTTGACTCATCTGAAATGAAGGCAGTGTATCAAAATTTTCAAGGGTTTGTCTAGCATATCAGTTACCAACTGCTATCTCTACAAAACGGTTGGGGTTTTAAAAAGTGGCATGCTTTTGGCTGGTTGACCATAATAACTCATGTGATGACAATATTGTTTAAACTTTCTTGAGCTGATTTGGAGATATTTATCATTTTTTCATGGTTTTTCTTTTTCTATTTTAGACATTTAATGGCTCAGGTTGACCTGAATGAAACACAAAGAAATTTAATTACAAAATTGTATTCACAATTTAAAGAGGAATTACCAGATTTTTTTTTTAGACTGGCAATTCACCTTTGCTTTGGCTAACAATAAACCTAACTATGATTTTACTACTGAAGACATTGTAAAGTAATTTTGTGCTTATTTTTGTGTTCTTTTTAATAATATATTTTAATAATAATTATCACTATGTATATATCTTTATTATTATTGAGAATATTCAACCATAATAGAATAAATGATATTATTTCTGTTAATGAGGTGAAAAACATCTTTTGAAGACCACTTGATGCAACAGAGACCTGAAGGAAGTTCAAATGTTGTATTAAAAACCGATAGAGATATGAATAAAATAGAGTATTAAATTCTTAATGTCAGAACATCAGACTTGACATAGATTTACAATTTATTTTTTAATGTTGCATAGGATGTTTTGGCTAATTTTGAATAATTCTGAGATGCTAAATTCTGAAATAATATCCATTTTTCACCATTAGTTTTAGTTTCTTGCTCTAGAATACCACATGATATGTAAAAAAAAATGATCCTGATTGGATTAGGTCAATCTAAATATGAAGAAAAGAGGAATTCTCTTTAGAAACTTAAATGCAATCTTATTATGAAATTAAACAATTTCTGAAATATGAAAGACATAACACAATAAGTGATTAAAATTTGAATATTGAGAGCAAGTGGTAATCATGGCAAGAATTTTGCCATATTCAATTTTTATAAATGCCTAGTAGATTTGATTTGTTTTAAGTTCCAGCAATAGGTCAACATCATCATCATTCTTTTGTCCCATCTTCCTTGATACCACTCTTCCATAATTTTAATCTTCTGGTAAAATTATTTCATTTGTTCATCACGAACATCACCAAAATTAAATCATATTACTGGCATACGCAAATTTTTATCACAAATGTTTGATGCAGATGATATAAAGTGATTACATCAAAAGATTTTATATTGTTTCCATTCATAACTTAGAACAATTACACTGTCATTATCATTATGTATTATAATAATATAAAAACCAAGTTTTTAAGCAATCAGGAATTCAATGACATTCATGTTTTTGCAGGAGGCATTTAGAATTAATTTGGACATTATGGGAAATTTGGTTATAAATAATATTTTTTTATATTCTCAAGTTCTGTACAGAAAAAGTGGAGCTAGTCCATAAAAATGAACTTTAAATTTCAACTCAGTGTCCCAAAATTAGCTAAGAAAAAATATAAGATGGCACACACCAAAACATGTGTAGGCCAGTCTTATTAGATAATTGGACAGTTGAAAATACAAGCAGTTGACAATTATAATTTGAAATCTAAAGTGGTAAGGTTGGGATGTAATTTAAAAAAAATTATGTATAGGTACATCCAGTAAACACAAAACATGTTGATTAAAGATACATTTATTTTACTCAACAATTTTTTCATCTTTTCTTTTCAATTTATTCTGCCCAATGCCTCTCTATTAATGACATAAATTAACGTTATACAGAGAATATTACAGATCAAAATCAGTTAATAATTGTGTCAGATTATGGACTTATTGATCCAATCTCTTGCCGCGAAAGATTTTTCCAAATCACTTGTAATAGTTCTTAATATATTCCTGCATTCCTGAAGATAGGTAGTAGTGATCATAAAAATAAGGCTATTGCAGTAAAGCATTGATTTACAAGCTTATAGCTATCCATATATTACATCTTGAGGTGCAGTAGACAAGCACCAATTTTCAGTAGTAATAAAAAAATCAGGATGTTTCATTTATTTTGTAAACTATTTATTCCATCACCCAACAGCTTCTAAAAGCCAATACAAAATCTTGATTAGGTTTATGAAAAAAAAGACCGGAATTAAAAAAATGCCTACAGTTGAAATTCTGCAAATACAAACCAAAACTACTCTTATTTTCTTGAGCATACATATCTTTTCCTAATTTGAAATTCATTCTTAAGTTTCAAGGCAGGAAAATATTAGAGAAACAGTAGATATCAGAAGAATTCTTGATGGCTTCAATTTACATACATAAAAATAATAAGTATTCCTTTGTAAATGAACAAAAACTGAGAATAGTATATCAAAGGTAGAAAAGAGAAAAGACACATGCAAACATTAATTCATACATATATAGTCATGCACATACATAAAACCATACACTCACCAATGAAAAAGATACTTGAGAAAAATACTACATATATATATATATATATATCTACATGCTTCTACACATAGATAAGTTATCTATATATTTATTAATATATAAGCATTCAATATATGAATATGAAAAATACTACTAAAATTACATGCAATTTAAGAATGATTGAAGCTGTTAAGTTCTTTTTTTAATTGTAAAACCTGTTCATTGATCACTTCCCTGGGAATATTGCCCTTTAAAATTCACTGTATTGGTAAACTAGGGTGAAAAGTAAGTATATATATATATATATAGTTACATGCCCAAATAAACTTGAGCATTCCAACCATGGGATCCAAGTTTGAATCTCACCAGTGAATTCTTGATAATATTGACACCTGGGGAACAAATTTAGCACCATTAGAAAGTACCTGAAAACAATACAATAATTTGATCAAATCTTTTTCAGTGGAACTGGATTGACAAAACTGACAGCATGAAGTCACAAGTCATCAAAACCAAGGTTTTAAATGTATTGGCCTTGTTAAACTACTGACTTCACCAGATGTGCTCTATCCCAGAAACTATAACTAAGGTCTGCTTAGTATAGTTACAATATAAACCATAGGTTGGCTATGTGAGCGTGAGGGTGAGTCTGTAACATTGATTAACTAGCTATTAGAAGAAACAGTCAGCCATTCTATGATCGACTCTCCTATTGTTTGAGAGTTCAACAATTCAACTCCTAAAACAGAACAGTCAGACTACCCAAACATATGATTTTGATTATAGTGGTGAAGGCTTGTGCAGAACCATCCACACATTTCAGAAGAACAGAGAACTCGGGCACATATTACAGCACAAGGTCCCCAGACAGCCATTCTCATGTTTTGAATTCAGCGTTGTCCTTCTGTTAGACTGGTTGTCTGTCATATTATATAACCCATAGTTGGGGGCAAAGAGATGGGTATTTGCGTGTAAGTGAATGAAGCGAAGTCTACTGCAATTCAAACTTGGCTCTCTCATTTCGAGCTGTTATCCACTACACCACTGACACATCCCATATATATATATATATATATATATATATATATATATATACACATACACATATATGGATAATGCTTTTAAGGCAAGTACACATTGTACTTTATTTACAAATATACTTTATCTGTAAATAAATTCAATTTAACAATGAAACACATGATGAGTAGATACCATCTGCAAAACTGTAGCAGGAAGATATGTTTTGAATATGCATACATGGCCAGTGTGTACTACCCATACCCCATCTGGGATGAGTAAAGCCTAATTGGGGGCCCCGGGCAGTGTTTTGTGACCCTTGCTATCTTAACATTTGCTTTTTTCTACTTACATTTATATATGTTAAAAATAAAACTAAGCACAAATTTTATTTTTCAGATTTTGACATCTTTCTGGTGTCTTTTTTGTACATATCTATGAATTTGTTTTGCTCATCTTAAGTCTAAAAAAAAACACTATATAAAATCACTATTTTTATCCATAGTGTTGAATGTGTTAAAATTATTCAACGTTTGAAAAAAATTACTGCAAAACATTGTTGATTTATTTAAGATGGAATGATTGATTATGACATTATATATATATATATATATATATATATATATATATAAAGCCTAAAAAGAATTCAGTATATTATCTATAGAACTTGTGTTATTATCATTTAGTACTTATACATGACAGAAAAAAAATCATATCTTCAAGAACAGGCTTTCCTAAAATTCTGTATTATGGCTCTTTAATAATATTACATGTTCTTCCTTGTAATTTTTCATTGATTATTTCATTTGTATATATATTTTCAATTATATATTTGGTTTGTCTATTAAAACTTAATGTGTCTCCAATGTAAAAATCTAGAAGAGAATCAGTTTGCTGTTTCTATTAACGAATAAGTTAAGACTAGTTCTTCAAGCATTATTGACTATGCAACTCAAGTTTACCAAGTATTAACTGTAAGTTATATTAGAAGTATATTAGTTGATGAATCCAATTTTTAAATGGTTGCTTTCTTTCAGAAATTATTCATCATAGAGACAAAAAGCTTTTTGTCACTTTTGATTATGGTTGTAAACAAAGTAGAAAATCAATTAATTTAACATTTGCACTTGATAAAAGGTAAAAATATCAGAATTCTAGAACTATTAGTCTTGTGCATTTAAACCTGCAGAAATCTTGTACATAATTTGAAGATTTAATCATTTATACCTCCATTATAGGCCAAAGGTTTGAGGGCACCCATTAGATTTTGAAGAATCACATTGATAGTCATGTGCCTTTTTCAAAATGCATTTACTAGCTAAATTTGAGACAGAGACACTTTCTATTCTTGAAGAGTTTCATCATATTTTCAGTAATAATAACAATGAAATTAACCCATTACTGCATAAAGTTTCATTAATATTTTAGCCCTTTTTAATTAATCTACTTTGCTAAATAATGGTAATCTGAGAGCTGACAGATTTTAAAATTTCAGTCATCTCTTCTCTAAAAGATTGGATACCATCTACTAATGGGTAAAATAGTTTCAGTATCCTCACTTAGTAGGAGTTAATTAAATCAAACAAGGTATGAAACTTATTAATAATTAAATTCAGAGGGTTATGCCAACCTTTGGCCTATATATATATATATATATATATATATATATATATATATATATATATATATTATATAACATCCCTGCAACTAAAGAATGCAACTGCTGAAAAAAATAAACCCTTCCCATTAAATGGCAGAGGTATGACCAAATCATTAGTCTGTAAAGCTAAAATCAAATATGACAATGAGGTCAAGTTTTATGTGGGCTTTATGGGAAACCATTGGAAATTGTCCTTCTATCACCACCAAATGACATTAGGAATTATAAAATATAATAACAGCAGTGCCCTCTCTAAATTTTTCTGGAAACTGACAAACAAGAATAAAAACCCAGAGAATGCTTAATGAAAGCTAACCCCTTCAGTGGGAAAGGTGACAGATGTAACATATGTCTTTCTGAAAAATTAATGATCCTAAAAGATATGAACAATTCAAATCTCTTAAACAAGAGAAGTGAATTAATGAGCACCAGCTGGCATAGAACCAAATTTCTACTGAAGCACATTGACCCATATTAATATAGTCTAGCCAGATACTATTATTTATTATTATCATATTTATTTTTTATTAATATTTTTATTACCTTTAGTAAATAACTATTGTTACTTTTGTTAATATTAGACTGCAATGTATTTAACATTTATGCTAATATTATTATTTTCATTATTATATTATTATTATTACTATATAACCATTATTATTGTTTTCATTTTACTTTTAGGCTTATTATATGCAACATGTTTTGTTTTTATTATTATTATTTTTATTTATTTATTATACACTTGCATTTTTATTTAAATTTTATCTCATTCTATTTTACTATTTTATTTTTATTTTTATGTATTATTTTTATTAGTATCTTAAATTTATCTCTGCACATTTTATTAATTTCATTATTGATTTTCATACAAAAAATAAAGTTACCCTCCTTGATCTCCAAACGTTTTTATTTCTATATCAGTGTCTGTTTTTAAATTAAAATTTATAATTATTTTCAATTTTAAATGTTAATCCAGGCATAAATTCAAATCCAAAATTAAACTACAATTCATTTAAATACAATAATTACCTTCCCTAACAATAAAATATCTTGTGATAACCAGAAATATAAAACAAATGGTGTTACTCCAAATTTGCACCTGAAGATTGCAAATAGCATGAAACTTCGAGTTGTGCATTCAACGTAGTGTATTATCTATATTTTTTAATAAATAGCTCTGTTATTTAACATTGAGCTTTGCTTTACTTACACTATAGGGTAATATATATATATATATATATATATATATATATATATATATATATATATATATATATTTGTATACAAACAATTGCTCATACATTAACCTATAATTATCTATTTGATATATATATATATTTGTATACAAACAATTGCTCATACATTAACCTATAATTATCTATTTGATATATATATATATATATATATGCACACACACATACACACACACACACACATATATATATATATATATATATATATATATATATATATATATATGTGTGTGTGTATGTATGTATGTATACATGTATAAAAAGTATAGTAATGGAAGATATGATCTATGAATCTATATAAAAGACATTGTAGTATAATAATTTTATGTTTAAGCTTTATGTAGCAAATCTATGTCCATATTTTACATATAGTGAAAAAATGACCTTAAAAGGCAAATATCATTGTTTAATTGTATTCTTTTTTCTGTTGCTGTTACTGCAAATTATGTGCTAAGGTGTTTAACTTAATGGGGCTGCTTGAAAGATAGAATCTTTATATTCTATGGCTTTAATGCAATAGAAGCCTTGTTCTCAAAGAGATTTTATGTAACATTGTCATACAAGATAGTATATACAAATATGTATATTACTGTCACTAATGCCCCACACAGAGAATTTCTAATACATATGAAGACAACAAATAGTATGAATAGCAAAAATCAAGAGTGTCTTAGTTATAAGATTTCGTAAAGGCAAAAAGTTAGGCAGGTGATGTTCTCAATGTTCCTTGGCAGGACCGAATGGTTTCCACTTGTTCACCCTCTTCTGCTTTGAGCTTATGATGGCTATCTTGTTCACAATCTATATAGCAACTGGGCTTTGTCACCCAAAAAACTGATGTCATTCCCTTGCCATTGTGTGACCCTTACCCAAAGAGAGATAATCGTTCTTTGCAGACTGTTTGGCTCATATTGGGACATTTCTTGCAGATCATTTACTCTTCAGTAATTCTCATCTGCTGTATGTTACCAGAAGGCTGAATCAAATTTCATGTCCATCAGGGACCTTTGATCTAAGAAGAGTTGATCTGCAGTGACCCCAATATATACTGGATTCACCCTAAGTGATCTCAAAATAAACTTTGTAATTGCAGAATTGGGTTTCAAAGGATATCAGTGTGCTAATGGAAACAGGAAGTGAACACACACAAGACAACTGAATGACAGGAAGTTATACAATAACACCAAAGTCAATGTGGAGAGAAAAGAGTCCCTCACTTACTTACAAGAAATAGATCAAGCATTCAAAGAAAATATCCCAAACCACATACCCTCTATGACAGATGTTAATTTGTTTGAGTTCAGAAGTGTATAATTATTTTACAAATAATTTGAAAAATTTAGTCTTGTATTCTTATCAGACATTACCATCATAACATTACATAGTCTGTATTTTCTTATTTATTTTGAAATGTCATTTAAAATAATAGAATGGCTTCAAAAGGTCATAAACTGAAAACTTCTCTTAATTACCAAATGTTAGCAATATTCCCAATAAAAGAGAAATAATGAACACATTTATTTTTATGATATTAAATTTTTTTTAAATCACCATTAAATTAAAGGAAGAAAAAACAAAACAAAAAAATGCACTTTCCCACTCAACAGCACAACTAAATATATACAATATATATATACACAAATACATTTGTCAAAACATGAAAGCAGACTTTAACAAATTTTTCACAGACAATAGCTAGAATAAATTTATGTGTATATCACCTGGTATGTCTTGGAATTCTAGAGCCATATGTTTCGGCAGTTTCAGGTGGTTGTTATGGGTGGCAAGCTGAAACATTTGCCTACCTGAAATACAAAAAGAAAAAGAATCATTAGCATCTTAATGAAATAAGTGTCATTTTGAAAAAGAATAAATATACTTCATTTGAATATCAGTTTTATTTTTCTTTCTGGCCTAAAACTTGTTTTATAAGTTTAGAGACCTTACTTATCAATCAGCTCTCATAACTTATAAATTTTGTCATTTTTGTTAATCTAGTCTGTAAGGAGGAATTTTAAAAAAATAAATAAATAATCAATATTAATAATAATCATCATCAGTCCCATGATTGGTTATGGCTATGATGGGAATGCTTGTTGTGTTTATGTAGAAAATACATGTCTCCTGGTAATATTTTTCCTGTACAAATTTCTGCGGAACCAAATGTGAGTCCAAGTAATAAATGAGTAACACAAAACAATATAAAACAAACGACAATGCATGTATTTACAAAAGAATTACAATAAAAGAAGAAAACATTTAAAGACTAAAGAATGTGTGTGTGTGTGTGTGTGTGTGTGTGTGCATGTGAAATTTGTGTAGGCCTACATGCTAGGCATGTGTGTGAAGGAGTACAAAAAGTGATGAGAGAAAATTATGTTTTTGAAAATTAACATCCCCAGTGGGGGGGACACTTTTTCCCCCATGTGTGACTACATGTTATAGCTGGTGTTGCAAAACTGTAAAAGAGAATATGTGAGAATATCATTGGCTATTTATAGGCTTAAAGAGTGTCCCCTAGAAATGGTCTTTTAGGAAATTCAAATGGGAAAACCCCCATGGTCATAGGGTTTCTGTAAAGCTGCAAACCTGACCAGCCCTCTCCATGTGCTTCAGCTGCATGCTAATGTCCGAGTCTTAGAATGATCTTCCAATATCATTGTCAAAAATTCTTCTATCTGCCTCTTTTTCTTAAGATGGAACTTTTTAGGATGTTCACAGAAAAATATTTTGTTCTTAAGATATGTCCATACCATTTCAACTTTCTCTTCTTGGTGGTGAATATGTATCGTCAAAGAAGTCTACTTGTTGACTGATGGTGTCTTCTAATCATTTGTGATATCATCTACATAGGAGATGCCTAGGATGTTCCTGTAGCCTATCATTTCTAATGCTTGAATTCTTCACTGTAATTCTGCTACTAATGTCCAAGATTTGCATGTATCCAGAAAAATTCTTTCTTCTTGATGACGATGACAGCATTCACTGTAAACTTTAAAGAAATGGTCTCTGAGATTATTACTACACCTGACATTTCTGTCCCACATTTTTACTATTTTCTAGGTTGTCAGAATATTTCAAACACTTAATGAACATTTTTTTAAATTCATCTTACTCAGTTTGATATGTTGAAGGAAATTTGATTGTTTTATGAAATACAGTTTAAACATTTGTTTCTAAAAATTTTTAATTTAGAAAGGGATTGTTTACTTCTTCCTGTTTGTCTCTTTCATTGGTATGAAAACTTTATATAAACTTTAGTGTATTACTTTTTTGGATTGTAATTTTCTTTCTCAAAGGACAATGTATCCTGGGTATGATGATAAACTACATCCAGCAGCTAGGCCTCTAGTTGAGGGGTTTTAAGGAGCATAGAACAACCTCTTAATTGCTGTTGTTACCAGGTCAGGGTGGTAGCACCAGTTATGGTCCCAGCTATGAGTAAATAGTTAACCCCCAAACTGGGGTCAAAATACAAATAAAGTATAAAAATATATTTTTATAGTAAAAATACCAGCAATACATTTTTGAAAAAAAATATTACCATCAATACATTTTGGAAAAAAATTGTTTGTTCAGAAATGTATTGCAAGTTGTTGAATATATGGTGAACTGAACTGAAAAAATTAAATATCTCCAAAGTTTTTAAGTGTTAACACAGGACAGAAAGTAGGACACAGAAATCGGAAGGTGCATTGGGATATCAAAAAATGCCTTCCAAAAGCAAAGCAAAATATGAAGAAACACAAAAGTCTCATTAGAAACAAAGAAAAGAGTACTGAACTGTTATGTAGTACCGGCTCTCCTCTATGTCAGTGAATGCTGGACAATTTTATCACAGATGAAGAAAAGACTTGAGACAACAGAAACGTGGTTCTACAGATATATGTAAGAATACCATGGACTGAACACCTAGAGTAACAATGAAAATTTAGAGAAAATGAAAACAAAAAGGACACTTACTTAAAATCAGGAAAAATAAGTTGGAATTTCTATGCCACATAATGAGGAAAACGGCTTGGAAAATTTGACACTCACTGGATAGATTGAAAACTAGAGGAACAGTGGAAAACAGTGCATAACCCACCTAACAAGGCTGTTTAAAAGATTGGCAGAACAGTGATTAGGAGAGATAGTAAAAAGACAAAATTTACTAAGAGCTACAAAGAACAGGAAATTGTATAGAGGCATGGTCACCCATATCTTGAATGGACACAGCACATAGAAGGTATGGACTGCAGCCTAAACCCAATGTGTAACAGAGGAATACAAATTTAAAACTGTTTCATTAGAAATATTTTGTCTTACCTCTTGACAATAAATCTAAATCTGAAAGTTATTTTGTTCTCTGTTGTACACAGATCCCCTTAATTTGAACATGTTAAGGTCAAGAATGTGTATAGGCCAGTTTTGTAACACTATAGAGAAACTTGTTTTGTTGCATGCAATGTTAGAATGTCTCACTTTCTGTTATATATATAGGTGGGATGTCAGCAATGTAATTTATATTTTTTCTCTTCAGTATTCCATTGATTTTTACCAACTTTCTTATATCACTGCTTTTCATGTAGCCCCAAAACATTAGACATCCACCACCAAATCTCTATTGCATATTTCTTTTATCAACTGGTTTTTTTGACATACTTTTTGCATTAGAATATAGTTCAGTTTTGCTTTTATTACCAAATATTACTGTTGCCTATTTTTCATTATCCTATAGCAAATGTTCTTTTGATCCACTTTTCAGTTTATTTGATATTTTTTGGTGAGTGATGGCGTTTTTGCTGCACTTACTCCATTTAGATTATTTCTATGTTTTCTGTATGAACTGACACTTCACAAGTAATGCTGCTTATATCCATTACTTGATTACCTAACTAGCTTTCTATTATATTTTTGGGTATAAGCTCAAAGGTCTACCAGTCATTTTCCTAGCCAAAAAGCTTTGAATTCCAGCATACTTCTCATCGATGATTTGGAATATATTTCTCAACGCTTCATGCTTATTGGTGCTTTCAAGGTAGTTTATTTTTGGTGACATTTTGAGGATCTTCTTTTTCAAAATTACTTGTCCCATTATGAAATTTAAATAAAGTAGATGGCAGTGAATGTTGGATGGTCTCCACAAAGATGAAAATAACTTGAGGCAGCGGAAATGGGGTTCTACAGAAGGATGCTACAGATATCATGAAGCAAGCGTGTGAGCAACGATGAGGTCTTGGAGAGGATGCAAACAAGGAGGAAGCTTATACTTAACATAAGGAAGATGAACATGAAATTTATGGGACACCTAATCAGAAAGGAGGACCTGGAGAATCTGATACTCACAGGTCGAATAGAGGGAAAAAGAGACAAGGGAAAGCAATGCATGACATACCTGGCGGGCTTAAGCAAGTGGATGGCAAAATATGGTTTGGAGGAGTTGGCAGAGGCATGAAACTTATTGAGAGCTACAAGTGATAGGGAGAAGCGAAGAGCCATGATCACCTATGCCCTGAAAGGACATGGCACACAAAAAGAAAAAGACTAAAAAACAATGAAAGTTGAAGGTTCAAAATTTTATGCAATTTGTGTTTTGTCCATTTAACAGAAAAAAACTTTTTATGTGTATCTTAAGCTGTGAAGAAATTTGTCATGAATTGGTTAAGTGGCTCATAAAATTTGCATTCCTGATTTTCATATTCATCATGTATTCAGAACTCTGCCTCTTCATGTACTGCGTCAATGTGAATATAACCACTCGAATGATATTTCTACATGATCACAGATAATACTCTTGAATATTACTCTGATTTTTTTAGCTTGGTAGATCACTTCTTTTGCCCACCAAATAAAGTTTTATTTTTTTTATCATGCATAAAGGAGAGACTTTGTAACACCCATACAAAATGATTACCAAAAATGTTTTTAATTCTTTGCTACTATGGATCTTGAGCAACTTTACAGTGCTCACTGATTAGAAAATAATTAATGTCTTTAGGTAAAGTTTTTTATAATATTTAATTGGGAGCCTAAAAGATGAGATTAATTTTTAATGAGCCTTTTGATTAGTCAAGGAACCTAAAAATCATTAATGTTAAAACTTGATGTGACTTTGCATTTTCAAGTGGATTAAAAAATTTGAGTTTATAATTTTAATTATAAAATTCAACCAGAAGTCATTACTTATTTTTATTCTATTTATTTATAAAGAATTTTTATTCTTGTATAATTACAAATATTTTCAAATTTCCTTCTATGCTAAGTGGAACAAATCAAACCAATAAAATTAAAATTGAGCATTTATAAGTATTATTTCATTCATTGAATTTTTTCAACATTTTCAGATGCAATAAGCCTGTTTCAAATTTCACTTCAACCATGAATTTCAAATACATTGGTGAAAATGTCAACAAAAATGTGTGTAGTGTAAAAGGAGGATAAATAATTAATTCATCAATACAATTATTTTTTTTAAAAGGCCATGTCTCTTCAGGACATAGCTGATTACAACTCTCCACAGATTCCATTTATTTATTATCTCTGAATTGTCATGAATTCTTGGAAATGATTCTGCACTGGGTTCTCACTGCCTTCTCCATGGTTTGGTTCAGTTTTCCTTCTTTTAGACTGGCTGCAACTAGAAAACATAGTCTACCTAGCTATTTAACCCATAGCTGAAGAGTGGGGAAAATCATGCCTTTCCCATGGGCATCAATGAAAAAAGGCTTTGAGTGAGTAAAGCCTGAGGGTCCTGACAAAGATTATCTTTCTTTGAACATTGTGGACTGGTGCTACAGCTTAACAAATAATTGTATCAAATAATAGAAACTACATCATTTGTGGCCTACTAAAATGGATAGCATATATAACTCAAGGATAAAATAATGACCTAAACAAGGCATTAAGATTCCACACCATTTCAAATAGAAGGTTAAGAAAAAGAAAACCGCCATCAATACTGGAGAGAGGGTTAACAGCTACTGAACTTGAGAATTCTGTTTTCTTAAAAACGTGTGTTAAGAGAAAGATTTTATACATTTCAACCAGAAACTGTACTGGCTGCTTGGTCAGTGAATGCCAAATGTTTCCTTGGATTGAATGGCTAATATTACCATTTGTATGAAAGTGAACACAACAGACAAGCTTGGAATTTGAACTCGGCTTACAGATTTCCTTTCTGTACTGATATCCAATTAGACTGTTTGCTCAATTTGAATGTATACTTTTATTAAATGAAGCTAAGTAAATAAAGAGGTTCCCATGAAATTTCAAGTATGGAGTTTGCATAATTCATTTATACAACATATTAATGATTTTAAGAGAACCAAAAAATACGATACTGATTAAAAAACTCATGCCAGGTAATGTGTTTATCCTTTGTAGCGCTTAATAACTTTATTTTTATGCCATCTCTTCCAAACCCTGCTCCACCATCCATTCACTCATGCTCGCCATGTAGATTGTGCATTGCTTTCCTCTGTCTCTCTTACCTTCAATCTGTCCTGTGAATATTAAATTTTCCAAGCCCTCTTTCCTTATCATGTGCCCCAGAAATTTAAACTGTCTCTTCCTGATACTAAGTTTAAGTGTCCTCCTTTGGCCTTTTGGCCATTGTTTCTCGAACTTTGTTGTTGCTCATATGTGTGGTCCATGGTATTCTCAGCCTCTTTCTGTAGAACCACATTTCTGTTGCTTTAAGTCTCTCCTTCATCTGTGAGGAGATCATCTGATCATTCACTGCCATATAGGAGGACTGATATTACATAACAATTCAGTACTATTTTTCTTTATTTCTAATGTGCTTTCAGATTCCCATGTTGCAATTTCTGTCCTCTGTTAATATACTTTCCAGATATCTAAATTGTTTCACCTGTTTGATTTTGGTATCTCCAATTTGCATGTTGGGCTGTTCTTTTTGCTAACAATCCTGCATTCAGTATTCTTGCAACTGATTTTTAGTCATAGGTCTGCATAAAGGTGCTTTAACAATCAGCAACATCATAATGCCACTTACATTTGTTAATGAGATAAGTCAACATTTACAGATGCAGTTTCAAGAATCTACTTTCATTGATGACATCATACTATATTTAAAGACTTGATTTTTTACATTCACTACGTACACCATTATCTTCACATTTAATCAACAGATTTAAGTGAAGAAAATTTTGTTATGGTAATAATAGTCATGTGCATTGTTTATAATAACTTTGAATTTTATCATTATTTGATAGAGCTATATGCAAGACTTTTATTTTCTTCTTGCTGGAATGTATTCAAATATCTGATTTTTAAATAATCTTCTCCCCAAAATAATTTTACTGTCTGCTTGATTTATATTTTTGATATTTTGTCTTGTGCAATGCTCTTGCTTAAAAGCTTAGTCAGTTTTGACAAAAATGTTAGAGTTTCATTAAAACTATAGCGACATTTAAATTTAGTACCAGTAAAAATGTTAATTTTTCTTTATATTATTTTAAGATGTATGTGTGTGTGTGTGGGTATATATATATATATATATATATATATATATGAATAAAAATACAAGAGGAAAAACTATTCTTAGCAGATGAGTTTCGTCCTCTGAATGACTTTATCAAGGCAAATGTGAAGACAAATCGTGTCAGCTAAGAATAGTTTTTCCTCTTGTCATTTTACTAATTTTGTTCCTTTACAGATACACTCTATCTGAAAATAATTTACCTTATATATATATATATATATATATATATATATATATATATGCTCAAAGTACTAAATATCTAAGTGGCAGTCCTTTCATGTTTCAAGAAAAATAATGTTTATTCATGTAAACTTGATATCTAATATAATTTCTTTGTGTTGTTTTTTTTAAGTAAATGCTTAGGTATCATTCTTGCCATGACCTTTCAGCAAACTTTCTTAACCCTCAATATATTTTTTCATATTTTTTGAGAAATATTTTTTTGTTGGCAGTAAATGTTAAAACCACCAGTTAACTGTAAAAATATAGTATATAATCAATCAGTAGACAAACAAAATTAATGATCATGTGATTTCTAAAGAGAACCAAATGCCTCATACACCTGATGAGCACTGAAGACCACATCTTCCAAAATGATGTGTGAAGATAAACAAAGATGATTTTCTATGTAATTTGGTTCAATAATTCAAGAGCAGAACATTTAAAAAAATCTTAACTAAATTTAAAAGGGCCTATTTTTTAAATTTAGTTAAGAGCCTAACTAATTTTTAAAAATTTATATTTAGTTTCAAATTTGGATTTATAAATTGAAAATCTAAAAAAAAAAATGATTTCAACGGTTTCTCCATCAAATTTTTGTTTTGAAGAAAAAGAAAATGAAAATTTTGTTCAAAACAGATCAGATTAAAGAATCTTGTTTCCTTCAATGCAAATAAAATAGCAGCAAAGCTTGAAAAATAAAGTTTACTTCATTAAGAGCTTTTTCCTGAAGGTAAAATGGAACATTACATCAAAGAAATGTCATAAACACAAATGTTTTTCCAACTAGCAAACAGAACGAATTAGTCTGTTACTTTTTTTCTTCACTTTCAAGCTAGCTCTGTCATCTTTCAGTAAAGTCACATCTACTGTCAGGCTAATAATATTATTTTCGCACTGATTTGTACTTGAATCATTTATTGCACAGATGACTGAGTCTTAATTTTATAAAATAGTGACAATGCCAAGGGAACAAACCTCACAGAAGTAAATAGTCCAATGAAAACAACCAGAGAAACATTAATTCTCACTGACCTTTACCTTCTTCATTCCTTTTGGTACTCTCTTTATATTTGCTGTCTTAGCATTATTTCTAAGCTGACCAACCCTGGCCTCTTTTCCAGCATTTTCTCTGCATTCTCTCTGTTGTTCCATTATAAGTTTTAAAATGACATCAGCCTTAAAAATAAATCCTTTACATAACTTTCTCAAGATCTATAAACAAAACCCAACTAATGTTGAATCCTTTACCCCTTTCAATGCCAAAACCTTTTCACATCTTTTGACACTTTTGTGGAAACATCAGCAAACTTTTAGTGTTTCCTCTAGAAAGTTCAAGCCTTTTAAATTTGTTCCCACCTTCTGACCCTTTCCTTGACCTTATCAATGAAGCTAAAAAGGCCAAGGCTTTGTTCATCTACTTTTGGGATTTCTGACATCAAAATAGATAATTTTTTGGCCTGCAGATGATTTTCCATTTCACTACCTTTTGACAATATATTTATATATAAATGAATGTAAAGCTCAAACTCTGAAGACATGTACATTTGCATACATCATTGGATATATAAATAAATTTAAAAATGGAGATAAGTGCATATCATTGTACAGAAAATATACATATTGACATATGCACACACATATTAGGTAATTAAATGAAAAAATAGAAAAATTGTTTTATGCATTTCATTCTCTGAAAGGACTTCATTGGACTAAAATTAAGTTCTTAACAATGGAAACATGTGTGAAGGGAGAGAGAGATATAAATAATTATACATAGAGCAGAAGCACTGAAGATGTGAGAATAGCTGTAGAGAAAAGAGATTGTGACTAAGTGAACTCTCTCTCTCTCTCTCTCTCTATATATATATATATATATATATAAAATTCACTTAGTGCATATATATATATATATATATATATATATATATGTAAGGCCATGAGATCTGGGTTTGAATCTTACAGTTGATTTGTCAGTATGTTATTGGTCTGAAGGGAGTGATCCCAGTGTGCAGCACCTTCGGAAAGTGCCTGAAAACCATACCATGGGTTAACCCAAGTCTTCAGAGTACAAGTGGGTAGATGGAGCCCTAGGGGCTCATTGATAGCTGTGCTAGCATGAAGTCACAAGTCATTGTGACCAAGAGGTTGAGTGTGCTGGCCTTGTTCAGATTGTTGATTATGCTAGATAACATGCTCTTTCCCAGAAACTGTAACTAAGGTCTGCTCAGTATATTTGTAGTATAAACCACAGGTGGGCTCTGTGGGTATTGAACAAACATAAATATGCCTGAGTGAGTGTCTGCAATAGGGATTGGCTAACCACCCTAATAGACAAGTATCCTCAAATACGAGTGGCCAGCTATTATTATATATATAAGTACAAGGGACATACATGCTCAACACACACACACAATGTATATATATATATATATGGATAAATAGATATCAAATCTATGTAAATATGTTTATATATGATGTGTAAACAAATATGAACATAGAAACTTTAAGATATGTATGTGTGTATATATATATATATATATATATAAACCATAACTTAAAAATTGCATCAATCTTCTGGTAGTAAGCACAATAAACTGTTCTGTTTCTCTTTGGCGTTTGCTACTTGAAATAAAGTTAACTAAGTATCTTGCATGTTTGCCTTTTGACTGACCATTTGACTTGAAGAGGTTAAAATTGTACTGTTTAGGGATGTACCTATGTGGGCATTTGTTCCACAAAGTAGCAGTTCTCAGAACAAAAGAAAGTTCTTTGAGTGGAAATGGAATATAGAGCAAATGAGGTTGATTTGATTCTGTGGACGAAACATGGTAAATCCTAATCATAAAAGCCAGAAATTGTGGAACTAAAGAATGGAGCTGTATCCATCTTTATTTGAATTAGACGTAATCGAAATTCATCAGGAAGATTGTTGATTTGATAATAAACAAATAAAATATATTTACTTGCTATGAATGTCTTTAAAGACAACTGATTTCTCAATGATTGTTGCATGAATTCACTCCTGTCTGTTGAAATCTCCTTCAAATCTAAAATGCAAATCAAAATGACAAACTCCACCCTAACCAAGATTAATATGAGAAGCATACTAAAACTTTTACTCTAGGTAATAAAAAAACTTACAAACAAAAAGTAACGGCCTTATAACAATCATTTCTATAAAATGTTCAAAGTTAAATTTTTTCCTGATTGAGTGAAAGGAAATAAAAAAATTAATAGTTTTAAGTGAATAAACACTGCTTTTGCTTTCTGTTTAGCATTTATTATAGTTTTGTTTTGTACTCATCTCTTTAAATGTCTGGAGTCAAGTCTCCAAAATTGCTAGACTCATGAATGTCAGTTTTCAAGAGCTGAATTTGTTTGGAATTTTCTTGCATAAACTAGAATATTAAGGTTTACTTGATAAAAGAAATTATTTTGTTTTAATGATGCAATATAATCTTAGTCCCAATCAACAAATGGACATTCAGGTATTGAAGTAAATTTGTATTCTTGCAAAATCTTTAAGAATAAAGCATTTGGTACAAAAAAACAAAAGCAGAAATATATTGTATAATTTTTAAACAGTATCTGTTTATTCTGACATGCATTAACAAGTGGGAGGTGTGATTTAGCATAATAGTTCCATTGTCTCCTCAGGATGTAGATGAACATGTCTCTCCACAACATCCTGTTATTTTTTTTTGCCCTGATTAATTTTTGATTCTTTACTTATCTCTATTTTCTCATCCATTTGCTCAAACTCCTTAAGTATGTTACTCACTGTTTCCTCCTGCATACCTTATTCTCCAAGCCCCTTTACCTCATTTTGTGTCCTTAAATTTCACCTGTCTGTCTCTGATTGTAAGTAAATGTTTTCTTTTTATTTCTACTTTCCTTAAGACTTCTTTATTGTACACATGTTTTTTTCATGGTATTCTTAGTATCTATTAGAAGAACCACATCTCTTCCATTTTTACCTATACACGATTTCATTCTATAAATCATTCTTTCAATCAATCTTTTCCATTTTATGAGCTAAATCCCTTCATAAAAATAAGTAGCTGTTTTTGTTCTTTCTCATATTGATGTAGGCTTCCTTCCTTGCTTTTTGTTTGAGGTAGTGTGAAACATCAGCATCTTGATTATGTGCTACCAATTTTAGCTGATGCTGTTGAACCTCCTCAATTGATGTGGCCTCTGTTATCTTGTACATTACTTTGTGATTCTGTAACACCAGCTCACATGGTTTGAAGAAACAAGGTCCTCACTGAGCTGTATACACTTCATTTGCTCAAAGTTATTTTAACCACTGATCTGAGAAAGTAGTTGTATACAGCTGATGGTTGACCAGAGTTTTTAGGTTAATGTTTTGGTTTTGTAGCAATTTGCAGTGTTGTGCAAAACTATCCCTAGTGCAACCTAGTCTATGTTCAATTTCTTTAACTCCTATAATAAATTTGTTATAAATGATCCATAAACCAAGCTATTTGAAGTATTTAGTATTTACTAATTCCATATCCTGAAATTTTATGATGGATTCAGTATATGTGCTATCACTGTGTAGTACATAACAAATACTGAATATTATTTTCCAGCTTAAATGTCAATATGTGTTTGATATTTTTTAATATAAAACAGTCTCAATGTCTTCATCAGTAAGACAGCTATAGAAAAATAAAATTAAGATGCTTGCACTGTAGATAAAACAACAAAATATAGCCTGATTCACAACATTTAACAAAAAAATATTGCCCAATTTATATCTGAAACATCAACTTTGGTCTCTTGGCCAAAAGGGAAATTAGAGCGAGAAACCCAGTCATGGGCAAGCACATTCCAGGTTAGATTATGTGATTATTGTCATGGGTATGACAGGTCAAATTGAAGCCGTCATTAGTTGTGACATTTCTGCGTAAGTTATGTCTGTTCAAATTTGGTTAACTTGGCTGAACATACACCAGGTCAAACCATGCACATGACAAGATGCATACAGGTCATATGACTGTCACAAGTGGTCACATGTCATGTCAAATGATTCTAACCTTAACTGGCCACACATCATGATAAGTTAATGTTTCATCCTATGCAGAGATGCAAATCTGTTTTAACATAACTGTCAAAATTATGAAGCAGGCTTTTTTTTTTTGCCATTTCTCGAGTAGAAGCAAAGTTCAAGTATAAACTATGAATGATGTATCCATCTAAATAAATGAATTTAAAGTAAGAGTAAAGTTAGATGCATATAAACCTCTATGTCACACATTATGAAATGGACAAAGTCCGACAATTATTTAAAGGCATCTATAAAAAGAATGTGAAACATA
Source organism: Acanthosepion esculentum (assembly GCA_964036315.1). Classification (NCBI taxonomy): domain Eukaryota; kingdom Metazoa; phylum Mollusca; class Cephalopoda; order Sepiida; family Sepiidae; genus Acanthosepion; species Acanthosepion esculentum. Next base: position 28,024,046 of record OZ038475.1, on the reverse strand, counting down.
AAAAATGTCTTTAAACCTCTATGTATATAGATATAATAAAGCTAGCTCTTAAAATATGTTACTTAATATAAACAATATATATTCAAAATATTTCATCATTAAAATATTCTAATCTAGTTCTTATTTTCATGACATAGCACTAAAAATGCTCATATAAGATATGTATGGTCCGGTCCAGCAACCCTGCTATTTACCTTGAGCTCCTTAAGATCCAAAGAAAAATCAGCAATATTATTGGTCCTGATCTGGTGATTCAGTTTCAGTCATTTTCCCACTGCCATAAGGTTGCCTCTCTGTGTCTTTTCTATAAATACTTTCATGGTAATTGTTTGGATGAGCTATTTGCTATGGTAACTAAACTATGAATTTAAGTGTAGTATTTGACTAGCATCAAGATCTCAGCAATTTACTGTTGAGCTGGCTAGATGTAGCCATAAGTTCTATGCTAACAGTTTCTTTTCTCGCACTTCTCACTTGTGGAATTCCCTTTAAATGCAATGTCAATCACAATCTACTGTCCTCTTGATTACTCTTTCTCTCTCCACTCATTATTAATGTTTCTTCCTAATTCTTCCTCACTTTGTCACCCCTTCTGTTTTAGTGGCTTTACTGCTTTGCATGGGGTAATACCTATTAAAAAATGTATTTAATTGATTCATTCATTCATTTTCTATGGTTTGACCCATTGGAGGTTATTTAAAGCCAGAAAAATTTTCATATTGTAAGAATGTTTGATTTGGAGATGATAATGGTTTATT
>OZ038475.1:27918288-28020788 GCA_964036315.1 Acanthosepion esculentum | reverse complement strand
TGACTACAATAAAGCAAGCATCTTCATTACTTTAATCACAATGCCAATTTTAAATTTTATAATAAATTTGAACTGGCCATGTTGCCTGGTGTTCATATCAATTTAACACTACTTGTTTATATGCAAGAACCAAGAATTTTCTTCCTAAATATAGTTGATAATTATCTGGTATCATACCTAATCTGATTTATAAGTATTGAGGCAAAAAAATAGATAAACGTTTTTTCTTTCTCAGACAATCTTACTAGTATATGGGGAAGGGTTAATAATTGTTGATTTAGGAGGTTCTTAAATGTAATATAAATATAACAATTTCTAAACATTTTCAATGCCTTCACAATGATCAGTTTTTTCACCTTTACTCTGACTTGAGTTTGCTATGGGGACTAGTAGGAGCTTTTAAATAAAGTAACCCTTTCAGGCCCATCCTTGTATTTTTGTTAGCACCAGAAATGTCACTTAGAACCCATCCTTGCAATTTTGTGAGCATTAGAAAATCAAAATAAAAGACTTTGTTCCGTTATGCCTATCCTTGTTCTATTACTTCAGGCAAATAGATGAGATGTTTGTCAATCATTCTCAATTGTAACAATGTGTACTTTCTATATGAGAATTTTGAGATACTGTAGTTATCTTTGAACCAGGATATTGGGAGAGGAAAAAGTGAGAAAAGGGAAGGAAAAGAATGGAAGTTGATCTTGTATTAGATATGATGTAAACTCACATAGAATCTTGTGATTTAGACTCAAAAAATATCAGTTTCAGAAAACCAAGTGTCAGATGTAATTCTGATAATGGCATTTATAACAATCATCATATCTGACCCTTATAATGATGTTAATTCCCTTGACAATCAAATTCAACAATGATTACTCATCCATTTAGCCAATAAAGGCACATGAAACTATATGGACGAGGTTGATGGTCTTAAAAGGCTTACTGAGTCACTGATAAACAAGTTACATAATCTTCTATGGAGAAGAGCCTTTTGGTGAACAGGCATTTCTCCCTTTTATTTTTTTATTTTTAAGCTGTTTCTATTCTTGGCACATACATATAAATTTAAATACAGAATTTTACACACACACGCATATATATATATATATATATATATATATATATATATATATATATATATATATATATATATATTTTATATATAAAAAGTTTCACATGAGCAAAGAAAACTTGTTTGTATACCTAAGAAAAAAAAGATGACAATAAGTTTAAATATAGGAGGTCATGTTAGAACATTCTTAACCCTTAGCACTCTGTAGGTAACTATTTTCACCAAGTAAAATGTTACTTCTGCCAATGCAAGGTGAATTTGAATTTCTTGGTTGTGTAGTCATATCCTTCTATGGCAACACCTAAAACAATCTAGACTGAAATTAAGAGCCAGGCTACTGCAATTTCAAATATATAGAACTAATATATAAAATAGTATATTTTGAGGTGATTCCATATACAGTAAAAGGGGAAGTAATATTTATAAATGATGCAGAGTGCTAAACGTTAAAGTTAACTTGTGGAGGTGAGAGGGACAGTTTCAAAATTCAGCCAAAAGAAAGTTTACACTTAGTCTGATCAAGAAGCTCTTAAAAAAGTAATATTATTGATGTTCGGTTACATTTTATGATGTTAGGTGGACTGAAAAGTTTTCAAATAATGAAAATTCAAATTGAATAATCACTTCAGAATATGAGACCATAAGAGACAATTTCAGTAAGTCCAAAGCTTGACAAACCTGAATTCTGATCTGAATTCTAGTGATAATTTTAAATTATCATTGAAAAATGCTTGATCAATGGAAATCAATTAAATGCTTCAGTAAGGCAAGAGATTGTGTTGAAAAATATATACCTAATATATAAAATTCCTTTGGACTTTGTGATGAACTACAAATATTTATTTTATACATCATTACAAGCTAACTTTGCCGAACAAAGATTTTTCCAAATTCTTCTATGATGTCTGTTACTGTATTATTCTCTGATATATCTTTACTGCAAACTTCTGTCTCATCTCCTGTTTTTCTTCCTCTTCCATTTGCTATTCATGAGGCACAAATAAGACAACCTTTTGCTCCATCTATTATCCGTTCTTATTACGTGTCCAACCTATCTCTTGTTTTACTGCTTAATCTTCTCTGATATATATTATCTTACTCAGTTCTATGATTCATGTTGAATTCTTTGTTAATTTACTCTTTCAATTAATCTTTGTTCTTTTCTAAGGTAGTTTACTTTGTTTCTGTTTCACACCTGTACATCAAAGCTGACATTGTACATTCCTTAATAACTTTAAGCCTATTTGAATGGTGCATTTCATTATGACTCTGTTTTTATGAAATGCTTTCCAACTTATCATATGTTGTATTACTTCATGTTCATGAATTTCTTTTTTTAGAGTTATCACATGTCTGAAGTGATGTATTCCTGAACTTCTTCCATTTCTTATCCTCTTTATTCTTATTGTTTTCATAATGTTACAATAAAGTTCATTATTAAAGCTACCTTGAAACTTTCTCAATTTACATAGCTTAATATTTTTTTGGAAATTCACCAAATTATTTGGATATCAGTAAAATTTCATCAGGGAATCAAAGATGCTTAAATAAACACCATTTATTTTTATAGCCATCTATTTCTAGTTCATTTTCCCAAAATTACTTTTAACACCCACTAAACAGTTTAAGTGAATTTTTATCCTCTTGCTTGCAATCTTTGTTATCTGTGTATTTGTATATTCAAATTATTGAAGTGCTATCATCATATATATTCTCAATAATTTATATAAAGTTCTGTTAATACTCTGCTTTCACAGTGAGCTAAAGACTGCTGAGTTTCATACGGAGTCAAATGCATTTTCATAGTAAAAAAAATTAATTTGTAATATTCTGTTTTTTTTTTTGTGGTGGGGAGTCTATTGTTTCTAGATAATCCATTGTTGAGTAAGTACTCTTAAAACCTGATTTTCATTTTGGGTATTTGTCATTAAGTTTCAAACTACTTTTGAGCATAATTTATAAATGTTTGATAGTAATATGTTAATATTTCTAAGGGCTTTATTATCTCCTTTTTTTCATAAAGCAGAATTACTACCCCTAGTTCTGAAGAACCTTTCTTTTCTGTAAGCACTTTCAAAAGGTTTGTTGTATGCCATCTTCCCCCATGTGGCTTCCTTCATTTCAAATTTTGAAATACAAACATTATTTCATCTGATGTTACTTCTGTAATATCACTTGTTTCTTCTGGAATTAATGTTGGGGGTATTTTTTATTTTAAAAGCATACAAGTTCACATCATACACTTTGTGTTAGCTTTAATATATCATCATTTGATTTTGTAACTTCTCCATATCTGTATTTAAATATAAGCATTTACAGTTTGTCTGTGTCCTTTTTTTCCTACATTATTTGAAGGAATTGATGGCAGCAGCAAAAAGCAACTTAATACTGTTATCTGTGAGTGAATAGTCAATGTGTATTTAAAAAGCAACCACAATCCAAAACATATTTGCATCAACTCTATAGGGCAAGGGAGAGACTTGAGCTGTAAATCTTTGGAGCATTAATTTGGATAGGTCAAACCATCTAAATATATCAACACGACTTCTCCTGACTGTCAAATTCAGAGGGTGTAAATGAACTGACATGAACCCTTAAGGGAGATATTTATGCTAAAATACCAACTTATATTCTTATATAAAGGATATATATGTAGAAAACTTCTTTTTACACAAAATTTGAAAATAAATTTTATTGTATTATATGGAAAATTGTTTCTCAATGACTCAAATTCAGAATGTTACAAATTATTTTTGTGACAAACAAAAATTTGAAATTTCCTACCATTTTCAAGCTTTGAGTTGATAAAACCTAAATTCACACATGCATTTGAAGAAAGAATTTGAAGCTTTGGGTTTTATCCACAATAATTTAGAAAGTATCTGTAAAAAATTATCTTAAAGGAACAATAGTTCCCATGAAACTTTCCCTGAAACATCATAACTTAATAGAAGAGATAAACAAAAGGGGTTGTTGAAATTTAATCTGTTGTTGCTGTAATCCATTAAAGAATAAAGAAAAAGCAGCTGAAATATTTCTTGGTTATAAATGGAAGCAAAAAATTTCTTACTTCAGCAGTCAATCTCAAGATATGATTAAGTTTTAGCGCTCCGAAAAAAGAAAGGATATTTTTCTAACTCTAAGAACTTAGAATAAACACTCATTCTTAATGTATAAACTCTTCTTATTTATATGTACCTGCCAAATGTCAGCTTGTCTAAAGATGATTTAAAAAAGATACACTTCTCAGTCATTGATGCTAAAAGGGAGGATTATGCTTAGTTGACAAAATTTTTAAAATCAATTTTCAAGCAATCAGATTTATAGAAAGAAAAAGCTTATTTCCTAAATATTTGAAGCAATATAATAGATTTATATGCTATCTAAAAATCTATAAGATAGAATTTTGAGGAATAAAAAAGAATTTGAAAAATATATGTATGCTGTATATACAAGTTGCATCATGCATATGTCTATGAATATCTGTGTACACAATGATGTATCTCTAGAAAATTCTAATTGATATGTAGGTAAGTTATTTCAGATATGCTGCACATGAACATATATAGATTACTTCATGTGTGTGCTTGTGTATGTATATATATATATATATATGTATATATATATATACACATATACACACAGGGTGTGGCAGAAATATCTCCCACATAATAATAAGTCAGTGGTAGCTTCATAATGTCTTACCATTATGTGTGAGGTGTATGTGGCACATATTTCTGCAGCACTGTGTGTGTGTGTTTGTTCATGTGTATGCATGTGGGCATATGGCTGAGTGGTTAAAACATTTGTTTTCCAACCATGAGACCCGAGTTCAAAACTAACCAGAGTTGATTTGTCAGGAAGGGGTGTTCTTGGTACTATTGATCTGGGGAGGTGATCTCAGCATGCAAAATCTTTGAAAAGTGCCTGAAAATCATAACCAGGGTTGACCCAAGCATTGTGAGTGAATTTGGGAAAAAGAGAACCTATCCGATACTATTGGTAGTTTTTGCTAGCATGATATCACAAGTCATCATAACAGAGCCTGAACATACTGGCCTCATTCCCAAAATTGTTAATCATGCAAGAGTATGTGCTTTCACCCAGAAACTGTAACTATAAGCTCTCCTCAGCATAGTTGCAGTATAAACGATAAGTGAGCTTGGTGGGTGCTGAATAAACAAAAAAGTGTCTCAGCAGGCATCTACACAACAGGAACTGGCAAACCACAGATGGGTGTGATCGGAAAAAGATATTACATACATTTTCATTTCAAACTATACATAAATGAATGTCTATGTTTATATAGCTCTACAATACATGCATTCATATTTTGATCGATTTATAACTATTGTGACAAATTTCCTTAATATTCCCAATACAATACATATATATATATATATATATATATATATATATATATATATATATATATATATATATATATATTAGACTGTTGATCAGTTATGGTTTGAAACTGACAATCATGATGCACTGTTGCAATATATATATTTACTGTCTAAAAATATACTATATTTTAGGAAAAGAGAGCTCAGAATTGAATACAGTGTTTATAGATATTGACATGGTGGATATATATATATATATATATATATATATATATATATATATATGTATATATATATATATATATATATGTATGTATGTATGTATGTGTATATATATATATATATGTATGTATGTGTGTATATATATATATATATATATATGTATATATATATATATATGTATGTATATATATATGTATGTATGTATATGTATGTATGTATGTATGTATGTATGTATGTATGTATGTATGTATGTATGTATGTATATATATATATATATATATATGTATATATATGTATGTATGTATATATATATATATATGTATATATATATATATATATATAAAACACAGCATGGTGTCTATCAGTTCCCTAGATGGTCTAAAGATTACTCAAGACATAAAGCTGATAGCATGCAATTTTGATTTCTCTGTTCTCTCTCTCCCTCTATATTAATGCAATCTTGTTAATACAATGTTCAATATTATTTTCATCATAATGGAACCAACTGAGATCTGTCTGTCTACATGTGAGTGTCTTGAGGACTATAATTTTGTTTCGATATTGCCTCAATGCATGATATATGACAATGTTTTGGGATGCACTTCTGATTCCAGACTTCTTTCATGAAACTGATAAACTTGTATAATTTGTAGAGAGGGTATGCTATTTTCAAAAGTTCAACTGAAATGTCAAGTGATGCTTCATTCTTCTTTAGTTATTTATAACTTTTTGACTTCCTCATCAATAGGTTAATTGATTTTTATGTTTGAAGGCTTAAGCATTATGATTTTCTCTTATTGGGAAATATTTTGAAAATTGAAATGTGTGAAAACTTGCAAAATATATGTGAAATTGATCTCTCTGGTAATCTAATGTTTATTCAGACATTGTAAATTAATAACACCTGTACATAGTCTAAATTTATAGTAGGGCAACAACTTCACCTTTGTTGCTGCTGTGATTGCCATTGTAAATAGATTTTTACTGTGATATTGAAGCAGTATAAACTTATTTTTCACTGTCAAAATCTCTCTCAATTCATAAAATTCTTCCTTGTTTCGTAAATTTGTTGTAACTGCTAATGGATATATAGTCTTTATTGCTGTTATTATTAGAGCAAATATTACTTACTTCTTAATTCCCAAGCACCATCAGTTACCAATGATAAGAGTAAAACAAAGAAAAGAGTACTGAACTATTATGTAATATTAGTCCTTTTTTATGGTAGTGAATGCTTGACAAGCTCCTCACAGATAAAGATGAGTTTTGAAGTAACATACATGTGGTTTTACAGAAGGATGCTGAGAATACTATGGACTGAAAATGTGAGCAATGATAAAGTTTTAGAGAAAAGGAAAGCAAAAAGAACACTTATACTTATCAGAAAGAGATAGTTGAAATTTCTAGAGCACATAATAAAGAAAGAGGGCTTGGAAAATCTGATACTCACAGGACAGATTGACTGCAAGAAGGAAATAGGAAAAAAATGTAGAACAGGGTTTAGGAAAGTTAACAAAAAGGCAACATTTATTAAGTGGGACAAAGAACAGGAAATTGTGGAAAGCCATGATCGTCTACAGCCTGAAGGGACACAGCACATAGACGAAAAAATAAAGGCTGCCAAGAGATTAGGAGGCAAACTTTAGAATTCATGGTTTTAGAAGAATATTAGCTTAGAAGGAAACAACCAGTGTTCAGAAACCATTCATTAGATGCATTATCCAAGATACCAATTATTTTTGCTATTCTGCATTCTCAAATATAATGCAATATTATAGTTGAGGAGAATCTAGGCATTGGCTGAGTGATAGCTCCAGGCAATATCAATATTTTTTGTAGAAAACATTAGGATCATTTGTTTTATACTTTTTCTTTTAGTTTTTGATTTCATCTTTAATGATGATTTTAATGAAAGTTGTAATTATTATCAGTTTTTCTTTAATACTGTTTAACTGACAACTCACTCTTTGTAATAGCTGTACCATCTTGCCTCCTTATGTTGAAAATGACTGGCAGCTGACAAAGAAGATTTCATTCCAAGATCCATAGAAATGAGGTTTGGAATAAAGATCCAGGTTAATGGATCAAATTTCCAAGATAGTATTTTTCAGGTTTTAAATAACATTTGTTTTCATTTTGGTTGTTAAATAAATCTTTAAATAACTAACTATATGTATAGAGGCATTCGGATTAATAGACAGGACGTGATAAACACAATACATATATGATAAAAATATAGTTTTAAGGTATACTATATTTATGGGTTAAAGTGTTCAATATCAGAGATAAAGTATATGTAAATATCAAAATGGACACTAAGGTCAACACCAAGCAGCAACAGACTGTTTCATATATGAAGGCAATCTTCAGGCCTCAAGATTGCATTCAGACTGTTGCAATTTGGTGTAGACCTCAATGTTCACTTTTATATATTCAAAAAATGTTAGCACTTCTATGAAAGTATCTTTTCTAATAAAGATATTCCTACAGAAATGCTAACATTTTTTGATTTACTTGACAGAGCTTGCAAACACATAGAAAATGCTTGAAATCATATCAGTTTGGCTTTTTTAATAAACAATCTGTTTAAAATTACTCTGTGTATATATGTAGGTACCCAAATGAAAGAAAGAACAAATGGAGTAAAATTCCACTGTTTGTAGTATTTACTTTTAAAAAAGTGCTCAATACAATATATTATTATTTTTTTTTATTATAAAAGATTATAATAAAAACATGTTGAAATTGCTACCTAAAAGCTTTCATGTTTCAATACTTTGATTGTACTTCTTCAGGTGATGGTAAGTAACTGGTGAATAAATGATTTTTAAGGAAAGTTAAAAACAAATTGTTACCGCTTTTTTGAAAATTAAATGACCTTTTTTCCCCCCCTTCTTCAACTTTCGGAAAAGAGGTAACATTTGTTTTTAAATTTCCTTAAAAATCATTTAATCACCAGTTACTTACCATCACCTGAAGAAGTACAATCAAAGTATTGAAACATGAAAGCTTTTGTGTTTTGTGTAGTGATTTTAACATGTTTTTATTATCATCTTTTATAATAAAAATTATGAATATTTAAGATCAAAACATAGCACTGAGAATTTTGGATTATTGATTTTCACTGAGAAGAGCCAATTCAATTATATATATATATATATATATATATATATATACACACACACACACAGCTGAGTGAAATTACTGGCATGGTCTAATATTTTTAATTTATTGAAAATAATTAAAAAGATAATTGAGTAGTAAAGATTTTCTAAAAAGAAACCAAAAAAAAGTATATAGGTATAAGATTAGTAAATAGATAAAAATGTTCCACATTTAATTTTGAGTAATTATAAACAAAAGAAAATTAATTGTATGCACAGAATTTATGCCATGAGAAAATCAATGTTCAAGTATACATACTTTTTTTTATTTATAACTTATTTTCTATTCTTATTTTTTGCTTCTTCTAAATTAGTACAAACAACTCCAGGGATATATTGTTAAACTTCCTCTACATAATCTTCCAGTGTTGCCAATTACTTGGTTTTACACATCTTTTTAATTAATTCCATCAGTTTTCAAATAGATTTAGATTGTGAAGGTCAAAGTAAAACTTTTATATTCTTATCCTGAGGAAATTTCTGGACTAATTTAGAAGTATGGTTTAGTTCATTATCATGGATAAAGCTCTAACTCTAATTCAGTTTCACATTTCTGAGAGATACTTTCACATCAACATAAAATATTTTTCAATAATCCCCCTTCTTCCTTAAACCATTAACTCTTCTCAATTTACCTGTTCATTTTGTAGAGATTATGATAACATTTCCTCCATGTTTTGTTGCAGTGAGAATAATGTTTGGATTGAAAGCTTTATTGATGCCTCAAAAGAAATCCCATGTCATTATGCTTCTAGTTTTGTATCATATAACAATAGTATATTTTCTCAGTATGACATGGGTTCATCAATATGTTCATTTACAAATGTTGCATTTCAAATAACCAACTCTGAAAAAACGGGTTTGACAAGATTGGCATGCTCACTGAAGAATTGTAATATTTCTTACTACTTTCAATCCAATGATTTCCAAATGATTCCAGAGATCCTCTATTATAATATATGGGTTATTTTAAACCATTCTTAAATAGTTATGTTTTGTTCTTTCAACAACTTCTAACCAAGTCCAAATTTATTTATAAATAATATTTTCTCATTTGAATTTCAGAATGACATTTTGAAAATATTCTATATGCTGCTGCTTCTATGATACATGTCCTCTCAAAATGTAGATGATCATGGCTCTCCTTAACTTCCTGTTTATTGTAGTTCTGATGAGGTTTGTCATTTTGCTATCCCTATTCTGCCAGCCATATATATAAGCTTGCTAGGTAGGTTATTTGAGGCTTTCCTCTCTCCTTTTTGCCTACAATATGTTTTGTGTGTGTCAAATTCTCTAAGCATTCTTTCCTCATTATGTGCCCTAGAAATTTCAATCGTCTCTTTTTAATTCTAAGTATAAGTTTCTTTTTGAATCAATTTTCTCTAAAACTTTGCTCACATGTTCAGTCCATAATATTCTCAGCATTCTTCTGTACAATAACATATCTATTGACTCAAGTGTCTTCTTCATCAGTAAGGAGAGTGTCTAGAGATCACTACCATATTGATGGAGTGATATTACATAACAGTTCAGTAATATTTTCTTTTATTCTCAGAAAATTTTCCTGTTTCTTAATACTTTATTTAGGTTTTGGAAGACACTTTTACAATTCAAATGCACTCGTGAATTTTTGTGTTGCATTTTCAATTTCCTGTTAAAACACTGCCATGATATTTCTATTGTTGTACTTGCATAATTTTGATGTCTCTCATTGCAGTTTGAATCTTGGGATGTTCCTTTTGCTGACAACCATACATTCTCTTTTCTCACAATTGATGTTTAGCCCTTTCTACTTGTTTTTCTTTACTACCTTCTGTAGTTTTCTTTCTATGCAGTCAACACTGTGTCATGGTGGCCACCAATAATGGATCCTGGTAGGATTTCTAATTCTCTCAGTATCACATCACTGTAAAGGTTAAATAAGTCTGGTTAAATGACACATCTACGTCTCACACCTCTTTCTATTTTTGTATAATTACTGAATTCATTTTCTATCTGTATGCAAGGTTTTTCCTCAGTATGAATTTTGAATTATTCTTATATATTTCTCAAGTTAGTATAGCTTACTTAACAGTTCAAACAAGTCTCTTTGTGTTTTATCAAATTTGTATTTATATTGTATTATGTTTATCAAACACTTTTGCATAATCTATAAAACATAGGTATATATCCTTCTGGCTCTATATTGCTTTTTCTGCTATCATTCTGAGCATAACATCACATTTCTTATTCCAGTATCTTTAAATTAAGTCACATTGTTCTTGTCCTATTTTTGGTTAAATTCTGTTATGTGCTCTATTCATCAGAATTTGGATGATAAGTTTCATTAAGCTGATAGTCCAATGGAGCTCGCATTAAGTATGCCATGACATGTATAGTTATTATAAATTACAAATATAGATTCTTCCAGAAGTAAATATTGATATTTATTAAATAATACTCTTTATACATGAAAAAATCTTCTTGTTTATACTTTTCTTGTGACATTTTAAATTTTGTTTTAAGTTGTTTAATATAAAATAGAAAGTTATTCTTGTACATAACCCAACTAACATTTATAAGTGCCCCTGCATAAAAGGAAGAATCAATTGTAATAATACTTGAAATTTTATTTGTCATGAGATAAATGAATTAGGAATTAAAAAGAATATCAGGTTCCATTGTAAGTTTATATATATATATATATTAAGGGAAAGAAGCATGACAAATTGTGAAAAATGTTGTGTAATGTATTTGTCCTTTAAACAAAGTTTTTTCTCCTAAAATTGTTCTTGACATATATAAAAGGAATATATCATTTATGTGTGTGTGTGTGTGTGTGTGTGAGTATATATATATATATATATATATATATATATATAAAGAGAGAGAGAGAGATCACAATATTGAATGTTCACCTAAATAATACATAAGCATATATGATCACATATGTATATATTTTTTTGATATATGTTGCTCTAGATAGCTATTGGGCATATTTTTGCAAAAATTCTATTTATCTTGACATACATTAAATTATATAATTTCATATATATCATTAGGTGTTAATATTATTTTATTACTATCATATATATATATATATATATATATATATATATGCACACACACAGAGTAGATGCAAATGATCTTTTTATATATATATGTATATATATGTGTGTGTGTGTGTCAATATATATTTTTTAAAGGACATTATATTTGTAAACATGTATTTTATTCCTGTATCTATGTGTTCATATATGCTTCCAGATGAAGACATGTAAAAATCAATTTGTTTATTTGTATGCCTTGAGTTGCAAAAAGGAAATTAATAATATTGGTCCTTTGATTTATACAAATATCAAAAACTCTCTTGTGACCATTCATCTCCAGGTATTTGTTCATTTATTTACAAAAATAAACAGCTTTCTTTTCAATCTTATATTAAAGAAGATTTTTAAATTAATTTTCTTACAGTGACACTGCCATTTACATATCTGCAGAATGGTTTTTGCTGTTGATCTATCTGAAACTAGCTTTTCTAATTATTAGTGCTTAAAAAAATTCAATTGATAAATCTGATCTCACATTTTAGGCATATTTGAAATTATTCAGTCTAACTTCCAATATTTTAAAAATGGTTTTTTAAAAACCACAATTTTCCTATTTATGCTAATACAGTCTAATGAATATCAATTACAACAAATGCAATTAAGATCAGTCATTGTAAAGTTCAAGATCTTTTTATTAACTACATAGTATATGCTTTGCTAAGGTTACATACAGTTTTCAATCCAGAGTTGTCGTCCTTGACTGGTTACTAACTAAGGCTGAAGAGTTCAAATTTCCCTACCTATAGCGGGGCTGAAGAGACAGATTTATATCTTTCCCAAGGTTTTTTTGCACAAAAGTGCCTGCAATTTGAACTGAGCTCTCAGATTTCCCATTATACTATACACACACAATGAGTGTAATTAACATCAAATGAATATAATTCTTGTGAATAAATATTTACTGGAACAAAAAAACAACAACTTCAGAATGAAGATATTCTTCTTCTATGTATCATCTCCTTTCTGAATGTAAGGGATTATGAGTCTCCTAAATTTCCAACTCTTTACACTTTTAAGTAATGTTTGTACACTTATTATCTGTCATCCATTTTTACTAGGTAGGTTACTTGATGTTTCACTCTACCCTTTGTACATTCAATATGTCCTAAGTTGTCAAATTCTCTAAGCCCTCTTTCCACATTATATGTCTAAAGAATTTAAAATGTCTCTTTTTGATTCCAAGTACAAGTGCTCCCATGGCTTATATGTTCCATCCATGGTATTCTCAGCATAAGAACCACATATTTGTTGCCTCAAATTTCATCATCTGTGAGGAAATCATCTAGCATTCACTTCCAAATAGTAGGATTTGTATTACATAGTAGTTCAACACTTTTTCTTGTTTTTAATGGAATTATTTTGGAAAGTATTTTTCACTATTCAAATGCACCTTTGGATTTCTGTGTTTGCTGGATTCTGATATCTCCAAATTATGGCTTGTATCTTCAGTTGTTCCATTTGCTAACAACCCTACAGGGTGCAATGGATACATTGTCATCTAAATTATGCAAAGATGAAAACAACACTGACATCTCATTTTAACAGATATATTTACCAAAATTACACAAAAATATCTTGGAATACTAAAGGGTAAATTTATTCAATAAAATCACCACTGGCTTCAAGCATGACCTCCATCATCTTCAGAATTTTCTGCATCTCTTCTAGACTGTCTCCTTGTTTAAGTTGTTGAATGCTGCCATAATCCTTGCCTTTAGTTCATCTGTTACAAGGAGTTTTGTTGGTCTCTTGCTCAACTGTGCCCAACACATAATAATCAATGAGGTTACAGTTTGGGGAGTTAGGTGTAAAAGGTGATATGGCTGCAGAAATTGTCTGAGTTCACCTGCTTGTGTGGCATGGTGCAGAGTATTGTTGCCAAACAGTGTCTTTCAGCAGCCAACCTCTTGACCTCCTCAAGGCACCTGATGTAGACCTTTGTGTTGAGCCTGAGACCCTCACCAAAAAATTCAGGAGTTCTTTCTTATCAGAATGATCAGAATGAGTTTCTCAAGCAGCCATACCTTTGTAGTCACCATTAGACTCATCCAACTCTTTCAAAATCCTCTGCACTGGATTCAGATTGACACCCAAATCACACTGAAATGTTTGTATTAGACCAAGCAGTACAGCATACTGTTTCCAAATCTTGGATGTTAGATGGCCAGATGTAAGAGGTGACATGGTTGCAGAAATTGTCTGACAGACATGATACCTGCTTGTGTGGCATGGTGTTGTGTCCTGTTGCCAGACAAACGGTCTTCCAGCAGCAACCATCTTGACCCAGGGAAGCACTATCTCCTCAAGGTACTTGATGTAGGCCTCCATGTTGAGGCCCTGTGAGAAAATGAATGGAGGCATAACATCACCATCATGTGAAATCACTCCAAACACATTTGTAATCACCATTAGACTCGTCCAACTCTTCCCAAATCATCTGCAGTGTACTCAGATTGATACCCAAACACTGAAATGTTTGTGTTGGAGCTGCCAGCATGAATATCAAAGAGTACAGCATGCTGTTTCCAAATTTCTGGTGAAATGAATTGTGTCATGGTGCTCTTTTTCTCACAGACAGTGTCCAACTGACCCTGCTATACTGTGCAGTTGACTAAATCAAAAACAAACAATGTGCATGCATGAAATTAATAATATAAAATGGCAAAAATTTACCAATCTAGTTAGGAATATAATAACTTGTATCAGTATACAAAGCCAACACAAAGTCTATTAGAAGACAAAAGTTGTTGTCTGCTTCTAAAAATTAAACTTTTGTTGATTGCAACTTCAATTCCTAAAATGTTTGAAATTTATGAAATAAAGAGGAGACTATGTTCAGTTCAGTCATCTACTCACTTTAGTCATTCCAGATAATTTGTTAAAAATAGGAATCAGAACAAACTTGAAACTTTTATGCATAAACTGGGTTTTATATATATTCATAAGATACAGTCAATATCTCAGTATCACAAGTTTTTTACTCTATAAAACTGAGCAATATCATAGTGAATTATCTGATAGTCACACACACACACACACACATACACACATATATATATATATATATATATATATATATTCATACAAAGAAAATAAATGACTGATTAATACTTGTAAAAAATATGTTATGAAAAATTTCTGTATCATGAGAATGATTCATAACTTTTGGAAATGCTTTGTCGAAAGAGAGAAAGTAATTTGTTAAGTTCCATTGAAAGATGCAACAAAAAATATGACACCAACCAGAAAAGATATAAAGATTTATTAAATGTGGAGCAGGACAATTTATTTCATATCAGCAAAAATTAAAGTATTTTTTCTTATTTATTTCTCTTTCAGGCTTTGTAAGGGCAAACAGATTGCAAATTTATGTACACACACACATATCTATTCAATTATTTATCAAATTTCTAGATATGCATATGAGTTTGAATGTACAAATTGTATCTGCTGAATATGGCTAGAGATGAATGTATATATAACAATATCATTTAAAAAAAAACATGCATTTTTATAATATACAGAAACATATATATATATATACACAAATTTATATAAATACATATATGTATCAACACACATTCATACAGTAAAGCATATATAGACATACATATAAAGTACATATACATCACATGTATGTATACCCACATATAAAACTCTAACAATTACACAAACATGTGTGTGTATGTATGTATGTATGTATGTATGTATATATATATATATATATATATATATATATATATACACACACACACAAAAACACACAAATAAATGTGTATATATATCTATAAATACACACACAAATAAACAAATAAATGTGTAATATATATATATATCTATAAATACACACACACATATACATATAAATACATATACATACATATATATAAATTGAGATAGATACATATAAATATACATACATAGATATATAAATACACAAACACACACATATATATATATATATATACATACATATACACATATACATAAATACACACATACATACAAATGCATATATATAAATACACACATACATACAAATACATACATATATGTAAATATACACACATACATACATATAAATACATGCATATCTCTAAATACACACATATACAAATACATGTATATATATAAACACATACTTACATACATATAAATGCATACATATATAAATAAACACACATACAAATATATACATATATATATATACGCATGCATGCATACATACATATAAATACATGCACATATATAATACACACACATACATACATATATATACGCATGCATGCATACATACATACATATAAATACATACACATATATAATACACACACATACATACATATAAATACATACACATATATATATATAAACACACATACATACATATAAATACAGACATACATACACATAAATACACAGACATACATACACATAAATACACAGACATACTTACACATAAATACACAGACATACTTACACATAAATACACAGACATACTTACACATAAATACATACACATAAATATATATATATATATATATATATATATATATATATATATATATATATACATACATACATACATACATACATACATGTAGAAATACACACACATATATACATACATACATACATACATACATACATACATACATAAATATATATAATATAAAAATAACAGACTTTATGCATTCTCCTAAGAGTTCTCTGTGACTGCCAGTTTCTTGTTTGACTCAAAATCATCCAATAGTATAGAGCAACAAACATGTTCCTCTCTACAGCCTGACAATTGTAAGTCATGCAAAAAACTGTCAGCCATGGAGAACTCTCAAGAGAGCATGTAAAGTCTATTATTTTTTATATATTTTTATTCTGTATGGTATTTCATATATTTTACCTTGAGCACTGAACTTTTTATAGTTTTGGCATCTTAGATGCAAATTTTATTATTGTATTTAGATATATATGTTTTGTGGAATTTGACTGACATGGTCTGTCAAATTTTTATTACATTTTCCCTGTTTGCATATATCTAGATCACATTCATAAAGAAACTTCAAACTTGATAATGTTTTTCTTCAAGTACTTTCAATCATTGCTCCTCAGTAAGAACATTAATGTTGTCAGTCACAATAGAGAAAAGCTTTTATTAATTTTGTCTTGGTATTTATAGAAACAACATAATTTTAATTTAAATATATTTGTATGGAATGGAAGTGATGTCATCTGGAGAAAGTTTTTTTATTTTTTAATTATATATCCAAGATACACATTTTCAATCTAAAATAAATTTAGTTTATTTGAGCTCATATAATTTATCAGCACCCAATGACAAAGACATTAAATTTTTGAAAGTTTAAACAGATTTTAAAATGTCTTCTGATATGGTAAAAGATATTCCATTTGATATATAAGTTATTTTTTGGGGATGTTTTTTGAATCTTTCTTATATAAAACTTCCAGTGAGAAACGAGATATTATTTAGTTACTGAGTGATGGGAACACAACATTAGAAATTGTGTAGGAGTTGATCAGAGACCAATAAAAAAATGAATTGAAAACATAGGCACAAATAAGAAAAAAACTGCTTTTATAAAAATGATGGGAACACAATGTTGGAAATTGCTTAAGAGTTGAAGTCATGGAAAAATGGAAAAAAAGAAACTGAAAACATTGGTAAGCTAAGAACAATAATAAAACTCATTTTAAGACTGTCACAAAAAGAAATGATAGAAAACATAAAAGGTTAATAAGCAAGAAAACCTTTTTTGATATCTACATATCTTGCAGTGAACAATTCTTCTTTTGCTTGCTTGAACTTGTTTCTCATGTTTCTAATTTAAAATTTTAACCATTATCTATTGAATGTTGGTTCCAAATCTTGTCTGTTAACTTTGGAATTGTTATATTGGTATGAGTTTGTTTCAAATATCCTCGTTGCCACTGTTATATTTCGTGGTAAGGGAATAAACACATAACACCAGGTGGATACTAGAAGAAAGGTTTATTGTACACAACAAATACAATATGAAATACGGTACAGTTATACACACAGGTCAATCTAGTAGTGAGTGCCACTAATTGGAACGTTGGACATACTTGTGCCTTTTCTATCACTTGTCCTCCTCTCTGTCAAGTCTCTTGTAGATGGTTGACTTTATAGGTACTTATGACCTATAGCGTAATCATTCATGGGGGTGACTGGTTATTCCATTACATCAGAAATGCATTTAGAAATTCTTAACAAAATCCAAAAATCAGCAGCAACATTATCAATCTTAATACTGCATCTCAGCTTCAGTCACTTTCCCAGTGCTGTATCATAGTTTTACTCTGCTTCTTCAATAAATATTTTCATAGTAATTGTTGTGACAGTTTTTTCTCATTGTTTTCTCAACTTCATGAATTTAAGTGCAGTACTGAATTAGCAGGTAGGTCTCATAATTTCACCATTGAAATTGATATTTGTAACTGTAAGTTCTATGCTAATTGTTTCTTCTCTCACACATCTCACTTGTGGAACTCTTTTCTGGTTTCTTGCTTTCCTGTCAACTATGAACTTCAAAAATTCAAATGCAATGTCAGTCATCATCATCTGTCTCCTTGAATCCTATTATTTACTGTCTTTTCTGTTTCTTTTACTCAGTAACTCATTGCATCCTAGTGGCTTTGGGGTGGAATGATTTAAAAGATTATATGATTCAGAATTTCACATGTAATCCATTTCTTTCTTTTCTTGTCTCTCTTCCTTTCAAATGATTCCTTGACTGTTGTCAGTAATGCTTCCCTTAAGGTGTTTCATTTTCAGTTCCTGACTCCTCCTAATATTTT
Source organism: Acanthosepion esculentum (assembly GCA_964036315.1). Classification (NCBI taxonomy): domain Eukaryota; kingdom Metazoa; phylum Mollusca; class Cephalopoda; order Sepiida; family Sepiidae; genus Acanthosepion; species Acanthosepion esculentum. The sequence goes on along the minus strand of OZ038475.1, from coordinate 28,002,061 downwards.
CTGTTACTTTTTAATTATGACAGCATATGTTGCTTTGGAGTTTGTCATATTGTAATACTTGGGAACACCAGGTAGTGCAAGCAACTTCTTATAATCTGAAATATTTTTCAACTTTAAATAACTGACAAAGGTTTCATAAGCCCTAATAAACAAATCAATCATTCATGCTATAGTTTAAGCATTACTATAGTTTTTCTATTTTATGTAATTTTAGCCTTTGTTTAAATATGACTAGGAGGGGATTGCTCCCACAGTCAGTGCTTGGGTATGTTATTCAATTTTAAAATTTTCTTTTGATAGTTAATCTGTCATTTTAAAAAAAAAATTTTTTATCTCTTGCTGGTCTTTTCCATGTCCACAAGAATCTTGGATGTTCTTCAAACTACATGTTTGCTATCATTTTTTCAATTGTTTTACACCTTCTATGTGATGTGTCCCTTAAAGACGTTCGTGTTCATGGCTATCCATAATTTCCTGTCCCTTGTAGCATTTAATAAACTTTGTCTTTTTGTTATCTTTCCTAAAACCTTGCTTTTCCCTCCATTTACTCAAGCTCGCTTGGCACGTCATGTATTATTTTCCTCTAACCCTCTTAACATCAATATGTCCTGTGATTATCAGATTTTCCAAAGGTTGGCTTCATGTCTAACACTTGCCATCTGTGGAACTCCCTTCCTCTTACTTGCTTCTCTGATAGCTATAATCTCCAACTATTCAAATGCAATGTCAATCGACATCTCCAGATGCCTTGATCTATTCCCTGTCTTTCTCTTCATCTTTTCCTCTTTCACACCTCTTTACTTTTGCTCCCACTCTCTGTAACTCCTTGCATGTTAGTGGCATTCCAGTCTTGCTTGAGGTGAAAATCTTAAAAAAAGAAAGGAAAAAAAAACCCTCTTTTTCATTGTGTGTCCTAGAAATGTCAACTGCTTATGTTAAGCATAGTGTTCTTTTAGTTTCTATTTTCTCTGAAACTTCATCATTGCTCACATGTTTAGTCCATGGTATTCTGAGCATTCTTCTGTAGAACCACATTTCTGTTGCTTCAAGTCTCTTCTTCATCTGTCAGGAGATTGTCCAGCATTCAATGCCATATAGGAGGAATATTACATATAAGTCCTGCACTCTTTTCTTTGTTTCTAATGTGAACCCATTTTCTCCAATTTGGTCACATGACATAAGTCTGCACAAACTATTTGACTATATGGTTCATTTCCTACTTTTGCTTTATAATAGTTACAATAGTTTCTTATGATTTGCATTGGTATTTGACCTTTCCTAATGTACTGTAAAACTTATGTATTTCCTCTATAATTCTTTCTGACACGAGTGTGTAAACTACCCTCATGTCTGTTTTGAATGGCTCCAGTTTCATCAAAAGAGTTGTCTAACAGTTGTCAATATTTCTTTTTTTTTTAATTTAATATTAGTTTAAGTCCTCTCTTATTTTTTTGGCCACCACCTTTGTAAAGGATTCTACGATTGTTGCTTGTAAAATCCCCATTGTTTTCCATCTCATTTCACATACACACAGAATGTTGATATTCAGCCTTTCCATTTCCTACTTAGCATTATCTAACTTTCTGAATTGGTGCAGTGTCCTAACATGCCCTATCCAAATTATAATTTTAGCTTTGTTGTAGATAAGTCCCTAGATGATTGTCAGATGACACCTGTCGAACATGTTTCTTCTTATCAGATGAGGAGTCAGTTTCAGGAGAGCTGACTCCCTTCAGGCCATTATCTGATATTTTGGCATTGTGCATTGCCATGATTATTCTTGGGAGGAATAGTGGAGTGGTTTCTTATTGCCTTTTCCATGGTTACTTAGATGGCCATTGACATTTTGGGGCCTAAATATACAAGGAACTGAAAAGTTATTAGCCTAAATTATTTCCCCAAATCTCATCAAATAACTAAATATCAGAATTTCTTTTTAAAATATCTTCTTGTTTAATCCTGAGAATTTTTTTCCAACTATCACATGTTAATAAAATGCAATGAACCTTGTATTGTAATTAAAAATTATAATTACAGACCATGCACAAAGTTTACAAGGAGACAGATGGTTAAAATATGAAAACAATGTCATTGTAATGATGATAAAGTATAAAGACAACATCATGGTGAAATGTACATTCCATCTTCTGAAAGTCATTTTAAAAATCATTCATCCATTGATTTTCTAAGTCATTGCTTTCCTTCATATGAAAAATACTGCATAGCATTCAGAATACCATGCCAAATTTCATATTTGTTGGTAAAATGCCACCCAACAAGGTAAATTTTCCTTTTCAGAATCCTTCATAAGCTTTCAATTATTTTATAGTTGAGCAAGTAAGCTAGGCACTTCACCAAATGAGTGTCTTTGAAACACATTTTATTCAGACATTCATTAATTTTTTTCAAAGGATGTGATGGAGCATTGTTGTGCATAAAAATCATCTTCTTTCTGAATGTTTTTGTCTTCTTGAACAATAGCTCTTCTTCAAAAAAATCAGTGTTTGCCTCAACTACATTTTAACACCATGTGGAACTCACTATGAATTTACCACATTGCCACTTATAATGCCATCCTAAATTATCATGTCCCCTTTGCCTTGTTGGTCTCTCAACCTATGAGGACACTTAAGCAGTAGCAACCCAGACTTTGATTCATCCATTGAACTCATTGAGTGTAGTGTGTTGATTTTTAGTGAAAAAAAAAAAAAAAATTGGAAAATCATATATTCTGTTAACTATTTCATACTATATCTTTTATGGTCTACTAGTAGGGCTCATATTTTTGCCATTTGATTTAGAACATGACATCTTATGTTTTTTAACGACATCTAGCATTCTTTCATCCGTTAATTATTACTGTCACATCTGATCAGGTGCATCTGCTATGTATCTAGAGATTCTTGACAACATCCAAAGAAGAATTGGCAACATTACTGGTCCTGATCTGACATCTCAGCTTCAGTCACTTTTCCACCAAAATAATATCACTTCCCTGTGCCTTTTCTATAAATATTTTTATGGTAATTGTTTTGATAAGCTTTCCTTATTGGTACCTCAACTTCACAAATTTAAGTGCAACACTAGATTGGCAACTGGGATTCACTATAAGTTCTATACTAGCAGTTTCTTTTCACACACTTCTCACTTGTGGAACTCTTCTAGCTTCTTGCTTTCCAGTCAACTTTGATCTTCAAAATTTTAAATGCAATGTCTATCATCATCTTTCTCTTTGAATACTGTTCTTTAATTATCCTCTCTCCTTAATGTTTTTTCACAGTCTTTTTCACTCTTGCATCTTAGTGGCTTTATTGCCTTGAAATGATTGGAAAAAAGTCCTCTCTGCTAGAATCATTAACCATTTCATAGCTTGATGGTTTCTTCATAACATCTCTTGATAAACTTTGGAAAGATAAAGTCCTTACTTTAGCCTTTTTAATCCAACAGAATCTCCAATGAGATTTTATTGTCCTTCCTTTATCATTTTCTGAAGTTACTAATCATTACTTTATCAATCAAAGCTGCCTCAGGATCCATTTTAAAGCTTTAGGCTCACAATGCAGCCATTGATTTGAGACTTTGAAGTTCAAGATATTTCATATAAATGACTACCATTTGTTTACACCGGTGCAGGAGGAAATATCATTCATCCTAACTGCACAGATATATGTGCTGATCATTCAGTAAACTAATTTTTAGATTCCAGTAAGTATTTAATTTATATATTGATTACTCATAAAATGTCTAATAATGAGATTGTTTGTGTGTGTCTCTCTCTCTCTCACACACATTATACATATAATTACAGAGTGTATCAAAAATACTTTTACAAACTTTAGGGCTGATTCCTCAAACCAAAACAAGGACAAAAGTCCATATAAACATATATCCACAAATCTTTCATTTTTGACTTATTAAGTTTAAAGAAAGTTTGCAGTAGATGGTGCTGTGTTTTCATGTAGACTAGGTTACATTGGACATTTGTGGCTAGTCTGTCTTCAAAGTTTAATGTGTGTAATGGAGAAGTGTTCTGTTTAACAAAGGCAGGATATTCATCATGAGCAGGCAGATATGATTTCTACATACATCTGCTTGATGTGAGGCAGAACGGCTGTATCAGATTGAGTTTCCAGATTGAAGAAAACCAAGTCATCCAACTTTGCTACTGCTTATCGTTGTGTTGTTGAGACAGGATCTGTGGCACCACAAACTATGGATCGAGGAAGACTGAGATCCACTCATACAGCTGACCATGAAGAATACATAGATGTCAGATATGATCCAGCTCTCAGCAGACATCAAGTGACCCTAGCGTGTTGTACATCTTATAGTACCACATGGAGGTTACTTCAAGAGCAGTTCCTGTATCTATTTCATATGCAACGTGTGTGAAGGGTCTTTCACCCTCTGATCACTCACCAAGGGTAGAAATGGTTTATTACAGAAACTGCCAATATGTTATTTGTTTCTTCAGTCTTGTTTACTGATGAGGCAACATTTGGAAGAGATGGAATAAAACATTTACACAACCAACATTTGTAGGTGGATCAGAATTCCCATGGTACAATACAGGCTAGAAACTAGCATCAGTTTACAATTAATGTGTGGACTGGAATTGTAGGTGACTGTCTGGTAAGTCCATAAGCTCTACCAGCATGTCTTACAGGAGCTGTCTACAGGTAATTTAGTTCAAATACACTCTCAAACCTGCTAGAGGATGTACCACTGCTAATAAGATGATGCATGAGTTTCATGCATGATGGAGCTCCAGCATGTTTGAGTCACATTGTTTGTGATGCACTGGCTGACATCTACCATGAAAGATGGATAAGTATGGGAGGACTGGTTCCATGGTCTGCATGTTCCCCCCAACCTCAATTCTTTGGATTTTTATCTGTGGGGCCACATAAAACAATTGGTTTATGCAGCAAAAGTTAATAATGCAGAGATTCTTCATCAACATGTCATGTGGTTCTGCAAAACCATTTAACAGTGGGGGAGTATTTGAAAGGGTCACCAGTCAATGATCCGACGGATGCATGCATGTATAGAAGCAAGTGGAAGACATTTTGAACATTTGTTATGAGTTGCTGTGTTGAGGTACAATGATGGTCTTTTGGACATATGGTTATATGGACATTTTACCTTGATCTGGTGTCAGGAAACCACACCCAAGTTTTTAAAGTTATTTTTGATACACCCTTTATATATACATATATTACACAGTGTGTGCCTAAAGTTTGGACAGATAGGAAATCTTATTATATTTTTTTACCTCCACAGATTAAACATGGTTTTGTTGAAGGAAGAAAGAATTGACTTTGTTCCTGAGATATGATATAGGAGAAACTGTACTCAATGAGAATCACAGATGCAATACACTGGATTGAATACATAAAGTGTGAATGTGCTAAAATTGATGGCAGTGTGGAGTTATTTCTTTGAGTTTACATGAATCTTACAAACATCAAGAGCTATCAATATAAAAAGTGTTTTTGATATAGACAGTATGAATATAGGAGTCAACACTGCATAGTGGCTGTCTCCTTTTATATATATACATATATATAAATTATATATAATGTAAATCATTCATACGAAAAACAAATAATGAAGTTAATTATATGGCAAGAATCACTGTCGCAAACAATATTTAATAATAAAATACAATCAACCTCAAATCCGTTAATGAATGGTATGATCCTTGTTTATAAATTTCGATGATGATGATCGTATGAAACGAATGAAAGCCGAGCTAGTAGCAAAAATAAGACCTGATAAAACCGGAATTTATAAACAAGGATCATACCATTCATTAACGGATTCGAGGTTGATTGTATTTTATTATTAAATATTGTTTGCGAGAGTGATTCTTGCCATATAATTAACTTCATTATTTGTTTTTCGTATGAATGATTTACGTTATATAAATTGAACACGCACCACATAATTGATATATATATATATATATATATATATAATTATAAGGAATTAATGCACAGGCCAGTAGATGTAAATTTACACTGTTCAAAAAACAGGTATGTCTGCACAAACACATTTATCCACTAAATGTAAACTTTAAATAATAAGCAAAAAATGTGTGTTCACATGTGTGTGTGTATATATATATATATATATATATATATATATATTCTTCATACTTTTTGTATGCTTTCTTAAAAATATGCTTTAAGGATTATATTACAAAATCTAATGATATTGGTTTTCTTTTTCTCATTTTTTAAAAGCATATTAAATACTTTTCCTAGTTGTACAAATGTTTTTTGCCCTTTCTTTCTATATAAGATATTTTTTTAATTTAATGGTAAACGGGTTAAACAGAAATCCTTTTTGAGAAAATGTCAAAATATATCTCCTTGAAGATCCAATTTATAAACGTTTGAAAACTTTAGCTATATTTTCTTATTTGAAAATTTTTTTCTGTTAGATTGTATTCTGTTATATTGTGCAAGTCTCATAAACAATTGTGGGACTACTTGATGTGATTATAAAGGTCTTGTTCCACTGTATGTAAAATTCAAACACAGGCATGATTCTTGACCCTTTTTATCACAACTAAAGACAGAATAGTCATTGATCCATAATACAGAGTCATGTGACCAAAGAGCAATATTTTTATGACCAACTGAAAGGCACCACAAGCTGACACTGTGAATGCACTTAGATTAAACCAAGAACATATAAATCCTGCAAATTCTACACTTGGCTAGTTCTTCCGGAACTCTCCCATGTATATGTTTACTACATACAGTAGTTCCACCATTTACCTGATTGGTAAATAATTTTACCATTGTCCCTGGTAAGTCAATCTTTTCTCTTCTTTCTTTCCTTATCATTACCATATTTTTCTTCTATGTGCCATATCCCTTAAGAACATAATTGATTATGTCTCTTCACAATTTCCTATACACTTTTTCTCTTAGTAGTGTTTGTCTTTTCATCATCACTCCAAGTCTCTGTTCTGCAAACCATTTACAAAAGATTGGAAGGTAGGTTACTTGCTGTTTCCCTCTGTTGTTTTTGCTTGTGAGTATCAAATTCTCTAAGCCCTCTTTCCTCATTATGTATCCTAGAAATTTCAGCTATCTTGTTTTGATTCAAAGTGTGTGTGTTTTTTATTTCCATTTTCCTGAAAAATTCCTTATTACTCAGCATCCTCCTGTAGATCTACATTCTAGTTACCTCAAGTCTCTTCTTCACTGTGAGGAGATTGTCCAGCATTCATTGCCATATAGGAGGGCTGATATTTCATAACATTTTAGCACATGATTCTTTGTTTCTAATGACATTGATCTGTTTCTTAGTACTTTTTTTAAGCTTTTGAAAGGGCTATTTTGCTATTCAATTTTCCCTTCAGATTTCAGTGTCACATTTTCCATTGTTTGTCAAAACATTTCTCAGCTATTTATTTAATCACTGTGGGACAAAAAGTAAGACTTATCAGAGGGTAGAAGAACTCTTGAGTGACAAGCCAAGTAACTAGATCTGCTATCTCAATAAAATCACTGTAGAGAAGGCAATGAGAAACCACTGAAAGATCAATCATAGGAATCTACAATGCCTTATCATACACACATATATAATGAACTTCCGAAACAGACTAACAGGAATGTATTCATCTTATATATCCAAAAATGGGTCAAGAGTAGGTGTAAATAGAGAGATCTTAATTAAATTTTATCTTTTAAAAATAACAAATTCAATTTAGCCAATTAAAAACAGTTCAAAAACTTGAATCAGTTTCAAATGCTAGTTACTGAGGATCTCAAATGCTGAAATAAGCAGAAAGAATCAGGAGACAAATATCACTCAAAATAGTGATTTTGCCAGGATAAGCAGAACCTTGATGATAAATTACAAGATAAATTATAAAGTACACTCATATCTACTAAATTAAGCTTATCTCAATTTTTCTCTCAAAAAAGATCACTTGTTTCTCAGAAAGGAAGTTTTTTGTGAACTCTCACTTGTAATCATATATTCTTATTCTTTACAACAATTAATATTAATTCAGGTCCATTCCATATGTCAATTCAATTCACTTGAAGTCATTCCTTTGTAAAAATGTGTATTGAAAAATTAATTCTTTTGGACATTCAAAATTTCTTTGTTTTCTTTTTGCAAATTTACCAGTGAACCTAACAACACTCAAAGATATACACTTTCTAATTAGGAGTGAGAGATTAAAGTGAAAGTGTTTCCTTTAATTCTAAATCCTGATAATAAAAATTTTTGTACTTGGTCTCACATTGCATAATGAATGCATTATAATTCCAAGTGTGAGGATAACTTTCCTTTTGGAACTGGAATGAAAGCAGTGATGGCACCTATCCTGAATCCAACATAAGTGTACAGGATGTGGAATTAGTAAATACTAAGCACTTCAGATACGTTGGCATATGGATCAGCTATAACAATGTATAGTAAAAAGAAATTGAACACAGAATAGGCTGTGCCAGAGGTAGTTTCACCCAACACTGCCCATTGCTACAAACCAAAACATCAGCCTGAAAAATTGAGTCATGTTCTTAAATATCCTTGTCAGATCAAAACTTTCATATGGAATTGAAACCATATGCATTGAAACCAAACCTATTCAGAAATATCAAAACTGTTAGCTGTATATCAACCACTTCCTAAGATCGATGGTTAAAAAGACTTGAGTGAGTAAAGCTTGATGTCCTGGCGCTAAATAATCAGAAACAAAGAGCTATACCAAATAACAGAAACTGCATCACTTGAGGACTACCAACAGCAGAAACAACTAAAATGGATAGCACAGGTAACTTGAAAAGAAAATAATGATATAATCAAAGTATTAATGTTTCCCATGACTTCAAATAGAAAGTTTGGAAGACCCCACCTCACCACCTCAATCAGTACTGGAAAGAGCGATAAAAGCATCTAGACAAGAGAAACATATTTTCCTGAAAATGTGTTTTAAGAAAACGATTTTATAAATTTCAGCCTGAAACAGAAATGGTTGCTTGGTCAATGAATGCTAAATGTTTCCTTATAGGGAAATGGCTAATTACCATTAGCTTTTTCCCCCCATTTAATATCCATTGTACTGTCCCAGTCATGTGATGCTTAACAGTTAATTAGTAGAGACCTGATTTTAGAGAGGCAGAAAAAACTTCATGTAGACAAAGTTGTGTGCCTTGTAGAGCAGAGACAACCTTTTGCAACATAATATGACATGCCTAACTTGCCAGTAAAGACAGATTTTTGCTATAGGCACTACTTTTTTCTTTCAGGGTTGGAGAGAAAGCATGTAACATATTTCTACATTTTGTTAGAATGTTCCCATTTTAGAAAATAAGAACATTATTTCCACTCTTCCAAATTCTTTCAAGCCATCTTTATTTTTTCTTATAAATATTTGGCAATTGTTTTGATGATCATATTCTACAAGGTTCATTGAACACAATTGGTAATCTAACAAGAAACTTGATAAAAAATTATGTAACAGCTTAGTAATCTCTTCTTTGTTTATAATGAAATCATCCTGTTTCTTAATATTTTGCTTAGCTTAAATAAATCTATGCTTCAACTTTACACAGATTCTCTATGTAAAACAACGGAATTCATTTTGAATAAAAATAATTGATCTAAATGTATAATACATTAATTATAAATAAAACTTCTGTAAAATCAACAATATATAAAAAACCAAAGTTTGTAAAGGTTAGAATATTTTCATGTAGTGGATTTTAGAAAAAGTTCACTATACAGAGAAAAATTCTTTGATCAAAAGGAAAGTTATATTTTACACACACCATACTTTAGAGTCAACAAAATCTGATTTGGTTTAAAAGGTTCGGTAATATAAAAAAGTTTAATGTCTGTCAGTTAATTGTTGATGGTATTTGGTTTACAAGTTTGACACAAAAATGTATAGCTGAAGGCTTTTGAGAACCACCTACTTAGGATCAGAAAAAGACAGTTGAAATTTCTGATACATGATGAGGTCTTATATAAATGGATGTCAGAATAGAAGACTGAAAGGGAGAGTAAGGAGACAAATGTTGTTAAATGTTATGAAGGAGAAGTAGTTATGAAGAGCCATGATTGTCCACATCCTGAAGGAATATGTCACATAAAATAGCAAGAATATATTAGATCTGGGTTTTATTTATGAAATCTATGACAAAATCTAAGCTTCTTACACTTTTGGAATACATATGCTTTACAAAGAGTAAAATTATCATAACAATAATACATAATTCATGGTTTTATTTTGTTTTGTTGTCTGAAGTTAAAGATTCAAACATTTCATTCTTGCTGATATTATATGGGCAGAAGAAATCATGCACTAGCCAGATCAAATATCTGATGTTTCTAGGTTTGTAGTTGTAGTGATGTAGCCATGGATATTTTTTGGTGTAGAATAACTGTTTTGAATTTGAAGTATATCTATACCAAAAAAAAACGTGTCTTCATATGAGTGTAAGAAGGGGTATCGAAATGTGATTAGGGACCCAAATAGGAGTAGCAGCTAGAAAATGATTGAAAAAACTATGTACTGCTGTTTTATGTGCTGGGCCCCTTTAAAATGTGGGTGATCATGGCTCTCCACAGTTTCTTGTCCTTTATATCTCTTAATAAATTTTGTCTTTTTGCTATATAGAATATCAAAATGAGTAATTCTTGTAATAATCTCATAAGATATAGAGCGTGCGATGGGTAAATTGTCGCTATTTTATATTTTTATTTTGTGCATATGTGTTGCTTGTTTTTGCTGACTGCACAGCATAGTAGGGTCAGTTGGCCACTATTCGTGAGAAAAAGAACACTATGATGCAATTATCTCTGACAGAAATTTGGAAATAGTGCTGTACGGTTTGGCATTCGCACTAGAAGCTCTAATACAAACATTTCAGAGTGATTTGGAAAGAGTTGGATGAGTCTAATGGTGATTACAAAGGTATGGCAGCATACACTCTAATCATTCTGATAAGAAAGAACTCCTGAATTTGTTGGTGAGGGTCTCAGACTCAACACATAGGCCTACATCAAGTGCCTTGAGGAAGTAGTGATGCCCTGGGTCAAGAGCATGGTTGCTGGAAGACCATATATTAGCAACAGAACACTGCACCATGCCACGCAAGCAGGTGAACCCAGTCATGGCTGGCAGACAATTTCTGCAACCACATCACTTATATCTGGCTACCTAAAAAACTGTACCCCATTGATTATTATGTGTAGGGTGCAGTTGAGGCAGAGACCAAGAAAACTCCTTGTAACATCAAAGATGAACTGAAGGCAAGGATTATGGCAGCATTCTCCAACTTAAACAAGGAGACCATCCTTAAGACATGCAGGGGATTCCAAAATCATCTAGAGGCTGTGGTTGAAGTAATGGCGATTTTATTGAATAAATTTACTCTTTAGTATTTCAAGATTTGTGTGATTTTGGTAAATATATCTGTTAAAATGAGATGTCAGTGTTATTTTTATTTTTGCGTAATTTAGATAACAATTTATCCAGGACACCCTGTATGATATGACACTTTATCTTTGATGATCTCTAAGCCATTGGTTAAAAGTCTATTTCAAATTGCCCATTAGTTCATGGATATTAGAACATGCCTTGTTAAAATGAATGAATTTATTTGAATTATTATCTTCATTCATTTTTATATGGTGGCTTTCATAATTTTATAATCGTTGATCCAATAGACAAGCAAATCTTCCATATAAAATTAGCTGCAACATTAAAATGGTGTATCTTTAATATTGATCTATCAGAATATAGGCAAACATGGTTCTCCACGGCTTCTTATCTTCTGTGACTCTCAGTAAGATATTATTTATTACTCTTCTTTATCTTTGTATTACCAACCATCAATCATCCATTTGCTCACACTCAATATTTTCCTCTGCTTCTCTTGTCCTCAAATAGTTGTGTGATCATTAAAGTTTACAGGCTTTCTTTTATCATTATGCGTCCCAAAAATTTCAGCTTTATCTTTGTGAATGTGAGCATCTGTATCTTTGTAATTCTTATTCTCCTTAAAACTTTACCATTTGTGGCATATTCTGTTCATGGTATTCTCAACATTCATTAGTAGAACCATTCATCACAAGACAGCATTAATCAAGTTTAACGCACACAGTTTTATTTGAAGATTTGTTGTTTTTAATATTTCAATAAGATATTACATTTTATAAGTCTTGATATTCTATATAAACTATTTCTAATATAAATTAATATGAACTGATATTTCATATAACATAAAATTATATCCTAATTTTTCCAATAATTGAGAAAAGCATATTCTGAACATGCAATTAAAATATTCAACTCTTTCTGCTTGAATTATTAAATGAAGCATTTAATTTCAGTTGTTTTTCCTTGAAACTACTTAGATTGACATTCTATGATGAGAAATAAAGCATAAATGCTTGGCAAGATTTGCAACCTCTTTTTTAACATGAAGCTTGTTTTTATATGGCAGCTGCTCTACCACTTGAGCTACAGGAGCCCAAACTACAGAAGATCAAATATATCCATGTAGACTTATTCCTTAATCCCCACCCCAAATCCTCATATTTAATATTCTATTTATATACATGGTAATTTATGCATATTTCTTTACATTGTTATATCTGAAAAATGAACAAACACCATTCCTAAATTCAGTTCACTTTAGAGAACTTGATTTTGTCATATTTGCAATTGACTCACATACTTAAAGAGGCTATGTAAATATGTAAGTAGTATTAATTGTAATATTGAATTTTATTAAAGCATTCATTATTGTTATTTATTTTTTATGAATATTTTGTTCATCCTAATTTCAGTTGATCACCATTACAAAAACTCAGACTGACACTCCCCATGGACATTATTTCCAATCAGTAGTGTTTACTAATGGCTAAAGAGTGATGGTCAGGTCTCAGTAGGTGTATAGTGGCTTTGGTAATTAGTCATTGTCACAATTAATATAGAAAATAAACTTCCAATAATCATACTGGAGTTTAAAACAGCAGTTTATTTGCATTTTTAGAATAAAGATTTTTTTTCTTATTTCTAATTTAAGTTAGTTTTATGCAGATGTATCTTTTCACAGTAAACTGTCTTTAATCATCTTTGTAAAATTGTATATGTGCTTTATATAGAGAAAGTATATATATATATATATATATATATATATATATAAGTTTCATTATTGACAATTTACAGGAGAGAAGTAAGCACAAGCATATCGACTTAGAGAATATGCTATATAACTTACTTTTTACTATATTATTTTGGTCATCTTTATCCTGGAGTCTTATATATATATATATATATATATATATATATATATATGAAGAAATATAGTCTTAAAGTATGCTATATTTATGGGATAAAGTGCTCAATATCAGAGATAGAGCGTGTGTAAATATAAAAGTGAACATAGAAGTCAGCACTTGGAGGTGACAGTCTGTTTCATGCTAGTGCAATCGTCAGGCAAGCCTGCTGACGATTGCACTAGCATGAAACAGACTGTCGCCTCCAAGTGTTGACTTCTATGTTCACTTTTATATTTACACACGCTCTATCTCTGATATTGAGCACTTGACGTGTTGACTTCTATGTTCACTTTTTTATATATATATATATATATATATATATATATACAGTGCAAAAGTAAGTGAACCCCTAAGATAATATTTTAAAAAATTGTCTATTTCTTCCAGATGATCAACAAATCTTAATTAATCTAAATATTAATTAAGAAAAACCTTTATTAAATCAATTGCAACCAATTTCAAAAACATTTATCAAGCTGGAATAAAAATATTAATTAAAAATTAAAAGTTAATGTGTGCAAATGTAAGTGAACCCTTACATTTAATATTTGGTGATTGCTCCTTTTGAGGATACAATGTCAACCAGTCTGTTTCTATAATTTTTAAGAAGTTTCTGGCAGTAGTGAGTGCCGATATTTGACCATTCTTCTTGGCAAAACTCCCACAAATGCCAGATTTTACCTGGGTTTCTTGCATGCACTGTCTTCTTTCATTTGGATCACAGATTTTCAATTGGTTTTAGATCAGAACTTTGACTAGGCTGTTCCAAGACTTGAAATTTCTTTTTAGGAACCCATTCTTTTGTGGATTTGCTTTGATGCTTCAGATCATTGTCCTGCTGGAAGTTCCAGCCCCAACCTAAATCCAACTTTTGAACTGAGGACAAGACACTTTTGTTCAAAATTTCTTGGTATCTTGTGGAGTCCATTGTGCCATCAATGCATACTATTTTGTCTATTCCAGCAGCAGCAATGCACCTCCAAATCATAATGCTGTCACTGCCATTTTTAATGGTTGGTATCAAATTCTTCTCTTCAAGAGCTATATTAGGAGCTCACCAGATATACCACCTATTGTTCCTCCCCAGAAGCTCTAGTTTGGTCTCATCTGATCATAAAACCTTTTGCCAGAATGTTTCTAGCTTCTTAATATGAGCTTTGGCATAGTTGATGAGAGTATGCTTGTGATATTTCATAAGTATCGTTTTTTTCTAGCCATTCTGTCATGAAGATTGGCATTGTTCAGATTTCGTTGCACTGAAGATGCCTGCACATTAATTCTGACATTGGCCAGTGAGCATTGGAGAACTGCAAAAATTACAGAAGGATTTTCTTCGGTTTGCCAAACTAGCTCTTGTTATTTTTGTGGACAGCCATTTCTTGATTGTGATGCTGTCATACTAAACACCTTCCATTTATAAATAATTCCTTGCACAGTGAAGGTATGCACTCCAAATCGTTTTTATAGCTTTTTGTAGCCTTCTCCATCATTATAGGTTTCAACTATGCGATTTTTTAAAGCTTCAGGATCTTCTTTTGATTTTTGCATATATGTTTTTTTTAAAATTTAGTCTCTAACTGCACATATACAATGAATTATATTGTTTGACTGCAGTATACACAGCTTGCCAAAAACATGAACATAGTTCATTTTGATTTTTGCACATGCACAAAAAAAATATTATCACTGGCAACCATTTAAAACAATAATACAGAGTGTAACTGTAAGGGTTCACTTGCTTTTGAACATCTTAATTTTTAATTGATAGTTTTTATTCCAGCTTGATAAAAATCTTTGAAAGGGGTTGTAATTCATTTAATAAAGGTGTTTTCTTAGTGAATATATAGTTTAATTAAGATTTGTTGATAATCTGGAAAAAGAGACAATTATTTTAAATGTTATCTTTGGGGTTCACTTACTAATGCACAGCACTATATATATATATATACATATATATATATATCTATCAGTATAGGATTGGTGTATATGAAATAAATTCCAATAACCAAAAAAAAAAAAATTTTTTAAAAGAGTGCTCAATACAGAGTAGAGTAAATATAATTTATTCGAAAAATTATAACATAAATATGTTATAAAATCACTAGAAAAATAGCCATTTTATTTCAACAGTTCTGGTGCGTTATCAAGTTATGGTGTTCAATGTAGAATAAAGTGTTTTAAAGGGTTCAAATCAATCAAACTACCCTCGATAGGGGAAATGGTGTTACATAAGCTACAATGACCAATCAAAATACAAGTATATGAGAATTCAAAAAACTTGACAACGAACCTTGGTTATAATAATTAATGCCTTAATGTTAGAGTTAGACTAAAATAGAAATCATTCTAACTAATTAATATTAAATTTTACTATAAATTGAAAATTAAAAATTACCAATTTTAAATTTAATCTGTATTAAGTTTAAAATATTATAAAATTATTTAAAGAAGAAACTGAGGAAAAAAAAATGTTATTTATTTTCTTTTAATTGAAAAGCCAAAAACTCAGAATAAATGTTAAAATCTAATGTGGATGTAAAGCTTCATTACAACTGAGATACATTTTAAGTAGTGATATGGGCAGGGGAGGATGAAATCTTGCAAAAGACAATAGATACACAATCAAGTTATAATTCACACAGACATATTTAAATATATAAACATGCAAAAACATGAATGAAACAGGAAATAGATGTCCATGACCCTTAAAAAATATATTTATATATTTCCCTAATGTAGATTATGCTTTAGTATAATAAAACATTTTCTGGTGATGCCATTTCTTTGGCATGAATTGTAAAAGTAAAACTTTTCAAAACTGACTTATTTAATTATGATTCTATTTTGCTCTGTCTTTTTAACATGCCTCTGAAATCTTTACATGTTACTTATTTTAATTATTAAATTTTGAATATTATTTTAATAATTTCAACCTAAATTGCAGTGAAATATATGTATAATTTATAATAGAAAAAAATTTCTACACTACTTGTCAACCTAAAAATGATTGTCTGAATCAAAATCATTCATGTTGTTAGCATTGCTTGAAATATGTTTGCTTACAAAAGTGTTATCCTGAAAAATAATTTTATTTAGAAATATTTCAAAATAAGGTATCAATCTGTCCATAGATACTCAATTAGGTATATTATTCATCTCAGTCAGGAAATGTAGGACTTTGCAGTGCCTTGTATAAGCTGTTTCCAAAGGTTTTCTAATTCAATCCAATCTCATCCCTATTTTTATCACAAAGTGTTTCAACATAATATACCCATAAGCCTATGTTTCACTCTGGAATTCTCAATATTTAAATTCTGCTTGTGCTATTTACATTTTTCTGTATAGACATTTGCTTAGTGTTGGCAGAAACTGGTGCAAAACTTTATGTATCTAGCTTGTAATAAATTCTACAGTATTTCCTAATTTTATTATCATTTGTATTCTTGTTCTTTTTAATCAGTATATTATCCACCAGAAGTACCATTCTCTATTTTTGGTGAAAAACAATAATTGTCATAGTTTTATATTATATAAATGATTGTATATATATATAGTAAATGAATGAAAATGGTTTATGTTCTGACTGAGTTTCACAGATACAAGTCTGCTCTTCAGAATTAAGATTTTTTCATTCTTTTATTTGCTATTGATGGTCTATATTTTAATACTAGGCACTTCAATTAAAAAATCCACTTGCTTTTGAAATGTTCTCTGGTAATACAATTTTTAGGTGTATAGAAGATTTCTTATTATACATTGTGTGTGTATATATATATATATATATGATGTATCTTGTATACACCTAATATATATATATATATATTATATATGATAATAAAGTCTTGTATACACCTAATATATTTATATATATATAGATGACTGATACCTAATATATATATATATATATATATATATATATGTATTATAGATGACTGACCAAATTGCAATAACCCTGTTATGCATTTTGTCTTTCAAAATGCTTCTTAAGACTAATGTTTTATTGATGAAATCATATATATGTAGCAAGAGGGAAAAATGTAATAAATTTCAGTTATAATTCTACATTGAGAGAAAGTTTGAAGATACAGGGATGTTTAACTTAAAATTTCTGCCATCCAATATGTTTAAATTCACAATCTAACTGATCTCATTCAGTTTCACATCATCTTTGTATTTCTTAGTTGGGATAAGAATGATCCTGAACAGAAAATCAACATCCTCTACCAAGTCTTCCAAATAATAGGATTCAAGATAAACCTTTCCAAAACAGAAACTATGATCCAGAGTTGGAATGTAAGTAATGATGGCACAAACCCTGAATCCATCATAAAAATCCAAGATAAGGAATTAGTAAATACTAAATACTTCAAATATCTCTGGGTATTGATCAGTTATAAAAAAATTAGTATAGGCGATCTGGAAATAGAATAAGCTGTGGTAGAGGTAGTTTTCCCCAATACTGCAAATTGCTACAAAACCAAAACATTAACCTGAATTAGTCATGTCCAGATTGAGACTTTCATGTAGATGTAATACATGGCACCAAAATCTCAGTTGTATACTACCACTTTCTCAGATCAATGATTAAGAATGGGTCTGAGTGAGTGAAGCCTGAGAGTATTCAAGAAGACAATCCTTCTTTGAACCTTGTAGTCGAGCATAACGGAATTACAAAATACTGTACAAAATAAATGAAACAACATCACTTGAGGACTTTCAAAATCAGTAACAACTAAAATGGATAGCAGATGTAACTCAATGAGAAAATAATGACATAATCAAGATGTTGATGTTCCACACTTGAACAAGTGGTCAATAAGGAAGATCCCTCAGTTATGAAAACAGAGATAACAGCTACTGCATGTAGCCCTTTGAGACCTGCATTCCTGAACAATTTTAACTCTTCTGCTGAGTTCCCGATTCAAAATTTGCAAATAATTGGTATGTAATGTTTCATGATAGATATAAAAATAGTTACAAGTGTTTACCCATCATTCAACCAGTAGCTTGACATTAGGTCATTTTTCTCTACCAAAGTAGTTCTGGTTGCTCAGTCAATGAATTCCAAATGTTTCTTCATAAGGAAATGGCTAATATTACCATTTTATTGCTATTGTTTTTAAACAGTGGTTTTGAAAACATTTTTTTCACTCAACTACCCAACACTAGTCTGAAAGTGTATATATATATATATATATATATATATATATATATATATATATAGAGAGAGAGAGAGAGAGAGAGAGAAAGATAGATAGAGAGCGTGGACATTTATTCAGGATAAAATAGATATATATTTTCTATCAAAGGTTAAACCAAGGCCAAGCCAGGATTTCAAGTGTTGATTTTAAGGCAGGCAGGCCTTTCCCATGTGAATTTCGTTCAATACAGTCATATAGTCATATTGCAATATAACAGTTATTCAAACAAATCTTCTAATATCTACAGGATGTTGGCGATAATGGCTCTCCACAATTTCCTGTCCTTTGTAGTTTTTAATAAATCTTTTTTTGTTACCTCTCCTAAACCATGTTCTGTTTACTCAAGTTTGCAAGGTAGGTTACACATTGTTTCCTCTATTCCTCTTGCCCTCAATCTGTTCTGTCAAGATCAAACGTTTTCATACTCTCTTTCCTCATTATTTCCAAGTGGCACTCCACAATTTCCTGTCCGTTGTAGCTTTTAATAAATTTTTTCTTGTTATCTCTCCTAAACCCTGTTCTGTTTACTCAAGCTGACTAAAACTTCATGGTTGGTCACATGTTCAGTCAATGGTATTCTAAACATTCATTCTTTAGCCACCATTCTGAATAATGGGAGAATCACAACTTGTCCATGACCTATGAAGAATATTTTATTACACTGGTACCAAACTGTTTCTCATATTATATTAACAAATGCAATATACAGTAAATTATTCTAATGAGTGATATATCTTGAATATTTTCACAGGTCTAGGAATTTATATAAGAAATAAAAATAAAAATAATTTTCAGTTTCATCTTCTATGTGTTGTGTCCCTTTAGGCCATGTTCAATCAGGGCTTTTCACAACTTCATATCCTTTGTAAGTTTTGTATTTTCACTATCTCCCCCACAACTTGTTCTGCCATCCATTTACACAATTTTGTCAGGTAAGTTACTTGCAGTTTGATAGGTAGGTTACTTGCCCCTCTGACTTTCAATATGTCCCGTGAGAGCCAAATTCTCTAAACACACTTTCCTCATTATGTATATTAGAAATTTCAACTGTATCTCATTCTAAGTATGTATCTTTTTGGTTCTATTTCCTTGAAAACATCCCCATTACATGTTCAGTCCATGGTATTCTCAGTATCCTTACATAGAACCATATTTCTGTTGCTTCAAGAAGTATATTCTTGTTAGGCAACACAAAATATTGTTTATTTGTATCTACATGGTTATTTAGATTATTTAAGGAAAAACATGACAAATACTTAATCATGTCTACTTCTCATAAAAAATCATTTTCATGCATAAAGATGGAAGAAAAAATGTAGATATTTTGCAAACAAATCTATCCTTTTAAAAGCTTTTATGAAATCAAAGAGCTGTAACAGTTTCTAATGCAAGTCTCGAGAGAGAAAAAGTATCAAGCAACAAATAACACATTTTCTATAACAAATTTTCCCTGTACCAAATAAGGTTTTAAAAAAGTATCAAGGGAAATAATTAAAACTTAATGCAGCCAAAAGCATAAAAAATAATTTTATTATATAGAAAAGTACTATTTTCAAAAAATTAATCTGAATAAAATTTACAACTTAGCTGATTACTTAAAATATGGAGAAATTAATTCTTCATATTCTTTAGATTACTTAATGGTTGTCCAAGCAATACATCAACAGTTCTGGCTCCTTGTTAACCATACCATCATCAGAAAGTAAATGTGGTACAGATATATCTTCAAATCAGATGGGCTTACAAAGACAATCCTAAAGAAATAATGTCTTTTTTATTTATTAATCTGACAGATTTTATTACTTAAACATTATTTTTAGTAGATACCCATATTTCAGTAGGCGTGGCATTTATTTATTAAACAGTATATTTAACTATTTTCATCTGAATATTTGAGAAATCTTGTTAAAAAGATGTGCCCTTCAGCAGGATCTGAACCTGTGTCTCTGTATCAAGAAAAAAATGCCATTAGATCTGTTAGAACTCAAATATAGGTATCCACTAAAAATAACATTTAAGCAATAAAAGACAATCCTTCAAGATATGATAGCTCGAGGCAGGAAGATATACAGACAAAAGAAGAGGTGAGAGGTCATCATCACAGAGTGGACACATTTGAGCATCAGTAAAACTCAAAAAGCTTTAAGGAACAGGAATGAATATAGTGAATTTGTCATTTATATATCATCTGTGATAACCCAACATCTTTGTAATAGATTATGGGATAGGTAAATGACCTTTGATACTCACAACCTTTTTCTTGCCATGCCCTTAGATACTGCAGCTTATTTACAAACTTTTAAGTAAAAAGTACTGAGAGTAAAGCTATAGTTTGCAATTTTAATAAAATGTGTTAGACATAAATGCTAATGTTAGAATAATTATAAATGGCAAATGGTTATTTCTGTTGCAGACAATAAAAAGTTGAGAGCAGCTGCTAAAAGTAGCAATGATGGATATTTTCCACAGAGTGCTGCCATGTAAAAGCTAATGATAATGAGAGGATACATAATAATTATAGTAGCAATAAGCAAAAAATAACTGCTAACAAGTGCAGTATATAATTAAAAAATAATTAAAAAAATATAGAGCTCTGATTAATTGTGCTTCTACTAACTTATTGCTTATTTATATCCTAAACATGCATTCTACGTCAATCAGTAATTATGTCAGAACTTACCCAGATAGGTAAATGGAGAAAATGACTAGGAAAATAAGGAATTTTAAAGAATATCTGGTGCTACTTAAATATACTGGTCCAATTGTAAACATAGTGAAGATTTTTTTCAGAAAATAAATTTTGTAGTTTACTTTGTAGCTTATTTTGTAGATATTTACTGGTCAGGTCAGGCTTTAGTAATATGTAACCCAGTACAACCTGTTGCATGGACAGGTGGTTGGTTTCTAAACCAGCTCCCCAATTAACTTTTCTACTTGTGAGGAGAGTGGCATGTCACCCCACAGCATCAAAAGCAAGACCTGTCAAAGGGCAGATGTGCTTCTCATAGAAGCCAATGGCTAAAATTGTGTGTATGTGTGTATATATATATATATATATATATATATACATAAAGGTTAAGATGGGGATCACAAGCCTTGAATGGTAACCTTTTTAGAGATGGTCTCTTAATAAAAACACTTGGTGTACTTGGCTCACTGTGAGTGTCTGTGTTGGGCATCAGGCCTTGTAAAACGTTACTTCAAAGCATTATGACAAATCCTTTGTCAGGCAGGATCCATTTTGCTTTAGTCAAGATTAATCCTGGTCCTGCTTTAACAAAATACACACATTCATATATATATATATATATATATTTATTTTTTTTTTTTCTTCTTTTGTAATATTCTTTAGACCTTCCTCATGCCATGACATTTATCAGAATCCCAAAATATTGATTTCTTATCGATTTAGAAGTGGGGTCGTGTTGATAATATCAATATGTCAAGTTAGAGACTCTTCTTATATCACATATCTGAATAATTTTTTAATTTTCTGATTTTTTTTAGCTTTTCTTTTAAAAGCTTTTCAAGGTGATTTTTTTTTCAGAAGCACATGCACAAACATTATGGGATGATCATTACTTATCTTAAATGAAGAATAAATGCATATATACTTTTATTAATTCATTTGAAGTTTTTTTCTTCAGTTAAAAATGTATATTATTTTTATTTAAAAACAAAAGTCCGTTTTCATATGCAGAACAGCTAAGTCCAGATAACTTTGTAAAAGGTCAGGATTTGATTTTACAGTGTGTCAATATTATGAAAATAACCCCACTTCTAAAATGATAAAATGTCAATATTTTTCCTTGCTGACAAATGTCATGTCTTGAATGAATGCTAATTTACAAAATATTTTCCCTTTTTGGATGAATGGACCAGCCTACTTAAGTAGTGCTAGTTAACTTAATAGCAAATATTGTCAAGTGAAAAAGCTATATTTAGGTAATTTTATCGGATTTTGTTCAGTAAATGAACAAAGAATGGAAGAAAGACTCTTTAATTGTACATGATGGTTCAAAGCAATAGAGCAACACTCTTATCTATCTTCAATTAGTCTTGACCCAAATATTTCTGTGTGGATTTATGATTTTTACTAATTATACTTGCAGGAGGAAGGTATTCAAGCTCCATAAAAGAAGAAACATTTTGCCAGTTAGTGGCAGTCCATTCTAGTCAGTATTAAGAGGAATAAACCCTGTCTGATATCTCTTCACTTTCCTCATTTTCTAGTATCTAGTCACAGATGTCTTGTCTTGGTATTGCAGCACATGAATAAATCGGTTTTTTTACTGTCCATGATTTTTAAACAACAGGACCACTTTTTGATCTGCATCCAGGCACACCAATCACCCAAGAAGTGGCAACTAAAACCTAACCAAGTGCCAAAAGGAGTTAAATAAATAAAACAAAAATTTTAGGAAATTATTTACAGACACATACTGTAAATTGATTATATAAGGTTTGTTTGTATTTGATTCAGGCCCAGTGTATTTAATTTTAGAGGGAGGGGAAAAATAAAAGTTGGATGAATGCAGAGAAAAACAAAATGGCTATGTTTGGTATAGTTCATTGACAAGCAACAGATAAATATGAGAGGAACAGGAATAAAAATATAATCTGTTGGCTCTAACAAAGGAAAGAAATGGTCAGAAACAAAATAACAGAGTTAAGAAAAGCCATTTTGTATGAGTTTATTTTTAATCATTTCAACTGAAACAAGGCAATGTAAGGGGTTATTGAATGTGAGAGAATGAGAAAAAGAAAACATTATTAAGGAGAGAGAACAATAACAGAACAAAAATTAAGAAGACAGAAGATAACGATTGACATTGCATTTAAATTTTTGAAGATCAATGTTGACTGGAAAGCAAGAAGCTGGAAGAGATTTCCACAAGTGAGAAGTGTAAGAGAAGAAACATTTAGCATAGAACTTATGGTTACATCTAGACATTTCAACTGTAAAATGATGAGACATTGCTGTCAATCTAGTAGTATGCTTAAATTCATAAAGTCTAGGTACCAAAGGGGAAAACTTATCAGAACAATTGCTGTGAAAATATTTATAGAAAAGGCACAGGGAAGCTATTTTATGGTGGTGGGAAAGTGACTGTAGCTGAGATGCTAGGTAGGGACTAATAATAGTGCATATTCTTCTTTGTATTTTATTAAGAATTTCTAAATACATAAAATTGAAAAAAGCATAATTCTGCAATTATAAAGTAATCCAGACTTAGAAATAATAATTCCAAATAAAAGTTATTGCCACAATTTTCACTATTAAGCAACAAATAACTACAGTGAAGGCAATTGTGTAATTAACTGAAGTTCTGATTAATTTCTAACAAGACTGAAATGCAAAAACATAAAATACAAAAAGGATCACACTACAAAAATAATGAAAACACTATTTTTTTTAAAAGACTGCAAATGAAGAGAAAGGAATTATAAGATTGAATAATAATTACTTCTTAATCATACAAACATTTATATATATTCTATAACAATTGTGATAAAAAAAAAATGAACGTCTGCAGATTACAGCCAGAAAATTGATAATTAATACTTCAGCTGAACCTCGACTTTTGCAGATTCAATTATTCCTGAGTTTGCCATCTGTAATTAAATGGGAATTTCTTTGAGTCTTGCAGCCTACTGTAGAATATCACAGACAACAGATGTAGATGAGGAGAAAAGTTTACTAAGTTGTAAGTGAATAAAATATTTGACTAATTATGTTTAAGGGTTTTTTTAGACAGTGTTGACAGAAAAACAGACACTTGCTGTAAATAAATATGTTTTCCAATTACAAAGTGTCAAAGCTAAGTAAGGTTTTTTTTTCAAAGTCCAATAAAGTAATCATTAAATTAACTAGTTTTGTTAATTTCTTAGGACAGCTACTTGATTTTTGGAAGCTTTTTATTTAAAGAGTTAAATTTAACCATTATTTTTAATAGTACAAATCACCCAATACAAGGCTTGTGGGTCACTCAAAGTCAAGGATTACTGCTAAAACTGGACTGATAAATGAGGTGTCTGATGTAAATGAAAGAAGAGGTGGTAAGAAGTGAAGATTATGAGGATAAGGAGGATAGATAATGATTTAATCTTTGACTTGAAGAGGTGAAGATTAATTCAGGGTAGTATCCACGTGGGAGTCAGTTCTCCAAAGTGGCAGTTCTTGGAGAAAAAGCTGCCTGAGTGGATCTTTCTTATATTAGGGACACAAAGGAAATAAGGATGATTCAACTCTGTGGAAGTAACATGATGTGTCCTAGTAGCAAAGGTTTGAACTGATGGAACTAAAAGAATGAAGCTTATCTGAATTGAGACATTAATAACTCATCAGTTAGAACCTATTTTCTTATTCATATGCTTAGCTAGTGATCACAAGAGAGGATTTTACAAGTATAAAAATGTTTGAACAGACCTGAGTATATTTATTCCATTTCAAGCATATTCAACCTCTACCACTTAACTAATGCTGAATCCCTTTTAATTTGATTTAGCAATTACTGTTGAAGCAGGATTCATTAGTGTATATATATTTATAATTTTCATGCAAGACTGGTTGAAGGGAATGAAGTCAAGAAAATATTCAGAAAAAAAAAACTGTTGCTTTGTAGAACAGAGACTCCTGAGTGGGTGCTTCCTTAAACACACCAAGTCATGGTTCAATCATTATCTATCTTCATGAAAACTGTTGAAATTTATTTAGTTATCCATGACATAATTGTCAATGGAAACAGTAAAAAACAATTTCAAAAGCATGTAATTCTCAGGAAGTAAAAAATTATCTTTATGTAAGATTTTTCTTCAGTTCTTTCATTTTTTTTAATGATGTAAGAGTCAAATTTGGTTTGGTGTTAATGATATTCATATTTTTTTCTACCTCCAAGTGTATCCTGTGCTCCTAATCCTTTCAAATATGGTTGACCAGTTACACTTATGAGAAAAGAAATGAGGAAATGCAACTAATAAATATGTCGTTTTTGATGAGAGTCTTTACTCTTTAATTGATCTACTTGAGAATCTTTACTCGTTAATTGATTATAATAATAACTGTTATTATTATTAATAACAGTAACCAGCAAAATCTCATAGCTTGCTTTGGTAATGAGAAATTTCTAACAAGAGTAATGAGCATGTCCAAACAATATTTGATGCAATAACTACTTGGTAATTGTTCGTTACTATAAGAGAAAATAGCAACAACTAATGATTGGGATCTAATGGCCTAATGAGCAATTACTATGTTACTGCTAATTACAGTAATGATAACTTCCTGAGCTCTCTAAAGATCATTTTCTTACAATGATAATAATGACACTAACAGAAAAGATGACTGGAAACAAATGTAGTGCCAATGCTTAATAGATAAAAACTATGATTTATATCCAATTATAATAAGAATCACTTTTTAAAGGCAAAGATTTTATATTTCTTTTAAATATCTGTACTAATTTCTGAATTCTCAGCAATAAATGTATATCAAGGATTATACAAATTAAGATCAATCCGATAAAACAGTTAAAGCAATAATAATGAAGATAAAAGTACTAAAGAGACGAATGAACCAGCTAAAAGTTTAAATATATTGGACATCAAAATTTAAATCTAAACAACAAGCATCATTTTGGTGCCAACCGTAGTTGGTGTTTGTTGCCTATTTCTCTTTTTGTATTCTGTCAATAAAACCATAATTTTGTATCAAGACATTCTTTTCTGAACAATATGTGTAACAACACAGTGTTCCACTTCATCATTTATGTACTTACTATTATAAATAGCATAAATATATGCAGGGTGGGTACTAGGGCCTTGTGCCTCTCCACTACATCTCAATTTTTATGGGGTAGTATTCATATAAAATACAAATTTTATTGTAACCTTATTATGTACAATAATGAATCTTATGCAATATAGGTGAACAATTCAACTAGAAAACTGAAATTAAATACAATATATCTAAATAAAAATTAGAGACATGTCATAATAGATCATCCCATATATCAACAATATTTTGCAGCAACTTTTAACATCAACTTGAAATTTTTTTGTTAAAAAGTTGAATAATTTAAACATATTCAATATTATTGACAAAAAATAGTGAATTTTATATATTGCTTCTTCAAGATTTAGTTTGAGAAAAACAAATTCAAGGATTTGGATTAAAAAAAATAGACTCCAAAATGATGCTAAAATCCACAAAAATGTTTCATTCTTTGATAGCCCGTTTTGCTTAATTTAATTTGTAATGTATATAAATGTAGGTAGAAAAAAAGCAAATGTTGATAAGATAGCAAGGGTCCAAATGCATTGCCCAGGGACCACAATCAAGCTTAGGTCAGGGGCTTGGAGTAATAAACCCCATCCTTGAATATATTTTTATTTTCTATATCACCATATGGACTATCAATGTTCCTAATACTTCTCTCATAAAAAAGATTACTCTGACTTTCACAAATTGCCCTTTTATTCACAGATCTACTCATATTCCTACCTACTTATACATGTCTTCAGTTTTCTTACTAGAAAACTTTTTCCATAGAAAATATACACATGTTCTCATATATATATGATAAAATATAGTTTTAGAGTATACTATATTTATGGTTAAAAGTGCTCAATATCAGAGACAGATTGTGTATGTAAATGACATGGCTTGAAGATTGCCTTCAAGCATGAAACAGACTGTTGCCACTTATATACAAACACATACAGGTTTTCTCAAAAAGTATTATTATATAATCCTGCAATAGTTTATCATGCCAAGAATTACAGAAGTTTTGGTAGATGAGGGATTTTCTTCAGCAAGATGGAGCACTGCTGCACTACCATCATTATGTATGATTATACCTAAATGAAATCTTGCCAAACAGATGGATTGGTAGACAAAGATCTGTAGAATATCCTCCTCATTTACTAGACCTCATCCCTTTAGATTTGGGGGGGATACTTAAAAGATGAAGTCTATGCTACAAAGCCAGCAACAATAGCTGAAATGAAAGTTTTCATAGAGCAAAAATGTAGCCAAATACCTATTAAAATTTGTAGTCCCACTGTGTCATGATGTCAACAATGTCTGGCTCAAAATGGACACCAATTTGAAAAGATGCATTGCCAAAATCTTGAGAGCATGCATTTATAATAAATAAGTCTTCAAATGGATTATTTAAATTAGTTATAGATAGTTCTAGTTGCTTGTATTATTTCTTGAGAAAACTTCAAAATGTGTATACATATTTTTAGACACTATAGTGTGAAAATTAAAAGTATGGAATTAAAAGGATAGTTAAGCAAAGAGTGACAATGTATGAAAGGAAATTTTTGGAAATATAGTCTTCTATAAAATGCACAAACATTTCTTCATCTATGTGCACTGTCCCTTCAGGACATTGGTCATCATGGCTCTCCACAATTTCCTGTTCTTTGTAACACTTAATAAATTTTGTCCTTATGTGTTATTTTTCTCTTGCCTGTCATGTAAATATAAAATTTCTCAAGCCCACCTCCCTCATTATGTGCCCTAGAAATTTCAATTGTCTCTGATTCTAAGTATAAGTGCTCTTTTTGTTACCATTTTCTATAGAACTTTGTTGCTCCTCACAAGTTTAGTTCATGGTATTCTCAGCATCCTTCTGTTGATGCTTCAAGTCTCTTCTTCCTCTGTGAGGAGATTGTCCAGCATTGACTTCCATATAGCAGGACTGATATCACATAACAGTTCAATACTCATCTTTTATTTTCTATTGAATTTTTTCTGTTTCTTAATACTTTGCACAAACATTTCTAATACTTATTTCTGAAACTTATATTTTTATATCTTGTAGCAGGAAAAAAAACAAACTTTAAACTTATTGTAGCAATTAATGCCTGCAATTGGTTTCTTCTGTCTCTCTTGTCTGCAACACTTGTAGTCAATTCAAAGTTCAATTGAAAAATCTGTCGTAACAGTCCAACAGGAAACATAGTAATGACAAAATGGGGTCAGAAATCTCACCTTTACTTTGTAACAGCAGAAATGCAACATTTGTCCACCAAGCTCAAAAAAATTGTTCTGCCCGGTAAGCAAAAAACAAGTTTTTATTCATTGAGTAATTTTTATGACTGGCCACGCCATTCAGAGAGGAAAGAACATTAGCATACTTTCTCTGAAACGTAAAGTAGCAGGTTTTTCTTTAATTCTTTTTCAGCAGATCAAACACAAAACACAGACTCTTTTCTGAGGTAGGTGATTTTCTCTTTCACTACATATCTAATTCAAGAGCAACTATCAAAAGAAGGATTATAATTTTTTAAATGTATACAAATGATTTTATTTTCAATTTAAAATTTCCTAAGTTTTGCTATGCTTTTGATTTTGCTCATAATGATAAAAATCAACAAACAAGGTCTGACTCATGGATAACAAGTATCTATCTGGGAAGTGTTTTAATGGTAATGAAAAATGTGACATCAAAAATCCAAAGGCATACTGAATAAGCAAAAACTGCATTCCAAAAGCTAAACAATGTATTAATAAACAGGAAAATTTCGTCAGAAACAAAGAAAATGGTACTGAACTGCTATGTAATATCAATTCTTCTAGATGGCAGTGAATGCTGGAAAATTTCATCATTGATGAAGATGAGACTTGAGGTGAGAGTTTTTATGATTTTACTAAGGGATGCTGAGAATACAATGGAGGGGGTATATGAGTAACAAAGAAGTTTTTAGGAAAAGGGAATAAAACACTTGTAATTAGAATCAGAAAGTGATAGTTGGAATTTCTAGGGCATATAGGCAATATATAAAGAGTGCTTGGGGAATTTGACACTCACAGGACACATTTAAAGTAAAAAGGCAGAGGGAAACTGAGTACCCTAAGGAACCTGTGTAAATAGGTGGTAAAACAGGGACAGAGGTGGATATTATGAGAAAAACTACAAAGCTATGAAGGATAGGAAGTTGTGAAGAGACATAACTGCCTGACAGGACATGGCATATAAGAATAAGAAAGCTGTGGTCTGAGATCTATGTAAAATTTTCAAGGAAAGCCCATTCCACTTGAAAGTTTGCTACAAACACTTTCTAGTTTGTCTATATTTCTGGGATGAGGTATTATGTACAGTATTTACATTATTCGGACTATTGTCCTCATCTTTGTCGCCATATTTGTCACAACGTTTCGGCCGTTGTACGCTCCGGCCTTCTTCAGGTGGTTGGAATTTCGAACCGAACCCTTTATTTCGATCACTGGGGTAGACTGTTCTAGTTCCACGAGCCATGTTTGATGGATGTCAGTTATCAGTTATCTCCTGGTAATTTTTCCCTCTGAAAGTTCTCCACTGGCTGAACCGGGTATTGAACTCACACTCTTTTTGGGTCTGTTACTGGATCTAACCAACGCCTTTATCCACCGTACCATGTGTCCTTGAGGACACTTTCTACTGCCACTTTCCCTTATTTGAGGTTACACCATACAAAATTTATTGAATATGACACTAAAAACAAATGTTTATTTATAATTACTGCTACAAATAATTCCAACATTCAACAAATGTTATATGGAATTTTTGAAAAGTAGAATTTATAATAATAATAAATAAATAACAAGACAATAATTGCTAATGATAATAACAGGACTGAAGAGCCACAAATAAAATGTTACTGTATGGTGAGCAATTTTTATTACTAATAAGCATTGTACCATAGAAAATGATAATAGTCAGTAATGAGTGTTTTCTGAATAACAGTGAAGAGCAGTTGCTAATCAGAAAGTGTGCAAAAGCTGGTGTTAGAAGGAAAGGAAGAGTTAATATGAGAATGAAACAACATCCTAAAAAAATGAGGAGGAGGAGGACGACGACGAAAAGAGTCTGATTACTGACAGACGTAATTATACATTAATCAAAGAAATACGCTGGAAATGGTTTAGACAGACTGATTCTGCATACAGATTTAGAGATGTTTTTGTTCTGTGTGTGTAAATTATTGATGTTGCAGAAAAAAGACAACAACTAATTTGTAAGGAAAAATAAAATAAAAAAATTGTGGAAAAAAATCAATCCATCATTTGAATCTTGAAATAAATTGGGGTTCTCAAGAGAGTCGTATTACAAATACTGAAAATTCATTGGAGACTATTTCATTCTTTGGTTTTCAAATCTGTGACATTATTAATATCTCTCTCTCTTTAAGTGCTATGCTCCTTCATGAGGTAAACAATCATGGCTCTTCACAGCTTCATTTCATTAATATTTGTAAACTGTATATTGCCATGATAGTTTTGGGGTAAGATAATTAATTTGTTTCCTGCTGTGTTTTCCATAGTTTTGAATTCAAAGTTTTTTTTCTCTAGAAAGCATTCTTTTTACTAGATCATCTCCTTTAAAGCCATAGGCAATCATGACTCTCCACAGCTTCTTTAATATTTTTAAATTGTGCATTTCTATGATTATTCTTGTAAAAGATAAGTGAATGATTGCCTGTTACATTTTCCATGGATTTAAATTCAATGTTTTCTTTCTCCAAAACTAATTGCCTAGAAAGCCCAGTCTGTATGACTATTTACTCCAAAGCTGTATAGGAAAGATATGGCTTCATTAATTTTCCAATAGCAATAGTTAAAAATGAATAAAAACTGTTTCAACCAAAATTTCAACTGACTTCATTGATTTCCTTTTCTATATTATTAACTGTATGTCCATCTGTATGTTTATTATATATATATATATATATATATATATATATACACACACACACACATATTTTAATTCAATTATTGTTAGAATGAAAAGCAACAAGCAAACAAAAGAAAGAGGAAAGAATTTTAATTAACCTGAATAATAAAGAGAAACAAAGAATTGCATATTAACAATTAATAAAATAAAACAAGAACATTCTACTTATTTCTTAAAAGACACCATGTGTTGACATAGTGATAATTTAACAACGTGAAGTGGGTGACATAAACTTAAACTGCCGAAGAAAAAATTGTGGACAAAGACTTCGAAAAAAGCTTGCCCTTTTATGCTGTCAAGAAAACAAATAAGATCAGGAAATTGTTTCCTTCTGTGCAGAAACAACTTGTCATGAAGACATACAATAAAATTATTGATTGCTAAACTACAAAATGCATCTTATTCATAGAGTACTTGTTATTAAGTGTCAAGTTTGTTTTGAAATTTTCAAATAATTTTTCCCTGTTGTTGGCAGCTAATGTTCATCTATGAATGAATTGGAGATATGAGTAAAAATAGGAACAAAGTTATTTTCTGCTACAAATATACACCATAATAAATAAGATGAAGTACTTACTTCCTTTATAATCAAACTATAGCAGCCATATTGTCCAGACATTCTGTTGACCTGTTAGATATAGAATCAGTTATAATTTTGTCTATTATTATCTTAGTCTATTACTGAGGCTCTGTACTATACAATTAGATATTTAAGATATTTCTTTTCATTATTTTTATGAGTCTGTATAAAAACCTCAGAATATAAAAAAAAATGCTCTTCTCTTTTAAGCCAATGTATTTCCTCTGAAGTTTCATTCAAATTTTTTGTGAATATTTGTTAAATTGTACATCCTTGATATGTAATAATGTTAATTTATTTTAGTTTGAGGCTAACTGGAGGAAATAGAAATATGAGGATTGTATCGTGCAAATGTTTTAAACAGAGAAGACACTATTTTATGTATTAGCAAGAACCATCCTTCTTTCAAACCCCATGGACTGGTGCTATAGAATCAGAAACAAAAAACTATACTAAATAGCAAAAACCAAATCACTTGAGGATTTTTCACAGCAGAAACAGTTAAAATGGATATCATATGTAACTCAAAGAGAAAATAATGACATAATCAAGATGTTGACATTCCTCATTGTTTCAAAGAAAAAGTTTCAAATGAAGTCAACCATTGGAACTTGAAGGATAATAAATTTGAGAAGGCTATTTCCCTGAAAAATTGGTTTAAGATTTTAACTGATAGTAGCACTGGCTGTACAGTTAGTGAATACTGAATGTCTACGGATAATATTATTATTACCATTGTTCCCCCAATACAAGTCTCAAGTGCCACTCAAAGTAGAGGATGTACAACCATATCACATTGAAACACAGCTTCTTGTATGATCACTGTAGTTAAGCAATGTTAAACACATACAGTAACTAGATGGGTAACTGCTTGGGAATATCAGGTATTATAAACTTGGATGTGCAGGTGGTGTAAATGATAATGTCTCAGAACTGTTAATTGGAGAGCCGAGTTCCAATTCTAGTTGGGTACATTATATTCACTCATGTTCTTGAGAAAGGTATGAATGCATCACTTCTCTCCCCAGTTATGGGTTAATTAGTAAGACTTGTATCACTAAATCAAATAAAAAAAATTCTTACAATATAAAAATATTTTCTGGCTTTAAATAACTTGAAGAGCCATAGAAAATGACCCAATCAACCAGTCAAAGTAGAGGGTTAATGAATGTGGTTGTTGTAAGGGTATGCAGAAAAGAAGCGAGAACTGAATGTTATGAGGATATGTAGGATAGATAATAGTTTGCCTATCTTAATAATTGGTATATGAAATTCTACTTTCATTTGGATTTCAACACCAACTACTGGTGGTGTTATAAAATACACAACTATCTCAGTTCCTACAGAACATCCATACATGTATATTAAAATGTATTTGTGTGTGTGTATCATCATAAATGCACATATATACACAATATATATTTGTTTGCATTTTTGTCATTGTTATTGATACCAGACAGTGCTCTAGAGTATAGAAAAACTATAAAGAGATTTCTTTTTGGAAGTCTAATAAAAGACCTTGAATATATGTGGGTTTTTTGGTTAAAAAAATATCAATGAACCTTTCAGACAGTTGAAGTACAATGTGTTAATGTCAAATGGTGATGATAAAAAATAAAGAAACAAGCCAACTGAAAAAATAAACGCAGAAGCATTTAAAAAATAAAAAACAAACAGATCTGGCTTTTTTGAGAATTTAGAGGATAACCAATAAAAAAATAAATAAAATAATTAACCACCTACTGCCACAAAAAGACAAGTTTTATTTTTATTTAAAAAGTGAAAATTGCTGGTATCGTGGAAGAATTTAGAAGCTATATATTTATTTCCACAACTTGTCAAAAAGTTCAAACTATGAATGAATAAACAGAGATATTGACGAAAACAATACTAGCTTTATTTCCTCAATGTTGTTATTATTATTATTACATAAAACCCTGAGAGGATTTTATTATTTCCTGCTCAATCAAAGTTACATATCCCAACCTGGCAAAATTCCATTCTCTGTGTAACTGTTGCTTTACCAGAGAAAGTATTCGCCAAAAAGATTGGTCACTCAATTAACTCTGACATTGTAACTAAGAGAGAAGAGCTACACAGTTGGATACACACATACACACACAATGTAAATGTTTGTGCAGCAAATTTATCTTTGCTTTTGCTACTAATCAATGAGCTGTGTGGAACAAAATATTTAGGTATTACTTGCATTATTTGCTATAAAAGCCTGTTTGTTTTTTTGTTTTTTTCTATTTCTAAACTGACAAGGGAAAAGAATATTATTACAATAAAGCCATCAGTATAAAAAAGAATGAGGTGTTGAAAAGTTCTCAGTCCACCAAGAAGGGAATAGAAAGTAAAATGTTTGCAAGCTTGGTCACGTTTTTGGCTATTGGGTCAGGCCAAGAACTTTTCAGCATCCCCTTGTAAAGTTTTTTCCTATTTGAAAATTAGAAGCAGTAGATCTGTGCTATATGTGAGATGTTCAGCATCACCTTACATCTTGACACATCATACTATCTAATCAGTCATTAGAAAAATAAAATATATTGAAATATCCTTGGGGATTTTGCCTTGGCAACAAAAGTAGCAGACTTTCCTCATTTTGGAACAACTAGAATCCCTGCAGCCAAATCAAATGCATTTCACAGTTTATAAGCAGTTTCGAATTTTCACCTAAAGTGAGGATAGGGTATTTGTGTTCTTTCCCTGAAGATTTTTTTCATTTAATTTAATTGCATTTTTAAGATTTTTTATTTAATTGCTTCTGATTCACCATTGACTTCTCCTGTTTATCATATTTCTTTTGACTGAAACAAATTTTCTCAGTAAATATTTTGCAAATACACCTCAGTCTGTTTTGCCAGATAGAGTTAATTTTGAAAGACTAGCAATATTTAATTTTGAATTTCAATACTTGCAACTGTTGAGACTACTTTTAAAAGAAATGTGGTTAACTTGAGATGAAAGTCAATTCAAAATTTAGTAGCATTGGGGTTCAAATGTTATCCAATTCATGATTTGACATCCAGTTATTTCCAAGACTACAATGACTGTCTATTCTTTGAGGATTGAATACATTCGTCTCTTAAGTTTTGAGGCATACTTGCTGAACTATTGTGTAAAATAGGTGACCAAAAACAAACAAACAAACATGGTTATATCTTCTTAATTTAATCATTGCATGTAAAAAAAATCAGTTTAACTCTCCATTACCATCCTTCCTTAGCTTATATATAACATTGGTATGTCTGTGCGTATGATGCCCCTCAGTTTGTTAAATGAGTATGACCATCATTGACAAGTTTGATCAGTGTTTTTAGTTCTTATGAGAACCACAATGGCTCTTGAAGGCAGCAAGTGACTTGCAAAGCTTATTGCAGATGACATAATTATGTAGAAACATACACTACAAAATTTATCATAGGTAAATCGATAGATTGTTCCATGAATGAATTAAATGATAAATATTTCAATTATATATATATATATATATATATATATATATATATATATATATATATATATATATATATATACATACATACATACATACATACATACATACATACATTCATACATACATATATATATATATATATATATTTACATGGGGTGCTGAAAAGTTCTCAGTCTGATTCACTTTATAAAATCTGGCAAATGACCAGACATCAGATATTTTTTAATACCTTCTTATTTGAACTGTGAACTTTACAAACCAAGCTCATATATCTTCTTCTATGTGGCATGTCCCTTCAGGATATGGGGAATCATGACTCTCCATAGCTTCCTATCCTTTGTATTTCTTGTGTTTTTACTATTCCTCCCACTTCCTTTTCTGTTTTTCATTTACACAAGTTCATTAGGTAGGTTATTCACTCTTTCCCTCTGACCCTCATGCCTTTGATAAGTCCTGGGACTGTCAATTTTTCAAAAGCTTCTTTCCTCATTATGTGCCCCAAACATTTTAATTGTGTCTTCCTGATTCAAATCTCAATGTCCTTTTTGTTTCCATTTTCCTTAAAACTTTGACATTGCTCACAAGTTCAGTCCATAGGATTCTTAGCATCCTTCTGTTGAATTTGTTGTCTTAAGTCTCTTCTTTATCTGTTATGTTTTTATATATATATATATAGAGAGAGAGAGACAGACAGACAGACAGAGATTTATATCAGTATTTGTTTGTCTTTTTTCTGTGGTAGTAAATATCTTAAGCTAGAGTGCTATAGTTTTTGAAATTGTAGGTCATTTCAAAAAGGTAGTTTAATTTTATTTACTTATTTTGCAAATTGAAAATTTGTATTAAAAGTTCTTCTGTTGCTTTTTTTAAAAGCAACTTCCATCTTCAAAGAGATTTCCCTTGAATGATGATAGAAGAATTCAATGATTTTTGGCTAAATAAATACAAATGGAAATAAATAAAATAATATTTTTCATCTGTCAAGATAACTGTCAGGAATGGCTTTCCTGGTAAACAATTTAAATATGTTACAATTTTTTTGTTTTTTCAATAAACACATCATTAAGCTCGAAAGGTTTTTTTCTGACTTTCTGAGATTAAGTATTTTCATTAACCCTTATATTTTTTTAGATAAATCAAATCTTTGTTGTTTTTACACAAGCCAATATCAGCTTTGATCTTATTTAGGTGTGTTTTTTATCTGCTGATATTTAAATGTCATTTGATTACTTTTCTTCATCTTATTCTTAATTTGTTGCAAAAAATCCTGGTATAAAATATACATCACTTGAAGGATAACTGCATTTTGAGTTTGTTTCTCTATGCTATTATTGATAACAATTAACAATTTTCATCTGTTTCTGACTGTATCTTTTTATATTAGAATTCACCCAATACAAGACTTGAGAACCACTCAAGTTTAAATGGTAATGATGATTTGTGTGATATGAATGAAAGAGGAGGTGGTAGGAAGTGAAGTTTATGAGGATGATGAAGGTAGGTAATGACTAACCCTTGACTTGAAGAGGTTAAGATTGTAGCATCCACGTGGGAGTCTATTCTACAAAGTGTTAGTTCTTGAGAAAAAAATTATTAAATTCTTATAATCACAGTTAGCAAAAAAGAAATGTCTGCTAGCCAGACAAAATGAAGTAAGCTGATTTAAAATCCATGCTCAGAATTGTCCCAGTATAAGAGCTTTTTTTGAGATATGTATATAATATATTTATATTCAAGGTAACTACTCTACTTGTTTCATCCAAAAAATAATGGAAATACTTGTAATTATATTGTTTATGTCTTTTACATTAGTAATACAGAATCATAATCCATACAATTAAATCTAATTAACTCAATTTTCTACTTTCTAAAACATTAAAACATAATAATCTCTAGAGGAAGCTAACAGAGAACAAAAAGCATTATATTAGCAGCCTGATTTCCCCTACTTTCCAGTGAGATATTCTATTGCTATAGCAACATGAAGCAATTTTGAAGATTGGCAGAGGAGTAATGCTTTATGTTACCCAACAACGGAATACCTCATTACTAAGTGACTGATATATCTATCAAATCACATTATATTTTATATTATAGAATAGGCAGCATATTGTTACTATATAGTATATTTATGTTCAAGGCAAAGAGCATAGTTGTAAATAGTATTTACTAGAAAAATTTCTACCACCCTAGAACACCTTCCCCATAGACAAAACATTGCAAGCTTCTCACTACTCTATCACTATTTCCATGGAAAGTGTTCAGATGAACTACATTCCTTAGTGTCACCATTTCTAACCTCCTCATTTGAACCCACCATGCCATGCAGATTGTAGTGAACCACACTCATTCCCTTCATATTCCATTGGTGTTCTGCTCAAGCAGCTTCTGCCCGCAAACCACTGCTTTGTGGAACTGACTCCCAAGAGGATGCTTCCTTGATAACTACAATCTTAACCTGTTCAAATCTAGGGTTAACTGTTATCTTCCTCATATATTCCCATAAATTGTGCCTCTTACTCTGTAACCCACTACCCTGTGTGACTCTTGAGCCTTGTACACAGTGGACATTATTGTAAAAAAGAAAAAAGTCTGTAAATTGGCAGTTTTCAGCTCTATAAGACCCAAGAAAGTTGTATGTATCTAATATAAATGAATGCCAAACCTTCAGCTCAAACAGATGGAAATAAAATATACTACTGGAAAATTAAATTGAAGGATGATGTCAATTTTGCCTCAGGTACAGTATTTGGATGCTAGCGAGTAGTAGATATCCAGATAAATTTTTCAAAATTTTCAGCCATCTTGAGATATATAGAGCTTATGGTCATATCATGTTGAAACAGTAGTTCTAGTATGATCACAAAAAGTAAGCAAGGTTGAACCAAGTAAGTACCTAGATGGATGACTGTTTGGAAATACC
The DNA here is from genome assembly GCA_964036315.1 of Acanthosepion esculentum. Classification (NCBI taxonomy): domain Eukaryota; kingdom Metazoa; phylum Mollusca; class Cephalopoda; order Sepiida; family Sepiidae; genus Acanthosepion; species Acanthosepion esculentum. The sequence goes on along the minus strand of OZ038475.1, from coordinate 27,963,849 downwards.
AGCTGTGAGCTTGGATGTGTGGGTGGATAACTGCTCAGAATTATAAATTGGAGTGCCAAGTTCCAATTGGGTTTGTTATATTCACTTAGATGCAGATATCCTTAGGAAATGTATGAATTCACCTCTTCTTTCCCACCAAGCTATGGATTAATTAGTAGGACTTGTATCAGTAAAATAAGTGTTATATCTCAAAAATTCTTACAACATGTAGAAACAATTGTCTACTGATAAAACTACATATAAACATTAGTAGTATACATGCACACTCATTTTGTATATATCAGCTAGTTAAAATACCTGTCTTTGACGTCTAGTGAGTCAAGACTTGTATCACAGCTATTAATTAGGATAACAGGGTAATTCATTAGTACTGTTATAATAAGTTGGTAAGATGCTGTCAGATTTAATTTTACAAATCTGTCGAATATATACTGAAAAGTATTCCCATATAACTTTTTATAGTAAAATCAAAGAAATGTGTCTTTTACAATATTATCAATTAAAGATTTGTTGCCATTATGCATGAATCGAGTTTCATGTGCAGAAACTTCATAAAAGCAATTAGTAGAAGAACAAAACTCTTTCCACTTGTTTCTGGTAAGTTTCCTCTGAAGGAATTGTCGAAAATGTAGAAAATATATTTTAGAGGAAAATGATTGTGATATTACTTTTTCAAATCACATAAATTTTTTCTTGTCCAGGTTTTAATTATAAAAAAGAAATTATAGTCTTACAGGAAACGGTTACAAATGGTATCTGTTACTATGAGAATATTTCTACAAAATAGAAAAAGAGCAGATTACCCTCTTTCTCATAATAAATATTTTAATGTTAGAATCTTTCTCTGGACTCCATAAGTATACACATCTAATTTGAGGGTGGCATAGGAATAAATTTAGCCATGTATAGCAAATACAGCAAACTTATGCCCAATGATGTGTGTGTGTGTGTGTATAAATATGTACACATTTTTAGATCTTTCATACTAAGCTTAGTAAATATTTTACATATATTTTTATAAGTTTTCCAACACACATACTCATATATTTGATGCTGATGCACTGCAGACATATATTTATATATATGTATATAAAAGAATATATAAATAAATATTTATGTATATAAAGAATATATAAATAAAACTGCATTTATCATATATATATATAAACATACATACACACATACACACACACACGTCAGCATATAAATCTGTATCAAAATTTATAAACCCTAATACCAATGAATAAAAGCCTTTTTCGTTTTCTTCTTTTTATGAAAAACTAATTTTCTGCCCCGCAATTAAATTATCATTGATTTTATTAAGCTTTGCACTTGGAGAAAATCATTTTCTTTAATTGCTTTTGATAAGAATGGGGCTGGCAGTTTAATAAACACAGCTGACTGCTGGTGTAAACCAATTATTGCCAGGGACAATTATCCTCATATGAATGATATTTACTGGGAAATGATGAGGGTCAGAAAATCATCAATATTCTGCTTCAGGCATTTTGGCTGTCAAAAGAAATTCTCTGAGTTTTTTTTTTGTCTCCTGGAAAAACAGAAATTAGAATCGCTATTATATTGGGAAGGTTGTCTTTTTCCTTTTTTTTTTTCTTTTTTTCTTTAAAGAGATTTATGTTGATAATGTTGTTTATTTAAGATAAGTGGAATTTGGAGACAGGAATATAAAAAATTACCTCTTTCAAGCTCATATAAGTTAACTTTCTATGTTGGAAAAATTGGTCTGTTAGCACAAAGCAGTATCAATTACCGTATTTGCCGGCCTATTGGACGCAGACTTTTTCCAAAAAATGCACCAAAAATTACTTTGCATCCAATAAAGCAGTATCATGTATGAGAGGGACATGAAGACCATGAAAAAAGTGGGGTTCGCCAGGAATCAGTGTATGCATATAGCTTAACTCTGAAATTAGGACCCCTGGAAGTGAACAAACATGATATGAATAAAAATATCCCTGAAATATTCACCCAGGAAATTTAAAAATTCATGGAATTGCAGAATATTTTGCTGCTTGTTTTATAGACATACTAGATTTTTACAGAAATATTTGCTTTGACTGGTATATTGCTGCTTGCTTTGTGTGTGTTTTTGCTGATATATAGGTAATGGAATTTGCTTTTCTGCCTGTATTGTATGGGACTTCATTTACCAACAAGTACCATATTTTGGTTTTGTTGCCTATTTACCATATGCACCAGTGTTCACTGATATGAGTAGATTTCTTTGTAGCTATTATGAAATTGCTGTATGTGCAGATGTTACTCCCTGAAAAACAACTAAAACAATTTTCAATAAATACATGATGAAATGTACAAAAGATTTTCTTTTCCAAAAAATGTCCTGGTACCTCACTTGTATTAAAAGAAAGTACCAGTAGTATAATTTGTGCTAATACTGTGTTTCTTCATGGTTAGTGAGAATGTAACATAGTGGTATGGTTATAATTTTTATTTTTTTGGTTGTGATTTTTTTCCTAAAAATTCCATGCCAAAATCTGGGTACAACCAATGTGTAGGTGTGTCCACTAGGCCAGCAAATATGGTAATTGCTGATAAAATACAAACCCAGCCCTGACTCATTATAGAACAATACAAAAATGTATTTTCCTTTCAGTGGAAGAGTAGAAATAAACATTATTTTAGATGGATTAAGCCAATGAAAAAGTCAGTTTCTACTGAGATTTTTCATTTCATAAAATTATACAATATTTAGTATTGTGATATGTTATAACCTGCCTCATGATTGAGATAATTTCTAGTTTCTTACTAATAACAGAATCTCAGATGCAATGGTTTGGTCTCAAAAGCTGATTTTCAAAAGAAGTGAAGGATTTGTAATTTTACTTGTTGAGAATATCATAGACAGAACATGTGCCAAATGATTAAATTTTAAGAAGAATAAGAACTGGAAAGAAACACTTGATAGCAATCATAAAGAGACAGTTGAGATATTTCAAATACAGAATGAGGAAAGAAGATCTGAGAAAATTAACGCACACAGGGCATATCATATAAAAGAGAACCAGAAGAGAGCAGTAAGTAACCTACTTAACAAGTTTGAGCAAATGGATGGATAAATACATACTCCAATGCTAAAGAGGGGTTCAGAAAGGAGAAATTATTGTTTGAAACAAGAAAAGACAGGGAGTTCTGCCAAATGTTTTGAAAAGACATGGCACCTACCATACTTGAAAGGCTGACATGACAGTTTCGTTTTTCATTTTTCTCTCATTTGGCCTAATGCTGGTTGAAGTGTTTGATAAATTTTAAGGAAGTAGCTTCAGAAGGAAATTGTTTTTCACTTTCAAAATATTTATAAAATTTGCCTCCTGCTGGCCACCACTTAATTCTAGCTTTAATAGATTCAGTTAGTTATGTGCCATGCATGATACACACTTAGGTGATCATGTATCTTTCGATACATGACTGATGAGGCAGATTTTTTCCACAGTAGGTTGCCATTTCTTTCTGCAGTAGACCAGTTGTCATCCAAGGCTACAGAACCTGGTCTATCCTGCTATTTACCCATAGCTGGAGTGAGAAGAATAGGATTCATATCTTTCCCAAGGGTATTAGCACATAAATCAATGCAATGAATTCGACTGGAATTCAAACTTGGCTCTCCGATTCCTCAATCAGAGTCCCTATCTATTACTCCACTGTGCCTCCTCTTAATTATAGATTAATTCATAGATTAGCTAATCTAAATAACAATTGTAATCAACTGCTTATAAATAAATCTGCTAAAGTTTCAAACTCTAAGAACACAAAAGCTGATATTTTGAATTGTTATCCAGAGAAAACAAAAAGTATTTTATTAATTTTGGATAAGCACAGATTAACAAATTTAATGCATATTGTTTTAATCAGCTATATAGCAGTTAATTATACTAAGCTGCTTGAAAAAGTTTGAAAATCAGTTTAATTGCTTGCAATTGTCTACAGTTGCTGTTAATTGTTGATTAATATCAAAAACTGATTTTAATTTTGTAACATTTTGCAAGTAATTTATCTCCGATTTTAATGACAAACTGAGTATGGCTCAAATATGTTTGAAAATAAAATTCTGTCACTTGTTTTGCTATGTTAACTTGAAAGTTCATAATTGTGCATATAATTTAGAGTTCTGATCTTTCCTTTTCCTTTTGAGGAACATTTAATATCAAGTTGCATAATTTTAAAAAAATTCATCAACTTCAAAAATATTTGCATTGCTTATGGAAATGATGTCAAGAGTCAGGAAATGCTAGTAATGGTTTATTTGTCTCATTCAGGGGAATTTAACCCTCAGAGATGCTCTTCATATTGGATGACTAATTTCAACCAAAGGTCAACCTCTATTAACCATAAAGTAATTCTTCAAGCTTGGTAAAGTTTGACAACTTGACCAATGTTTTCCAACATGATCTAATTGAGTTTTAACTCAATCAGGGAATTAACATCTATTTGGACAAGACTGAATGGCTTTTGGTCAAGAGTTGTCACCAGTGGTGAAAAGCTGGTTATTTATAATCATGTTCAGTGAAAGAGACAATATTTATGACTCGAGGAAAAGTCTGTAACAAAACCATAAGATAATGTTTAGTTTTTGATAGGATATGAACATTATCTTCAGTCAGGAAGTGCTGAAATGTCATGAAATAGTCAATTCTGAGAGATATTGTGGTCAACTGGCATCACCATACCAGTCAGTACTGAAAATTAAGCTTCACTGATCATTTGGAAAGGTGTGTACGTCAAAAAACAAGACCACACATTGCAAAAAAAAAAAAAAAAAAAAAAGAACAGGCAAGAAAAAATTTTAGCCATGAACATGGAAGTTTTATCATACACCCAACTCTCCTAAAATGTCTCCATTGGATTATCACCTTTTCAAATCTTGACAGCATTCCTGGATGGGATTAATTATGCAGAGGTTAATAAAGACAAAGATATTTTTTGCCTTAAAGAATTTTATGACCAAGATATAACTTGCCTTCTCAATGAAATTACATCATAGAAAATGAAGAAACCTGTTATCTTGATTAAATTTGTAATTGATTATTAAATATAAGTTGATTATATGTCACAACAATAAGTGACCAGTCTTTCTTTTCAATCTTATACATGTTAATATATATAGCATTTTATATATGTGGATCATACTATAAAGTAAGATTTACATATATAACATTATAATCTTGTAGTGAAAATTGGAACGAAAATAATCACCCACCTGATCGCAAACGGCAGCGTATATGTTCCGTGTGCAAGGTTTATTTGTTTTTTGACTGGAAAAAAACATGGCTGCCCCCAGCAAGCTTATATTGTGAATGGTCACGTATCCTCTCGTGGGCGGTCACGTAAAACCATGGAAAGTGAATTCACGCATGCAAATGAAGGAAGGCAGAAAAGAACATAAAAACGCCGAACACTCGTCACTGGTGGAGATACAGAAAATAAGAGTCTCTTTTGCAATGTTGGAGGAGAATCGTGTAAAGGAGAAAGCAGAGGCACAGAAGAAGATTATTGAGAACATTGAGGAAGTTTATCAGTTGTTGCGATTTTACACCAGGCGCACCAAGAGAATAGTGTGTTTGTTCAGGAAGTTTGTCAGTCGTCGCGGGTTTGCATCCGGTTCAAGCTATTTTGGTTAGGTAGACGTGCACCGTCTCACCAGGTTCGAGTCGTCGCCCAACAAACTGCAACAACTAATCCATGAATATGGCCTCCAAGTTGATGTTACTTTTGTAGCGTCAGAGCAGAATTTAGCAGATGAGCTGACTCGAGTACCGAAGAGATGGCTAAATTTGATAAGGCACAGGTCAGATTCCTCACCTCTGATGTGCAGTGTACTGATGGGTCAATTAACACCTGAACGAATCCGAACCATACATCAACAATGTGGACATCTTGGCATCTGATGTAGAACCTATTTCTGCCATAGGATATGCCCCTCTACCACAAAAACAATAGTCAGATTGATAATACAAACTTGTGAAGAATGCCAATTGATCGACCCAGCTCTGGCCCGGGGGAAAAAGGGAAGAACTGGTATCAGCTTGGTATGGATATAACCCATTACAGTGGCAATGGATTTCTGACCGATTGCGGGCCGACACGTTTCACTGTGTGGCGCTAACTGGTGCATCAGGATGCATCAGCCATCGTGCGAGAACTGAGGTCTGGCTTTTTCGAACATGGTGCACCAGCTGAAATACTGACTGATAATGCTTCGGCTTTTTGCAGCCAAACTTTCCTCACTTTCACAGACGAATGGGGTATACGAATGTGATACCGGTGTGCTTATGTTCCAGAGGGTAACAGCATTGCGGAGCGGTGTCACCGTACTGTCAAGAGAATAGCTGGGAGGTTGCGGTTCTCAATACTGGAGGCTGTGTACTGGTATAATGCAACACCCAAAGATAACGAAACACCATCTAGCACACCAGCAAATGTCATATACCAGTATGAGCAGCACGTGAAAGGCATAGACCCCAAACCGTCACCTCCTGAAGTCAGAAGTAACATATACCAAATTGGGGAGCCTGTTTGGGTCAAACCACTGGATGGCCGATGCACTACCAGATTTGGCAAAAAACGGGTTGACGGAGTAATCAGTCCTCAGACAGTGCTGGTCAATGGCACACCCCGCCATGTGAAAGACCTTCGCAGGCGCAACAAATCAGCCACTATGGGGGAAGACGAAAGTGACACATCATCTGGTAGTGACATGTGGGTCAGAATGACTTGTGGATCGGAAGGTCAACATTCATCTGCACAATCAGCGTCTGAGGGAGATACCGAAGATGAGAATGACCAAATCAGTGGAGATAGAGGGAATGTGGGAAACCTGACAGAAGAGCACACTACACCTCTGAGAAGAAGCACCCGGAGGAAAAGAGCGCCACCCCCATGCGATATTTGTGATCATGAGATCAGGGGGGAGAGAAGTGAAATTTGGAACGAAAATAATCACCCACCTGATTGCAAATGGCAACGCATATGTTCCGCGTGCAAGGTTTTTTTTTTTTTTGACTGGAAAAAAACATGGCTGCCCCCAGCAAGCTTATATTGCGAATGGTCACGTATCCTTTCACGGGTGGCGAAAACCACGGAAAGTGAATTCACGCATGCAAATGAAGGAAGGCAGAAAAGGACATAAAAACGCTGAACACTCGTCACTGGGGGGGAGACAGAAAAAAAAGAGTCTCTTTTGCAATGTGGGAGGAGAATCGTGTAAAGGAGAAATCAGAGGCGCAGGAAGAGATTGAGAACATTGAGGAAGTTTATCAGTTGTTGCGATTTTACCCTAGGTGCACCAAGAGAATAGTGTGTTTGTTCAGGAAGTTTGTCAGTCATCGCGGATTTGCCTCCGGTTCAAATCTACATCTATTTTAATCATCTCTTCCTGATTCTAAATATATCCATTTTATTCTCATTTTCTGTAAAACTTTCTTGATGTTCACATATTCCTGCCATGATATTCTCAGAATCTTTCTGTTTAACCACATATATGTTACCTCAAATCTATTGATCTGTGAGGAAATTGTCCAGCATTCATTACTATGTAGGAGAATTCTTATTACACAATAGTTCTGAAGTCTTTTCTCTGATACCATTAAAATTTTCCTGTTTCTTAATTAGTTCTTTTAGTTTTTAGATGGCATCTTTTGCGAAACCAATGCATCTTTAGATTTTTGTATCATGTTTTCCATTGTCAGTTAAAACAGTTCCGATATATATTTAAACTAGCAGTATATCCCATCTTCGACCAGGTCTTTCATTACTGGGAATTTTTGCTGTTCAGTTGACCAGTTTAAGTTTAAAGTCAGACCACCCGAAAATCAATATTAGTAACAACAATTGGGTGCAACATTCTAAATGGAGGGTTAACAATTTGAATGGGGGGGTCCCTGAAAAGGGAACTGTATAATAATAATAATAAATAATGTTATTGTAACAATTTAAACTGTTTATTTTTATTAAAGTTTTTATGAAAGATATATATCCAAGAACAGATAGTAAATAGTAAAACGTTACTGAGAGTTATAATGGACAGGAAGTAGTGGAGAGCCATTTTCGCCAACAATTTGGACTCAAAACCATCACTGAAGTATTATCTATCAAACAAAAAAATTTCATCAAAATCAGATGAAAACTGTGGAAATGCATAAACAACATCTGATCACACACACACACATTTTGAGAATTATAAATATAGATTTCTGTACTTGCTTGAATTATAATAAACATATACAGCATAATACTTGAAATGAAGTAAAAACTTAACAAATTATTAAAGAGAAGGGTAAAAGTGAAACTTGACACAAATTTATACAAAGGAAAACAGATATCACTAAATTGACACCTTAAGTCCAGACCGTAATGGTAATCATTATATTAGTCATTTCCTTGGATGGAAACATTCAGCATTCATTGATGGAACAATCACTGTAACTGATGGTTAAATTTATGAAATTTTTCTCTTAAAACAGTTTTTCAAGGAAATAGGTTTCTCACGTTTACTATTATTGTTCTTTCCAGTATTGATGGGGACTTCCTTTATAACCCTTTTTTTTCTCAAAGTAATATGGAACATCAGTGTCTTGATTATGCCATTACTTTTTCTTTAAACTATATGATATCCATTTTAGTTGTTGCTGCAGTTGGTAGTTTTCTAGTGATGTGATTTCTGATATCAGGTACAGTTCTTTGTGAATCTGTAGCACCAATTTTCAAGGTTTGAAAAAGGATGGTCCTTTCTAAGACCTACAGGCTTCCTTTGTTAAAAGCCATTTTTAATCATTGATCTGAGAAAGCAGTTGTATGAAGTTGACAACTTAGATATTTCTGAACAGTCTGGGCACCATGCATGACATGTACATGAAAGACTTGATCTGATGAGGCTATTTAAGAACATGACTAGAGTTTGTAATGTTTTGGTTTTGTAGTAAGTTGTGATATTGGGCAAAAATTGCCCATAGCACAGTTTATTCTGTATAATTTCCTTATCTTCTATACTAAATTTGTTCTAATTTATCCTTTTAAAAATGGCTTTTATTTCTCTGTTGAAATATGTGTTTTCTAACGTCTTAATAAGAAGACTTTGTATTAATCTAAACTGAGGGTTCTTACATTGTTGCATAGTAACGAATCTCACAAACATGCTTCTCAAGGTTAAATCTTATAGATAATATTCCTTCAGTTTGGCATTAAAATATTCTTATAAAATTTGGAACAAATTATGAGGACAACAAGTGAGGAGAGCAAATATTAAAACAATGCAAAAAAGAAAGCAAGAAATGTCAGAATGCCTGGAAATAGTTTGTAATTTTTTTATCATTGTCTCTCTATATTATTCATTTTTACTTCTAACTTTTCCATTTCCTTTGTGTTATTGAAAAATGGTTGTTGCCTCTTCATTCTTACAAAGTAGATATTATCAGAGAGATAATTTGTTTGAATAAATAACAAACTGTCAAAAAAACAAAAAAAAAAGGAAAAGTGGAACAGAAGTAATGGAAAACAATGCCAGTGCTCACAGTGTAGAAAAGAATCTGTTCCGACCATTTTAAAGCAATTCTTTCTTAAAACAAATGGCATCGGCAATGTGTCAGAAAGTGTCAGAGAATGTGGACTGGATTGAAAATCATTACTTGCCAGTGGCCTACTTTCCATAACTATAAGAATGCTTCTTGCAGATAACACAAATATGATTTGATTGGTTGGCCTAAGTGCAGCAGCGACCAATCATATTGAGTAGATTTTTTTGTGCAGAGAAACAATAAGTGAGAAAAACAAATATGAGGTAAACATTGTGATGATAATTAAATACAGTGTCTGAGTCTCTATGCAATGGAATTTACTGATTTCTGCAAGACGTACTGCTCCTCAATACAAAAATATTACCTAGAAGTTAATTACAGTCTTTTCTTTTTTTTAAATTTTATTTAAAATTCCATGTATAACCTTTCATCTTTGTTGCTAAATTTTTAGTTTTCCTTGTGGGTACTTTTATAATCATAAAAGAATGAATTATTTTTTTTACTGATACATATATATCTGTTGGTAAGTAGTTGTTTATGCATCCAAATACAATGTCAATGCTTTCTCAGAAATGAAAGCTCTCATGTATTCCATCATTTGTTTTGCCAAACATGTTAATCTTACATGGTGCAGAGAGCATGTGCATTATTTAGATTACAGAGAATTTGCATTGCTACCATTTGTCTTCTCATTCCCTGTCATTTGCTCATAGTAGAACTGAAAATGGAGCAAAACTACTTGGAGTGTGTGAGTGTATTTGTTGGGATTGGAATTGGGAGTTTGTGCTTCTTCCAAGGCTATTTGCATAAAATTACTCGCCTGACTTTTCCTGGAATTGAAAGGTTTTGTCAGAGGGCTGTCCAACTATCGTAATCACAAAGCAACCACACACACACTTCCATATTGATCTGTCTCTATCTGCTTATAAAAGAAGTTTTGTTGGTAAATTGGGGGAAAGTTTTGCATCCACAGTAAACCTAAATTGTTCAAGGTCAGATTTTGAAGGTTAAATTATGAAACAAGAATTTGAGCTCAAATATTGCTTCCTTCCTCTTAATACATATATAAATTTATAAAATCTCCAATCTCCAACATGTATAACATTATTTATAGATTTTATTGTGCTGACATCTTTTGGTGTATGTTTAGTTATCTAAACAGTAACTGTAAAAGACACAAATTTTATTTGCTTTGCCATTTAAATGAGAAAATTTCTTTTTTTGGTTTAGTTTTCATCAGCGCTTCAATATGGCTGACCACAAAATAGTTGGGAAATTTGGAAATTGGATACAATATCATCATTTACATTATAACACAACAGATAATATGGTCACCCTTATTTGGATACAAAAATGAAATAGTAATTTTCACTTTGATGAAGAAAGTCATGATGCAAAGATGGCAGAGAGGAGAAGAAAGAGGTAAGAGAGATTAGAGAATAATTTAAGTGAATTTGCATATTATAGATATATATTTGTACAAACATATATTGATAGAAATATGTACCTTCCGGCAGCAAATCGATTTTCCTTTGGGGAAAACATGATTCTGTGTTTGGTTTGTGATGTTAATTTCCCCAAAGAAATAAAAACTATCTCCAGTAAAAAAGAAAAGAAAATCAAGTTCATATTCATCTGCATCTAATATTTCAGTGTCCCTATAACTATGTATAGACTCAAATATAAAGGTACAATGTCAGATTTCATTATTCAACTTAATTTTTTCACAATAAAACTGGTTTTACTCAACCGATTTGATAGAATTTTCAGGGTATACATATATTTATATTTGGAAGCTATAAAAATATATACATCTCAAAAATAGTGCGTAAGTGAAAAAAAATAGGAAAAAAAACTGCTTTGTGACACAATTTAGTTCTGCGAAAGACTTTCTTTAAACTAATTAGATTGTCATTGATTGAACTGAAGATAGAGCAAATATAACAAAATATAACATGAAAGATTAATAATGAAAAAATTACAGAGACACTCATTTTTAATTGTTGACATATTTAGATCATTCAGCTTTATATAATTTTTATTGCATTTTTTTATATTATTCTATACTGTAGTTTTAAGGAAAAGTGATATGCTGTTTGATCCTGAATGTCATTTTACCATAGAGAATTCTGAAATTAGTGCACTTTCAATACATTTCTTAATAAATTATTTTTTTTATTATTTCCTTTAGCTCAGGTCAGGCATATGCCTGTTACCCAGTATAATATGGCATATAGATGGACAGTTAGTGTCTAAACCAACATCCCTACTAGCTTTTCTGCTGGTGAGGAGTGTGGCATGTCACCTCACAGTGCAAAAAACAAAACCTGAGCTTTTCATAGGAGCCAATGGCCAACATGTATAGTTATAGATATATATAAGGCTAAGATGGGCTTCAAGCCTTGAATGGCAAATTTCCTAGAGATGGTGTCTTGATAAAAGCCCTCAGTGTATTTGGACTACCATGAATGTCTGAGCTGGACATCAGGAAGAGTATCTGGCCTTGGCTCAAATCATTATGACAAATCCTTTGTCAAGCAGAACTCATCTTGGTTTGTGCAAGATTAATACTGTCTTGCCTCAAAAACAAAAATGTGTCTATGGCTATGTATGCATTTCATCTTATAGTATCTATTTTTATTAAAAATATTTACAATAAGTTATTTAGAGGTGTGAATTTTTGTTATGCAACTCAATTTTGTGCATATATATATATATATATATATATATATATATATATATATATATATATATATATATATATATACAAATAGTTATTGACAAACATTTTTTTATTTAGTTGACATAAATGAATAAAGTTTATGGGAAATCACAAAATTTTCAGTTGCTCCAGCAACCTTTGTCTGCTTAATACTGAATATTATCTTTTGAAATAAGCTCCATTTAAAATCCAGCAGATGTTAATGGCTTCAGTTGAAGAATCACCAATCCTTTAGCCATAGCACCTGATTAATATCTTAATTGCTTCTTCCCATTATTTTTCCCACGGTGGTCTGTCTCCCACTCGAATCAAAGGGTGCTTACTATAAGTGTGGAGGTGTGTGGCTGAATAAGCTTTTCTCTTGTGTACTGTCAATACAGATAGATACAAAACCCCAAAGTACTGGTACAACCAACAGAAAACATGCCAGCTGACCAAAAGAAAACTTAAAATAAAAACTAACAATGAATAAACCAAAAACCAAGAAAATGATATAAGAAAATTGTGGAAAAGAAACATAAATTAAGAAAGAAAGACCAAAAGACAGACACTTACCTAAACAATAACAAACAGTGCTCTATACCTAAGTTACCAAGACAGAGCAATTACACTTCCCAGCATCACTTCTCATAGAGACAAATTTTGGTTCCACTAGACCAATTGGGACCACTAGATTCATACCTTTTCCAAGGGTATTTGCACATCAGTGAAAATAACAATGGAAATTGGAACTCGGCTCTTTGATTAATAATTTGAAACCATTATCCATTACACCACCTGCACATCCATGCTTACAGCACATGATATTCCCAAACAGTTCCCCATCTAGTGACCATGGTCAAGATTGCTTAACTTTAGTGATCATATGGGAACCTGTCTTTCAATGTGATGCCATATTTTTGTCATTTGAACATATTGAGAGATAAATTGTTCCTTGTATGCAAGTTTCAATTTAAATATAGAAAACTTGGTTAGAACTATTATCTGATTTGTAAAATTTGTTTAGTGTCCTTTTGTTGTACCTGAGGCAATGTGCCACAGCACTATAGCTGATTATAGAACTACGAGTCTGTGTGTTCATTTAAATAGAGAATATCTGGTTTATATTTTCAACTATATATGGAATGTCTGGTCAACCTCAATATCTGAATATAGAACATATGGCTACTGTCCATGCTTGCATATATAACAATTGGTCAATGTCCATATCTAAATATAAAACATCAAGTTAGAACATATCCATGTCTGAATACAAAATGTCTGGTCAGTGTCCATATTTGAATATCAAATAACTGGTCAGTGTCTACATCTGAATACAAAACTCTCCTCAGTATTTATATCAGAATATAAATCAATTGGTCAGTGGTTGCATCTGATTCAAAATACCTGATTTGCAAACAAGCAAACATTGAATAATTTCTATTTTCTACTTTCTATAAGTGGAACATTGTACGAGTAACACGCAGACTAATTGTATATAAATCAGCCAGATGTTAACAACATAAAAGGTCAAGTAAAGATTTTTTACAGATAAGCTATTAATGTATCCATTAATTTTTGTAACAAGTGCAATGAAGATCATTTACAGCATCAGATTTATGAACCATCTTACATGGTCAAATGCTTTTTTTAGTGTGCATGTAACATTAAGTTTTTATAGTGTTTGTAATATTAAGGATTTATTATGGTTCAATAGTGTATGTAGTGTAGTCGGCTAAATTTTTATAATGTCATAAAAATTTACGAATGATGAAATTAAAAAAAAAAACTGTATATGTGTACATATTTTAAATAAGCACATTTGAAATATTTTTAAGAAGTAAACAAAACATTATATATATATCTATATATATATCTATATGTATATATATCTATATATCTATATGTATATCTATCTATATGTATATATATCTATCTATCTATATGTATATATATCTATCTATCTATATGTATATATATCTATGTATATATATCTATCTATATATATATATATGAATAAAGGTATATTTAGGCAGCAGCTATTCATCCAAACAAGTTTGATTAAACTGACAAGGTCTGTCTGCTTAATTTTTTTATTATATTTTCCAATTTTTGGATGATGTGCTGAGTATTGTGTGTAAAATTGTGGATAGACTGTGCAAACTGTTCGAATATGAACTTCAGACATTTTATCCACAATTTCGAGCGTAATATTCAACACCTTATTCAAAGATTGGAAAAATATAACAAAAAATTAAACAGACAGACATTGCTGCTTCTTTTAAATCAAACATGTTTGGATATATATACAGGGTGCCATTTTATATTTTTAATTTCATGCATGTGCATTGTTTGTTTTTGATTTTGTTGACTGCACAGTATAGTAGGGTCAGTTGGACACTGTCTGTGAGAAAAAGAATACCATGGGGCAATTCACTCTGCCAGAAATATGGAAACAGCATGCTGTACTGCTTGGCATTCATACTGAAAGCTCTAATATTAACATTTTAGAGTGTTTGGGTGTCAATCTGAGTACAGTGTAGACGATTCAGAAAGAGTTGGATGAGTCTAATGGTGATTACAAATTTATGTGTGTATCCATCTTCCCACAGGGGTTCAGACTCAACACAGAGGCCTACATCTACTTGAGGAGATAGTGCTGCCCTGGGTCAAGAGGATGGCTGCTGGGAGAATCTATGTCTGGTAGCAGGACTCTGCACCATACCACAAAAACTGGAAAACCCAGTCATGACTTTCAGACAATTTCTGCAACTACATCACCCCTTACATCTGGCCAACTAACTCCCCAAACTGCAATCCCCTTGATTATTATGTGTGGGGTGCAGCTGAGCAAGAGACCAACAAAATTCCTTGTAACACCAAAGATGACTTGAAGGCAGGGATTATGGCAACATTCACCAACTTAAAGAATGAGACCATCCAGAAGAGTTGCAGGAGTTTCCGAAGTTGTCTGGAGGCCATGGTTGAAGCCAATGGTGATTTTATTGAATAAATTTACTCTTTATTATTTTTCAAGATATTTTTGTGTAATTTTGGTAAATATATCTGTTAAAATGAGATATCATTGTTATTTTCATGTTGGCATAATTTAGATGACAATTACCAATTGTATATATAGTTTGGTATGCATCTATATATATATATATATATATGTATATAGTGATATTAAATTTTTAACAAAAAAATATAAACTGGTTCTAAATTCCAATATTGTTATATTTTGAATGAAATGCAAATATAGTAAGAATTCCAAATTTGAAAATTACTGTTAAATGATTTTAGGAATATTATCCAGGCACCAGAAAGTCTGTTCACTCCTGAATTACTCTGACAAGAATTCATCAGGCAACTGAAAGTCCACCCCATTTAGAGAAAAAAAAAACTAGCTTAAATTGAGCTAAATAGGCTAAACCCATATAAATCAGCAGGGGAGACAGTTTAAGCCAACAAAACATTAGTTTTTATAACCAGTAGGATGTAAGTTCAATCCCTATGCTGGATAACAAATATTGTTCTTAGAATAAAACTTAACAGTGATGATTAACTTGAAGAGTTTTGTGGAGTATAAATAGGAGATCTGATATAATTTCAATATATGTATCAAACATCTGACCGTAATGAGCATTCACACAGGAAACTTTTGAGTTGGTCAAACAGATAAACTAACAGAACTTTTGTTGATTTATTGATTATTTCAAATTTCATAAAGTTATACCAGAGGCATGTGCCACTGATTTTCTAGCAACTGATGAACTGGAACAACTCTTAATTTTGACAAAACATTTGAATTTCACATGATTATTAGACTAATTTGCTGGAAAACCACCGGTGGTGTTATTTTAAATAATAGTTTAACATAAGTTTTTTTGACAGTCAATGATGCATTAAAGATATGACATAATTAGCAAATCAGAGGTGTATTAATGAACAGCTCTTACATAACTTCTGTTGGTCTGGCAAAATAGATACCCAAAAATATCTTCATCATCATCAAAGGAGAATTTTCTACATTTTAACTTAGTAATTATTCTTCTTCTTCGTTCCATGTCCCTTCAAGACATTGGCGATCATGGCCCTCTGCATTTTCCTGTCCTTTGTGGCTCTTAGTAAATTTTGTTTTCTTTTTATCTCTCCTAAACTCTATTCTGTAACACATTTGCATAAACTCATTAGGTATGTTATTTGCTGTTTTTCTCTGTCCCTTTTGTCTTCAAATCTGTGCAGTGAGTGTCAAATTTTTCAAGCTCACTTTCCGCGTTATGTGCTCAAGAAATTTTAACACTCCATTTCTGATGTCCTTTTTGTTTCCATTTTCTCTACAATTTCATTGTTTTTCACATGTCTCAGTCCATGGTAATTTCAGCATCCATCTGTAGGAGCACATTTGTATTTCTTCAAATCTCCTCTTTATCTGTTAGAAGATTGTTCAGTATTCACGGCTATATAGGAGGACTGATATTATTTTTTTATCTTTTCTTTATTTCTATAGAAATTATTATGTTTCTTAATACTCTGCTTATTATTTTGAAGACATCTTTCACTATCCCAATGCATCTTCAGCTTTTGGTGTCACACTTTTCGTCCTTTGTTAATCTTCAAATTGTAATTTGCATGTTGGGTGGTTCCTTTTGCTGACAAATTGTTAAATTTCTTAATATTGTATATTTCTGATATATTTTGACTGTAGTACAGAGAAAAAAAAACTTTTTTGTTCTCAGCACTGCCTATGCTTCAAATAGATTTGTTCAGACTCAAATATACCTGTTACTCTCTTTTATTTTGGAGATAAAATCTTCTATGCATATTTCTTTATGTCTGAAATGAGAGAGAAAGAAAAACTAGTTTTGATTTGCCAAAACCAGTATATATTATTAGACTTCGGTATCAATGGCATGCCCAAGGGAGATAACTCAATATTTTTTGTTGTTTTTTTTCTCTCTGCAGAACAACACATATTTAAAAATATGAATGAATATTTAATATAATGTGGTGGATAATTTAAGCAGCTGCAAACTTCTTCCTGTTCCAATATTCTGTGCTATATTCTCTTTTCCTATGAAAATATAATCCATGAAATGGACTTACATTTGTTTTATTTTGATGTAGATTTATGAATTGCCTTATTGGAGTAAAAGAAATCAAACATAGAATAGGCTGCCTCTGGTGTAGTTTTGCCCAAAACTGCCAGACCAAAACATTAAGATAAAAACTTAAATCATGTTCTTAAATACCCTTGTCAGATCAAAACTTTCATATAGATGTCATGCTTGGCACCAAACCCATTTAGAAATATCTAAACTGTCAGCTGTATACAACTGCTTTTTGTGATCAATGGTTAAAACAATGCTTTGAGAAAGTGAAATCTGAGGGTGTTGGTAAAGATCATCCATCTTTGAATATTGTGGACTTGTGCTACAGATTCACAAAAAAGAACTGTACCAAATATTAGAAACGGCATCATATGGGGACTACCAATAGCAGCAGTGTCAACTAAAATGGATATCACATATAAGTCAAAGAGAAAATAATGGCATAATTAAGATGTTGACATTCCAGACGACTTCAAACAAAAGTTTAGGAAGGAAACCCCCATCAATGCTGAAAAGAGCAATAACAACTACTGGACTTGAAAAACTTATTTTCCTGGAAAATTGTTTTAGAGAAAAGATTTTATAAATTTCAACAGAAGGCAGTACTGACTGCCCAGTCAATAAATACCAAATGTTTCCTTGTAGGGAAACAGCTAATATTACCATTATCATCATAGTGATGAGGTGATATAGGTTTGTAATATGCTAGCTTCCAGTTTGTAGGAGGAGTTGCAATGTGTTGCTGATGAGAATGAAGATTTTCAAAGTAAATAAATTCAACATTTTCAAAAGAAATTCAACACCACAAGAATTTACACATTATTATATGTAGAACAAAACAGATCATAAAAGAAGAAATAAAGAGAAAATTATATTTATGCATTTAAAAATAACTAGAGTTCATAAAAAGATAGAAAAATAGTTATAGTCTTAGGTGTAGTGTGTGTATGATGTCCATGTGGTTTGTTTGACATTATCTCAGTTTGCCAGAAAACTAAGTCACCTCAGGGGAGAAAACAGGACATGTCTTCTACCAACTGCATCCTGTTTCTGAGTGAGCAAAAAAAGAGGAAAAATGTTTATGTTTGTTACTTTTATAGTACTGAACAGAACGCTACTAAGCAGGTATCCTGTCAAACAAGGTGAGGTAAATCCCACCATCTCACAAGTAAATTCTATAAACAAAAACCCTCAATTGCCTGTTTGTATATTTCATATGTATGTACAAGATTAATACAACACAAGTCCAAGTGAGGAAAGTAAGATTGTGTTGCACCAATCTGCCAAGGAGAGATGGCAGGCTTCTCAAGAAATTTACCATTCAAAATTCTTTTATTTAGGTTCAAATACCAATAACTGGTAGAAGAAGGATATATACAACTATATAGAGCAGGTCATTTATTTAAAAAGCAGTGATACAGCTGGACAAGATTAAAATCATTAAATTGGTCTGCAAGATGAGTTGGCTAAACAGTGTACTATAATAACTGTCCCTTTTTTTGTATACTATTGTTCACTCAATATAAGGCCCAAGAGCCACTCAAGGTTGAGGGTTACGGAATTAGGTTTTTACAAGAAGAGAGTAAGAGATGCATATATATGATGATATATAGGACAGTTAATGGTTGACTCTAGATTTGCAGATGTTAAGATTGTAATGCTCAAGGAAGTATCCTCTTGGTAACTGTTCTGAGGGAGAAGTTATCCGAGTTGAACTTCCTCATTACCAATGGAATATGAAAAGAATTAGGATAATTTAACCCTATGTACATAGCATGAGGATCTTAGCTATGAACTGGTGGAATTGAATTGATATAGCTCACCTACCAAAAAAATAGCAATTGAGTAACAAAAGGCTAGCAATGCAATGGGAAAGGGATGGTAGAGTGAAAATAATTCATCACCTACAAGGCCATGTAAATGATTTCGAACTTCACCAGGCCTGGTGATTAAGGATTGGGAACTTTCAGCCCAGATATGGCAGTTGTCAATACTGTTTTCTGAGTTTGCACCAAAGTTTAAGGGGTCAGGAAAACACTTAAATATAGAAGAAAATTAAACCTGTTCGGTTAAGTCATTTTGGGAAACCAATTCTAGTTACCAATATATCATCCGTTCTTAAAATATATCATAACAGAAGATGAATAAGGCATTAATGTAACAATATTTAATGCAAAACGTAGCTGACTGATATGAATAAATCTCTGTAACTTACCCAAAAGCTGAGCTCCTTGGAATAAAGGTAATGATATGCATGCAGTGGGATTTCTAGAGCATTATTCATTTAGTATTATTAAAACACAATGAAACACTAAATGCACATTTATATGTTCAGCAGATGCAACATGTCCATAAAGGTTTTGTTGAAAATCGCTCTGCATTTCTCAGTAGGAAAATGCTATTCTCTACCATGACAATGCAAAGCTGCATACAGCAAGAATAAAACAGGAAATAATTTATGAACCCAGTTAATCTGTTCTACCCAAAACCTGCCATAATCATTTCACTTTGCCCCAACTAATTATTAACTTTTTTGATCACAGCAATATGCATCGATAGGGAAAATCTTTGCTAATGAAACCAGATTCAAGAGAAACCTTTTTTGCCAAATGGTATCAATGTGCTGCCTGATAAATGGCAACAAGTCATAGCAAATAATGGTGAGTATATCACTGAATAAAATGTAAATGTATTTACACTATTTACATTGCTTGGATTGTTTTCCTCATCTTTATTGCCATATCTACAATGTTTCAGCCATTGTATGCTCCAGTCTTCTTCAGGTCATATATGTTGGAATTTTGAACTGAACCCTTTATTTAGTCCATGGAGGTAGATTGTTCAAATTTCCATGTGCTATGCCTTTAGATATCTCAGTTAATTTTGTCAAGTAACTCAACTCTTGAAATTTTTATTTCCTCTGTTGTGGCCAGGTATTGATCTCACAGCTCTTTTTTGCCAAGTCACTTTTTGCATCATTCAACCAATGCTTTTGTTCATGAGCCATGTCTCCTTAGACCAAATAAAAGGTTTGGTTGGTTGTTTGATTGCTTGGGGTTTTATGGCATATCAACCACTATGGGTTATTTAATGCCAGATCCAGTATTTACTAAATATATCAAAAACGTATAGCTGGCAACATCATTGTTTCAAAAAAGTATAGCTGGCAACATCATTGTTTCAATGTGCTGGAAAAGACCTATTTTCCCATAGCTGGGACTCCAACAGGTGGTACCACCCCGGGTCAGGGTGGACCTGGGAACACCAGCAATTAAGAGGTGGTTCTACGCTTCCTCAAAACCTCTTAATCAGAGGCCTTGCTGTTGGATGCAGTTTAACGTCGTACCCAGGACGATAAAAGGTTTGGTTCAAAATTCCAACATATATGACCTGAAGAAGGCTGGAGCATACAATGGTTGAAATGTCATAAATGTCGTCATAGAGATGAGGACAACAGTCTGAACAATGTAAGAGTGTAAAATAGTTGCAATACCTTATCCCAGAAATATAAACAAATGTAAATTTACTTTATATTTTGAATAATAAAGTTCATGAACAAAAGTAGAAAATATTGATGACACAACCGAATACAGTAAAAATTAATAACTGTCCCAGTTACAAGAAAACAGAATACATAGTTGTCAGCAAAAGGAACAGTCCAACATGAAATTAGAAATACCAAAATCAAACAATTTAAACATTTGTGGTAAATGCTTTAACAGAGGGAAAAAAATGCAACACTGAAATCTGTAGACATATTTAGATAGTGAAAGAGGCCTTCAAAGAGCTCAGCAAAGCATTAACAAAGAGGAAAATTTTAATAGAAACAAACTGTTCTGAATTATTACATAATATCAATCTTCCTACATGGAAGTGAATATTGGAAAATCACATCACAGATGAAGAAGAGATTTGAAGCAATAGAAATATGGTTCTAAAAAAGGATGCTGACAATACCATGGACTAAATGTGAGCAATGGCAAAGTTTTAGAGAAAATGGAAACAAAAAGGGCACTTATACTTAACATCTGAAAGAGAGAGTTGAAATTTCTAGGCCACACAATGAGGAGAGTAGGCTTGGAAAATTTGACACTTACATGACATATAGTAGGCAAGAGAGACAGAGGAAAATAGTGCATAACCTACCTAATTGTGTAGATGGATGGCAGAACAGGGTTTAGGAGAAATTACAAAAAGAGAAAATTTACTAAGAGCTACAAAGAGCAGGAAATTGTGGGAGGTCATGATTATCGATGTCTTGAAGGTCCATGGCACATCGAAGAAGAAGAATGATATTGCCATCATTTTTGTATCTATCCTGATTGTATGAAGAAGTATTAACTTTGTGCGTCCATGTGAATGTGCGTCTAGCCTAAATCGTGGTAATGTTGCTAATAATAACTGTATTTAAGAAGATTTGCTATAAATTGGCAGGATTTAGCATGTAATCCAAACAAAATTCACTTTTGATAATCCTGGCTTCAAGGAAATAAAAACCAAGATTTGTGAAGCCAGTCGTTACTCATCAAGATTTTTGCATTTACAAGATTAGCCAGCATTTTTTTCTTTTTGATTAATGCTGTCAAATACTAAAGTTCATTAACATTTTCCTAATAAATTATTCAGTTTCATTATTATATGCATCATTAATCCCTAATTATTGGGCGTTATCATTCAGTTTGCAAATAAACTAGTGAGTGAAACTTTTTCCCAATCATTCAAACAACATCAAGCAAGGAGGTGCTGAAAAGTTATCAGTATGACACCATTCCCAAAATGAACAAATATTAATATTTAATTTGGAATCCTTTCTTGATCCAACTGAGATCTTTTACATGAATATAATGAATATAAAACTAGCAACTATCAAGTGTTTTTTTTTCTCTTGTATTTCTTACTCTGATTTAAAATAAATTTTCCCTTTTTCATAATTAAAAAAAAAATCATTTTGCCCCAATCAAGATGATAAAATCCACTAAAATGCAAGGGGCTACTGAGTTGGAAAGAAAAAGAGAAGACAATAAAAGAACAGAATTCAAGGAGACAGATGATGATGATGATTGATGTTGTGTCTAAATTTTTAAAGATTATAGTTGGCAGGAAAGCAAGACATCCGAAGAGAGCTCCACAAATGAGAAGTGCAAGAAAAGAATTTATATAGAGCAAACGCTTACATCTATGAATTTCAACCTAGCCATCACACTACTTGTTAAACTTGCTATATATCCAGAGTATAAATAACAACTGTTAATATTTAATGGAATTTCTATTTTCATAGAGAGAAAAGTACGGTATCTGTAAAAGATATATTTGCAACAAGAATGTCTGTAAAAGAGACCTGTGGACCTAGGCATTAACCTAGATACATTGGAAGCTGTAGCCTTCAAGCAATCACCTTGGAGGAAGTGCAGAAAGACCTCTTCAAGTGACATTTGCCCAATGGTCAGAGTTGAAAAAGCAAAAATGGAAAGCTCGAAGTCTGACAGACATACCAACATTAAACTTCATCTGCACAAATGTAAGAGGGATTGCCATTCTCAAATGGACCTATCAAGAAATGATGGACACTGTCTGAAACATCACCCAGAGCTCAACTCCAGACAATGCTCCTTTATTTTAGCAAGGAATATAAAAATCTAGAAGACTATAGTAATAAAGATTAAATGCTGGCTTAGGAAACTGCTTCATCTAAGCTTGGTATTATTTCTCTTGTTATTTTGCTAGATAAAAAATGTGCATTTTCTATGTCATCAAAAATGAAAAACTTATTCTATTGACTTTCTCTGGTCTAATACCTCAATAAAACAGCTTTAAACATCTTAATTCAAATTTTCTTGGACTGTGTAATTTAGAAATTTACTTAAAATTATAGACAATAAAATAAAAATCAGCCAATATAAATATCAATAAAGGAAAGAGCAATAGTCAGGTAAACAATATATATATATATATATATATATATATAAGAACAGACTTCCATACTTTCGGCCTTCTGCCACATCTGAGCCACGCTTGGAGAATCACTATATAAGAACAGATCAAAGATATCAGAGAAGTGATTTAGTGACAAAAAATTAAGGAGAGCAGGAAACATAATCTAAAGAAACAATAAAAGATGTAGCAAAAGGTTGCTCGACCTGTTTGGATTATTTTGTTTTACGACATATCAAGCTCAGAGGGTTATTTAATGCTGACAAGATTTTTAAGATAGGTTCATATGAATAGAATATGTATTAATTTTTTTTTTCCAAAAATGTATTGCTGGTATTTTTACTGTAAAAATCTATTTTTATACTTTCATAGTGCTTTGATCATAGCTGGGGCCCTAACAACAATTAAGAGTTGGTTTCATGCTCCTCAAAACATCACAGTCAGAAGCCTTGCAGCTGGATGTAGTTTGCTTGATTGGTGCCTGATAAGTAACAAATAGTGTAGGAAAAGACCAGATAGATGAGACAGAGGTGTATGTTAGTAAGAGATGGCAATAAATGATAAAGTCGGTCATTATAGAAAGTGTTGAATGGTTGATGAGGAGAGGAAAATACGGATTTGATATAATAGAGTGCATGAGCAAATAACTTCTTCATCAATTCAACAGGAAAAACTGCTAGTCTCTCCAAGAAAAAAAACTGAAGTTTGGCTTATGCAAGTACATAATTATCAGAAATATTAGAAAGAGAGAAATTTGATGAATATAATAATTTAGCAACATTTGTTAGTCCTCCATTTTTATTTAGATGAATTAAATTGAAAAAAGTGAAACAGCATTTATAGTAGAGATTACTTTAGTTTTGTCCTTTGCTTTACTACTGAGCTACATCTCTAAGTGCCTTTCTCTGAAAACAGTTTTTACATTACAGCCGGAAGGTAATTTTCTTCATGAACTTACCTTTCTTGTACTGTACTTTTTTGTTATGATTAATTACTTTTGGATCATATGGTGAACACACCTTTTATATTTTAGAATGTACTGAACATGGTGCCAGTGTCATTGAAAGCAAATACATTTTAACAAAACAAATATTTTAGCAAATATATTTGCAACAGATTTGAGGTCAATCTTTCTTTGCTGACCACTGACACCTTTTTCTTATTTCAAGGAAATAAAAGTCACTAGGATGCAAAGAGTTACTGAACATGAAAGAGACATAAAGAAGAGTAAAACAACAATATTCAAGGAGACAGAAGATCTTGACTGACATTGCGTTTCAATCTTTGAAGATCATAGTTGAGAGGAAGTCATGAAGCTGGAAGAGTGTTGCACAAGTGAGAAGTGCAGGAGAAGAAGATATTACCATAGGACTTATGTTAACAACCAGCAATTTTAATAGTGAAATTGTGAGAACTAGCTGCTAATCTAGTACTGCACTTAAATTCATGAAGCCAAGGTACCAATGAGGAAAGCTCAAGAGAAAAATAACTGAAAAAATACATAGAAGTGGAAAATGGACGATATGGGGGTGGAATAAGGACAGAAATGACGATACCAGGTCAGAACAGATTCTTGGAATTCTTCTTTGGATTTTATCAAGAATCTCTAAATACAGGGTAAATTGCCACCATTTTATATTTTTAATTCCATGCATGAGCATTGTTTGTTTTTTATTTTGTTGACTGCACAATATACTAAGGTTAGTTGGGTACCATATGTGAGAAAAAGAGCACCATGGTGCAATTCACTAGATCAAAAATTTGGAAACAGCATGCTGTACTGCTTAGCATTCCTGCCGAAAGCTCCAATACAAACATTTCAGAGTGTTTGGGTGTCAATCTGAGGATAGTGAGTGGATTCAGAAAGAGATGAGTCTAATGGTGATTACAAAGGTACAAAGGCTCAGAAAACTCACTATGTTTGTTTTGATAAAAAAAGAACTCCAGAATTTGTTGGTGAGTGCTTCAGACTCAACACCGAGGCCTACATCTATAGCCTTGAGGAGGTAATGATGCTCTGGGTCAAGAGAGTAGCTGAGGCAAGAGCCTGTGTATGGCAAAAGAACTCTGCAGCATGCCATATAAGCAGGTGAACCCAGTCACGGTTGTCAGACAATTTCTGCAACCACATCATCCCTTACATCTGACCACCTAACTCCCCAGACTGCAACCCCTTTGATTATTATGTGTGGTGTGCAGTTGAGCAAGATCCAAAAAAAACTCCTTGTACACCAAAGATGAACTGAAGGCTAGGATCATGGCAGCATTTACCAACTTAAACAAGGAAATTATCCACAAGAGTTGCAGGAGATTGTGACGTCATCTGGAGGCCGTGGTTGAAGGCCACTGTGATATTATTGAACAAATGTACTCTTTACTATTTGAAGATATTTTTGTGTAATTTTGGTAAATATATCTGTTAAACTGAGATGTCAGTGTTATTTTCATTTTTGCATAATTTAGGCAACAATTTATCCATCGCACACTTTATATAGCATCTGATAGTAAATGAATAAATTGTATTTTGTTTATATGATTCAATTATATATTATTTTTAGACATATTTAAATCTCATATCCATATCTATTTAAAAAGCAATAATTTTTCTTAGATATTTTTTTAAGCATTTCACCTCAATCAAAGTGATAATGTCATTAGAAGCTGAATGAGAAAGAGAAGACTGAAGTGAGGGGAGGACAATAAAGGAAGAGGATTCAGGAAGACAGAAGATGGTGATTAATGTTGCATTTACACTTTTGAAGATTATAGGTGAAAAAAGCTAATCAGAACAGTTACCATGAAAATATTTGTAGAAAAGACAGAGGGAAGCCATATCATATCAATGAGAAAGTGACAGAAGTTATGATGCCAAGCTGGGATCAATAACATTACAGTCACCCCACTCCCTTTGGACACTTTGATATGGTGCAATAGTTAGCAACCTTGTCTTTCTACATCATTTAAGACTGAGTAGTATGTTCAATCCTCACTGGGTGTTTTATTCTTTTGGCCTTGTGCCACATCTATGCTATGTTTAGTAAATCACTTATACTTCCCTGTCACTTTTGTTGGAATAGTTTCAAAATAATATTAGCTGAACCCCCAACAATCGGGAGGGGGCTGGATTTATTGTCGATTCCTGACACATCCCCAAAAGCAGGATGGGGCTTGAGGAACTTTTTCATGGTATTGATGTGGGTCCACTGAAAAATACTAAATTGCAGACTGTTCTTTTGAATTGTGTGAAGAGAAATTTGTACAAAACAAATATTTGAAAAAGGAAATGACAAAATATATAAAATTTGATTTTTGTATGTTAACTTTTAACAATGAAGAACACAAATTCTTACATCAGAAATCAATAATTTTTAACCTATAGTAATTTTTTACACTATAGTAATTTCATGGTTCTGGCTTCAAAGTGGACCATATGCTAAAAAGCTTGGGAACCACTGAAGTCAATAAATACTGAATGTTTCCTGTATGGAAACTGCTAATCTCAACACATATTTTCCACTGACATAAAGTGGAGTGATTATATTGAATCAATTGATATGTCTACTGCTAGAAAAGTTGGTTCAATACCGTATTTGTACCAGACAATTCTTCTCACCAAAATCCTTCTTGCACATTAATAAATCTACCATTTGTCCATGCATTGTCCATGCAAATTTGGTTTGGTGTTCCTACTATATATCTTGGAATTATTGATAATTCAAAGAAGGGTCTGAATTATAATCAATCCAACTTGGCATCTTGACTTCAGTCATTTTCTCACCATCATGATGTGGCTTCCTTCTGTCTTTTCTACAAATATTTTTAGGGCAATTTAAGTATGCTATTATATTGACAAATAAGTCTTACCATTTTACTGTTGAACTAGCAAGATTCAAAAGTCAGTTCTATTCTAATAGTTTCTTTTCTCACACTTCTCACCTGTAGAACTCCCTTCTGATATCTTGCTTCCCTACCACTTCAATCTTTAAAAATCTAAATGCAATGTCAGTTGCCACCTTCTGTCTTCCTGTTCCTATATTGTCTTTTTTCTGCACCTTCTCACTAAAGTTTTCTCATTCTCTTTCATTTCCTGTAATACACTTCACCACCAAATTTTACCATTTTTCTGCTATATCTGGCATTGTTTCTTTCTTCCACTGGTCTTCTTACATATTCTCTTGTATTATAATGTATTTTTGAATTTGTCACTAAAATTTACTTTTTGACACTTTCCAGCATCCTATGTTAGATGTTCTTTTGACCATTTTCATTTGCTATTCTGATGTTTCTTTGGTTAATGAAGTTTTTTTGGTTGCTATATGCTCATTCAAGTTGTTTTTTTCACAATGCTTTGCATACTGTATCAACTGTAACCTCATTGTTAAATCTGCATTCATTCTTCAGTTGCCTGGCTGTTCATTTTGGATTGTCTACCGAGACTCTTATGATCTTTCTTTCATCGCTCTTTTCCAGTCTTCTTTGCACTTACAGCACAGTAGTAGCAAATGTCTTTTGGATGGTTTGAACACTATTTCTAAAATTTCCCAGCTGCTTGGCTGTCTGTTGTTGAGTCATTCTCCCTTTCAAATTCACAGCCTTCATCATTGTTTCAGCAAAACAAATTAGCCATGAATTTGGTGTGAAAAAACAAAACAAGCTAATGTTCAACTAAAATGACTTACCAAGGAAACTTACACTCATGTTAATAAAAGGGAACAATTCTTTCTTAGAACTTTGCATATTATTATGACTTTATCATCTCAGATCATTCTCTGGACCAAAAGTTTTACATGGCCTTTTTTCACCTTCAAGCTGAATACAATGTGTCTTCTGTTACACATCACCGATGAAATTCAATGAATTAGAGTTTCAGAAGCAGAAAATCAGATGAAATCTTTGAAGAGAAAAGACCTATTTTTTTTATTTTGTTTTATATTTTACACGCAAATATAGTCTACTTATATAACTCCACATATCTTTGAGATAAACTGTCTCTGATTGTTACCCGTTCTGGGTATGACGATAAACTATGTCCAACAGCAAGGCCTCTGATCAGGAGGTTTTGAGGAGCATGGAACCACCTCTTAATTGCTGGTGTTCCCAGGTCCACCTTGACCCAGGGTGATAGCACCTGTTAGGGTCCCAGCTATGGGCAAATAGTTAAACCTGAAACTGAGGTAAAAAGCATTATAAAATATTACCAGCAATACGTTTTTGAAAAAAACTGTTGCCGGCAATACGTTTTTGGAAAAAAAATGTTGTCAGCTATATGTTTTTCGAAAAAAAACTATAGCCAGCAATACGTTTTTGAAAAAATGTTACCAGCTATACGTTTTTAAAAAAATAGTATTGTAAACTGTTTGTCTTTGAAAAAATAATATTACCAGCTATATGCTTTTGAGGAAAAAAATATTAACAGGAATATATTTTTGACAAAACAAAAATATTACCAGGAAAAAAAAAGTTGTCAGCATTAAATGACCCATTGAGGTTGATATGCCGTAAAACAAACCAAATCTGATTGTTACAAAAAATCTTTCATCCAATATATTACTACCATCAATGGATCTTCAAATGAATTAATCCTAAATGGAGTAGGAAAATCTGGAACAGGTTATTAGAGAATGTGGATGCAGTATTGATAAAAATTAATAACAGCATCTATTTAGACAAGGCTTATTTTCAGTTCACTACAATATTCATAAAATACACAAAATCCAGAGTCAAATACAATTTTCTGAGACAGGCACCTAATAGAAGACACAAGATAATATTTCAATTTCTGTTATATTCCATCCTAATAGGAATATATACTTGAAAAACAAGGTGGGTAAAATAAGTAAAGGTTTATTGTAAAAAAAACAGTACAATAAAAATAATGGTAACAGTTATGCACAAGGTCATTGCAAGTCAATCCAGTAGTGAGTGCTACTATTGGAAGGTCGATCATTCTCGTGTAAGTCTGAGTCATACTCAATAGATCCCAGCAAGTCCCTGTAATCTGCTGACTTACAGATACTTGTAGGTAGTTACTACCTATATTGTAGTCACTCATGGGGGTGACAGGTTATTCCATTACATCAATTTCAAACTAAAGAATTACACTCAATTCTTTGTGTTATAAATTGCAAATCTATATTATCTGTGAGCCTGAGAAGAAACTTTGATTGAAGCAAGTTATTTTCATCAATGGTCCAATGCAAATAATTTTAAGCATATAAGCTCCAACATTGGTAGGAGGTGACCTGCAAATGTACAAATTCCACTTCTAAATAAGATTTTATATTTGTCCCCAGAAGAAACATTATCTTCAACAGAAAAGCTACAAAAAATAAAAAAGGTAAGAATTGTTAAAAAAAAAATCTTTAAGGCATTGTCTGAGTGTTGTAAACAAAAGAGACTTTGGGAAAACAAACCAAACTGGAAGTCTTGAGATGACATGAGAAAGAGAACTGCTGCAAGAGACAAAAAAGTTTAAGTTTGTTTTATGAAACAGCTTCAAGGCAATCTGATTGTAAATATGAATGAGTCTATTTTTTGTCTTTATTTTTGAGAATGTCTAATAACTTCAAGCTAAATACTTATGGATGAATAAGGAGCTGAATGAGAGAAGAGAGAGAAAAGTTTGCAAAATGAAGAGAGACATTAATAGGGAGAAAAGAATAATAATTACAATGACAAAGAAAAAAATATTTGAAACTATTATAAATGATCAAGTAATATTTTTGATTGAAAATCAGAAATAAATGAATGTAAGATAAACATATCACAAAGAGATTGATTTGGACAAAAAAAATAAAAGCAGGAAGAGGTATATTTAAAATTATATTATAAGGATATATCATCAGTTCAGAAAATTCCAATTTATACTCCCTTACAAATTACTACATTCTAGATGCTTGCTTGCCAAAAATGCTGGGAAAATGGTCAGCTCATTCTATCACTCCAGGAAGTATCTGATTAAACATGCTTTATCTTCAAAAGTGCCAGATTAGATGGAAAAAATGGAGTATTACAGCCATATTTAGGCTGGAGTTTCTCAATCAATACTTTCGGCCTTAAATGACTTATTGTCCACTTTGCAAACTCTTTCCCACAGACAAAATATTCTAGACCTGTCACTATTCTATTACTATTTCCATGGCTAATGTTCAGATAAGCTCCATTCTTTAATTCCACCAGTTCAGATCTTCTTCACTTTGCCTGTTTTCCCTTCAAGAAATAATATAAGGTTCTCTCTCTTTCCGACCATTTATAACTGCTTGTTGTATTCAGATGTGTTATAATTTCTCTGTACGAGACAAATATATATATATATATATATATATATATATATATATATATATATATATATATATATATATGTGTGTGTGTGTGTATTTGTATATGATATTTTGCATGACAATGCATATTTGTCACTCCTTTTTTTCAGCTAACCTGGTCCTTACATTGTATTAAAGTGTTAGTATTATATCATAGAGACACTAAAGCCTATAACGGGGGTGGGGGACTGCCAACTGGAAATATTCTCTCTTTCCTAGAATCCCCCTCCACCTTAAGAGGATTGGTTAGATGCATCCCAGACATGACCATCATGAGGGATTCTGAAGAGACAGAGTGAAACAAAATTATAAGTTAAAATATAATGGCTTGGGTGAGAGAAAAGTAAACAAAAAAAAAAAAAAAAAAATCAAAGAAAAGGGTAAACACTAAGCAAATATTTTAGCGTGTTGCTTTGGTGTAGTCTGTTTAATTTGCTGTTATTTATTTTTATTGAGTTTACTAATGTTATATACACAGAAAAATTCCTTTGTGTTTCAGTATATTTGCTTGTTTGGCACTGAGTGGTCATGAGAAGATTTTCTTTCTGATGTGAGACTGTTTTTTTTTAGTATGATGAAAAAAATGTCTTGAGGCTTTAGAAGTTCTGAGTTCAACAAAGAATTTCTACATTCATGCATCAATAAGTTGTAGATGTGAAAACACAAAAGAGGATATTTATGCTAAGTTTATGAAATGATTCTTTTTGCTTCAGATGTTAATAAAGATGGCCACCTTCACTTAGAATATCAGAAATAGAAATTTTCTTAACATTTGAGGGCCAATAACTAATTCAATTGCTAAACTCTTTGTAGAATTATTGTAGTACATGTAATAATGTTTTAACTTTTATTTAATGGTTTTATTCATTATTACCTGCTTAAAGGCTATCAAAGGCAGCCATTATTATGTTCAATATCAAGTCACTTCCTATTTACAGAATTTCTGATTATTTGAAAAGAATAAAGGGTGACTACTCTGTAATTTGCCAAACACCATTTAAAACTTTAGAGTTAACTTTACTTTCACTACTGATCCCTAATCAACAGGAGTCTAGTTTTAAATGGTTTTGGAATATAAACTTAGGTATCTGATAGCAGGTAGGGGATGTTTATTTTTTTGAGGAAATTTTTCTGATCACCTCTACGTATTTATTAAAACCTGTTTATTAGTTTCACAATTTTAATTGTCCCTTTAAATGATTTTCTAATCTGGCATTTTATTAAGATCCCCATTTCTTCTATGTTGAGAAAAATTCTGAACACCACATTTATTAAGTCACCACTTCTGTTAGTCACCTATGAGTACTGACTTAAAAGTTATAAAAAGTGTGAAAATGTTCATGACAGAAGATGAAAAGATAAAGAAATGAAAAAGATTATTAATTTCTGTATAAAATAATGTTTATTTTATTAAAAAAATTATTTCTATACAAGAATATGCAAAAAATGTTTTATGTAGCAGTTAGTAATCTTTTCTTTTTGTATTTCACTGTTAACAGAATTTTCTTTTCAGCTTTTATAAAAAGCAAAAAACATACAAAAATCAGCATTCTATTATGGAGGTAACTGCAAATACTGAGTCGTCACTATTATTAAACTGCAAAATAGTGTGGAAATTACATTATTTTTCAAGTTAAAGCATTTTAAGGATAATGCGCTGACAATAATCTTGCTATTATAAGCCATTTTAACACAACCATCAAAAAGAGAATTTAGGTCATTATAGTATAGATTATTACTTAAAATCATTGAGTTATAGTCTAGAAGAGTTATATATGCTATTAAGTTTGTAAGAAGTGTGAATAGTCATTCAACAATTTTGCTTTGTAAAAAGTTCATTGGTTGCTCCCCTGATCAAGAACATTGCCTGAGTGCCATTCAGAGTCCTTCATAGACTCTCTTGTGCAAACAGAATTACTTGGCAGTTCCCAATTAACCAGAGCCAGGTAACAATATCAAAGAAAAATCATTGTCTTGAATGAGCTTGTTGTGGTCACTACATTTAGCTCAACCAAAAGCAGTTGCAACCAAAATTTCCACATTGGTTGGTAGAGTAAATGGTGTATGAGGTTCTATTACTAGAGATTCCTCTTCACTGTCTCCCAGGCTGGCAAAAAGCAGAAATGGCACATAGCTGTATTTATCAATGAAATGTGTGTACTATGTTGGGGAATTTCTTTGTTAGCAGAATGCATTCATGGTCACTACTTCCAGTTCAACCAAAAGCAGAGACAACCAAAATTTTCACATGTAATGACAATTCATTATTATTTGTATAGGTAAAAGAAAAGAAAAGAAAATGAATGTGGAATGAGAGGAAAGAAGTAATTTTAACATGGATATAATTTCTTGTATTTTTATGCAAAATAAAACAAGAGAGTAAATAAAAAGCTGAAATGGAAGAAAAAAATGAAACTTAGCTGTTAGGAAATGTGTGTATTAAAAAGTTCAATTAGTTGAGACAAGGATATTATTCCCAGTGGGGACAAGTCCCATATTGGTGTTGCTACCTACCACATGTTAAGTTGAAAGGAACAAAGAGAAAGAGGAAGATAGTATTCCTTCTTTTATAGTCCTGAAACAGCACTATCTAAAGCTTCTTTATTTGAAATTAGGTGAGGGTTCCAAAAGAAAAACAATGACTGGGAATTGGATTTCAGAATGTGAAATTAATAAACACTTCAAATGCTTCAGTGTATAGATAAGTTATAACATATTCAGTGTAGGAGATAAGGAAATTGATAAGATAATTTCAAGATTGTACCTAAGAACTCGAGTCTAGTTCTTAAATTTCCTTGTCAGATATAGACTCTGATGTGGGTATCATGCATGGTGTTCAATTCATTCAGAAACATTTAAAATATCAACTATATACAACTGTTTTCTCAGATTCATCTATGTTGGATATTGTGGCATATGGGGGGTTCCTTACTTTGATTGATTCAGCAGTATTATAACTGGAAGTCCCAGAAGTCATAAAAGCCCTGATTGAGCCCTATTCAGCTTCTTTTCCATTTTCTCTTTCAGTGGCCCCTACCTTGAAAGCCAGCTCCTTTCTACTTTTCCTTTTTAGTGGCCTCTACCTTCAAGTCCAGCTGACAGGGCTACCTGCAAGCCTTGCTGTAAAAACAGGTGGCCCTGTCCTGGGAGCTTGACTTCAGATTTCTCATTCCTTGGAAACAGGCAGAGAAATCTCCCTTCGAGACACCTACCCAAAGGAAAAACTCCACAAAATCCTTGCTGCAGAAGATTCATACCATTCCAAACAGATTCACAATCACATTTCTTATTTCTCCTTTGGGAACAATCAGAGAAATCTCTCTATACAAAACATCTACTCAAGAACTGGGAAATTCCCTCTTTTTTCCTGCAAAATACCACTATTTTGCATTCTCTTTCAACCACAAATTAAAGCTGTTGAACAATTATTTCAAGCCTTGGGTCTTGTTCATTCCATTCTCACTGTTGAGTGTGTATGTGTGTGACTAGGAAAAATTCCTACGCATGATTAAAAATGGCTTCAAGTGAATGAGCCCTGTGGGTCTTGAAAATGACTTCTTTGTTGAATCATATAAACTGTTAATACAGAATCATAAACAAAGATTTTTACTAAATAAGAAGACACCTTATGCGATGATGTTCAACAGTAGCAACAACTAAAATGCATAGTACATGTAATTTAAAGAGAAAATGACATAATCAAGATGTCTTTTAAAAATTGTAATTCATCTCGTTTTAAAAAACCACAACAAGATGTCTATTCAAACACATGTACCAACTAAAATATAACATTTAAAGTAATAAATACTTATATCATTATTGTTATTTTTAATTTCAAATATATAAAGATTGTCATTGGTGATAATAAAGACATAATTTCAAAAGAGAAATAAGATACTGGGAAATTATTGAGTGATGGGAACACAATACTAGGAACTATAAAGAAATTGAACAGAGATGAAGAACAGCCAATAAAGAAATTGATAACATTGGCAGGCTAAGTACAAGATACAAAAACCACTTTAAGAATGTTGCAAAAGAGATTTAAGAAAAATTTAAAATCTAATAAGCAAAAGTATTCGATTGATTAACAAGCAAATATTTGAAGAAGCTAGTGTCGCAAATATAAACAAAGAGATAAGATGCAGAATATTACAAACTTTGGCTACAGACACAAAAGCCTACAAATCACCCCATTTATATCAATAAAGAAAAAAGAGATATCAAAGTTAGGCAAAGAAGTTTATGAAAATTGATTTCTCAACAGTAATTTTAGTGATGAATATAGAGCTACATTGGATATACTTGATAGCTGGCTGAGAGATTGGATGTTTCATGAAAATATTCAACTAAAGTCACTTTGAAGATAATTGTGGTGAGGTTAATTAATGTTTTGGTCAAGTAAAATTATTTGACCTTTCAAAATAAATGGTATCAAGATAAATGAGCTATTGTAAGTTTTTGGATAAGATGTTTTTTTCCAAATGGTGCAGATCACAGCTAAGAATCTTTAAGTTGAAGAATATATTCATTCATGTTGATGTTCCTTAATAGTCTGCAGTGAAGACTACTGCCCACATTACAAGAAAATGTTTCAATGATAAATTAATAGAATGGACCCATCTTGTCTTGATATTAATCCAAGAGAAGACTTACATTTCCTTGTTAAAATAATATTTGAAAATGGAAAAGAATTAAAAAAAAATCTATGGAAAGTGATGAAATTTGTTGCAAGTAATGTTAAAGTCAAAACAGTAGAAAAGTAACAAAATCATTGAATGATAGACTGATGATGGCAAGAAAATATTAAGTGCTCATCAAATAAATTTCTATAACCTCTATTGTTCAAATGTATTTATAAGTAGAAATCCTTGTTGCACTTTGTATAATAAAACCTGATGATCTCAAAACAATTATTTTTTAATCATTTCACCCCAATCAAGGTAAAAAAGCTAGTAAGAGGTAAGGGGTTTTACGGAGGAGAAAAGAAACTGAGAAAACATTATTGAGAAGAGAGAACAATAAGAAAACAGGTTTCAGGTTGACAAAGGTTGATGAGTGGCATTGCATTTACATTTTTAAAGATTGTAGTTGACAGGATCTTCAATAATTTAAATGCAGTGTCTATCATCATCATATAGCTCCTTGAACCTTGTTCTCTTATTGTCCTCTATCCTAAATAAATTATTATAAATGATAAAAAAAAAGGAAAATAATATTTTCAACCTTACATGATATACTGTACATCTACCTCTAAAATTTTACCAATATCAATTGGTTAATATCAATTTTATTGTCAAGACACTGAGTTGCATAATAAAAGTTGATATCATAAAGATCTTCTCTTAGGTTCTGTGTCTCTTCAGGACATTGGCAATTAAGGTTCTCCACAATTTCTGTGTAACTTTTAGTAAATTTTCTCTTTTTGTAATCTCTCCTAAACCCCATTCTGCCATCTATTTACTCAAGCTTGCTAGGTAAGTTATGTATTGTTTTACTCTATCCCTCTTGCCTTCTGTATGTCCTGTGAGTGTCAAATTTTCCAAGCCCTCTTTCTCTTTATGTCTCCTAGAAATTTTAACTGTCTCTTTCTGATGTTAAGTTAAGGGTCCTTTTGGTTTCAATTTTCATTAAAACTTTGCCATTGTTCACATGTTCAGTCCATAGTATTCTCAGCATCCTTCTATAGAACCACATTTCTGTTCCTTCAAGTCTCTTCTTCATCTGGGAGGACATTGTCTAGCATTCCCTATCATATAGGAGGACTGATAGTCTTGTACTCTTTTCTTTGTTTCAAAAAAAAAACTTTTCTGTTTCTTAATACTTTGCTTAGCTTTTGGAAGGCATATTTCACTATTACAATGCTTCTGTCCTCTGTTAAAATACTTCCTAAATATTGAAATTGCTGTGCTTGTTTGATTATGGTATCTTGAAAGATAGATAAATTAAAAGCTTATTCCATTACTGTCTTCATTTAATATTTGGCTTTAATATTTTCAAAATCTTAAGACTTTTCTGAAGTCTGTTTATTCTAATTCATAAAGGATCTATTGTAAAGTTTCCTAGTGCAGACAATGTTGTTCATATCACTGCTTCAGTCAGATTGTCAAATGGCTGTGGAGTATTAACTGGGAGAAACTTTCAAAAGCATATTAAATCATTATGACCTAAATCTTAATTTCACATGATTAACATTTCTTAATGATCATAGGTGACTTATTTTCTTTTGCGGTGATATTTTATTATAATTTAGATTTATTCCAGCAGAGATAATTTATTTACTGGGTCAAAAAATTAGCTTCTCAAACTGTTATGCAAAAGTTAGAGAGAAAAAACTTCAAAATTGTTACAATATTTTCATCAGATAAAGCACATTCTTTTCTTTTCAGTATTAATCTAGTAAAAATCCTTATTGCACTATTTCTGTATTTTCAGAACAAGGGTGGTCATGGCTCTCCATAACTTCCTGTCTTAATTTCACTGCTGGGATCAAAATGCATCTCAAATCCATATATCCAGCAGATAAGACACAGACACTCTTTTTACTTTCAAGATTATTTTCTTCCCACCCACAAAATTCCTTTAAGATTGTTTTCCAGCATGCCCATGTTGCTGCTACTGAATGTGACAAAAGGTCAAGGTTTAAAGTGGGTTTACCAGCACAACCGTAAAAAAGTTATCCAAGTCCACTCGGCACTTCCCATTTTGGGGATGCCTAAGGCACTGGGCAATAAATCCAGCCCCCTCTCAAAGGAGAAATACTGCCCATGGAGGCCTGGGGCTTAGGCTTAGAATTTTTAAAAACTTACCTAACAATTTCTGAAAGGGCTGAAAAGATATAAAAGTCATTTTGGGGGGGGGGGGCTTATTTATTTTCTTTTGAAGAGTTAAACATAACCAGGTTTATTGAATACAATATTGGTTTGACCATAAAGCTGCTGTAGCTTGTTTTATTACATTATTGCTTAATGAGTTTATTTATTACTTTCCTAACAATAAGACTTTCTGAACTTTTTTTTTTACTTACTGAAATTAGGAATTCAGAGTAATAAGTTGAGTATAAACCCTGAGATTAGGTAAAAATACAGGCTTATTTACAACAGAGTGCAGTGATTAAAGGGTATTATGGGTATATATAGGTAAAGGGCAATAACTCTACATTTCGGGGAGAGGGGTGGTCCTTCCACAAGGACATTTACCTGTAAATGAATGTAACAAAGTTGACTGGAATTCAAACTCTGCTTTCCAATTTCTCATTCCAAGTGGCTATCCACTACACCCCACATCACAACACATTTGTAGGATTTATTTAATTTAGCATCTGGTACATATAGATAATATCTTGATTAATCTTTAAATAAAAGATACGACAAATAACAATGGTCCAAGAGTCACTCAAGGTAGAGGATACTGAATGAAGTTGTTGATGGATGTATTGTGGGAGTGCAAATGATATGAGGCCTTGTTCTTGGTTCTGTTATATTCATCTGGGATTATATCATCTGTCCAGAAAATGTCAAATTAATATTTGTGTACAATATCACATGAAAATATGAAATAAAATATAAACAGTTTTTGGTGTGCATGCAACAAGATATAACACATTTATTAAATGATTGATTTTTGATTAAACATAAAATTGCTTACATTGATTTGTATTATTAACAGAACACACATGTGTATGTGTATATATATATATATATATATATATATATGCAAAGAAAGAAATGGTTTTTGGCTTATCTGTATGAAGAGACATCTTTCTTGTGAGCTCATTTAAGAAAACATGTCTTTCTGGTCCAAAAGTTGGCAGTTAGAGAGTAGAGAGACTTTGTATTCTCATGCCAAAACTGTCTAGTGCATTATGGGAATTCTATTTCTTTTCCTTTACTATAACCTAACAAAGAAGGGGATGTAACTCCTACTTCTTATTTAGAAATCACTACAGTTGCAAGAGGAGGAAGTAAGTGCAGATTATGAGGAAATACAGTTTGGATAACAGTTGACCCAAGACTTGAAGAGGTTAAGATTCTAGTGATTGGGAAGCATCTTCTTGAGTGTCTGATCCACAAAGTATGTCTTCTCGGAAAAAGCTATGAAAGTAGAATCTATAGAAGAAAGAAAGAACTATAACCAGCCTCTTTAATCAGAACTTTTGCTATGTACTATACCATTACAAATTATATTTGGTTGTTAGTATCATTATTACTATTATCCACCTAATATTATAGATAGTTGTACTACTGATCAAATTTTCCGTTACAATAGAAAAAGATTTTCTTCCTTTATGTACTCATTATCAATCCAAATTTGAAGCAAATGTTTCCTGATTATTATAATAACAAAAAGGGGTTTTAAAAAATACAAGGCTTTCTAAACTATTTCAAAAGGAAATGCAGTGAATGAATATAATTACAGGTATATTTATATTCAATATACGTAAATTCAATATAATAATAGAGATTCCACAGAAAAGTCCCTGAAATATCAGCTGCAAATCTTTCTTTTCAGTTTTTGTCAGAATCAAACTCTACTGAGAACAAGCTATATTCGAGTCTAAGGTAAAGGGGAAAAAAAAAGAAAATCCATTTTGAAAGATAAATTTCAATTACTGGCACAAAGGAACTGAGGAAACAGGTTTAAAAAAGAAATACAGCAAGAGAGTAATACACAAATACAGGTTTTTGGCACATCAAAATCACTATGGGTTGTAAATCACCAAGCATAATATTTTATTTTCAATACAAAAATAGTATGAAGAAAAGCAAGTGATAATAATTAGAAAAATTAATGATCTATAATGTTAAAATGAATCAAAATGCAAAGGTCATTATTTAAATTACGATAAAAGAAAATAATTAAAAAATGAATAAAAAGTAGAATAAGAAAAATAAAATGAATGAAAAAATAAAAAAGAACTACCCATCATTCTAAAAAAAAAAGATAAGGAATATACAAAGAAAAATGACATAAATATGAACAAAAGTTAATTAAGAGAGATGGCCATTGCAATACAAAAAACAAAAATATCAGCCAATATTGACTTGAAAGATGAAGTTGATGGACACAAAATAAGAAAATTAAGACTGAAAAATAATTGAAATATATATATATATATAGAGAGAGAGAGAGAGGGGGGTGGCAAAGAGAGAGATGGGAAAATGATAAATAATTTTTATATATCAAGAACACTGATGAAAAAGTTATTCATGTGACACATTTTGTCCTTTAGGACTTCATTGGACTAAAATGTTTATATTGCGGAGATTACACATGCAGATGAAGGAGAGGGGATGCTGAAATTTAAAATTTATATTAATTTTTTTTAAATATGTTTTTTTTTTATGTATAACCTAATTGATTTCATTTCTTTTTATTTCTGTTTATGTTTTTATCACTTCTGTTATTAAATAGCCCACATTATGATGATAGAAAATCTGCCAAAAAAAAGGTGAAATGTTCAAAGAACTTGGACGTAAATTTAAAATTAAATAATATCTATTGAAAGAGAGATGGAACCAGGACAGGATAAATAAAGAAAGGAGTGAAAAATAATAAAACTAAAACCAATTAGCAAAAAAGATCAGAAGGCACTGAAAGTAAAACTAGTTTATAACAAAGAAAGAAGACAAAACAGAAGTATCAGTTTACTTCTCTACTACAGATAGATTTTATGAACCAAGTTAGAAGACTAAAACAATGAGTTACACATCATATGTTTAATTCACTAGAATTAAATCATTTTTATCTGTAAATACCCAACAGCATAAGACCATCCATGAATATATATGTTTAGTACAAATATCTACAAATTCTTGAGTGAACAACTATATTTGTATGGGTTCAAAATTAACATTTTTACTAAGCTTTTTAGCTAAACAACCAAGAAGAATGAAAGTTGCAAACAATGTTTTCTTCTTACTGGCGAATGAAAAGCATTTCATTTCTGTGAGAAAAAAAAATTGTTCACTGAATGTGAAAATCAAGTTCACTCAATTTCATTCAGCAAGTATCAATGATCATCAGTTAAAAAAATGATAATTTTTCTCTGTAAAAATGAACATCTGTACAGGAATCACATTTTTTTTATTATATATAAAGAGAAACAGTAGATATCTTCAAATACTGTATATTTTTTAAGATTAAAAGAATAGAGATAGATACATCAGTGAGTGTATTCTATGTTATAAAAAATAAACATTTTCACTAGATAAAAATTACAAGCTGAAACTTTACAAACCTACATTTTTATACAAGACTTTTTCATTGTAAAAAGCATAGATTTAGTCTTCAAGAGATTTTTTAGTTTGATTGAAGAAAAGCAGTCCTCAAAAATGGCAGTGAATGCTGGAAAATATCCTCACAGATGAAGAAGGGTCTTCAGGAAACAGAAATGTGGTTCTACAGAATGATGCTGAGAATACCATGGACTGAACATGTGAACAACAATAGAGTTTTAGAGAAAATGGAAACAAAATGCACACTTATACTTGGCAAGGAAAACTCACAGGACAGATTGAGGGACAGAGGAAAACAATGCATAACCTATCTAGCGAGCTTGAATAAATGAATAGCAGAACAGGGTTTATGTGAGATAACAAAAAGACAAAATTTATTAAGAGTTACAGATGACAGGACATTGTGGTGATCCATGATCATCAACATTTTGAATGAACACTGCATATAGAAGACGTTTTGAACTTTAAATGTAATTTCTAACTTCCAATATTTGCTCTGTGTGTGTATATACAGGGTGCGATGTGTAAGTTTTCGCCATTTTATATTTTTAATTTCACACATGCACGTTATTTGTTTTTAATTTTTTTGGCTGTACAGTATAATAGTGTCAATTGGGCACTATCTGTGAGTAAAAAGAGCACCCATATGCAATTCACTCTGCCAGAAATTTGGAAACAGCATGCTGTACTGCTTGGCATTCATGCCAGAATCTCCAATTTTAGAGCATTTGGGTGTCAATCTGAGGACAGTGCAGAGGATTCAGAAAGAGTTGGATGAGTCTAATGGTGATTACAAAGTCATGGCAGCTCGGAAAACTCACTCTGAACGTTCTAAGAACTCACAAATTTGTTGGTAAGGGCCTCAGACTCAATACAGAGGCCTTGAGGAGGTAGTGCTGCCCTGGGTTAAAAGAGTGGCTGCTGATAGACCCTATGTCTGGCAACAGGACTTTGCACTATGCTATACAAGCAGGAGAACCCAGTGTTGGCTGTCAGGCAATTTCTGTGACCACCTTACCCCTTACATCTGACCACCTAACTCCCCAAACTGCAACCCTCTTATTTGATTATTATGTGTGGGACGCAGTTGAGTGAGAGACCAACAAAACTCCTTGTAACACCAAAGATGAAATGAAGGCAAGGATTATGGCAGCATTCACCACCTTAAACAAGGAAACCATGCAGAAGAGATGCAGAAGATTCTGAAGTTGTCTGGAAGTCATGATTGAAACCAATGGCGATTTTATTAAATAAATTTACTCTTTAGTATATCAAGATATTTTATGTAATATTGGTAAATATCTCTGTAAGTGTTATTTTCATTCTTGTGTAATTTAGATGACAATTTATCTATCACACCCTATATATATATATATATATATATATATATATATATATATATATATATATATATGATAAAAATATAGTTTTACGGTATGCTATATTTGTGGGAAAAAGTTCTCAGTATCAAAGATACCGAAGTGAACACTGAAGTCAACACTTTGTTTCATGCTTGAACACAATCTTCAGGTCATGTGCATTGTATTTTGGCTCAACTATTTATATATGCTGGCCAATGGAGCATTATGATCTCTTGTATTATCTTAATGGTTACTTGGTATGTGATAACAATAAAATAACTATATATATATATGTTAACTACAGGTTAAGCCTGAGAAATTATATATATATATATATATATATATATTTGTGTGTGCGCACTTTCCATAGAAGTAGCAACAGAATGGTGAGAGAGGCTGGAAGGTGGAAAATGATTTGTCACCTACAGTGACTCTGAGATCCTTTGGACTACTGAGCCCCTGCCCAAATATGAGAACAGTACTCTATTTTATGCATGATCTGGCTCTTGTAAAGGTAGAGGATAGCATGAGGAGTCAGGTACTTACTGGAGTGGTATGGTGTATCATATGTACAAGTTCTACTCAAGGTCAGGGCAGAGTTTATGTCCCAATAGTTTCCCAAGGCACATAGCCTCCCCAAGGAGCCATCTATTCATTGTGGCTGGTCATAGTTCAGGTTCTGATTGACAATGATGGAATGTAACTAGTTTGTTTTTTGAGGCATTGAATGTAATCAGCCAGTTTTTCCATCACTGAGAAGTTAGAGCAAGATCGGATGAGAGATCAACCCTTATCTGATCATCACAAGTTTTGGAGATGCACCTGTATATTGTTGTATCATCAGTGTAGATATTCACAAGTGATCTGAGTATATTCTTAGGCAGATAATTTATGTAAAGTAAAAATATGGTTGGTCTGAGAAGTGACCCCTGGGGGACACCTGCATTGATTTGTAGAGCCCCAAAAGACTGGCTGTTAACAACTACCTTCAGAGACCTACCTGTTAGGAAGGACTTTATAACTGAGAAGACACTACTTGGTTCTGCCAGTTCTGACCTTTATGTCCAGGACCCACCATGTCACTAACATTGTTGCAAACCACCCACATTCTCATTCATGAAAAGTAAGTTCCACTTGAACAGCGTCTTCCTGCAAACCTCTGCTCTCTGGAACTGACTCATAATAGGATGTTTCCCTGATCATTACAATCATAACCTGTTCAAGTTTAAGGCTAACCATTATCTTCCCCTCCTATCTGCATAAACTGCCTCTTACTGTAACTCTCTACCTGGAGTGTCCTTATACAGAGTGAAGCTCACTGTAATATATATATATATATATATATATATATATATATATATATGTATGTATGTATGTAAAATACTTTACCTAAGTGTGAAAGTTACAAGTCCTGACAGAATTTTAGTTTACAAACAGAACTAAAATATTATACAATAGTAAATCATTTAATGTAGAATATTTTAAGTATACAACTAGCTTATCTTGCCAAATCCCTTTTCAAAGAAATTAATATAATATTCCCATGTATAAAATATAACCCATTTTTACAAGAGCATTTTTGAAAAGAAACTTACCACTTTTCATCATATATTTATTGTACATAACAATCTTGAGTAACTTAGTCTTCTATCAATACTACTGAACATTGAATGCAGTGTAATATTTAGAACATTTTAGGAACAAATGCATCTTATAGGTTGAAAAATATATTTCTAACTACAATTGATTTCCCCAAGTAAATAATTTTTACTTTGATCATGTCTTTTATAAAAAAATATCTTCAAATCATAAATTGAACAATTCAAGTCAAAGAAATGGAAAAAAGAAGTAATTCTTACAAATTATTTTTTGCAGCTATGAAAATTTCCAGTATATTTTTTTAAACAGACTTTTGAATTATACTTTTTCCTTCAGAGATATTTCATGTGCATTTTATTGTGACTTCTTTATTTAGAATCATTCACATCATTTTGATTGGTGAGAGTTGAAAGCAATTTTATCAATAACTAAAAGTGCATGGTATGTTGAAAAAAAAAATCCTTTTAAGTGTGAAAATGATCTCAAGGTCTTGATACTCATGTATACATTTAGCTCAATCTGTTCATTTTCATCTGTTAACATTTCTGTGTTTATTTTACTATCTTTTTTGAAAATTTTCTTTCATATAACTTTTGTTTGTAATCTTTGTGTAGCTCCAAAAATACTCAGAAATCCTATATTATATATATTAGGATATTTTGTAGACCTT
The DNA here is from genome assembly GCA_964036315.1 of Acanthosepion esculentum. Taxonomy (NCBI): domain Eukaryota; kingdom Metazoa; phylum Mollusca; class Cephalopoda; order Sepiida; family Sepiidae; genus Acanthosepion; species Acanthosepion esculentum. Next base: position 27,919,371 of record OZ038475.1, on the reverse strand, counting down.
TAATCCAAAGCTTATTTCATATATAAGAGGATCCATGATATTATAAATGCTATAGCTATCATATCACTCTTTATGCACCCTAGGTGATTCTGAGAGAATTATAAGTCTTACGAGGAGTTATTACTGGCAGCCACAGTCTTAACATAAAATATGCAGATGTTGAAGTGTTGATAGCAGACATGGAAAAGAGTACTGGACTTATGTAATATCTCTCCTACTATATGGTAGGTTGTTTTAGCATAATGGGTATGTTCCCATTCACATAAATACAGTAGTAAATGCTGTATGTAGGTCTGCAGTTGGAGATTCGTCACCAGCTGTGCTGGTCAAACTGTTAAACCCTGTGGAAATAGCATGTGTCAGAGCAATATAGGTCCAAAATAGTGGAACTAAAGAAGAGAACTCATTTGAACATTTTTAAGGTAGTGACGTGTTGCTTGAACTAAAAATCTGAATTATATAATCGTTATGCTCCTTTAAAATATGAACTAGGAGAGAACCTGATTCCAAGTATTCAAACATTTTTAAAGGATCTAGAATTATTTAAAGATACCCTAGGTAGAACATTATAGAAATTAACTGTAACATGTGCTTGAATTTGGTGCATTAGTTATTTGTCATAATGTGTGTGACAATAATTTCAACTTAAAGAATGCAGCTTTAATTAAGAAAGTAATTTATTAAAGTGAAAATGTATTGAAAGTGTACTAACGACTGAATCTTTCACAGTGTACTACTTTTTTTTTTTTTTAAAGCTTATCACCCCAAGCAAGGCTGGAAGCCACTAGCACGCAAGGGGTTACAGAAGGTTTGGAGGAAGAGCAGATAGGAGTGGTAAAGGAGAGGATGTGGAGAAAGATAGTGGATCGATCAAGGCAAGGGGGTTACAGAAGATTTGGAGCGAGAGCAGATAGGAATGAAAGGTGAAAGGATGTGGAGAAGGGAAGTGGATAGATCAAGGCAGCTGGAGATGTCGATTGACGTTACACTTAAATAGTTGGAGATTGTATTTGTCAGGGAAACAGGAACAAGGAAGGGAGTTCCACAGGCGAGATGTGCGAGACATGAAGCTATTAGAGTAGA
>OZ038475.1:27878288-27913288 GCA_964036315.1 Acanthosepion esculentum | reverse complement strand
TGGCTCTCAAGCCTTGTATGTGGTGAACCTTTGCATAAAAAGAAAAAAAACAAAAAGTGAACTGACCAGCAAGGAAATATTTGAACAAGTTTGTATTGTGAATGTTGACAAAAAAAAGATTCAGAATATGAATAAAAAATGGAGTCATATCTTTCAAGGGAATTATGGGAAAAAGTGAATCTATCAGATGAGCCTAAAATTTGAACTTGGCTAGTCAACTTCACCTTCAACCAATAGTGTAAAGTAGAACTGACAAAGTAACGAGTTTAAGCCTTTTCATCTTCACAAAGTCCTAATATTTTTTTTGGAAAGGCATGAAACCACTGTTTCTAATTCATCACCATATATGTTGATATCTCTTGCCACTGTCATGCCTGAAATGTAGGCAGAGAAAATAGCAAATGAGTCAGTACTTAAGTAAACTATTCTCCAGTATTTGATCACAGTGTAAGAAGCTGTTCTCCTCATTGTCAATCTTGTCATGATCCTGTCAAAGAACACTGCTCCTAATAAAATTATTTTGTTGCGTATTTAATTACTTTTCTCTTTATTTCTCCTTCTATTTGTTTCTTTATTAATGTTTATTTTCAGTTTCAATTTTTGCTTTCTGATGAAATAAAAAATCTAGCCATTTTAAATTAAAATTTTCACATGATTATCTGAATAAACATTGCAATATTAGCTAAGTCTGTGATCATTTCTTGTTTGTTAATCAAACATTAATTACTTGCAGGTATGTTTTGGGGAATTTGTTTAATCTTTTAAGTTTCAAAATTGGCTGAGTCATCTGTACATATATAAAATTACCACATAGCCTTTATGAGTTTTATTGCAAAAGGTGAAGGACAACATTTTAAAAATGTTTGAATAAACATTAAATATAATCACAGTACTTTTGGTATCAATTCTAACTCAGATAACATCATATTATTCTTAACTTTCTCTTCTATGGATACCCAAAATTTCCATTTTTCTTTTTATTGCAATCTCATTGAGAATGACATATTTTCCACTCAACAATCTCTTTACCACATATTACAATCCTGTTGCTAATCCATTCCTATATTTCAATGAAAATGTTCAGAAGAACTCCACTTTATAGTTCCACCAGTTCAGACTTTTACTGCTAGGACATACTATGTTACTTTCATGGAATTGAATCACCCTTACTTCCTCTGTATTCCAAATGTTAGAAGAAAGTCCCACTCTGATAGCTTTTTCCTAGAGAACTGCCACTTTGTGGAACAAACTCCCATCTGAGCACTTCCTAATCTTGACACTTCAAGCCAAGGGTCAATCATTATCTATCCTTACTCATAATCCACAGTTTGTACCACTTTCTCTTCCACTCAGTTCACACACTACCCTCATCATTACCATTTTGACTCTAACCCTGTACTTTGAGTGACTCTCAAACCTTGTATTGAGGGATATAATAATTTTATGGAATATATTTCAATAAGCCATTACTTGATTAAAAAAATAAATTTTACTGAAATTTTTAATCATATAACAAATGTTTTTTAAGTCAAATATTAATCACCATTTACACCATAGATATGCCAGTCACCGGAAGGAATCAACTGTTATATAGCAAATTCATTAAATCCAGCTACTCAAGAGAAACAGAATAACATTACATAAAATGATAATGTTAATCCAATTATACAGGACAATATATATATATATATATATATATATATATATATATATATATATATATATATATAATTTTCCAAAATTTAAAATTAGACAAGACTATTAGCAATTTATTTAGTGATAACCCCTACATGCTAGGCAAAAGACCCCAACCTCTTCAGCCTTTTGACATCATAAAAAATCTGCAACACATCACCACACCAAAGAAATGTAATCTGCAAAAAACCCCGATGCCTGGTTTGCAAACACATCAACACTCACAACGTCTACACCCCACTCCATTACTTACATTGTATTCAGACTACCTGCTCTAAGCTGTGACTGTTTCAATCTGGTATATCTACTTTTCTGCCACAAATGCGAGAAGGAGACTCATGTGGGAGAAACCAGAACAGAGTTCCGGTTATGGTTCAGTAACCGCTAGAAATGCATCAGGGACAACAACAATTTCCTGGTTTCCATACACTTCAACCAACCTGGTTATAGCATCGACAACGTCAGGTGCATGCTTTAGGCATCTGGGTTCATCAACCAGGAGGATAGATGCAGATCAGAGTTGAATTATATCCTAAAAGTCAATTTCCACATAAGAGGACTAAATAGTGATTTGGGTTTACTCAGAGAGTATAATTTCCACAAGGAAATCCATTACCAGCAACACCACTCCTCGAATGAGCAGGCCCTCCACCCACATTTTAAATCCAAATTTTAACAGCCATCACCTACCTACTAAATTTCCAACAGTCATCTCCTACCTACTACATTTTTATGCACTTACACCTATGATTTCCCCCATTATGCACTTTTCAGTAAAGGAAATATTGCCATGTACACTGACGGCTATTTCCCAAACACCCTCTTGTATACTATCTTTGGTTCTACAAGTATAGCTCCTTTACATACAAGCTTATATAAGGAGTGAGGAAATTTGGTGTAGATACATATTAATCTGGTATTATGTATTCACATCTTTATGTATGTTGAGATTCCCAAGTTTGTCTGGTAGCTTGTGTATATTTACACACTGTTATGCACACATATGGACACAGCACATCTATATTTGTATGCACTTTTCCCCTATTTTTTTCCCTTTATTATTATCCTGCACCCTCCATTTTTTGACACTAGTTTTCCAAAATTTTTATCCAAATATTTTATCCTTTTATTTGTTCCTTTCTTTTTTCTTTCATATTATTTTTATTACCTTTTTCCTTTGTTACCCCACACTTTTTCTATCTCATCAGATGTCTTGGATGAACAATCTTCAGCACTGACCACACATGAGACATCTTCCCCACCCTGAGTCCTATGACCCTCTTTCTGTATGTTTACAGTCTCACTCCTCCACCCCACCCCCCCCGACTGATAAGAATAAAACGGCCTAAAGTGTTCACACCAAGTTCATTTTCATAAGAAGTTTCACACGGTGAGGAACTAGACAAAGATTGGGTTTTTGCTAATAATATGATCTCCACCAGAATTCACATCATCCACAAGAACATCTGTTAGTGAGTAATCCCCATTTCTCTGTTTATTTCTTATGCCACTTATAAAGGACACAGGTGTGCCCGAAAATTCCAGACTTAAAACCTTTATATCCATGCTCCATTTCTGTCATGTGGTTAATAATTAATGTTTAATAAATGTTTTTCATACTGATTACATTGGTACCCTTTCATTTTTCCATGTTTTATTAACCAATCTATTATATATATATATATATATATAAGTTAAAATGGTAATCTGTATAGAATTTCCAAGAGGATAAAGATCCAAGGAGAGCTCTATGTCTGAGACAGAGCAAAATTATTAATTAATGAATATCAAACACTTAAAATACCATAGGTAATAATCTTTATTTCATGAAAGCTATAAAAATAGATGTCAATCTTTCAGACCTGCAAACCAAATATAAATGGAAAAATTACCCCAGGTTAAATTCGCGATATACAGATATTATATTGAAGGAGAAGGAGAGAGACAAAAAGATTCAAATTTATGGACATATAATGGTGGCCTGGTGGGGAAGGAAGAAGATCCTAGGATTTATTCTCAGTAGACTAAGGTTTGAGTTGACCTATTTAAAATGACATCTACAATGTTGCATTTTGATTTAGAGGTTGAATGAAAATATTGTTAAGTCAATGGAAGTTAAGAAACACTGTCTCACCTACTGGCTAAGAATCTGACATATACATATTCTATTTAACAAACGTTTATAAATTTATCTTAAAAATAGTGTTTGGTTAAGGATATTTAAAAAAAATATTCAGAACTCAGCAAAAATTTAGAACTTACCGTACAATAGTAAAAGTTCCTAATATAATTCCCCGAGAGATTTAAATAAAATAATTAAGATATCTAGAGAAACTTAGTTTATTCTATTTGTAAAGTATATTAAGCAGTATGTGTTTATTACATTTAAACAGAGTACAGAGGTTTTTTAAATTAAAAGTAAAATAAAATAAATCCTAATTCTCCAGTGTATATAAAGATGGTATTTTAAGTGTTTGATATTCATTAATTATTATATATATATATATATATATATATATATATATATATTTTACTTATAATAGAAACAAATCAAATAACTCTGGTGGGCAAATTGCAAAATAGAGAGAAAGTGTGTCAATTATTTGCATGAAGAATTATACCTTAATTCGGCAGGCATTTTCAAAAATTCAAATTTGTCATATTCACGGTCTGAGCTGAACAAATTATTTTGGTGAAATTGTTGGTGACTATAGAAATGATTATCTTAGTTTTATAGGGAAACAGAGTACCTCACTGGGGGTGGAGTGAGATGTGTGTGTAATTTCTCTTTTTTTACTTTCTTTTTTTTTTCTTTGGAGCTCTCTATCAAGAACAGAAATCCATTCACACTATAGATAGGGGAGTTGGAATATTTTGTTAAAGAACTTTAATGTCTTTAAACAGTTATGTTTCATTTGCAATGTTACATTCATGATTGTATGAGTATATATTCTCATCACTTGCAAAGGAAATAATAGATTTGAATATTAAAGATGTTACCTGGTGTGTTGATGTTACAGAAATAACTTGATATAAATTGAACAAACTATTTTCTCTTTTTTTATCTCAAATATGCTACCAGTATCTTCATTATGATGACATTTCTGCCTACCAAAATTCCAACTACAAGTTCAATAGAAAAAAACTTCAACTTTGATGTCATTTTTGAAATTAGTGGCAAAAATAAAAGTACAAAGAATGCTAAGAGCTACAAAGGATAGGATGTTGTAGAGAGATATATCTGACACCGTCCTGAAGGGACATGGTGCATAGAAGAGGAATGTCCACTTTTGAAACAAGCAACCTCTACTCATTCTAGAAAATTTCTCATAATTCAATCTGTCTACTTCCTGTGATGGGAGTACCAGTTTTAAGTTAATATGTTTCTGTATCTGTCTATATTTCTGAGATGAGTTATGTACACTACTTAGATTATTCTTCAGGTGGTTGGAATGTTGAACTGAACTCTAATGGATATCAATTATCAGTTATCTCCTGTTAATTCACCTCTCCAAGTTCTCCACTGCCTTAACCAGGTACTGAAATCACACTCTTTGGGTCAACACCTTTATTCACTGTGCCATATGTCCTTAAGGCAGGGGAGAACTTGGAGAGGTGAATTAACAGGAGATAACTTATAACTGACATCAATTAGACATGGCATGTGGAACTAGAACAGTCTACCCCAGTAAGCGAAATAAAGGGTTCAATTCAACATTCCAGCCACCTGAAGAAGGCTGGAGCATACAACGGCCAAAACATTGTGATAAATATGGCAACAAAGATGAAGACAATAGTCTGAATAATGTAAATAGTGTAGTCTGTTTCTACCTAAGTCTAGGTCAATATCAGTCACTTTCTCAGGATACTAGTGATCATGGTTCTCCAATCAATTTGGGCTCCACCCAGTCTAGGAGTTCAAGAGTAGTACGCATCAGCTTATATATATTTGTGTGTGTGCAGATACATATGCATACTTGTGCTATGGGAAATCACTAGTATTTTTTAAAGTATATATTTTTTAAGTTTTTTTTTCAAAAGTACTTTATATGAACTTCTTATTTTTTTTTGTTCATTATTCATTAAAATATTTCTTACATCCCATTTTTTTTAATTCTCTATTTTAAGGAAATATTTTGAAAACCTTTCCACTCATGATTTTCACATTTTATAATTGTGTGAATTGAAATTGGGATATAATGGCATTGAAAATGTGAGGAATACAAATACTGCATTGGGAACAAACAGTAAAATTTTGGTTTCAAATTATGTACAAAGAGATTTCTACATAAGATATTTAAACTGACTTTATATAATGCATTTAAAACTTAGGCAGCCAGCACCCACTTTGGTGAATAGAAAGTGTCATTTTTGTTATATGATAATGGCCACCTCCATATTTCAAAAATATTATGAAAGTTGGATAAGCTGAAAATGGAGATTTTATTACTGTTGTCTATTCAATCCAACTTATCTCCAATGGATTACCATTTTTTCAAGTATCTAGACCATGTTCTTACAAGAAAGAACTTTAATTCAATGAAGAGTTCTTTAGAAAAGGATCTGACAACTTGCTGCCAGAGAAAAATAAATATGTAGAAGTCTAGGGAATATTATGATTTATTAATTTCCTATGAATTTTTCCAGTTTATTTTATTAAAATAAATAAAACATTTCATACCAAATGACATATATAGAACTGTATGCATATATATATATATATATATATATATATATATATATATATATATTATATACATACACACATAGATATCTTATAGTAAAATACAGAGCAAAAACATGTCTTGGGAAACAAACCTACAATTGTCAAGTAAGAGAAGCCAAACCAAATCATTTGAGTATTGATTGAGGCCATGGGCTTAAGCAAGTAAGTGCAAATATTGGAACAATAATATTCACCTAAATCTGAATAGATCACATTTTTTTCCTTTGAGCAAAATAGAAGATGGGAGGGTGAAAGTCAACTAACTCAGTTGAAGATGTAACAGAATATTGATTGCACAAACAGGAATAAGGGTGGCCAGATGGAGATGACATTTCTTATTTTTTCTCTTTTTTTTTCTTTTATGAGAGGTCAGTGACCATTCCTCTCCCTTCTGTTCAACCAAGGAGCACAGCCAAAGCAGACACTTAATAGCTTTTGTTCTTATCAGATTATCAATATAGCAATAGTAAAATAGTCAGGTAACTATTGATTAGCATTGATTAGATAAGTCTAATTTCAAGAACAAGGCTTTAATTTGGCAAATGATTTCTTGATTGGAGAATAATGCCACACCCTTCCAACCAATGATTCAATTCCCTCTGCTCCATCATCCAATAGAATTTCCTCTTGCCACGATCTCTCACCTTCTCCACATTCAATAATAATGTTGTTTATATTCATATCACCAAAATAACCAATCAGACAATTTAAAAAAAGATAAAAATATTCTGAAAACCTTATTTTAAAGTAATCAATATTTCATTAAAACAAGAATTTTGTAAATATTTTGATGTTATTCTTATTAATTTCAATAGCCTAAAAGGGGAAATACTGTATGTTGTTCTTTTATATAGTTATAAACAATGAAAAGATATTGAAAAATGAGAATACAAAACCAAATATTACATGAAATAAGGAAAATACTTTATCTCATAATTTCCAATAATACAAGATGAATACAGTTTGATTTTTTATATAGTTACAGACAAAAATAATAAAAAAATATTGAAAAATGAGAATACAAGTCTAAATATTATATAAAATAAGAAAAATACTTTATCTTAGGATATCCAATAATATGAGGAAGGTTGGAGAAGATACCAGATAAAAACTGTTTGTTGTTCATTTATATAGTTACAAACAATAATAAAAACAAACATAGTCAAATAAAAACTAAAAACTAAAAAAATCTCATTTGGGGAGAGCGAATATTGAAACTCATCACATAGAATTTCATAATATAAGCTTCAATGTGAATGAAGTCATTACAGCAGAAGAAAAAAATAAGAAAGGCATGATTTGAAAACAACTTTCAAGAAGGGAAATCTCAGTGACAAAATCTGCACATTTTTCTGCCACTGAAAAGATCCATGGTCATCTTATTAGCTAATTTAATTGTCTCATCTTTTTATTGTTACTCCAGACTCCCAAGTCGGCATCTACGCTGACAACACCACAATTTACTCCTGCCTCAAACACAAATCTAGTGAAGCTGACAAAGTTAACCTGGCAGCTCAAATTGAAAAGGACCTCCAATCGGTTGTGAACTGGGGCGAGAAATGGATGGTTAACTTTAATGCCTCTAAAACAAAACTGCTCTCTATTAACCACCACAAGGATCCATCCCTGCATCCCATTAGAATGTCTGAAGACCAACTTCTCGAGAGCTCCTCTCTGCGGCTGCTCGGTCTCACGCTGTCTGCTGATCTGAGATGGAACAAATACATCGAGTCAGTTGCATCATCCACCGCAAAGAAAGTTGGTTCCCTGTGCCGAGCCAGGAAATTTTTCTCCCCAGAATCGATCCTCCAAGTCTATAAATTGACCATTCGCCCTTGCATGGAGTATTGCTGCCATATATGGTCTGGGGCCCCACGAGGGGTCTGATCAAAAAGTATTGAGACCGTTGCTATGGTAATGGAGCTAAAGTATGTAGAGTGAAGTCACTTGGCACAGATTGATCTTAAACTGTCACATATACATACTAAGTTATAAGGTTCTTGCTAACTTCTGTTGCTTATAGCAGTACTTGGAAAGAAAGTGTGTAGAGTGTGGTCATCTCAACACGTCACAGAGGTTCTATCAGTGACCATGGCTTGTGCAGCAATGTTTGGCCAAAAACAACATTCCCCAGATCCAACAACCACTATATTCCCCAGAACCCACCTCTTTCAACATTTTTCCTCTTCAACAATCAAATCCCTCTTGAAAGGAACAAGATTTCAAGATATTGAGGAAATCCAAGAGAATGTAACAAAGCAGCTGCTCACTATCCCCAAAAAGGAGCTCCAGAAATGTTTCCATCAATGGAAATGGTGCTGGATAAAGAGTGTCTCTTCAGAAAGGGACTATTTCAAAAGAGGTTAAATTGGTATGTGTAGTAGTTTTCTTTTTAGAGCACCAGTCCCAATACTTGTGGCCTTTACATGCATGAAGGGGTGCATAATTATTTACAGATGACTTTTAGATACCATACATTAAATATGCATGTGAAAACACAAATATATATGTCAACACTTAGAGGCGACAGTCTGTTTCATGCTAGATGCAGCAACCATCGGGCCCGATGATTGCATCCAGCATGAAACAGACTGTTGCCTCTAAGTGTGGACTTCTATGTTCACTTTTATATTTACACACGCTCTATCACTAATATTGAGCACTTTATCCCATAAATATAGCATCTATTTTTTTTAACATGCTGAATCAAAAGTTTTGATTCAAAGAAATGTGAATACAAGTCTAAATATTACAGGGAATAAGGACAATATTTCATCATAGGATTTCTAATAATATGACGAAGGTTTCTTTTTAATCATTTCACCCCAAGAGGCAATAATGCCACTAAGGCACAACAGATTACTGAAAGTGAAAAAGAATGAGAAAACTTTAGAAGGAATTGAAAACCAAAGCCTAAAGTGAAAGCAAGGGATAAACAGTTATGCCTGTTCAAAATACAGGGAGGAGTATGAACTAGGCAATAGGCAAACTTATCTATTCCTATTAAAAAAAAATAAAAAAATAACTAAATTAAAAACACTCTTTTTTAAATTAGTAAACAAAATTTTAAAGGTTAGACAGAAACATTAGAAGTACAGTGTTAAACTAAGAGCATGCATGATTCAAGTTCATGTATTCAGGCTGCTTCTTCTATGTGAAGTGTTCCTTCAGTATACGGAGGATCGTGGCTCTCCACTATTTCCTGCCCTTTGTAGCTCTATGTTTTGTCTATCTCTCCTATTCCCTGTTCTTCCAACCATTTGCACTAGCTCATTAGATAGATTACTCACCACTTTCCTCTGTCCCTCTTGCTTTCACTATGTCCTTCAAGTGCCAAATTATCTAAGCTCTGTTTCCTCACCATGTGCCCTAGAAATTTCAACTCTCTTTTGATTCTTAGTATCCCTTGTGTTTCTATTTTCTTTGTTGATGCTTACATTTTTATTCCATTTTATTCTCAGCATGATTTTGTAGAAGCACATTTCTGTTGCCTCAAGTCTCTTCTTCATCTATGAGAGGATTGTCCAGCATTCACTGTCATATAGGATGACTGATATTACATAACAATTCAGTACTCGTTTTTTGCTCCTAACAAAGTTTTGAAGACAATAACAGCATGAAGAATTCATCAACTAAAACAATACTTCATCTTGGCCATTTTGACAAACTTTGCTCAATGAAATATTTTTATCATAGAATTAAAGACACAAGTTTGAATAGTAAAGGAAATAATAACAGTAATACATCTTAGGATTTGACATAATAATGTTATCAAGTAACAATAATAATGAGTAAATAAATTCAAAGATAAAGATCCTTATAATTTATGAGATATCTTTACCAAATAATGAAAAAGAAGAGTCATACATAATTAAAACTGATATTAATAAAAAAAACAAATATAAAGCTATGTACTGAGAAATTAAATTTTGTGAAAAATGCTGATAATAAATATATATATATGTGTGTCTATCAGAAATGTGTCATGGATTGGTATTAGAGACACATTTCTGACAAGAAAATTTTACAGGGTCATCAACTTTTGTTTCCTTCAGTTGTTTCAATAAAGTTTGAGAGTGACAGCTTTAAATCCATAATAACATCAAATAAATACATTTTAAAAATTATACATTTCATATTTGAATGCCTTCATAAGCAATCTTGTATCTGGCATTTGGTAAAATAAAACAAAAAACCAGATGACAGAAAGTGTTGTCAGTTTTATTTAATGTCCTAGTCTTTATAAGGTATACAAAACTATAGTTTTAAACATTTCCATTCTGTTAAACTATATTAAGACAAATAAGGAAATGTTAATTGTGGTCTAAAGTCTTGAAATGATGTATTGTCATTGATCCTTGAAATATTGATTATTATTTGCATTTTTCTTGTGTTGATCCTAACATTTTGTTTGTTACTATTGTGATAGCTTTCCTTCCTCTTTCCTAATTAGTATGCATGTATTTGGCCTGTCGTGTAACCCTTAATAACCAATCAACAGAGTTTTGTTTTTAGAGAGAATCAGAGTTTATGAACATGCTGTAGAGGAAAGATGTGCTCCTGACTTATTAGTAGAGACAACACTTTGAAATATAATGTACTTTTGACATTTCAGTAGGGATAGCCTTTTGCAATATCCTCTACTTTCTATTAGAGGATTATAAAGAAAGCATATAAAACAGTTTTCTACTTGGTTTGCATATTTTCATTTTTAGAAGATAAAAGTTCATTTTTGTTTTTTTCATTTCTCTCTGTCTAATTTTATGTTTTCTTCTTTATGAAAGGCTAGGCAGGTATCTACTTCGTTGGTTGGTCATATCTCAACATTCATTTTTGGTTCAAGAATACAATCCCCAGCTTTTCTAATATTGACAGAGCATTATTGTCATTATTCAATTGATTATCTAGTCTTGCCTTTTTTGATGATCAAGTTTCAAATTGAAGCATTCTAGAAATTTTAAGTGTAAACTGAAACTTTGTTATTTGACAAAAGTTATTGAAGAAACAAAAAGAATAATAATGAAGAAAGAAAAAATGATTGATGAGATAAGAGGTAAGATAACCAAATCCAACATGGTAATGTTAATGGTAATATTAGCAACTTCATTTTAAGGAAATATTCAGCATTCATTCAACAGCCAGCCAGTGCTATTTTCAGTTGAAATTTATAAAATTCTTTAGTTAAAGCAATTTTTCAGGAAAATAGGTTTCTCAAGCTCACTGTTGTCATCTCTTCCACTATTGATAGGGGTTTCCTTACTAACCTTTTGTTTGTAGTAGTGTGGAATATCAACATCTTGATATGTCACTATTTTCAATTTAAGTTATATGTGATATACATTTTAGTTGTTGCTGCTGTTGAAAGTTCACAAGTCATTTGGTACCCTACTTTCTTTGTTATTCTGTAGTGTCAGTCCACAAGATTCAAAGAAAGATGGCCCCCTTTAAGACCTACAAAGTTCCTTCACTCAAAACCAAATATGAATCAGTTAATTAAAAGGAAAACATTTGTTTTCAGTATTTTCTCATGGCTGCCCACTGTGCACAGTTTTTAAAAGAAATGAAAATACCTTTGATACACCCTAATAACACAATATATGTAATGTTTCAATGTGCAATATATTTCTACAATGAAAACCCAACTGACACATGGAAATGTTCAAGATGTTATTATGTCCACTGATGAATAATTTTAGACATTGGAGCAGGCACTGTAAGCTGTAGCCTAACTTGGTCCTGCGCAATGATCATATTAGCCATTTCCTTATATTGACCAAAGTGCCAGTGCAACTGTCATTGAAATTTATACAATCTTTCTGTTAAAACAATTTCTCAGGAAAATAGATTTCGCAACCCCACAGTTATTGCCCTTTCCAGTAGTGATGGGTGCTTTCTTCCTAATCTTTTGTTTGAAGTAGCATGGAATGTCAGAATCTTGATTATGTCATTACACCTTGATAAACCCATGGAATAAATCAATCAAAATATATCTATTAATGGGTGATGGGAATACTAAATAATTTATAGCAAAAGGAAGTATTAAATTTAACATGACTTTACTTGCACACTCAGAATGTCTAAAGTTGCTTTATTTTTTTTTGCTAACAAATTATTTGACTTGGAATTCAATAGGTTTCTTATTTAATATAATTGTGCACTAAGTCTTGACTCTCTTAAAGAAAGCCACCAATATCATATGTCGTAAGCATTTCCCTATGTCGAAAACATCTAAATCACATTTTAGACATTACTCTTCTCCTTGTATTCTCTCAATAAAAGAAAAAAATGAAAGTGTCACAGAGGTCACTACTTGTAATGCAAGAAAGAACTGCCAAAAGTTCCTCTCAGTGAAAATCTCAAACTGGAAGAAAACATTTATTGCTATAGACACTTCCTCTTTCTCTCGTGTCTATGATAGTCCTTTCTGTAGAAGCCCAGAGGTTGCATTAAATAGGTGTGTTGGAGAATGTGGGTCCCAGGTGATATGTAATAAAAATCAATAATCAATAATCTGTGTGGGTAGAACACCTTTGAGACTTTAACAAGCAGGAACTTGGCAAGGTGGTGACCCCCACTTCATTGGTCAAAATTTCCTCAGAGTGGTGAAGGTGTTTAGCAGGTGACTTCTAACCTTGAGAAGATCAAAATGAGTCTTGGTACCTTTTATGCTGACTGCTTTAACTTGAATAGATGCGTGAATGACAAGCAAGGTAGGACAAACATACAAGTGAACAAAGTCTTGGAGTTCTTTCTTTTAGAACCAATAAGGGATGTTATTTGAAGGTTCTGAAAGCTATTGTTTCCGCTCCAGAAGCTATAGGTTGTTGATGTGAATCACAGTAAATAAATAGCTAAGACGACAAGAAGAACTTAGATAACTGTTGTAATAAGTGAGTTCTTTATATACTTAGCCCAAGTGACAAGTAGCAGGTCAGAAATAACAAGAGAATAAGAAATATTTATTTACTCATCTTTTAATTGTAAGGTCAGCTTTGGTGGGGAAATTATATTGTAGTGAGTCCCAATAAAAAAAAATAAATAAAATAAAAAAATAAAATATATAAAACTAAAAGGAATCAAAATAAGGCAATGGCACATTCCTTTAAAACCCTTATGTCTTTCTTTCTCTTTCTCTCTAAACTTCTCTTTTTATACTTCTCTCAATTATGCTGGATCAGAGCCTACTTATATGTGATTGAAAAATATAAAAAAATCAGGGAGGCTCCATGAATAACTACTGTTATAAAAAAATGAAAAAAAAAGGAATGCTGGAAAATAAAATAATTTTGGCAATCAAAAAAATTGACATAAAATGACTTTTGCTGTTAGCTGAATTCAATGTCAGTGCCAGAGAGTCAGAGCCTGGTCAAAACAGATATAAACTGACACCACTTAGCTACAAGAGAGACAGTGAGAGGGATAAACAGAGACACGACCATGGAGAAACCAGCTATACGTATAAGTAGCTAAGAAGTCATTTGCTAATGATATTTTGGCCCTGCTTAGTGCCACGAAAACACAGTAGACTGACACTGACCTAAAAATACCTTAATTCCTGAAAGAATGCCTACTATCCCAAGCTAACATACCTGACAAATAAAAATGTTAAAATACAAAAAGGAAATGGTTAAATTCATAACCTCATGTTATTTAAAATAAATACTTTTCTCCTTTTGTCTTTATTCAAAATGGGTTAACTAAGTATGGCTGGCAGATCACTGGACATGACAAGTTTTTCTCAAATAAAATATTTGCTACACATCACTGATATTTCATAATTTTATTGATTTTATGGTAGTAAAATCTTATGACTTAATGTCTTAACTTGACTTTTAATATAGGTTGGTTGATTTCGTTTAGCGGCATATCAACCTGTATAGGTTATTTAATGCTGAAATCTAAATATATTCTACATAAGTTTATATTTTCAAGGTAAAAAGTATGTTTTTTAAATATATAGTTTGTAGACCATAAAACGTATTGCTAGTAATTTCACTACAAAAATGTATTGTTGGTAATTTTACGATTAAAATGTATTGATCATTTTACTATAAAAATGTACTGTTTATTTTTGTTTAGGGGTTCAATATTTACTTATAGCTGCCCCTCCCCCCTACCGGTCAGGGTGGACCTGGGGATAATAGCAATTAAGAGGTGGTTTCATGCTCCTCAAAACCTCCAATCTCCCAGTCAGAGGCCTTGATGCCGGATGTCATTTATTGTCATATCCAGGATGAGACTTTTTTTTTTTTTTAAGCTTTTCACCCCAAGGAAGGCTGGAAGCCACTAGCACGCAAGAGGTTACAGAATGTTTGGAGGAAGAGCAGATCGGAGTGGTAAAGGAGAGGATGTGGAGAAAGATAGTGGATCGATCAAGGCAAGGGGGTTACAGAAGATTTGGAGCGAGAGCAGATAGGAATGAAAGGGGAAAGGATGTGGAGAAGGGAAGTGGATAGATCAAGGCAACTGGAGATGTCATTACTTTAAATATTAACTTGGTTGTAATACTTTCAATGTTTCAGCTACTGCACCTGCTGAACTTTTTCAGATATTCGTTGTATACTGGAAAATTCTTACTATTTTTTAACAAAATCCTTTATACAAACCATGTTCTTATTTTGCTTTCTATACTGAGGAGATATCTAATATCAGTTAATTCTCTTTAGACTAATTGCTTTGTGCTAATTGTCTTTCCTTTCAATAGAACCAGAGTATATGACTTTTCAGCACTATGTAAGCCATGGATTGAACTCACAACTGCAAGAGAACTAAATATATTTTAACAAAGATTTAACCCATCAAACCAAGTAACTCTTGTATAATTCAAAACTGTAATTCTGGAACCTTAAACCTAATGTCTGTACCCTTTCAATGTACTTTCTTTCTTAATCAAAGGATCCTAAATTTGCATTCATTAACATTCTGTTGCCTGAGGAGCTTAATATGTTTATTGTTGATTATTTCATTGTCTTATTCTCCAGTGTTGATGACCACACTTTTCCTTCTATACATGATCAGCCATACCTGATTCCATAGTCTCTCTCAGGACTAGAGTCTTTCAACATTCCTTCACTTTTAAAGGTGGCCAGTCTTGGCTTTATATTCCTTGTAACAACTACATAAGATGGAATATACACATTTCTTGGTTATGCAATCATCCAAGTAGGATTTAATTTGGAATCTCCGAAGTGTTGAACTACTTTTAAATACAGTTCTGATATTGTATAGACCACAGTGCCCCTGAATCATTTCATATATATGGTAGACAGGCTGTGAGAGATTATGCTGCATCAGCTGTATGACATACGTTGTTTAGGTTATGTCTATCAATAATAAGTGCTGGCAAATCTTCTCATATTTTTAGTATTATCTCACGGTATGGGTCAAATAAAGCCAGTGAGAAACACAGCTATACTCCATTCTTGCTTTTGTCTATTCACTAGATTAATTTTTATCCAAGTACCAATTGTTTATTCTTAATAGAGATTACAAATTGTTTGAATATTTTTTCTCTGTAAATCAAGCCTTCTTGAGATTTCAAGGGGCACCTCTGGCAAACGGAATAACCCAAAATACAAATTACAAATTAGAGACATCAAAAACAAGAAAGTAAAAAGTTTAAATAGCTAAAAACTGCTTAAGATAGATCTAAAGGAGAATTCAGATAGAAAAAGTTTCCTTCAAAAAGCTAAGCAAAGTATTAAGAAAAAGGAAAATTTCATTAGAAACAAAAAAGGAATACTGGACTATTACATAATATTGATATTGCTATATGCCATTGAATGCTGAATGATCTTATCACAGATGAAGAGACTTGAGGCAACAGAAATATGGTTCTACAGAAGAATACTGTGTATACCAGAGACTGTACAAATGGGCACAACAAAGTTTTAGAGAAAATGGAAACAAAAAGGTTGGTTGTTTGGGGTTTTATGGCATATCAACCACTATGGGTTATTTAATGACAGATCCAGTATTTACTAAATATATCAAAAACGTATAGCTGGCAACATCATTGTTTCAAAAACGTATAATTGGCAACATCATTGTTTCAAAAACGTATAGCTGGCAACATCATTGTTTCAATGTGCTGGAAAAGACCTGGAAGTTCACTATTTTCCCATTGCTGGGACCCCACCAAGTGCTACCACCCCGGGTCAGGGTGGACCTGGGAACACCAGCAATTAAGAGGTGGTTCCACGCTTCCTCAAAACTTCCTGATCAGAGGCCTTGCTGTTGGATGCAGTTTAACGTTGTACCCAGGACGAGAAACAAAACGGATACTTGTTTGCAAACAAGTGGGACAGAGAAAAGCAGTGCATAACCTACCTAACAAGCTGGTGTAAATGTTTGGCATAACAAAGATTAGGTGAGATTTGTAAAAAGAAAAACTTCACTAAGACTAGAAATTGTGGCCAGCCATAATTTCCCACATTCTGAAGGGACATGGAACATAAAAGAATAATAAATATAGAAAGAAATATATGTAGATCTTTCTCTATGATTGCAGTTCAGTTGAATAGCATTTTGATGATAAAAATCTTGAATCAGGCAACACCATTTCTGTCCTATTTCCAGTCTAATTCTGCAATGAAATCTATTTCTTAGATTTCTAATGATTAGCTATGTTACTCATCAAGCTGTTAGCCAAATCATAGCGAAACACCAATTATTGTTTCATCACCAAATTTAAGCAGTATCAAGACCAATCAGTACTTCAATGGTTCACTGCTTGTGAACACCAGCTACTATAAGCCATTTCCTGAAATCCAAAATATGTTTGTTTTAAACAATTCACAAAAGGTTGATTAACAACAATAAGCAAATCAATTACCAAACTGATTGTCCATTGAACCTTGCATTCATTAACACCTTTCTTTGGCAGTGATAAATCTACTGTGAACATCAGGTATTTCACTGTCATCATACATTTCATTTCTAATTTTGGTAATCCCCAAATCATCTACCATTAACAAAAAACTTTAAAATCCTTTTTTTTTTTTCAACTATTACAATAAACTTGAAAACAAGATTTCTTTGACAAGATATAAATATTTCATAAAATACTCTGGGAGAATTCATTGAAAAACTGTCTTCAATCAATCATAAAGAAATCCTTACATTGGCAAATATTGTTTTGTCAAACATGAGAGCTTCACAGAAAATGACAAACAAAGTTTGTCATTTTTATATTAGTTTTCAAAAGAACAAGACTAATTTTTGGCACTCAGCAAAAATATTACATCATGCCTATTTCATATATTCTTGCTGTTTACACAAGATGCTCTCACACATCGAAATGTTTATGAAAAATTTGTGAAAATAGTATAAAAAAATTACTTTATCCTCAAGAACAAACAGCAGAAACAAATAATGAATGCCAATAACCAAGTATCTTCAGATATAGCAAAGGAGTTTGAGGAGAAAACTACAAACCAAGAAGTTTCAGTTTAACTTTGCTGTCAATGTTGAACCAATGTTGGAGAAGTACCAAACTTGCCTGATTTTTTTTTTTTAAGCTTATCACCCCAAGCAAGGCTGGAAGCCACTAGCACGCAAGGGGTTACAGAAGGTTTGGAGGAAGAGCAGATAGGAGTGGTAAAGGAGAGGATGTGGAGAAAGATAGTGGATCGATCAAGGCAGGGGGGTTACAGAAGATTTGGAGCGAGAGCAGATAGGAATGAAAGGTGAAAGGATGTGGAGAAGGGAAGTGGATAGATCAAGGCAACTGGAGATGTTGATTGACGTTACACTTAAATAGTTGGAGATTGTATTTGTCAGGGAAACAGGAATAAGGAAGGGAGTTCCACAGGCGAGATGTGCGAGACATGAAGCTATTGGAGTAGAAGAGACGTCTACATCTAACAGTTTCAACGGTGAAGGGGTGGGAACAGGATGCCAGCCTCGTAGGACGTTTAAATTCATGAGGCCTAGAAACCAGTAAAAGATTTCATAAATACCTAAAATAAATTCCAGCACATGATTTCACTAGGATTTGCATTGCTTTAAAAATGCTAAGAATCTTCACTTGGTTTGGGAATGTTGATTAAATCAGTATTGTTGTGTTCAGCCAATTCGGAAAATAGTTCTATTTTACCTCAAATTTCAGAAGTTCAATATAAATAAATATAAAATAAAAATATTACATGGTACAATAAAATGTTGTCTAATAACCATCTAGAAATCTTCTTCTATGTACCATGTTCTTTCAGTACATAGGGGATCATGGCTCTCCAACATTTTCTGCCCTTTGTAGCTCATAATAAATTTTGTCTTTTTAATATTTTTCCTAAAACTTCTTTCACCATCCATTTACTCAAGCTCACTAAATAAGTTATTCATTGTTTTCCTCTGTCACTCTTATTTTCAATCTGTCCTGTGGGTGTAAGATTTTCCAATCCTTCTTTCCTCATTATGTGCCCTAGAAATTGTCTCTTCCTTGTGTTAAGTATAAGTTTCCTTTTTGTTTTCATTTTCTCTAAAACTTTGTTGTTGCTCAGAAATTTGTTCCGTCGTATCTTAAGCATCCTCTTGTAGAACCACATTTCTGTTGTCTCAAATCTTCACTTCCTCTCTGAGGAGATTGTCCAGCATTCACTGCCATACAGGATGGCTGATATTGCATAACAGTTCAGTACTCTTTTCTTTGTAATAAAATCTTGAGAAATAGAGTTCATATATTCTTAGGATGTAGCCTGAATTTATGAAAATCTAAACAGACTTAACACTTTTTTCTAGGATACCTGTACACCTGAATTAGCTCCGTCAAATTATTCTCCTTTCGTCTTTCAAACGTAATTATTAATTTAAATTTCAATCAATTTAAATTTTGTAAGTAATAAGTTTAATAAAAAAAAAGCAAAACAAAAAACTATTTCATTAACCACAATTTCTGCCTTTTGTATTTAATTTTTACCTATAACCATTCCTCTTTTCCCCTGTTCTGCCATCCATTCCCACAAACTCATTTAGTAGGTTACTTGCTGTTTCCCCCATTGCTTCATTTGCCTTCAATGTCCTGTGAGTGTTAAATTCACTAGGCTCTCTTTCCTCATTATATATGCCAGAATTTTCAGCTCTTTGATTCTAAGTAGTGATTTTCCAAGCATAGCTTAGATGTGGCACAAGGCCGGATGTAGGGGCACCCTGTGAGGATTGAACTCACTACTCAGTCATAATTGTTCTAGCGAGACAAGCTTGCTAACCATTACACCACCTCAAGGTGCCCTGTTTGATTCTAAGTATATGCTTACTTTTTTTCTCCTATTTTTTTTAACTTCCTTGTTGCTCACGTGTTCTGTCCATAAAGCCTTCAGATCTTCACAATCACTATCTTTATATTCTTTTAACTGGTAGCATTCATAGCAGTTATTTTCAGATGGGGCATTGTAAACTTTTATTAATTTTTAATTTTGACTAAAAATATTCTTTTCACTTACTTTTTAAAAATTTGGGGTAAAAATCAACTTAAAAAGAAAGAATATTATGGATCAAATTTAAAAATCAATAATGGTTGATAATGCTTCATGTAAAAATAAAAAGAATATTGTGGCTATAACCTCAATGAGGTATTTTGCTTCAAATATTTATTCTTATAACAATGAAAAAGAGCAACCTCTCTGATGTTTTTCTTTCTCTCATTCAAGTCATTTTGCAACTGTTATCCATCTTCCCACCAATCATAATGGCATATCCCTCATTTTCACAATTCTACCCTTATAATCCTCTTGAACTATCTGGCACTGTAGTTGCTACAAATTCTTCCCAGGGTTATGAAACATCAATACATTTTTATTTCTTTCTTTGATTCCTTTGAGATCAGAGAAATCTTTTTTCATCAAAATGGCAAAGTTTATTGATGTTAACATTAGAACACATGCTGGCACATACAAATCTATGAGAAAATGTGTTAACCTTTTCATTCACATGCATTTCACCTGTGCTTGTTTATTTATCAATTTCCTTTCAAGTCAGGTATTTTTATTCAGACATTAGCAGAACATCTCAAATGATGCAACAGTGAAACACTGAGAATGAAATATGTAGAAACAAAAGTATGCACTATAACAGTATATACAAAATAAAAACTGATTATTAATATTCATCCAATTTATTTTTTCATTGCTTTTCTTAATTTCATATACATATATATATATATATATATATATATATATATATATATATGTATCCATCTCCAATGTTTCAGTGTGATAAGGCGGTGGTAGAATCAGCAGGTAGCAATAAGAAAAGCTCAAAATTTGCCAACACTGTCATGCCAAAAGTCAAGGTATAGCAGTATGTAAAAGTAATGGCATGTGGTGCCACTCTACCTTTGCATCATGGAAATACCTCAGACCTATATTAGTTGTGCACTGGTGAATTAGTGCAAATATTGGCTAAAGTGCCCATGGCAAGTTTTGTGAATTATCAGAGTTCAAACAGGTCATGGTAGTGTATGTATGATAGGGATAGAACTTACTATTTTTTTAAATTTTAGGAACATTTAACATCATTTGATCTATGACTCAAATCATATCACAACCAATGTAGGATGTAGCATATACATATAAATTAGGTCAGTACACTGTTCTTAACTTTCTATGGAAGCTGAAGATTAACACTTCCATAACAGACATAGTACCTAATCTGGATTTGTGACATTGTTAGTTGTGTTGTGCAGTTTGATGTGGCACATTTCTAGTTGTTTTGGGCTTGTAAAGGCCATGAACCCCAATTGTTAACAAAGCACTACACAGGCTGGTGTTGATTCTATGATGATGTGGGGGTATGTTCACATGGTATGGATTGGGTCTGCTAATCCGTCTAAACACCCTATGGGGTATTTTTAGGCTACTCTGCTTCATGATCTTTTGAACCCATCCATTTAACTCTGACCAACAATGGGTTATTCCAGTATGATGTTGCCAGAATTGGATTGGGGAGCATTCTGGAAATTTATGATGAATGGTGTAGCCATTGCAAAATCTAGCAGCTACAAATATCAGGGAGCTGCAAACTGCTTTCAAGATGGAATGGTTCAACACACCTTCGGAGGCCTTACAACCACTTGCAGAATCAATATCCTGTTGAGTTATTGCACTTCACCAGGTGGGATGGTGTTCTAGAACACTAGCCTGTAAGCTTTTGGTATTCAAATGCAGTAATTGCTAAAATACACTATGGTTATTGCTTCATTGTTTTCCCATTTTATCATTAGAATATGCTGCATCACTATAAATGCAACTAATCATTGGCTTCAATGAACATTTTGATGTATTTTTTTAAAAGATCCTCTGAGAATATGACTCATATAAGCAGTTAACTAACCAGCAAAGTGTATATAGATTTCCTTTTATTTTAAATGTTATATTTAGTGGACAAATGTGTTTGAATAGACATCTCTGTATTTTATAGTGTAAATCTATGTCTACTGGCCTGTGCATTCGAGTATTATTAAAGACATTTGTGCTTTTTGTAAAGATTAGAATCTGCATCCTCCTTGTAGGAGAAACAATTGTTAAGCCTGGCATGCTTTTAGACCACTCATCCATGGCAGACTTTCAGAGTATATTTTTTTTCTCTTGTTGAAATAAAAGATCTTCCATTTGAAGTAGAGTCCTTATATATTAAATTGATATGAGTATAAAAGTTTAAATATATAACAAAATTCACACACACACGCACACACACACACACACACAAGAAAGCTGAAAAGTTTTTGTTTCTAAACACTTTTTAAAATCTAACCAAATAATCAATTGATTGGTCTGAGAACTTTCTCAGTACTGACTCATGTTTATGCGTGCATGTATATAAGGAAAAAATATGATGCCTTCCTTGATGAATTTCAACTTAACATCAAGAAGCTAATTAGAGAACTAGAAAGGATTATTATAAAAATAAATATAATATTATTCAATGAAACATGTTTGGATGAAGATATGCTTCCTATATATATATATATATATATATACACACACAATCTCACATATTTTTACTTATATTAATATAAGATTTTTCTTTTGCTAAATTTGATATATTTTTACAGAGTACAAAAACAGATATTAAGTTCAGCATATGGCCTAAAGTTCACAAAGGCAATAAAAATTGGAGCTATGGAAGACTTAATATCCTGATGTTTAGAGCTTAATTGAATTAATCAGTTATTTTGGGCTAACATTCCTGCAAAAGAAAACTACATCATAATTTTATTTCTGTGAGTAGAAAGAAAAATATCTCTAGTTTTATGCAATTATGAAAAACTTTAACTAATTTCAAAAGTTAGTTTATCTTTACTTATTCTAAGAATAAACCTTAACGTTTAAAGTAT
Organism: Acanthosepion esculentum; assembly: GCA_964036315.1. Classification (NCBI taxonomy): domain Eukaryota; kingdom Metazoa; phylum Mollusca; class Cephalopoda; order Sepiida; family Sepiidae; genus Acanthosepion; species Acanthosepion esculentum. The sequence goes on along the minus strand of OZ038475.1, from coordinate 27,890,537 downwards.
TCTTGTCATTAGCAAAATAATTGTATGCGGGCATTATATGCATTATAAATAAAGACACAACACTAAATGTCATATGTAATATATTTTATTCAACTCTGGATTTTGTCTATTACTATTGGCCAATGTGTGTGCAGTCCATGACCCTTATCCAAACATGGACATTTTCATGTGCAGTATCTTAAAAGAGTCTTAAAATCTCCTCTCTAGAATAGGTGTATCTGCCTGTAATATGGTTCTTTGCATTTGCAAGCCAGGTGCACCTGCACAAATGTAGGTTTTCACATGGTGGCTAGGTCACCTTAGCTGAACTCTGCACCTGGCTTCCTTGATGGTTTGATGTAGCCTTACGTTTATTGTAGCCTCATTTGGGTTGAGTGCAGTACATAATACAACTGTTTTAAAATAGTCAGAATTTCTTCAATGAAATATTTTCATTATTAATTTTTAGCATTTTTATGTCATTATTGTTGCATTTTTTAACAATACACAGCTCTTTCAAATTATTTGACTATTGGGCAAATGATATGGAATAAAAATAAAGCAACCTCTTTAGACGGTAAAATGACATAAGTTTTATGATTAAATACAACAATAAAGATCAAAGGAAAAAATCAAATCTTACATTCCACATCGTTTTCAGTCTTTTTTTTCTGTTTCTGAAAGAAGCCAAGCATAATGACATCATACACTCTCGGACTGAACACAAGTCTATGACTATTATCAACTACTGATAGTACCAGTGAAAATTTCAGGGATTTTCTATTTGAATTTTCTGACAAATAAGTTCATGTAGATTTCTAAGATAATAAAATATCCATAAAAATTCCCCTGTTGCATTGTTAAATTTTTGAGTTTAATAATTTTAACAAAATATTGCAATAACAATCATAAATATGAATGCTGGTCAGTAAGTGGGTACAAATAAAAAGATTTGAAATTGGCAACTTTTTCCATTTCACTGAAGCAGAAATTAAATACTTCTATCTTCCCTTCTTTCTTGCATGTTTACTTGCTTTCTTTTATTTTCTTACTGAAACGAACTAGTGTCTCTGGATTTTGTTTTTTCCAACATTCCACCCACTGCATAAAAATGAAATAGTTCATTATTTATGAGGTAATTGGCAAGGGAGGGACAAACATAATTATAATAAGATTATTACAAGACTCTGGGATTATTAACTATCAATATTCGTCTCTCGGGATTTGTGATAAAGTATGTTTAAGAGTAGACATTTTCATTTATTGTCCAGTTCACACACCATTCTTTTGAATAGGTGTAAAGATTTATCCCTTCTTCCTTGTTTAGGATTGGGTTTCTGGTTCATTCTAAAGTCTTTTCATTCTGTTTCATTTTCAGTAGCCCCTTGCATCTTAGTGGCATTATCATCTTGCCTGGGAAATTGTTTTAAAAAAAAACAAAAACAATAAAATGTACAGTTAATGTGCAATAGTTATTGGTGTGGAAAATGGAACCATTGAGTTTAAATTGAAATCAAGCCAGTTTTACTCACTTTCACACAGATCTTACTTTTTCTGAGTTATGTAATAAAAATTGGTTAAAATCAGCCCATTGCTCTTATTGTAAATGAAAAGTTTGTAGATTCACAAATAGGAGAGAGTTTATTTATAGTTCAGTGGTAAACATGAGTTGATGAAAACTAGATAAGAGATGATTTATGTCAGGTCACTTTATGAATGCTCCTGATACCATGTAACCCAATATTACCTGCTGCATTTTCAGGTCATTGGCAATTAAACTAGTTCTCACAACCAGGTTTTTCTGAGGAGGTGGGTAGACACCCAGCAGAATTAAAAGCAAGACCTGTCAAATGGCAGATGAACAGCCATGTAGGATCAATGAGGTAGATGGGCTCTATAGTTATGTATGCTCTCAGCATGTGATGATGGCATTGTTGGATGGAGGGCTTCTTTGACTGAAGTCAACATCCAAGGTATAGAGGTTTGGAATTAATGGTTTACTTACTACTTACTTAAGACACTATACATCAATGACTTTCTTTGGCTTTCAACATGTATATAGAAGGAAGTGGTCAGCTGTTCAACAGCACAGTGACCCTATGACCCCACCTAGTCATGTGACCGATGATGATAATGGATGATGAAAATTGTTAATGTACAGGGTGGTCTGAAAGTCTTGTTATTCCTACCAGAAAGTAATGAAAACAACTGAAAAAAACAATTAATACAATAATACAAAGCACATGTACTGGATTCAGTTTATTCACTTTCATTGACACTGTCATGCACCAAGAAGGTCTGTATGAACACCACCATTTTTGTGGCACAAAATGATGCAGTGCTTTGTCCTGTGTGATATTTTATGAAGCTGTGCTTTGTTGATTGTTGCAAAGGCTCTCCAAACAGTGTCCTTAAACTAGTGGGTATTCTGGTATCATTCATGTGAAACTCTCTCCTTGATAATACTCCAGAGAGCAATGAAATAGAAAATTATATTATGTAGGAGTGAGAAGACTTTTGGACCAGACCGTAGATATCAGTATTTGAGTTTTATGAGTCAAAAACTAGTGGAGACATGTGACTCTGTTGTTCCTAAAACTGATATCTTGTGTCTTTGAAGTCAGTTCTATATGCAAAAGTGGATATGAGTAAAGGCTATATGCAGCCAACAGCTGTTTAAATCAAATGCTTATTTATTTGATAATCAATGACTACAGTGTTAGTGAAGAGTGTTGTAAGGTGAGACGAATTACCATTTTTAAACTCCTGGAATTATTTGTCCTACAAACAATATTTTACAGACTCATGTGAGTCTGGGTAAATAAAGATACAAGTTGTAGATTTTAAACAAGCGATAAATGTATGAACAAAGCATGATTGCACAAAAGGAAGAAAATAATGAAACTACTTCATTGTGATGGAAAGTTGTAAGGATAAGAACAAAGATGATGACAATAATCTGCATGTAAATAACAAATAATTTGTCATTAGAGTTTTCAGTTCAGCACAATCTTCTGTTGATATCCCTAAAGTACTTTCATGCTGTTTGTGTTAGTATAAGTAGAAAAGACACGTACTGTCAATCTCATGGTTGATGGGAAAAAAGAGAGAGACTTTAAAAAATCACACCCCCTCTAACTTTAGTCAGGGGACAGGGCTAATCCTACAAATGTAAGCTACATAAAATAATAAAACACTGGCTTATCATTTAGTATTTTTTTACAATGATGTCCACTCTGTACAAGGCCCAAGAGCCACTAGGAGTAGAATTTTCGAGAGTAAGAGTCACTGTTTATGGGGATACATGGGGAAGATAACAGTTAACCCTAGACTTGAACAGGTTAAGATTGTAGTGAATGGGAAGCATCCTCTTGGAATTTGGTTCCACAAAGTAGCAGTTCACAGGAAGAAGCTGCTTGAGTGGAATTTACATCTCACCTTTCGATTACAAACGGAATTAGGGTAGTTCACTACAATGTGTGTAGAATGGCGGGATCTCAGCCTTGAAGATTAGAACTGGTGTAACTAAGGAATGTAGTTTATCTGAACTGAACCTATATAATGAGAATTTCTCTCCATATTCATCTAGAAGTATTTATTTTATGTTTATTCTCAGGTCAGTAGAGATTTTTCAGATGCATTATAAAAATAATATAGTGAGACAAACAGAATGGCAGGAAGAAAATATGATTGGTTTCAACAGGTTTGGTTTTAAAGAATACATTACACTTTCATATGATTGAAATTCCAAGAGTGTGGACATTTGTGTGTTCTAAAACAATATTTGAACAGGAAAATGAAAAATATTGATTTTTTTAAGCAGATAAAATCACCTTTCGATCAGTCATACATTATTAAAACTAGTCATAAACAAATAAACAAAAAAGATGATGAAATTTGACAGAGATGGAATAATTTTCCTGTTTTCTTTACAAATATATATAGGAGAAATTTGTTTCTCAAAATCTGTGATAACATTCCTAATCATAGAAATATTAGGTTTCAGATATTTAAATTCTTCTTTGTTATGCTTATATTTTAAATGAACAATGACAAACACCTCTCTTAACTTGGGAGCAGGGCAGTTGGACTGCTTGGTAGGAGACTGGTAATGTAAAATTAATGAGATGGGATTATTCTATCTATATTTGAAGATCGGAGCAAACTTGATGGCACAGTAATAGTGAGTTCAATCGCTGACAGATAATACAGATTTAGACTCAGTGCAAACATGACTAGCAATAATTGAGTAGCACTAAAACGAACAAAACAAGATATCCAGACATGAAAATAACAGTTTATCCTGACTGATTAAATAAAGGATTCACTTCAAAATTCCTTCAAGAGATTCTGGCTCGACAGACGCCTGAAGAAGGCTGGACAATGATTGAAACATTGTGATAATAACAACAAAGTTGAAGACACTAGTTCAAATGTAAATAATATTAGTAGGGAGGTGAAGCACTTGAAACAGGTAAATACTGCATGCTAATCAATTCCAGCATGTCAAACAAGGTCCATTTCTTGAAAAATATTGTCTTGACTATTAATTGTATTTTTGTTTGAAAAAAACTTTTCTTTATACAGCAGCCAGTTAATTTTCTATCAATGAATAGAAAGCAATTTCACAGCACAATGGACAAGCAGGTTTCCATTTTAACCAGTCACAAGAAAATGGTTCTTTGAAAAGCTGTCATTCAATCAATTTTACAGAAAACTTTATATTTGTAATCAAACATTGGTAACTATCTTTAAGTTCAGGCAGGTATAACACCTGTACCAGACTTGCCTTATTTTGAGTAAATCAAAATAAGTTTGTCTTTAGTTTTCTTTGTAACCTAATATTTTATCAATATGATCACCAACCATTTCAGGTGAAACAGTTTAAGATGACAATTTTTAAAATTTTTATTTTGCAATCTATCACTTACTTTGTCACTCTTTATAATAATATTTCTTGCTAAATTAGATACTGTTATCTCTCAGGATGCTTCCTTATCAACTGACTGATATTTTTGAATTTCAACATTTCTTTCCATACTAATTTTCTGTTTTCTCACTGACTCTCTTTTGCACTGGAAATGCTATTTTTGCATTTTTATTCTAAAGATTTCAATGCTAATTTCCCCAAAGAATATTAATTGAATTAATATCTGACATTTTGGAGGTTGCTAATGCAATTAAAATTAAAACGGTGATTGTTAAATGATTCCACATTGCAATGGGGCTGTCAGTGCATATAATGTTTTAAAAAATAGAATACATTCCATACAATGAAAGTCAATGCTTCATACCCCAAAACAGAATTCACAAAATCTACTAAAATTTTCAAAGCAGACAATTTTAACTTTCGGTACTTGCATTATTTTTAAAAATTGTTTATAATGTTTTTAACATTACAAAGTTTTAAATAACTAACTGAAGATTACAAAGACTTCTTGCTAATTGTTTATACTAATTAGGTGAGGCTCATTAACTTCACTTGGTCACTGAACATGTTCACGCCTCTAGAGATACAAATGAGAAAATATTTCTCCATATTTTCTGAAATAGTCACAAAAGAAATGTTTATATATTCCAATAATTATAAGTTTGCATCATGACTTAACAAGACTATGACTATCTTAGATATTTTTTCAAATTCTGTTCAGCATTCACTGCAGTCTTCCTCAAATATTTAAACTGATATTTCTACTTACTTTGTTTAACTACTGTTCACCCAGCCGAAGAGCCACTCAAGGTAGAGTGTTACTGAATGAGGTTGCTGTATGAAGGCAAGAGGAGGTAAGAAGTACAGATTATGAGGATATATAGGAAAGATAATGGTTGACCCTAGGCTTGATTATGTTAAGATTGTATTGATCATGGAAACATCCTCTTGGGAGTCTGTTCCACAAAACTTACAGCCACATATTCCATCTTAGATTTCTTGATTTGTTAATTATGTTAGTAATCAAGAGAATGAGTCACTATTTTGTTATTATTATTATTATCATTAAAAAGAAAAGCATAACTGTAGACTACATATTAAGTTCAGTTTTCCATTAAAAACTTCAGAATTTATATCTGAAAGATAAAAAGTATAAGAGCACCATAAATTCCAATGTTGAAGTAAAGATATTTCTGCTAGAAATCCCCAAAGATTAATGGTTATGAGAAAATGATGTCTATAAGCACAAAAAATGATTAAGGAATTGGTAAAAAAATTAAAATATATGAAATAAGTTAAATACTTCCTCTCAGTATCAAAAACAGCAAATAATGGTGAAAGGTCAACAATACAGCATGGAATAAAATGAAAGCCAAAGATAATGAAAAAGATCAAGAATAAAATTGTGCTAAATCCTCATGGTTTTAGTAATTGAAGTGATAGTGGCACTGACATAGAATATGGAAAACTCTCATAATCTATGGTATGTGAGTTCTGGTCTCATTTCAAACTATGTCATGGTTCTACAATTTTAAAGATGTGGCTGAGATGCTGTAATGAAAAAAAAACTCAATGAAAATGATGAAGCAACTAATTAATGATAAAATCATGCTGAATACTGAAAATACTCAGAATTTCAGACAAAATGAAGTGTAGAGCAATTTTGAGTGAAAGACAAGCAAAAGGATTAAGAATTAAAAAAAAATATTCCTTATCATAACAAACATGGCCTAAATAGTACAGGTGTAACTACATGACATAATAAGCTCCTATTGTATGTTAGTAAATTCAAGTAATAACAAAAAGTACTACTATGTTACCAATTCCTGAAATTTAATTTTATGGTTATGGAATGAACAGGAATGATAAGGGGTTACAAAATACAGGTAACTGTGGTGAGCCATCATCACCTCCTTTCTGGAAAGACTTGGCTCATAAAATAATAAAATCATTGTGATAAAAAAGAAAAAAAAAACAATCAAAATATAAAAACACTGGAATAATGAAAATAATTGCATTTAGAATTTCAGGAACTTTGAACAAGGATGATTAAACCACAATCTGCAAACCACATGCCAATCTCTGACATTTAATAGGCAGTTTGTGGAAATATGTTGACTGAAATCTTTTTTCTTAACTTGGTTATTAAATATTATTGAATAGATACTTATATAAAGTTTTTCTAACAAAATGTACATGCAACAATAAAAACATGTAAATTTTGTTCATGTCATGTGCTTCTCAAACATCTGAAGTTTATCATACATGGATCTTGCAATAAGCAATTTGGCCACCTCTGACTGAGTATAAAAACCAGAATCTGATAAAGATTTTTGAAGATTTATGATCTATAAATCAGAGATAAGAGTAGGGGTTTGAAAAAGATGTTCAGTTAAAAAAAAAGTTTTTTTCTGGATATTACATATGCTTTTAATAGATATTAATCAGTGAAACTTGAAGTATTTAAAATGTCACAAGTATAATGGGTGGAATTTAGAAGCAGCTTGTTGTGTTCATCATTTGATGCTTGCAGCAGGATTTTAAAATTGTTTTTTGGTCTTCATGACAGCTTTCAAAGGAATAATTTCAGGCATTTTTTGCATCTACTCAACAAGAAAAATAAAATGAAGAGGATATTATGATTTTTTTAAGCTTTTATTATATTGTGTAGTGTTTGGTGCAAGGCTATCCAAATCTTTTTTAATAAAATACAGGGTGATGAAAATGCTTCAATGGTACAATGTCAAATGCCTTTTCTCTTTTTATCACTATTGTCCATTATTTGCATCTTTTTTGAATAGATATTTTTGAATTTTCAGAAAAAAAAAAATTTCTTTTTAGGATCCCTCAGGTTTTGTTAAATTTAGTTATTGCAACAAATTTTGTGAAGGTTCTTTGTTATTTTGAGAGCTATTTAGAAAGTGCAGGTAGTGAAAGTTTAGGGACCGGGAAATAGATAAATGGAGTTTAAATTCCAGCCAAATTCACTTTCAGACAGCTACCATTCTTCAACTAGCTATGTGTTAAATAGTAGGGTTGACTGGGTTCTCTTGACTTGAGCAGGCAACTAGTCTAGGAGAAAGAACTCAAAATCAACCTAAGGAGGGATGTGCTGTGTTAAACTATCCTGCTTTGGCCATACCAAAGATTATATGGAGGAAGTACATGAAGTACACTATGACCATAATGGGTTACAGGACTATTGTCATGATAATTGCTGCAGATTTTGTGACTAAGAAGTTTCTATACACTTTTGAGATCTATTTTGTCTCTACCTTTTCCTCAAGGTTATAAACCAACATCTCAGTATTTTATTTCTTTTTGTGAATATGTAACATTATTTCCTCTTACTTGAATTATCCTCTATTCTGTCCAGTTAAGTTTGTCATGGCAATTCCTATCTTTGTTTATCATGCAAAGAAAATTTTCACTTTTAGTTAAAGAAAAAGATGTGTACATTATTTTGAGTGAGGCATGATCTCTTACACAGTCTTATAATCTAGTTCCAAATTAAATAAAATTAATTTTGATGCAAGAACCAAATTTAACAGTAGCATTGTTACCATCACATTTTGTTTTTGTTACTATTAACTGCTTTCATCAGTGAAATGTACATGCACCCACTTAAAATGAGAATTTACACTGGTATGCACACAAATACATACAAGAATTGTTGCACTCTGGTTAATTTTAATTTATTTAATCCGTACTAAGCACAAAAGAAAATATTTATTGTCAAAAACAAAGAACAAAAAATTCTGTTTTAAATTGAAGCTCAGAATACTACTTTTGGGGAATACAGAAAGCTGACAGTGGAAACGTTCTTTAGTGAAGACTATTAGAAAAGAAGAATAACAAAATGAAAAAAAAACTGCCTAGAAAAAAGGAATGTCTTCCATGTGTGTTAAGAATGGATGGAAGCTGTCTCAAACAACAACAAAACATTCACTATTCAGTTTGCTGTATTATTTGTTGGCATAACATTTATAGAAAAACACGTTTGCAGAACACTTCAAAGCCAAACTACATTTCTCCTGTTGTAATGACTTTCATTTTTAGCTCCACTTTCCTTCAGTCCTATCGACAATTGTTTATAACAATATTTTTTCTTTCTGTTTACATCTACTAAATTCTTTTCATTCATTTAGTCCTTTCTAAGAATAAATAAATGCATAAAAAAGCTTCCTTTTAGTTAACCTACATCCTTGCTACAAAGTAGCGAATAAAAGAATGAAACATTTTTAAAGTAAGCATACTGATTTCTTGAGATATGAATTGGGATTTTCTTTACTATGCATATTTAAAAGGACAATATTGGAATTAGATCCATTATTCAATCAGTACAATTTTCATTGAACTAATAAGAGCAGGCAGTATTCCTTTGTTCCAGATGAGAACGAAAAGACATAAAAATAGGTAAAAATTAGAGTTAAAATAAAGCAATCTTTCGTTACTACTTGCTTATCAAACCAGTACTTATTTGGATTCAGTTAAAGGCAGATACAAGTTTCATTTAAGGTGGGCTGCACATTCATATATGTGAGTAGGGACAAAAAATGAAACCCTACTTAAATTTACTGGTATGCTCGTAAAAAATAGTGTAAGGTTTTGAGGGATTCATTTTTGTAGATATCATTCAATAGCCCTTCCTCAAGTCATGGCATCTGTCACTATAAAAAAAAAATTATCCTTTTAGAAGAGGGATCCCATTCATGATATAAATATAATGTCAAAGTGGTCTCTGAATTCTTAAGTTGTATGTAATTTGTTTTTATTTACAAATATCAAGTTTTAAACTGCTTATGTCAATGATAAAGTCATACCTTTTGATGACCTTTTTCAGTTCATAATCATTCAGAAATCAATTGCAGTTTCAAAATGTAAATAAAAATCAAGTACAGCTAATTTTTTAAAAAGTCAGAAATCAATTTGACAATTTATGTTAAAAAAGGACCCCCTCTAAAATGATAAAAAAAACAATATTTCCAATTGTGATAAATGCTGTGGCTTGAAGAAAGTCTAATGTATACCATAATACAAAAATTGTTAAAATAAGTGTTTCCAATATTTTATGAGCAGAACAGTCAATTTAAGTTAAAATCTGCCCAATTCCCTATAATCAGTTCTTTAAGGGCATCAGTGGAACAAAGTACTGCTGCACTGTGTTGAATCTCCAGAATCTAGGCACATGTCCCAATCCCCAAAAAACTATGAAATATCTATTCACTTGAGCCATTTTGAAAAAACGTCATGATGGAATTTTATTTGTATCAATAATCTACAATCACAATACATTTGTTGCTTACATATTTTCTGTAATTGTCAATAATGACTTGTTTAAGTTCCGATTTATCATGTCACGAAAAAATAACTTCCTACCTTCACACTCTGAGCTTAATTTTCTATTTAGCATAGATCTCACATTTAATTGGTTGATCAAGACAAACCCACAAGTCTATTTTTTAATTCTATGTGTTTTCTTACCCACCAACCCCTTATCTTTCAGAAAAGAGGCAACATTTTGCTTTAGAAATTTTAAAAATGTTTTTTTAATCACCAGTCCCTTTCCATTTGCCTGAAGAAATACAACCTAGTTCTGAAACACAAAAGGTATTGGGTAGCAATTTCAACATTTTTTGTTCTAAAATCTAAAATAATGATAATAATAATCTACTTTAAAATAATTTAAAATTGATTTTTTGATGCTTATTAATGGGCATGAGAATCACAAGAACAGGTTTACATGTGGACAATTATCTTCATCTTTGCTGTTCTCATCACAATGGATTGGTCATTGTGTATTCTGTCTTTCATCAGGTGTTTATCCATCTGTATAACCTTCAGGGAATTTTGAACTGAAGTCTTTAATTAATCATAGGGTTAGGTTGTTCTAATGCATGTCTAGGGATATTGCCTGATATATTCCAAGCATGAATCCTCAATAAAAATATTTCACACTGCCTTTCTATTCCTTATATGATGGGAAGGAACATCAGGATTTAGAAAAATAGTCTGCTGTTCTCATCGAATTAGTCATTCAGTGACATGCAAAAACATAAAAAGATTATTTTAAGGAAATGATAATTACTATTATTGCTACGAGCCTGAAATTTGAGCTGAATATAGTAAATATATTCTTTTTTTTAATCATTTCACACCAAGCAAGGCAATAAAGCCACTAAGACACAATGCATTACTGAATGTAAAAGAATAAGAAAAAGAAAATATTTATTAATTAGTGAGCACAATAAAAGGAGAGGAATCAAGAAGACAATAGATAATAATTGACATTGCATTTAAATTTTTGAACAACAAGGTTGGCTGGAAAGTAGCTAGAAGAAAGTGAAAGGTGTGAGAAAAGAAACTGTTAGCACAGAACTTACAGTTATATCTAGCCAAATCAATTGTAAATTGATGAGACGTTGCTAATCTATTCTTCTTTTATGTGCTGTGTCCATTCAGACTGAAGACGATCATGGCCCTCCACATACTCCTGTCCCTTGTAGCTCTTAATAAGTTTTGTCTATTAGTTATTTCTCCCAAACCCTATTCTGCCATCCACTTGCTCAAACCCATTATGTCACACATTGCTTTCCCCTGTCCCTCTTTCTGTCCTCTAAGTATCAGATTTTCCAGGCCCTATTTCTTCATTATGTGTTCCAGAAATTCCAGTTGCCTCTTCCTGATGTTAAGTATAAATTTCTGCTTTGTTTCCATTCTCTCCAAAACCTCATTGTTGCTCACATGTTTCGGCCCATGGTATCCTTAGCATCTTTCTGTAGAATCACACTTCTGTTGATTTGAATCTCTTCTTCATCTTTGAGGAGATTGTCCAGGAATTGCTGCCATACAGGACAGATATCATGTAGCAGTTCAGTACTCTTTTCTTTGTTTCCAACAAAACTTTACTGTCTGGTAATACTCTGCTTAGCTTTTGGAATGCATCTTTGGCCATCCCAATACTTTTTTGGATCTTAGTGTTGCAGTTTCTGTCCTCTATCAGAACATCACCCAGATGTTTACATTTTTGTACCTGCTTGATTTTAGTGTCTCTGACTTGTAAATTGCATTTTGTGCTAGTCTTCTTGCTGATGACCATGTCTTCTGTCTTCTTGTAGTTTATGCTTAGTCTTTCTTCTTGCTTTCCTTCATTACCTTCTGTTCTAAGAACATCCAAGATGTTTATGGACATGGAGAAGCCCAGGAGGAGAAGCTAAAAATCAAATTGACTACATAGCTATCAACAAAAGATTCAGGAAAGCAGTTGTTCACTGCAAAACCTATCCAAGTGCCAACTGCGGAAGTGATCACCTCCCTGTTATATGTAAACTAAGAATGAA
>OZ038475.1:27825788-27870788 GCA_964036315.1 Acanthosepion esculentum | reverse complement strand
ATAAATAAATAAAGAAGACATTTTAAACCTTAAGGTCAAAATAAGCAACAAAATAAAACCAAAATTCTGTATAATCATATAAAAACCTCACCACTTGAATTAATGAATTTTTCTGATTGTATAAAAGTAAAACATTGCAGACATTTTAAAAACTCTGTTTACTAGGTACAAATTCCAGCCCAATACAAATAATATTACTATCAGTCATATCAAGAGAAATCCAAGAAGTGTATAGCCTCCCTACTCCCTCTGAAAAAACAATGTAGAATAGTCCTTAATTGATCAACTTCACCATAATTCTTTAGAGGGAAATTCTACCAGCAGGATATGTGAGCTGGAGAAGTTAAACTTTTAACACCCACCATTCCATTTTTGTGACAGGGATTATTATATATACTGTTGGAACCGACTTGCATCAGGATCGTCATCCTTTCCCCATCCCCTTTTTTCTCTCTGGTCGCAGTGGTGCAGATGACTGTGAATCAAAGAGGGTTTGATGAGGCCATTCATGTAAATTTGATTTTGGTGGATAAGTCTGCATGATGGAAAGCCCACATACTTGGCCAGAAGTGCCTCCATTTGCAGTTCAAAACTATATATATATAATTATTTATTCGAAAATTATAACATAAATATGTTATAAAATCACTACAAAAATAGCCATTTTGTTTCAATGCTTCTGGTGTCTTATCAAGTGATGGTGTTTTAAGCACTCTTTTAAGAATAGTATTTGTTGGTTATTGGAATTTATTGAGCACTCTTTTAAGAATAGTATTTGTTGGTTATTGGAATTTATTGAGCACTCTTTTAAGAATAGTATTTGTTGGTTATTGGAATTTATTGAGCACTCTTTTAAGAATAGTATTTGTTGGTTATTGGAATTTATTGAGCACTCTTTTAAGAATAGTATTTGTTGGTTATTGGAATTTATTGAGCACTCTTTTAAGAATAGTATTTGTTGGTTATTGGAATTTATTGAGCACTCTTTTAAGAATAGTATTTGTTGGTTATTGGAATTTATTGAGCACTCTTTTAAGAATAGTATTTGTTGGTTATTGGAATTTATTGAGCACTCTTTTAAGAATAGTATTTGTTGGTTATTGGAATTTATTGAGCACTCTTTTAAGAATAGTATTTGTTGGTTATTGGAATTTATTGAGCACTCTTTTAAGAATAGTATTTGTTGGTTATTGAAATTTATTCCATATACACCAATCCTATACTTGGAGATTATATATATGTGTGTGTGTGTGTGTGTGTGTTATAAGAATTGTGTAAGACTGGCTTGTAAAATTCAATACTTTGAAAACCAAGCTAGTAATATTTCATCATCACTGAACAAACCCTGAATTTACTCCAGTTATGATGAGTAATTTCACTCTCAATGAAGCTCCTCAATTTGAACGTCTACTGGGGCAAATCAACCCCCAGATTGCAAGTGGAACTCATGTTGTAATAGTCCCTGAAAGACCCAGTATAAATCTTAGGCTCAGAGACTTTGTTACTTAGTACTAATATGGTAACAGCAACAATAGTGTTAAAATTATGTGGTTAATTTTTTAATAATCAGCAAAAATATAAAGATAGACATTTATCACATATATATACATGTGTTTAGCTGTAATTTCTGTGAGTCTGCTATCATGTAACCACTTAGTGGTAAGAAAACTATGTGTTCTTTAGCTATAGATGGTCAAACAGGCAACATAGTAAATATTTGCTGACTAAAACCAAGTCTGAAATTTTCTAAGACACCATGTGTTCCTTTATTCTTTCTTTGAGTTTGTTCCAAATTGTTATTATGTTTCCAAAGTGATTTCATTGCTTCTTTGATATATATTTTGTTTGTCCATTTCACCTTTTGAAAAATATATTTGCTATTTGTTTCTAGTTTTCATGGTGTATTTCCTAAATAAAAGTATAACATCAGTATGAAGTGTGGACCCCTTGCTCTATCTACAGGACTGAATCACTAGACACAAATTTACTGTGGGATGATCTAGTAATTAAAACAATTTCTAAACATTTTCATCTTAGTGAATTGTTTTCTCTTTTTAAATAGAGCATGGGATATTTAATAAGAAAGATAATGGAAAGAAAAAGAATCTAAATGAACTTGGCTAGATTATATGCAGACACACACATACATATATAAATTTCAAATTCTCAGCATCTTTTGTTTGGTTGCATGGATAGTCACATCAATGTAAACAAATTTAGTCAAATGAAGTCCTGTAGTATAAAACTTGTCACTCAAAATCTTTTTCCATTTGGTCATACATCTTTCCTCCAAAATTGTTTTTGATATATAAACATTTACCTATCATTATTCCACATATATATATATATGAGAATTTTTATGTTTTCATGGACAAGAGGGATTTTAGACATCTCAATTTTTATTTAAAAGTCTTCTATATTCAAAGGAAATTAAATAAGTTTCTTTGGCTGAAGTTGAATTTAATTGAAAACATTTAAGTGCAAATATGACTGAAGATATAGATATAAAACTAATCTGATGAAGTAACTGAAAATTATGATTTTTGTTTTTTAGATTTATTTTATCACATCAAGAAATGCATTAAAACTTGAAAACCACCAAAATTATGCACAAATATATATACAGTTTCTGCTATTATGAATCTTAAAAAATAAAACACTAATAATAGTCCTAGCACAAGCCTAAGAAAGAGAAACTTTTGAACTCTTTCTTCATTACCATCAATCTCATAATTGGGTGTGGTGAAAGGGTTGCTGTACAGATGAGAACCAACTAGCTTCCTTTCACAAAATCTCTGTTGCAAATCAAAAATGTAATCATTCATGGATGGCATGTCTCGAGCAAGTATACCTGGTGGAGCCCACTCCTCTCTATAGTCAAACCACTGTTGATGTCTTCCAAGTTGAAGCCTCACCTTGGTCATGGACATATTACCATTGATTCCTCATCTACATGCCCCTGATAGTAGAAGTAATTCTAGTGGGGGTAAGAATTTATAGAAAACAAAATAGCATAAATAAAAGTCACATTTCCAAATAGCACCAGAAATAAGAGTAAATTAACTGCATTTAAATTTTAAGAACTTGAAGTTCTTCTTCTTTGTGTTATGTCCCTTTAGGATGCTAGAGATCCTGGCTCACCACAAATTTCCTGTCTTTTGTAGTTCTTAATAAATTTTCTTTCTTTTTTCTGCTATTCATTTACTCAAACTTACCAGGTAGGTTATGCATTGTTATCCTGTTTCTTGCTTTCTATTTGTCCTGTGAGTATCAAATTTTCCAAGCACTCTTTCCTCATTCCAAGCCCTAGAAATTTCAACTGTCTCAACCTGACATTAAGTATAAGGGTTCTTTTTTTCCCTCTAAAACGTTGTTGTTGCTCACATGTTCAATCCATGATATTCTTAGCATCCTTCTGGAGAACCACATTCCTGGGGCTTTAAATTTTTTTTTTTTTTCATCTGTGAGGAGATTGTCTAGCATTGACTGCCATATAGAGGGCTTGATATTATGCAACAGTTCAGTACTCTTTTCTTTGTTTCAACGGAAATTTTCCTGTTTTTTCATACTTTGCTTCTTTAGTTCCTGCACACATTCCTTCACTACCTTGGACTGAGCAACAATAGGAAACAAAAAGGACATTTATATTTAAGATCAGGAAGAGTAACTTGAAATTACCAACCATTATTAATTTTTCACCAATATTTCTTTCAGTTTGATTTTGTTGTTTTTCATTGCATTTATTCGTATCTGCAATTTGTAGTAGGGACAGGGAGTAAACATCAAGGGTCAGAAATAGAAGCTCTGGGAGCTCAGTCAGAAGCTCATCTGCTATATGTAGAGGTAAAAGAAATGAGAGCTTGAGGTTCACCTGAACTTTATTTTTTTATATCCAATCTGCTGTTTACTGCCAGTCCATGACAAACTGATATAATGAGTGGGACAAACCAACAATTCATTGTTTATACTTATTTTGGGGCAGACTTACTGTGCCTAAGTTGATTGTATATAGTTTTGAAAGAAAATATCTTGAAAGTGAGAGGAATTTGATTTCTGCTACTCTATAAAGAAAGGTATAAAAATAACTTGCACAAATATTTACAAATTAAAAAAGGTATACATTTTATTAGTAAAGGGAAAGCTACTACCAGTTCACTGCACTTATCTGTAATGTAAATTGCACAATTTTTAGTGATAGAAGTAGATAGTTTCCCCTATTTTCCAGTTCTCACTCCTTCCCTGGCTATTAACCAGGAGTAGAGGTATATCCCTTGCTGCATATTTAGTATTGGGTTTCTGGTTCCTTCTAAAGTACCCACATTCTCTTTTACTCACAGTAACCCCTTGCATCTTAGTGGCACAGCTTTGGGTGAAATGCTTATATATATATGTATATATATATGTATGTATGTATGTATGTATGTATTTGTGTGTGTGTCTGTGTCTGATTAAATAAATTACAATCATTTTGTCTACTTATTTTTAGCATAATCTATTCATATTCATGGATATTAAGCAATGTTTGTAATTTATTTAATCAGACTTGCCTAAAAGAGAATTTGCTGCCTAAATACATACATATATATATATATATATCTGGAGACTAGGTAATTGAATTTTAGGTTGTTATTTCTGACCTTGTGTTAAATTAAGTAAACCTAAGCAAGATTCATTTTGGGTTTATTGGATGTAAGTTTTCCATTTCCATTTCATTTCATTTTATTAGAAAGTATTTAAGCACAATATTAGATTGGCAGCAATGTTGTATCATTCTAAAGTTGAAATTGCTAGATGTAACCATAAGTTCTATGCTAACAGTCTCTTCTCTTGCACTTCTTGATCGTGGGACTTCTAGCTTTTGAGTCAAGTTTGATCTTCAAAAATCTAAACACAATGTCAATCATTATCTTCTGTCTTCTTAATTCCTTTTCTTTTATCAATTTATAATGTTTCTCTTTTTATCATATTCTTTAATGCTCAGTAACCCCTTGTATCTTAGTAGCTTTATTGCCTTGCTTGGAGGGACATGATTAATAAAAAAAATGCTTCCTGATATATCAACTCTGATATGGATTTGTATAACATTCTGAAACAATAAAATACTCTTTTCTTTCTTTCTTTTTATGTGCCATGTCCTTTCAGGACGTGGGCGATCATGGCTTTCCACCTCCCTTTATCCCTTGCAGCTCTCAACAAGTTCCTTTCCTCTGCTACCTTCTCCAGACCACTTTCTATCATCCACTTGCTTAAGCCTGCCAGGTATGTCACACATTTTCCCTTGTCTCTTTTCCCCTCTATTCGACCCATGAGTATCAGATTCTCCAGACCCTCCTTCCTCATTATGTGTCCCAGAAACTTCAGCTGCCTCTTCCTAATGTTAAGTATAAGCCTCCTCCTTGTTTGCATCCTCTATAAAACCCCATTATTGCTCACATGCTCAGCCCATGATATCCTTAGCATCCTTCTGTAGAACCACATCTCCGTTGCCTCAAGTCTCTTCTTCATCTTTGAGGAAATCATACAACATTCACTGCCATAAAGAAGGACAAATGTCACATAACAGTTCAGTATTCGTTTCCTAAATTGCATGTGATAAGCTATTGAACTAGCTTTAAAATGTATTGTAGATTTTTGTCAACATGTGTGACAAAACAGAAAAGCAGTATCATGGTTTGTTTTCTTAGGACTGATTAAACAGTAAAACATGGAGGATTGAAATTTGTAACATTGTTTACCATTGATTATAAAAAATAGTATTTATTTTAAATTGCATCTGAGCTAATTTAATGGTGGCTTTATTTTTGCTATCTTTTAGATAGGCATGGATGAGTCCAAAACCCTGAGGAATATTTTGGTGGCCAATTATTGTCAATCTGAGAAAGAACACACTCTTTGTTTATGTTCAAAATATATTTTCTTAATATAGACAGGCATTTTTATTTTAAAAATACATTTTTCTATGTGCCTTAACAATTAATAACTTCATTATCATTATGTATATCAGACAAGTCACTATTATTTCATGAAAATTTGTAAAGAAATTATTATAGTAAAAGTAATCTATCATTTTATATAAATTTAAGTAATAAATATTAAGAATAATGACTTCAACAAACTTACATCAACACTGAAGGGGATTTTTTAATCTTGTTCAAAAAAATGCAATGTCATAAATAAAATATATAAGTCGTTTTAAATTTGGGACAAATTACATCATGTGAAATGTCTTGGAGAAATATGGTTCTATGCAAATCACATATGAGGAAAATGAGAAGGAAATTTTGAAATGCTCCTAAATTTTAATAGTTGCACCTAAATATGACACCTATTGAAAATTACTTTATTGCAATTTTTAAAAAGATGAAAATTTGTGATCATTTCAGAAATTAAAAGTGGTTCTTTACTCTGTTTAAGTATGAAATTAGACAAAACAAACCCATCACATTTGTTTTAGCTTTCAATGCAAAACACAATAAATCAAATCCTCTCTCATGTTATTAACAATGTTCTCATCCTTCTGACAGCTTTGCAGAGAAATCTGATTTATAGTTTTAGCATTTGCCAAAAAGTAACTAGTGTTGTTATTATCTCTGTAAGCATATTGTCAAGTGCTAAAATGAGGTTCAGTTACCTGACATATATTTGTCTTTTTGTTTTGTTTTTGCATTTTTGATTCCATATAAAACACACAAATATAAACTAACAAGTAGACAGTTTCT
Organism: Acanthosepion esculentum; assembly: GCA_964036315.1. Lineage (NCBI taxonomy): Eukaryota > Metazoa > Mollusca > Cephalopoda > Sepiida > Sepiidae > Acanthosepion > Acanthosepion esculentum. The sequence goes on along the minus strand of OZ038475.1, from coordinate 27,864,069 downwards.
CCTCCACCAAGATGGCTTTTTATCCTCTCAGATTGTTACAAAGTAAAAAAACAAATAAGCTCAAGAGAATCTGAGGATTCTTAGATGCATTTTTCTGGGAGGATCAAAGAAAAAGTGATTTGAAGCGTTGCTTATAAATTTCATGCATGAACATTTTCTAGGTTTCAGACTGTAGAATAATTTTCCTCAATTAATGAAAGTCTTTGAGTGAACTTACATCTGAGTTGGTTAATATCTGTGTCTTTCAAGAGGAAAATATCTGGCGCTTTTTGATTTGTTTGAGAGATATATAAATATCTAAGACTGTATGTATCTTTTTACTAAAAAAAAATATATGATATTGATAACTGTCAAAATATTTTTCTCTACAGGAATGGAAACTGTTTTAGTTTTCATACAGGACACTTTTACACTAACGAAATCTATGAAAATCAATCATTTTTAGAATATAAAACTCAAGTAAAATCTGTTGAGTTAATACTGAGGCTCATTGCCCAATTGGCTTAAAGCTTAGCCTACAAATGTATCTGTGTAGCCAATGGGGAAATCTACTAAAGCTTGTGAATAGCACTCTATGCAATCAACTGTCAGGCAGTAAGTATTCGGAGAAAAGACGGCATGATTTGTATAGAAGGCCAATTTAGCCAATAGTATGCAGTTGTTCCTTGTTTTTCTGCTCTCAATAGTACTGTCAATATGTTGATGCAATTATATTGCATAGAAAAAAATCCATTTAGTGATCATGGACAACATTTTAGGAAGTCCAATAAGATACAACTAAAAATTGTGTCTAGGCATGTATGCACACAAATATACACAAACATACGTAAATACATTATATATTACATAAACATTTATATATGCATATAATAGGAAGTATATAGTTCTTTACATACAAATCTATGTATGCAGCACATATATATTTTCATTACTTTTTGCAAGTGAATATTGCATTAAGAATCTTTTGAGAATAACAGTTTTTCCTGATATAAGTCCTATTATTTAACCCATATATGGAGGTTGAAGAGGAATTCATACCTTTCACAATGAAATTTCTGTATGAGCAAATATAAAAAACCAGACTGGAATTTAAACACAGTAATTTTGTAATCAAGTTCACCCCAAGTAAGGCAGTGAAGTCACTAAGACACAAGTTGTGTGGAAGAATTAGAAAACAGAAACATTACTAAGGAGTGAGAACAATAGAAAAGTAATCAGGAAGATAGTAGACTAAATTTTTGAACATTAAAGTTGACAGGAAAGCAAGGAGCTGGAAGGGAGTTCCACAAGTGCAAGAAATAAAACTGCTAGAATCTAACTTATGATTACATCTAGCCAATTCAACTGTGAATTGATGAGACCTCATCACCAGTCTAGTACTGCGCTTAAATTCATTAAGTCTAGGTAGCATAGTGAAGAACTCATCTGAACAATTACCACAAGGAGGCAACTTCATGATGATGGGAAAATGATTGAAGCTGATACACCAAATCAGGACCAATAATATAGCTGATTCTTCTTTGGATTTTATCAAGTATCTCTAAATATATAGCAGGAGCACTGGACCATATTCTAAATATGGGTGAATGGTAGACTTATAGATATATAAGATAGATTCTGGAAAGAAAAATTGTCAGCCAAGAATAACCCAAGGAGGCACAATGAGTCACTCTTCTGGAGGTTAGCATCAGCCATGCTGATGGAAGGCAGAAAGGGTTCTCTCAAATTATTAATGGAGGGAAGTTGTGTTATGAAAAATGCAATAATTAGTTCAAGATTTTCAATCCTTGGTTAAATATTTCTCACTCCGCTTTTGCTTTTATACTGGTCATACAATTCTCTATGGTCAACCTCATATACAAAATAATAGAGGAAAAAAAACACAGAAATCAACTTGGAGTGGGTTATTTTCAAATGCAAAAGATGTTAATGGCTTTAGTACTGGAAAAAACACAAACTTTCTGGCTGTACATTTTAAGTTATTGATTAACCCTTTCTCGAAAATTTCAACATACTATCCTTACACAGAGGGTTTGCTTTACATTCTGAGCTGAGGATGCCTGCTATATGGAGTTGAAATGAGTTGTCTGAACAAGCATTTCAACTTTGTCTCATTATTTCCAACTTCATTTTTTAAAAATTTTCATGTAATATAGTAATAAAGAATAATGAAAACATATTCAAAATTCAACATTTTTATTATAACTTTAGTTCAGTGTAGGTAAGAAGATAGTGAAGAAAATGATATTTTAATAAATGTCTTGCTTTTGAAAATACTTAACCAGATTCATTTGATTCATATTAACTACATTTCCTTTATGCACATCTGCTGAAATTATTTCTTCAAATATCAACACTTTCAGGTCTCATTTGATATTAAGGCTGGTATAAGGAATTCATTACTTGAACTTTCCAAATTCCTCAAACATTTTTTCAAATTCTTTTACAGTAATTTATTTCATCTGTTGTTCACGTTCATCAGCATATGTGATCAAGAGTTGCCCAACTTTACATTGCATAATTATGACAAAACAATTTTCCATATGACATTTGAAAATATTACTGTGCTAATTGAAATTAGAGCCATCAATTTATAAACTGTGGAAATTAGAGAATTTATGTAATATAAATATATGCTTATACACAATCACATAAAAATTACACATGTACATGATACACACACACACACTCAATATTACATGCACATGTAAAATATATACAAACATATATTTAAATAAATTATGAATTATTAATAATAATTATTAATAAATAATTATTAAATAAATAAAATATAAAAAATAAAAATCACATGCAAAATCAATAATAGCAACAACAACCACCTTAATTCTGTTTCATTTAATAAGTCAAAAATTTACGTCAATAACATCCTACATAATTTACCTTTCCTTAACATTATAAGATTTTTTAATATTTTAGAGCATTCTCTAATTCAAAATTTGAACACTTAACATTATATTTCTCCGAATTTCTACTGCATATAAATATAAGTTACTAAATAAAATTTCTACATTTGCTTTGATAAAATTTTTCAAGGAATGAAATGTGTTAGCAAAATAGTTTTTCTTTATCTCATTTGTTTTTTTACTTAATAATGACTTTACAGATTTATTTATACCTTAATTTTTCCACATATACATTTATACACCTAACACTACATATAAATACATATATACACATATGTATATATTTGTACACACAACATTACAAGGTGCATTTGTCCAATGTATATTTGGGTTCTTGTCTTCAAAGCAGGTCTTGTTAATTATATGAAGCACCATAGTTAGAATGGTCAACTGAGATTGCTTGAAATTAGCCAGAAGCTAAAACTAACATGTGCTGTGTGTGCATTTAACACCAAACCATATGCTGACTTGAAAAATCATTTTCCTTCACACAGCGGATACATTCCACCCAGGGATAAGACTGAACATGTATGTTAGATATAAATACAGGTCTTGGAAGCCATGTGAGAGAACATGAAAGAGCCAAACAATTATTCATTTAATAAAGTGGTCATGCTCAAAATCAACCTGACAGTCATCATATATATATATATATATATATATATATATATATATGTATAATGTATATATATATATATATATGTATATATATATATATATATATGATAAAATATAGCTCTAAGGTATGCTCTATTTATGGGTTAAAGTGTTCAACACCAGGGATAGAGTGTATGTAAGTATAAAAGTGGAAATTGAAGTCAACACCCAGAGGCTACAGTCTGTTTCATGCTAAATGCAATCATCAATCCATATATATATATATATATATATATATATATATATATGTGCGTGTGTGAGTGCATGTGTGTACATAAATAGATAGATGAAGAACAAATAGGAAATGTTTATCAATCTAATATGTTTCACTTTTATTAAGGTTTCATCAGAGAATAGGATATGGAGAAAAAAAAGAAAGAAATTCTGGTATTATTTTTGTGTTGTTTGATTTTCATTGGTCAGTCGTGTTTCAAACAACATGAGTAAAAATACCAAAATCTTCTTTTTCTCCATATCACATTCTTTGATGAAGCTTTAGTAAAAATTGAACATGTTAAGTTGATATATATCTTATTTTATTGGATTCTGATCCATATTTGTTCACAACTTATATATATAGAGAGAGAAAGAGAGATCATTTGTATTGAGCAGCTAAGAGCCAAAAAAAATGATGAAAAGCATCAGCAAATATTCTTGTTGTGTAATATGTGGACTTATATGCATGTCACTCTTAGGACTAAAGTCTCACATATGACAAAACAAAAACTGAATGAGGTTATCAGATCCTCATACATCAAAATCAATGAGAAAGTCCAACATATATATATAGAAAGAGATAGATAATATATATATATATATATATATATATATATATATATATATATATATAGAGAGAGAGAGAGAGAGAGAGATGCATACATGAGATGAGATGTATATGTAGATATTTAAACCTATATTACTTACATTCACAAACAGTTCAAATACAAGTGTGCCTGCACCTTTGCTTGGACATTTCTCTGCAGTGATTTCTACTATGGCATATTGTGATCTTTGTTGGCAATCTCAGCTCAGATAAGAACCATTAAAATTTAGATGTAATTATTAATCTTTCAGATTTTGATATTTGTTAATATCTTTCAGACTGAATGCAGACAAAGACTGAAAATAACTAAGGTATTGCCAAATTATGACTTGGACAGTTAATCTGAAATTAAGGATTTTACAAGTACAAATATTATATCTGATTAAAAAGAGTTTCTGATATTTTCTTCTTTCCCAACCCTTGCCAAATTTATTGTTTTCATTTATGCTTTGAGCTTCTGTGATCTATGCAAAAAAATAAATAAAATCAATAAAGTGATTATTTTGTTATTTTTGTCTTGGCAATTTATTGAAGAGATTACATATCTAATATATAAAGCTCTAATTTTATGTGTATGACTGTTTAAAATCTTTAAAAATAAAGCAGTGAAACCAAATAAAACGATTTTTAATAGCATTTATCTATACACTAACTTGAACAGAATATAACACATAGCTGAGTTTAAAGTGGTAGCCTATTATATGAAAGTAAAGACAAAAATTGTCCAGTTCTATTGCCACTTCACAATTAGGATATTTTATAAATCAGAGATTGATGCTGATCTTCTCTCTTTTAGAGCAATGGGAGAGTTACTGACTGTAGAGATGACACCCTAGTGCTGAGCTTAATGATAACATCTGAAAAGAAAAGTGTTTTTATCAGAATTTAAGTCCATGTCCACTCAAATAGAATATGATATATACCAAAGTTTAAAGTGGAGCATGTATATTTATATGGAAATATGGTAAAAAAATTAATGAAGCTCTCTCATACAGTTCCTGTTTTGGGGACCTCCACATACCTGGGATTAAACATAGCTCTTCCTTGTAGAAGAGGTATTACCAGGGGTATGGCCTCTTGGGACTGAACATAATAATAGTTGTAAACTTACATAAATTTGTGGGTTTTATAGGATTTACCCATGCATGCACACAAATGGATTGTTACACAAGGCTGAGTTTAAAGAGTGAGTCACACCAAAAATAGTTCAGTGCCCTCAACATTTCCTGTTTTGGAGATGCCTCAGGTACCAGGGAGTAACCCTAACTTTCTCCTGTGGGAAAACTATTGCCCTCTGGGATGCCCTTTTAGGAGTATTTTTTTGTTTTTATCCTATTTTTTTAATTTATTGCTACCGGCACATGTCATATATTACCTACCTCAGAGTTTCTTGCTTAAATGTGCTAATTAATTTGCATATTAAGCTTCAAAAAATCAAAATCTAAGAAACAACTTCATTATTTATCTTTCTAGTCTGGTCTTTCCTGATATTTATGAATAAGTGATTATTTTATTGAGGACCTTTATAACCAAATTGCTTTGTTTTTCAAATAAATACATTTTTTACCCAAAATTGGTAACCAAATTAACATTTAGATCACAGCCTGTGAGTAAACGAAAACAAACAATGTGAGAATTATCTTTTTGAAAAATGTAACAAATCTAAATTTTAATTCATGAAATATTTATTTTTTGTTTTTGATCTGAAAATAATCAATTTGTTAAGATTTATTGAGTGTATTTAAAGAAAAGGTGACCATTTAGTACACTGTTGCACTTACCACTGCACCAGAACACCAAAATGCCATATATAAGTACACCAAAATAATTAAACTTGACAAACTAATTACGACAATTGTGTTAATACTATTTTATACCAAATGCAAATTTTTGAGAATAACTGATTTTTTTTCAAAATACAAGTCCTACAATTCAACCTATTTCTTGCAGAGGAGATGGATTAATAAATTTCTGAAGGGTATTTGTATGTAAGTGAATGTAATGAGCTCAACTGGTAAACAGGTACAAACAATGAAAGAAAAATACCTTTGTGAATTATAAATATCAATACATGGCATATTTTATAAATGACTAAGAAAATTTAAATTTCAGATATTCTTTAATATTTTTTTAGAAGAATTTCAAACAACATTTTATAAAGGAGAGATAGGTCCTTCCAAAATGATCAGTTATGCAAACTTCAAAACTTTTTTCAATATTATGCCTGATAAATTCATGACAAGACCTGTCAGAATTCTGCAAATATTTTAATATTTTCTGAACTTTTAGCAGAAATGGTTTTTTCTAACTTTGACATAACTATGGTTTGTTCTTCCCTTTTTTATGAAAAAATTTTCGTGACGTTCTCAAAGTAATCTTCAAACATCAAAACCAAAATAAAAACATTTAATTCACAAAATATATTTATACTAAAAACTTTTTAATGTTAACATTAAAAAAATGTAAGTTTGGAAAAGAAATCAATTATTAAACATGACTTTTCTCTAAAACTTAAAAAAAAAAACTAAAACTGCCCTTGATAATTTAAGCACATGTCAGAGTAGGTAATGCATCATAAGACAGCCTGGCTAGAGGTGTGAAATGTAAGTTGTTTACCAGTTGGTGCCAATTCCTGAAAATGACTGCACATCTATTCTAGACTTCAGTTTCCCTGACTATACATGGTTAATAAGATATTAATTCACTTCTCTTTTTCCATATTTGCTAATGAGTGCATGTTTTGCTGCTTCAACAAACTATTGTAGCATTCAAGACCTGTAAATATTTACATTAAGTTATTTCAATCTCCAACGGTTTAAGTGTAGCGTCAATCGACATCTCCAGTTGCCTTGATCTATCCACTTCCCTTCTCCACATCCTTTCACCTTTCATTCCTATCTGCTCTTGCTCCAAATCTTTTGTAACCCCCTTGCCTTGATCGACCCACTGTCTTTCTCTTTCTCCACATCCTCTCCTTTACCACTCCTATCTGCTCTTCCTCCAACCCTTCTATAGCCCCTTGCGTGATAGTGACCTCCAGCTTTGGTTGGGGTGATATGCTTAAAAAAATAAAAAAAATTTAACTCAAATCTATACACATTTTCTTGTCTGTTTTCACTTATGAACAATGTCTCAACATATCATGGATATAGTATTGCTATATTGGGATTGTAAGATACATTTACCTCCACCAGCTATTCCAATAAATAGTTTGAAAATTTATTACTCATTGTATTTTTTTTATGACAGACCCCACAATTATAGTAAAGAGAAAGTTTTATTTTTTTCAGACTTGATGGAAATAAAACTCTCACATCAGGAAATGGAAGTAAATGGGAAATGTGATAACTTCAAATTCTTACAACTTCAGTCATTAGATGTGAAAGTTTTTTTAACAATGCAGAATAAACACAATCAATAGGGCTTTGCAAGACAGAATGCAGAGAGTGGGAGAGGCAAACAGAGAAAAATGGAAGGACAATATCCCAGAATAGACAGTAATGAATTTGAGTGATGCCCTGAGAGAGTCTCAGAACATTGAGAGATGGAAAGAGCTGGTTGCCAAGTTATTTGTGGTGGTGCCACTGTTAGCCAGATTATCGGATGATGATGATAAAAATAAAGTTGAAAATGACATTAGAACAACTGAGTGTATCAGTGAAAGAATTAATGTTTGCCTGACAGCAAAGTAGAAACAATTTGTTGGTATACCTTCCACGTTGCCTTTTAATGATCTATGAATTCTGCCTAATATTGTGTCATGCTGGACAACTCTGAGTAACAGTGAATGATGAGACAAAATATAATGTGAGCTTATCTGTGGAACTAACTCTGCTAGTAGCCACAAGCACTATACTTTATTGAAATGTGATTTATCTCTATAAATAGTTATAAGGGAATCAACACTATTTATTAATACATCACTAATATCAAATCAACAAAGTTATAATTTTAACCAAACACTTTAAAGACTGTATGTGTTAATATGTAATAACTGTTAATATGTAATAATATGTAATAATTGTTAATAATAATGGAGAATTCTTTATCCAATTCTCCGCCATTTACTCTACAGTTAAGGCATACTGGCAGATTAAGTACAGTTGTTTATTTCCAATTCTACTTATAAAAATATTTAAAGGTCATTAATTATATTGAAAATGCGTCATCAGGATTGTCAAGGCATCAGTAGCTGCTGCTGTACTGAAGAACATTGTGACCTCCATGGAAATCAGTACAATCACAAAAATAGGCATCTTTAAGTCCAATAACAAATTGATTCTCTGGTACTAAAGAGTATAGAATGACCAAAGTTTTGCAGTAAATATTGCAAACATTTATCAACACATGTCAGAGCCACATTTGCAACATCAAAAAGCAAGACATGTTGACCAATAAGGAACTGTAGTGAAGAACAGGGACAGATACCATTATCACTCAGATTTTGCAAAGGAAGTGGGGTTGGATAGTACATACATTAAAAAGATCAGCATTGAGAGCATCATCTACCAAAACCCTGACCTGAAAAGCTCAGAGGGAAATGAGACAGCTAAGAAACACCTGGAAATAGGATACCAAGAATGAATTAAAGAGATGAAGAAGCAATTTTAGAGAAGCGATATAACTGAGTTTCATGGAGAATTAATGTCAATGGCCTGTGCTTCTCTGCGAACAAAAGGATTTACCAAAGGTCTCTAATCTGCCAAATCACCTTTAGGCCTTGTTTACAAGTTTTGACTTTAATGATAACAACTGATGTTATTTTCAGACTGCATGCATAAGCAAAATGTGCAAATATACATTCATCTTGTCTCCAAACAACTTTAATGATAAAAACCTATTTTTATATTTGAATGAACTGAGTTTTATTTTTTCTATGTGCTGTACCCTTCAGGACATGGCATATCTGGTTCTCCATGACTTCCTATGCATTGTAGCTCTTAGCAATGTTTGTCTTTTTACAAGACATCTCACTTCCTGTCCCACTTTTGACTTTTCCAATTCCTAATTTACAATATGGGCATTTCCTCTTGCTGACAACCATACATTTGCATAGATGCTTTTGAACTCTATCAAGACAAACAAGTGAGGACAGGGCATTTCCAGCCCAAATATAGCAACAATAAACCATTTTGGGTCTGATCTGGTTCTTGTAAAGGCAGAGTATAGCAAGAGGAGTAAAATGAACCAATAATTTTTCCAGCATCTTTTGCAATAGATCAGATGTACGAGTTCTACCTGAGGTTTGGTGAGAACTTCAGTCCCAATAAACATTCAAGGCAAGGAGCCTCCTGGTGAGAAGACTCATTCATCATACTAGGTGAAAGTTCATGATCTGCTCAGTGGTGATGAAATGGTATTAGTTTGGTTTTGGCAGCATTAAATTTTACAAGTAAGTCCTTCCCATATTGTGCCACTTGGGCTAGGTGAGCTGCTTGGGTTTAGTCTTCCAGATTTTGGGCATGGCATCTATAAATTGTTGTATTATCTGCATAGATAATAACTAATGATTAGAGTATGCTCTTAGGCAGATCATTAATATAGAGCAGAAATAGGGTAGGACTGAGGAGAACCCTGATTAAATATGCAAATTAAGGGATGTCCATATTATATATATATATATATATATATATATATATATATATATATATATACACACACACACACACACACACACACACAGACACACACACACAGACACACACACACACACACACAGAGGGTGCGATGGATTAAGTTGTCATCTAAATTACACAAAAATAAAAACAACTGACACTCATTTTAACAGATATATTTACCAAAATTACACACAAGTATCTTGAAATACTAATGAGTAAATTTATTCAATGAAATCCCCATTGACTACAACCACGGTCTCCAGGCCACTTTGGAATCTCCTGCAACTCTTCTGGATGATTTCCTTGTTTAAGTTGATGAATGCTGTCATAATCTTTGCCTTCAGTTCATCTTTGGTGTTACAACAAGTTTTGTTGGTCTCTCACTCAACTGCACCCCATACATAATAATCAAGGAGGTTGCAGTCTGGGGAGCTAGGTGGCCAGATGTAAGCGGTGATGTGGCCAGATGTAAGCGGTGATGTGGTCACAGAAATTGTCTGACAGCTATTACTGGGTTCTCTTGCTTGTGTGGCATGGTGCAGAGTCCTCTTGCCAGACATAGAGTCTTCCAGCAGCCACCTTCTTCACCCAGGGCAGCACTACCTCCTCAAGACACTTGATGTAGGCCTCTGTGTTGAGTCTGAGGCCCTCATGAACATATTCAGGAGTTTGTTTCTCATCAGAATGATGAGTGCGAGTTTTTCAAGTAGCTGTACCTTCATAATCATTATTAGACTCATCCACCTCTTTTTGAACCCTCTGCACTGTCCTCAGATTAACACCCAAACACTCTGAAATGTTCATATTGGAGCTTCCGGCACAAATGTCAAGTAGTACAGCATACCATTTTGAAATATCTGGTGGAGTGAATTGTGTCATGATACTCTTTTTCTCTCACACTGTGCCTGACCCTACTATACTGTGCAGTCAGCAAAATCAATACCAAACAATGTGCATGCATGAAATTAAAAATATAAACTGGCAACAATTTACTCATTGCCCCTTGTATAATAGCAGTGATATTGAGTGATTATTAATTTCAGATATATAGAGATTGTCATGGGTCATAAGAAAGATATAACCTGTAAAGAGAAACAAGATATGAAGTTATTTAGTGACAGGAACACAATACTGGAAATTGCAAAACTTTCAATAGTGATCAAGATCAAAAACAAGAAATCAATAAAGTGAAATCCTTATCAAGATAAGAAAAAAAAAAACTTACTTTTCAGAAAGTCACAAAATGAGATCAGTGTAAAGTTAAAAGGGGAACAATCAAGACAAGTCGATTGACCAACACGAAAACATTTGAGAAGCTGATGTTGCAAATGTAAGCAAAAAAGACAGGATGAAGAGTATTATGGAAATTGGTTAAGGACATGAAAGTGGGAAAAATATTACCTTAAAGTAAACATCAGAATGAGAAACCTAAGTTGAATGAATAGGTACATTAACAATGTTTAATGATGAAAGTAGAACTACATTAGGTGGACGAAATGTTATGTCCTTTTTGGAAATTTTCAATTAGCATGATTTACAAAATAACAGGAAGGAAAGTGGACCAATGATTTGCTCTGGAATTTTAAGCTATAAAATAGGTTCCTTCCAGGCTAGTGATGAACAAGATAAATGCAGACATATTGTAAGTTCTCGGATAATAATTTTTTTTAGTATTACAGGTCAAAACCAAGAAACATTAAGCTAAAAATATATTCATGCCAGACAATGCTCCTTCACATTTGCAAAGCTGACTATTGCCATCTTTGCTTAAGTTTCAAATACATCAAATTAAAGGAAAGGCCCTCAAGTTCGAGATATTAATCAAATAGAAAACTTGAAGTCTATTATTATGAGAGATGTACATAAGAATGAAAAAATCAAATAAAGAAGATTTCCAAGGAGAAGTAAGAACTGCTGCAAGTAATGTTATATTTGAAATAGTATAAAAGTTTACAAAATCAATAGCTGAATGAATGATGAAGGTTCTAAAATGTCAATGAATCCATATTAACATGAACAATAATAAAATTAAAATATATTCAGGTATATGGAATACTGTGTTAATGAAATATATTTCTAAAGCCTACATCTTTTATATTCATTTATATACAGGGTGTGGCAGAAATACCTCTCCAAGAAATGCCTCCCACATAATGATAAGAGAGTAAAAGGTATTTCTGAGGAATGCAGGACAACTCAACACCACTGACTGAACACTGAGACAATTCAGGATTGACATAACTCAGCACCAGAAAAACGTAACTTTTTTTTATAACTGAATAAAAATAATGTATTAAGGATTAAAACCTTACTGTCAATTTATTAAAAAATAAGTTTCTTTATTATTTACTTTATTAAAAATAATTAAAAACATCATCATATTTTACATAATGCCTTTTCAAATATTTTATTTGAAGAAAAATGTTCACAAATTAAAGTTTTAATCCTTAATAAATAACTTATTCAGTTATAAAAAAAAAGTTAAGTTTTTCTGGTGCTGAGTTGTTGTCCGTGTTGAGTTGTCCCTTCTCGTTTCTGGGTGGTATATCTGCAGCACACTGTATAAAAAATACTTGCTGCACTTACTTTGCCTAATAAAACCTTATACCTTTCCAAATTAAGTTACTATTAATAACTTTTTTTTTATAAGGGTAGTTTTTACCAGCTGAAATTCTAATGTACTGCTTACATAAATAAGCACATAGTGAAAATGTTTGCCAACATCTGTTCATATAAATTTTATTGTGCAAATATTAATCCACATCATAACATCTAACAGCACACACACACACATATATATATATATATATATATATATATGGGAGAGAAAGAATCAGTAATATAAATATAATATTTAATGTTTTATGTTAAGTGAATGGAAGAGAGCAGTAGTAATTCTCTTATTGATAACTATTTAAATATTTCTGTTCAAATATTGAAAAGACTTATTTCATTATTGACCCTGTTTATTTCTGAAGTATTGTCTGACTTAATATGTCTCATGGGGCTTTAATATCTACTTAATGGTGTAGGAATAATTTATGGCTGCACCTTCTATGATTAAATATAAACCTTTCATTTCTTGAACATACAGATTCGACTGAGTGTTTTTTCTTCATTGTCTGATTCAACAGTGAACAAATTACTTCAAGTTAGGCTTGAAATATCAAAAGGATTTTCATTTATAACTCTGTAAGAGTTCTTATTTCACTGCTTATGTTTTTCCCTTTTATCTGATATAAACTAAGTTCTATTATATGCAGTGTTGGCTTTTCACGAATACACTCCTAAAAGTAATGTTATTTTAAAGTTTTCTTTGTTATATCAGGGAGTGGATTTTCTCAAATAAATGAAAATAAAATCAGTTTAAATCTTCTAAGGAGAAGAACATTCCATGGCTTAATTCATGGAACTGAAAAATTACACAGCTGTTGAGTTTTAAGATTAAGAGACCTATGCAAAAATCAACAGAGTTCTAGATAACAAGAGTGCATTACTTTTGATGAAATAGTTACATGAATATTCCCATATGTTTAAACACTTTACCTCACCTGAGTATAATAATCTAGTGGTATATGTTATCTTCCAGTAAAATGCTTATCAACAATACAAAATCTGTTTTCAATCCAAGATGAGTGAAATCCGTTTAAATACTGCCTTTTTGTTGCTCAAACAAATTAACTTTGGATATATGAATTATCTCCCTTTAATGATCACAAATCAACAGCATTGTTATAAAGATAATGTTGATATATTATTCAAGAATTTAAGTGTTTATCTATTATGGATAAATTTATACACTGGACTTGTAGATTGTCACATATTTCAATTTCAAGAATTTCAGTTTTCAAAACAGGTTAGCCAACCCACACTGCTAGGAGACTGTTAGAATACAATCTTTCTACCCCTTATTTAGTCTTGAGCCAGACTGAAAATACTGACCATTTTTATAACTTGACCCCTCTTTATCATCTCTATATCTATGAAATGATATTAATAAATATATATTTTAAATCAAACAATTCCTATTTTTAAAAAACCTGTTTTGATAGACTCTCTCTCGATATAACACTGACCAATAACACTGACCAATAGCAGGTGAAATCACAAAAATTTGCAACTATAATTACAAGATATAATGTACCTAATTTCTAAATGAAAAAGAAAACTGGTTTCACCTGTGCAAGTCTACAGACACTGCAGGTGACATTTAACATGTTTGCTCAGACAGAATAATATACTCCTTCAAATGGTTTGATTTAGTTTTCAGAACATCTAAGCCTGTAAGGTGGTTGCCATTTTGAAAACAATTAAAAATCTAGTCAGCAAATGAAAAAGTCAGTAAGTAGAAGATTCACTCAATCCAGAAGACTCACTTGGTGCTGCAGTGACTTCAACGAAATACTGCTGACCAGTTCCATACAACCATCAGATACAGATGTCAAAGACACCTGCCATGATTTGACTTGATTGAAAGAGATGGGAGATAACAAAAATAACCCTGCTTCAGAAACCACAGCAACTTGAGCAACAAAAATGTACATGGGACTGACTTCACAAGACACTGTGTCTTGAGTGAATGCTGTTTTTCTACAGCTTTTATTGGTATGAAGCATCTGATAAAGAACCGGATCTTGACCTTTTGCAGAGAGGCCCGTATCTAACTAAACATGCCAAACTGTGCTGATGCTAAAAGGAAAAACCCAGATTTAACTGGTGTTGACAAATATATCTGCATGCAATCTAATGCATCTTTTGTGTTTGTGAAATCTGAACATTTCTATAGAAAATTTTCATAGAGTTTTATTAAATATCTATTTTCTGTGTAATTTATCGTTGTTCAAAGATAAAAGTTTAGCGTTTTTACTTACCCTATTTACATTTTTATTCATCTATCATTCTTGGTATTCTTAAAAACCATATTACACTATCTAAACACATTATATATGACGATAAATATTCGCACTTACCGGAGTCGAAGCGTCCAAGATGTTTTGCTTGTCGGCCTGCTGTTTTATGATGGATATGTGCATAAACCCAAGCTAGACAGTTCATCATTTCGTCAGCTGCATCCTTTAAGTTTGGTCTAAGAAAATTACATTCTCCAACATTTGTTTATTTTATGCTGCTTGGTACGAATTGTCTAGTGGCGGTCTGCATGCTGATTGGTCGAGCTGGGGACTCTGATTGAGAACGAGGCCAACGGCGATGATTGGTGTGTTGGTCGTGTTTTTGGTCAATAAAAACGATCTGGGACATTGGCTGGGTGTCCAGCTGGACACTCGAACTCTCTGCCGCAGAGCAGAGCAGAGCAGAGCAGAGCAGAGCAGAGCAGAGCAGAGCCGAGCCGAGCCCAGCCCAGCCCAGCCCAGCCCAGCCCGGATGAGGCTCCGCCAAAGGGCAGAGTCTCGTTCGGGGAGGTAGACTGACACTGAACACGTTTATATGTGTTCGAATAGGAAATATTTTTGGCCGAGCCTACGGGCTCTGAGAGCCCACGTTAAACCCGGCCTTTTTCTACATGCAACCTTCGTGGGGGGTTGCTGAATATTGCAGCTGGGACCATGGTGACGTGCACTGTTATAGAGTTTCGACGACTCTGTTTATTTTTGCCTGGAAGCTGGACGCTAGCTTCTTTAATGCAGCCAAATAGATATCCACAGTTTCACCTTGCTGTAAATTGCTCATATGCAGTACAAGGGTCAACAGCAAACACATTGTAAAGTATGGCTTTGATTCTAGCCGGATCTTCTTTTTCCTTGTCACTTAGTTGCTGATACACCGCAAAAGCGCCGTCCGTCAACCCGCAACCGTAATGGAATCACCTTCTCAATGTACTTCACTCCGCACAGATGACAAATCAATTCGACCTTCTCCACCCATTCCAAAACAGAGGTAGTACCATCGAACTCTGGGATTAGCTTTAGGTTGAATTTGTCTCCCATTTTGCCGAAATAGCTTGTTGTCGTTCAGTGTGTTCTTCCCACGTTTCGGTAGACACTGGTAATTACACCACTCCTAGCAGTAGGTTCAAAGCTAGTGTCCAGATTCCAGACAAAAATAAACAGAGTGGTAACTTAATACGAAACTCTATAACATAGATATATTTAAAGATATTTTTGAATGTACAAAATTTTATCACAGAAATAAAAGTGTGAAGCTTGATATTACCAGACATATTAAAAACGGGCGAAGCAACCGGTTTCGCTCCCACTCTTCAGGCTTCCAACGGGAGATTTCATTTAAATTAAAAAACACAGAAAATGTACAATGAAAAAGAAATCTGGAGTAGGAGAAAAATAATGAGCAAAAGAGTCCCAACAAACGCTGTTTACACAAGGAAGGCTTGCGGGACCCGATGTAAGTGCCTCCAGCACCTTAAGGTGAAATAAAGAGTGTGACCGGGACAACACAGTGAACCGGTCAACACTAAAATTAGTTGCACACCCTCTGCTTTTTAACAGGTGCTTGCATATGGCGGAACCGTAGGTGTTTGGGACGAGTTCATTCAACGGCAAGGTATGATTCCTGATTTTGGTAGGAACGTGCTGTTTAATTCTCATGTCCAGGCATTATGTCGTCCTCCCTATGTAGTCAGCCACGCAACTACAACCATATTTATAAATTACAGAATTAATTTGATGAGGAGGGAGAACGTCTTTACACACTGAACGAATCATAGGCTGGGTTTGAAAAACTATACGAACCTCAGCAGAGAAAAAACAGTGATGAACGCTTGATGAAATTTTTCTAACTATACTTTCACATTTGGTTCCAATCGAAGGCAATCTCAGATAAACTGTTCACTTTTTAACAACACAGAGTTTGACATTTCTAAACTCCTCAATTTTTTTGCGGACGACTGAATGAACAGTGTCAGGTGGATAACCTAAAGCGCATAGAATATCCTTGAAGGACTTTGAACAGATCTTTAATGCCCTATGAAGGAGGGTTCTGATAATGTTTATCTTACGTTTTGTGGGGCAAAAGGAGTCCCAACGCGTGTACAATCCCGCAAAAGTTGGTTTCCTGTAAACCTAGGTAAGAAAATTTGTTGGTGTTCGATGTATTAATACATCCAAGAAGGCCAATTGACAATTGGATTCCTTCTCAACAGTGAACCTTAGTGCTGGATGGATACCATTTAGAAAAGAAAGGACAAAGTGCATTCTTCCGTATTCTTTCTTCGTGAAAGCCAACAAATATGCTAGCAAGTGCTGGACCCAAAAGGGGAACCCATAGCGACCTCGTCAATCTGTCGAAACATGGTGTTGTTGAAACTAAATTCAACAGAAGACGTGGCAAATTTCATCAACTCAACAAATGCTGACTCAGGAATACTTGGTGGAGACAAAGAACTGCGATAAGGCATATCACAGCAAATATCAATAGTTTTCATAAGAGGGACACAAGTGTAGAGAGAACAGATGTCGACGTTAACACATGAACTTGCCTGAAGAAGACAAATTTTAGATACAGTCAACAAAGGAAAATGAATCCTTTATGCAAAATCCACTAAAGCCCTTCAAGCGTTGAGAGCCATTGGGCTACCTTGTGTTGGGCTGAACCAACCATTGATAAAATTGGTCTTAATTATTTTAAGACATTTTTATGTTTATACATTCTTTTTATAGAGCCAAATATTTAATTAAATGCCCCGTTTTATAATAAACAGTATTAAACAACATTTACCGGCCGGATTTGTTTGAGAAATTTTCATAGAAAATTTTCGTCCTTCGACAGGAATCAAACCTGTAACCTATACAAAAAACATTATATAGCCTGACGTGACTTAATCGTTTCGGCCACATAATTGTCGGACTTTGTCCATTTCATAATGTGTGAAATATATATATATATATATACTTACATATACATATATACATATACTTACATATACACACTTACACGTACATATATATATATATATATATATATATATATATATATATATATATACACACACATATATATACACACATATATATACTTACACGTACATATGTGTATATATGCATATACATACTTACACGTACATATATATATATATATATACACACACACATATATATACTTATACATATATATAATTATATATATATATATATACTTACACAAATATATATATATATATATATATATATATATATATATACACACTTACACATATACACATTTTATATATCTCTACACACGTACTTGTATGCAAAAGTATTTGACCCTTAGATTATTTTCCTATTCTGAATTTGATTAATATATTTTTTCTACTCAATTAGCTTTAGTAAACCAATTTAATATGTGAACTGATAATAAATAAGAGAAAAATATAAATTATTCTAGTTTCAAAATCAGCACTAATAAGTTTTGCATAAGTATTCAACCCCAAAATGAAAAATAAATTTGGCAGTAAATTAGATTATCACAGCACCAAAAACGGATTCATTGCTAATACCCACTGCATGCTGTAATGCTTAACTTCACTTGCAAAGGTCTATTCTACAAATTAAACATTCACTTTTTAAATCATGGTGAAAACCAACAACCATTCAGAGAAAATGAAAAAGAAATCGATTGAGTTTTATCAATCTAGTGAAGGTGATAGCAAAAATTTTAAATTTTTTGACTTATCCTATTCCATTGTCTCATTTGTGAAAATAAATGGAAAGAAATTGGTGCTGTTATACTCTACTTCAAACTAGACCACTTTCTGATTCACTCTACATCAGAACCTGCTGACCAGATGTGAATGCTAATAAAGCAAAACTAAAATTAACTCTCCCTCTGTGCAGAGGCTCTGCACATCACATCCAGCTCACAAATCAAATCCCTTCTCAAAGAAAAAAGTAAAACAATATAAAAGGATCCAATCATGAATATAGCCACTAAAACAAAAGCATGGCAAAAATGCTGTCTCATCACCCCCCCCCCCCGTCTGATTTTAAGGACACTGCAGTCAGTGGCAGGTGAGCAGCAGGCTGTCACTGATTTATCGGTGACCTCAGTCAAACAAACTGACATAAACATCAACTTCGGATCCTACCAACTCTCCCCATCCTCCAGGTCACTTCCCTCATCTGTAAAGACATATTCTACCTTGATCATCTACATTGTCAATGCAAATAATTTTATTTTAAAAATTCTCGTCTTCTATTTTTTCCACCACTACGGTGGTACTTTGTTATTTCATTTGTTCTCTTGTGCAAACATACATGTTTATAACAGTTCCATATAAACAATTGCAAGAATTAGTTGTCCAAGGAATATTTGACATGACTAAAAACAAAAAGAGTATTTTTATTCAAACAAAAAGTGAATATAGAAACTATCCAGGCATATCTAAAGAATATTGGAATAGATATACACATCTCAACAATTTGCAGAACATAGATTTCAAATATAAGTTGAATGTAAAATACCACAACTAAAGGAAACAAAAATATTAGCCATTTCTTTATGAGGAAGCCTTTAGTATTCATTGGACATGTAGCCAATGTTTGTTGAAATTTATGAAATTTTTCTCTTAAAATAGTCTCAGGAAAATAGGTTAGTCAAGTCTACCAACTGTTATTTCTCTTTCTAGTATTGATAGGGATTTCCCTCCTAACCTTTTGTTTGATGTACTGTGGAATATCAACATCTTGATTATGTCATCGTTTTGTCTTTGAGTTACATCTAATAACTATTTTAGTTGAAAGTACTCAGTGTGTAGTTTCTCTTATTTGATACAGTTCTTTTTAATTCTGTAGTGCTAGTCCATGAAGTTTTAAAAAAGATGTTTCTCACATACAAGATAAAAATGTATGATCCATCATTGAATCCTGGTGGGGGATGAATCATTTTATGGGGTTGACTTGGTACAGTAGATACCGTGAAACTCACTAGGATTGAGATAAGAATGGATTTGCTAAAATATCAGCCCGTTCTTTCAAAACATATTTTACTCTTTGCTATCCAGCTTAGATTAGGTTGGCAACTCATCTTCAAAAAGACAATGGCCTTAAATATAGTTTAAAAGCATTTCAGAATGTTTTAAAAGGATATAAGGTTATGGTAATGAAGAAGCCTTTCCAATCACCTGACCTAAATCCAGTTGAATATTTGTGGCATGAATTGAAAATTTAATCAATGGAAACCATCAAATCTGAATGATTAAGAATGATACTGTATAGAAGAATAGGAATAATATCAGTTGGGAGATGCAAAAGCCTTATTGAAGGCCATGGAAAATACCTATTAGCTAAGATCAAAGTGAATGGATTAAGAAAAATAATCTTGGTACTGGATACTTTTGTGAACAACTGTATAGATAGAGGATTAATGTAAATCCTAAATATATACTTGTAGGTAATCAATATTTGGTTAATAGATTTAAAAATATGATTGATTTTGATATTTTTAGATTTTGAAATGGAGGTATATAATATATAAAGTATCAAACTTATTTGTTAATTAAATATTGATCATCTTAATGTTTTCCATTGTATTACAAATTAGAAAAATGGGACACATTCATTATATACACAGACCTGTCATGAGCATGCATTGAATTTTTTGTCATGGAGCTCTGTAATTAAGTTTTAAGTTTCTTTTCATTCATTCCAATATTTTTATTAATTGCAATATTGAATGAATATCAAAGAAATATATATAATTATTTCTATTTCCTTACAAAATGAATGCCTGCTTTTAAGCATTTATAGCATGCATGACATATATATTACGGTGGAGTAATGGATAACGGCTTGGATTGAGGAATCGGAGAGCCGAGTTCGAATTCCAGTGGATTCCATTACATTCACTTACGTGCTAATACCCTTGGGAAAGGTGTGAATCCTCTTCTTCTCCCTCCAACTATGGGTAAATAGCAGGACAGACTGGATTCTATAGCCTTGGATGGCAACTGGTCTAGGAGAAGGACAACTCTGAATTCAAAACCTGCGGAGGGTCGTTTGGGGACCTTGTGGCATCCGTTGCACCAGGTCCCTGTATTCGTCCCTCCAAAAAGTGTGGATGGCCCTGCACAAAGCCTTCACCACTATAATCAAATCCTGTGTGGCTGTCGGGCTTTCAGTTTCTGGGAACTGATCTGTCTGACCCTCATACGTCGAGTTCGACGGGAGAGCGATAATACATATACATATGAATAAGGAACTCTTACTACCTGAGGATTATGAGACAACAGATTCAAAATCTAAATGTTCAAATGAAACTAAGATGTGGAAAGCAGGAATATTTTGTGTTTATATTTACTTATATTTTATATTGGCTCTATTTTGTATATTTTACATTGAGAACTGTTTGTATAGCGTCCATGTTTGACTTTATTATACAATATATATATATATATATATATATGTATGTACGTATGTGCTTGTATGTACATATTATGTGTATGGTTCAGATAAACTTTATAGAGTTTAAAGAATAAAACCATTGCTGCAAACAATACATTTTTGATAATCGGTATATGATTAACAAAACTTATTGTTAGATTAGTTTGGTCAACCTACTCAGTAGTAATGGGAAACCTGTGGTCAATCAGATTTCTGCTACGTCAAGTTTGTTGATTATTAACCTTTAAGCCCTTGGTGGGTTATTTAATAATTAATTTTTGTGAGGGGCACTCAGTGAACATTGAACTCACTACTCAGTAGTAATGGTAAATCAGATTCTCCAAACATTATTCTATGCCAAGGAACCTTCTGATGTTCATTTGCAATATCTATCCTCAGAATTGCATTCATCATTTAATGTTTGTCTTTTATATCAGATTTACTTTACTTTTATATTCTTCATCATACTAGACTGGTAATGATTAAATAACAAAGAATTATACAGATTACTTCTTAAAAACAAATGAAATACCAGTCTTAATCAGTTACACCACACATAGCTTGGACAGATAGTTATACAGTCCATATATTTTATGTACAGATAGTTATACAGTCCATATATTTTATGTACAGATAGTTATACAGTCCATATATTTTATGTACAGATAGTTATACAGTCCATATATTTTATGTACAGATAGTTATACAGTCCATATATTTTATGTACAGATAGTTATACAGTCCATATATTTTATGTACAGATAGTTATACAGCCCATAGCATGCATGTTCCTGCTCAAACCTATAACAATTCCAACAAAAGAAGTTTCAAAGTAAATTTTATCATTTCTTATAAAACCATTGTTTTATTTTTTGATCATTTTGGAATATCCCAAGGCCAGTTAAATAAAGTGATACCATTATTCAACTCTTAAAATATATTCATCAATTATAATAGCATCATCAAGTATGAAATACTGGGGTCCTTTCAGTGATATTATTAACATTCATTGGTAATTTAAAAAAAAATTCACATCAATAATTCAAAACAACTTCTCTGTAGCTGAATAATATATGTTAAATAATGTTTGCTATATTGATTAGAAAAACAAGGAGTGGGTGGATGCAGTATATTTACAAAATTTATTCCAAACAATCATACCACAGTTGGAGTTGAACTTGGTTCAAATATCACTTTATTTAAAAATAATAAAGTATATGATGCACTAGTTTTCCTTTCCTCTTTTACACACCCTTACACACACACACACATATATATATATATATATATATATATGTGTGTGTGTGTGTGTTTGTATACTTATACACATTTATGAATATATTGATATTAACTTAAATACTATGTGAATGCATATGTTAAGGAAATATTTTTCTTCTTTCTTTTTCTGATTTAAAATCAATGAATTTAATCAATTGTAACAATAATAGATAAAAAGTTGAAAGCACTAATCAATTCAAGAAGTTTCTGAAACACTCCTCAAAGTATGCAAACATCTGAGATGAATTTTCACAGCTAAAAATATTCCTCTTTTAATCAAGAACATTTTAGAGGCATGATGTAGATTTGCCTCCTGTTTGAAGCCTCCAGATTTGGCATGTCTTAAGCAATATTTCATAATTGTAGGTATCATGCAGTGGCAGAGCATTGTAATAAGTTATGAGGTCTATGTTTTAATTCCCAATTTATCAAAGATCTGTTGAGAGGAGACAGGAAATGATAGATCAACTGTTTAATATCAAAGATGCAGTTCACTTTCATGAAGCTCATTTAGTAAAGTCAACATGTAAATTAGTAAAATGAAAATATGTTTTCCATTAAGTACTCTCAACATGTGAGTTTATGTCAGTGCTTATACAATGTTCCCGAGAATAGTTAAAATTAAACTTTTTTCTGATACAGTTATCTCCCTTTGCTGCTTCTTAAATTATTTTGAGCTGCTGAAAATCTTTCCCCTCCTTTTGAGCCACTCAAGATCTCTCAGCCAATTTAATGCTGATCAAGATCTCTCAGCCAATTTAATGCTGATCAAGATCTCTCCACTAATCTCATGCTGTTCAAGATCTCTCCACTAATCTCATGCTGTTCAAGATCTCTCCACTAATCTCATGCTGTTCAAAATCTCTCTACCAATCACACACTTCTTCTACCAATCTCAAGTTATTAAAAATCTTTCTACTCATCTCGAGCTGCTTGAAATTTTATTTGTTTTTTTTTAATCATTTCAGTCCAAGCACGGCATGAGCACCACAAGTACACAGGGGGTTACAGAGAGTGAAAGTGAGAGAAAAGACAGGGTATAGGGGGTTTGAGGAAAGGATAAAAGATGAACAGGGTTCAAGAAGACAGAAGATGATGATTGACATTGCATTTAAATTTTTGAATATTGTAGTTATCAGGGAAGCAAGTAAGTGGAAGAGAGTTCCACTGGCGGGAAGTGCAAGTAAAGAAACGGTTGGAGTAGAAGTGGTGGTTACATTTAACTATTTCAACAGTAAAAGGGTGGGATCTAGAGGCTAATCTAGTAGTACACTTAAATTCATATAGTCGGGGCACCGGGGAAAAAGCTCGTCAGAGTAATTGCCATGGAAATATTTGTAGAAAAGACAGAGGGAAACCACAACACGTCTGTGAGAATGTGATTGAAGTCAAGATGCCAAGTCAGAATTGATTACATTGTAGATCTTTCTTTGGATTATGTCAAGAACCTCGAAATGAAGAGCAGGGGCACCAGATCCGATATGGTAACAATATTCAATGCATGAATAAATGGTAGATTTTTAAATGTGCAAGATGGACTCTGACAAGAAAAACATTCTGGTACAGCACAATGAACCAAATTTCCTTGTAGTAGATGCAGCTATTGATTCAATGTAATTGTTCCACATTGTCAGTTGAAAACATGAGGCCAAGAAGGCACAAGATGCTTTCCAAGAGTCGAGCATCATGAAATGAATCCCAATCTACTTGTTGGTAAGAGGTTCTTGGCTGGTGGGGGAGTGGAAGGAGATGTTCACAGACACAACCACATGATCAGTGTTACCAAGAGGGCAGAGTTGCAGAGTATGACAAGTTAAAGATAGAGGTAAAAAAGTGTTTGAGAAGAGAAGCATGTCCATCAGGATTACTGGGGAAATGCATGGGGAAGTCAACCACTTGCATGAGAGATTGAGTGATTGATAAGTTAAGGGTTTGGATGCCAGCAAGGTCAATGATAGTGTGTTTAAACTACCTCTGTAGTTTAATAAGTCACTGAACATGGATATGTTTGCAAACGGGTGTAGAGAGATGGCCTTGTTTATATTATTGGAAATGCTATCTAGGAAACAACAGTCTTGAGAGACAGTGGAACAGTAGAGAAAGAAGAGATAGCTGACTGAGTTAAGTAGAGAGAAATGGAGAGATATGTATAAATGGTCTGGAGATTCAAGAGAGAGTTCCCTAGCCAGCCAGAGATGTTCGCAGACATAAACTCTCATGTCAATACATGTGGTCCTTAGAGTACTTTCTAAGGCGAGGAAGATAGCCAAGAATTGAGAAATCAGAGGTGGGGATTGAAGACTTGAGATTAGTTTTGTATAGAGCTAGTATGTCTGGAGAGGAATGATTCCACACTGCAGAAGTTGGTATGAATACCACAAATATAGGAGAAACAAAGGTTAAGCAGGTGTTTTTTGTTGAGCTAGTTTAGGTTTATATCTTTGGTTGTTTATAGTCATGATGTGTTATATTGGTAAGGAAAGGTCTAGGGTAGTAGTAGCAGTTGGTCATCTAATGTAACATGTGCCAGACAGGAAGGGAACTGGTGCAGACTGCAACATAGTGTGGCCTTGGGTTTGCCCACCAGAAGTGCTTGTAGGGATACCCTTCCATGCATGACATGACACTGTATGGACCGCAATGTTATGCATCTGTTGATTAGAGCAGCCTCTCAAGACATTTTGATGTCCAGATCAGTATACACATCTAAGATGGTTGCACTCAAAATATTTCAGTCATTATTCCCTCTGGCCTTCTTTAAGTATCTGTCTTCAGATTTCTATCTACAATGTCTGACATATTGTGAATGTTAATAACCCTGTTAAGCATGCTGGTTTGAATAGCAAAGCATATGATAATGGGAATTTCTTATTGCAGAAATTCTGACAAAAATTGCTTGAAATCCTTGTACTCCCTCAAACTGGTCTAAGTCTGTGTATCCATCTCAAGTTGCTCAGAATTATCTACTCATTTGGGCTGTTTGAAGTCAATGTTCTGATTCAGAATGTTTAAAATGACTCTATAAATCTTGGACTGTTCAAAGTAAATGCACCCAATTTGGGCTGTAGAAGATCTGTGTGCAAATCTTGGTTCTCTCTATCCATTTGAAACTGTTGGTATTTATCATTTGACCATTCTTCTCTTTAGAAAGTAATTACAATTTATCAAATATTTGGTTTATGTTAATGAGCATGCAAACTGCTTACTCAATATTTCATTAGGTCCTATAGATTGGCACCACAGTATCACAAAGAACTTTACCAAAATAATAAAATCCACATCACTTGAACATTTCCAACAGTAGCAATGACAGTATTGGGTAGTACATGTAAGTTGAAGAGCAAATAATATAATCATGCTATTGATATTCCACACTACCAAAAACAAAAGGTTTGGGAGGAAGCCCTCATTAATATTAGAAAGATCAATAACAATAAATTTAAGAAATCTATTCTTCTGAAAAACTATTTTAAGAAAAGGTTTTTATAAATTTCAACTGACAGTAACATTAAATGTTCAGTCAATGATGTTTCCTAGATGAAAATTAATCATTACCATTATGCTTCCAGCTGATAAATGGGGAGAATATCATCAAATTGTTTGATTTGGTCTATTTAATAGCATATCATCTTATGGGTCATTTAATGCCGAAATTTAATTTTCTTGGGAGCTTTGGTAATTTTTTTTTTTTACTATTAAAATCTACTGCTGGAAATTCTTTTTACTATTAAAATATATTTTTATACTTTCATAGTGTTTTGACCCCACTAGTTCACTATTTTGCCCATAGCTGGGATTCTGACATGTGCTACCACCCCTGGATCTGGGAACAACAGGATTTAAGAGGTGGTTCCATGCTCCTCAAAACTTCCCAATCAGACACTTTATTGCTGGATGTAGTTTATTGTCATAGGCAGAATAAAATAATATGTTTTGAAATATGTGATACTTACTTGAATCCAAATAGATAAGTACAACTTATATGCATACATACCTGGAAAAAAAAAGAAAGAAATGTCATTTATATAAATTTAGAGTGATTAAAATTAGTTAGAATACATTTGTTTTTGCTTTCATCTCATAATATTCAGAAGAAAAACTGACTATTTCCCTGTTTACGGTCTTCATCTGTTATTTCAAGTTCTGAGGTGAGTGTTGTCATTGTTTTGCATATTATTTAGATGAGCATCTTCACTTTTATTGTTCTGGACAATCTCATCATAGATGGAGAGATTCAAGGCAGAAGGATATGAAGAATACCATGAACTATATATGTGAGTAACAAGGATGTTTTATGCCAGATGCAAAAATTTAATATCTATGTATGTATGTATAATCATGTATTTGGGCAGCAACCCCTCTTTTATACAAGTTTTATTTAGTACAACTGACAGGATACTACAATTAAGCTTTTTATTCAATTTGTCTTGCATTCATACAAGGACTTACTTTTCTGGACATAAAGTGTTTAAAAACACTGTCCAAATGTTCTATATAGTTGAGCACTTTTGGCTAATCTAATAGCCATTATCAAGGATAGTTTTTACTTTTAACTGAATGTATAGATTTTTATATATGTGATGGGATTGTTTTTTTTTGTTGTTTTTTTTCCAAACACAGCAAGTTGTGTCCATGCTCAGTGTTGATATTACTGAGTGTTGGCTTTTTCTTTTTCTTTTATTATCAATGCTTCATTAAAGCTGTTTTTTTTTACATACTTTATGTCCAAAAAGAATAACACTTGTGTGAATGCAAGAAAAATTGAACTAAAAGCTTAATCATAGTATCTTGTCAGTCATCTTTAATGAAACTTTTATAAATATATATTTATACATATATATTGTTGGCAACTGTTTATCTTGTGAGATAATAGTAATACTTTAGTTGGTTAGAATAAATCCAAGAACATCATCTAAAATAACTCAGTAATTCAATTCTTGAATGACAATCTTGTCCACAGATAATGCATACAGAACTGGGGTGTTGCGTATTAACATTGTCTTTGCACCTGGCATTTTATTCTATCCACCATCTGTTGATTATGCTTGTCCTTGCCACTCTTATTTGCTTCTTGGCTAGCCTGTTGCCAGTTGCTGTGGTCACCTTTAAGTTGCTTCCATGGCACAACCAGCATAGTCACTGCTGACAGAATTGGAAATGTAAGCTTAAGAATCTCATTCTCTCTATCATGGTAGTTATTTTGTCTTAACCAAGTGAGACCAAAAATGAGTCATAGCCAATGCAAATGGAAGAATTCCAAGCAGTTCTCCTGTCTGCTATAAGTCATCCAATGTTCACTGCTATATATATATATATATATATATAACACATTCTTTCTCACACATATACCTTTTTTTAATCAGTATCACTCCATGAAAGGCAGTAAAGCCACTAAGACACAAGGGGTTACTATGGGTGGACAAATTAGGAACAGAAACATTAATAAAGAAACATTAATAAAGAGTAATCAGAAGGACAGTAGATAGTAATTGACATTGGATTAAAATTTTGTAGATTAAATTTGGCGGGAATGCATGGAGCTGTGAGTAAGTTCCACAAGTGAAAGTGTGAGTAAAGAAACTGTTAGCATAGAAGTTATGGTTACATCCAATCAGCTCAACTGTAAATTGATGAGATCTTGATGCTAGTGTAGTACTGAGCTTAAATTCATAGTCTAGGTACCATAGAAAAGTGCTCATCTGAACAATTACCATGAAAGTATTTATAGAAAAGGCACAGAGAGGCAACCTTACAGTGGTGGAAAAGTGGCTGAAGCCTAGCTGCCAGAGCAGGACCAATAATATTGCTGATTCTTCTTTGGATTTTATCAAAGAGCTCAAGTTAAATAGCAGGTGCACTGGATCATATGTGACAGCAATATTCTAAGCATGGGTGAATGGTAGACTTATAGATATATAAGATAGATTCTGGAGAGAAAAATTGTCTTGTATGACACAGTGAGGCAACCTTCTTATCAACTAACCTAGCAATGAATTCAATATATTCTTTCCACTTCATGTCAACTGAGAATGTTAACCCAGGAACGGGCAAGGAGTCACTCTCCTGGAGGTTAGCATCAGTCATGCTGATGGAAGGCAGAGAGATATCTCGCAGATGATTAAGGGAGAGAAGTTTAATTTTAGAGGCATTTAAATCAACAAGCCCTCTCTTGCCCCAGTTAAAGATAAACAAGGTTATTTTGGACATCAGATGTCATTTTGATCTTATCGAACTGATCAGCCCTAATATCGAGGCAGGAATAAATGGTTGGGTCATCAGGCTAGAGGTCAAGTTGAGAGCTGATATCTCATGAAATGAAAGAGAGTAGGACCAAGAATGGAACGTTGGGTGACATCTGTATTCATACAAAAGGATCTAAGTGTGTGGTTGCTCAGGATAACTTTGATTTTGTGATTTGATAGGTAAGACGGGATCAGTTCAAAAATGTGTCTGGAGACACCATAACTTTTCAGCTTGTGGAGAAGACCTGTATGCCAAACTCTGTCAATGGCTTTCAAGATGTCCAATGCTACAGCCCAGACTTCATTGTTTTTATCTAGCACATGATACCTAGGTTGATGTATAAAGAAGCTAATTCTTGACACAGACTGTAAAGACAAGCCAACCCAATTTGTGCCAATGAATATCCTGTATAAGTAGATCTGCCATTGATGAGACTGTGATTATATTTTCATTTTTGTTGGTTTGATCCAGCCTTTACACCTCATCATCTTGCTTGGTTAGTTCTATAGATAGACTTTTGTCTGTTTTCTATTCGATCTACTAAATATCTTTCTTTAAAGAATTTCTGCTTTCATCCTTTTATATAGTTCAGACTGTCAAAAGAGGCATTTCTGCTTGCATAATACAACAGTCATTCTTTGTTAGGAACTGTGGGGATCATCTCAAGTTGCCTAATGTAACTATCTCATTCACTCCTTCTTACCCCCTACTCTCTCTCTCTCTATACACACACATACATACACACACCCACACACACACACACATATATATATATATATATATATATATATATATATATATATATATATATATATATATATATATATATATATATATATATAAAATATAGGTCACTCCCATTGGGAAAAGCTAACCAAAGTATTAATAAACAGAAAAAAATTCAATAGATACAAAGAAAAAAGTACTGAATTTTGACATATCAGTCCTCCTATATGGCCATGAATGCTATACAATCTCCTCACAGATGAAAAAGGGATGTGAAGCAACAGAAATGCGGTTTTACAGAAGGATGCTAAGAATACCATGGACTGAACATATAAGTAATGACAAAATTTCAGAGAAAATAGAAACAAAATAGATACTCATACTTAACATTAGAAAGAGAGATTTGAAATTTCTTGGAAAGAGTGTTTGAAAAATTTGATACTCACAGGATAGATTGCAGTCAAGAATGACAAAAGTAAACCAACCATAACATACCTAGTGAGCTTGAATAAATGAATGGTGAAACAAGGTTTAGGAAAGATGACAAAATTTATGAAGGACACAAAATTATTATTATATTACTGTTCTGTCAAGTGACATTGAGCATTCAATTTGTTTTATAATTTTAAACTTTTTACCTTATTTTTACTGTAAGTTCATCTGTGCACACAAACACACACACACACATATATATTAGACATGTTTGAAAAATTTGATGTGTATCAGTGAACTGGAATCACTGGAAAAATAATTTTATTTTACAAGTGTGCACTTGTAACATCCTTGATAATAATTTGAACCTGGAAAATGTTCTATTATTAAAAGATGAATATAACAGATTTAGACATAGATGCACTGAAAGCGCCTTGATCTACAAGTCCCCTATGATTAATACATAACTGGGTTATTCCAGTTTATTGCTTGTTCATTCTAAATTAGAATTGAAACAATGTAGGACACATAAAACTTTAAAATAATAAATAAATAAAAATAGAGTTAAAATCTAATTAAAGCAAAAATGAAGTATTCTGCCACTTAATGTGAATCAAATTTTGTCTGTCTAATGTAGATTTTATTCCTCTGAGATAATTTTTTTTCTGATGATGATGTCTCATCAGTGAAACATTGTCAAAGTAAAAGATTTTCAAATTGTCTTTCATATATATATTTGAAAATTTGAATAATTCAAGAGACTACAAAATAAAGAGATAATAAAAGTGTTCAATGTGTAAGAGAGTCATCTAAGATTGTATTAAGAGAAATAGTTTGGTGTCTTACTTGCCAGCACATTTTCCCCTATGGCTCTTCAGGCCTGTGTGATCCTTTTGGCAGTTACAAGCATGAGAAGCAATTGGCAAAAAGTCCACCTGCAAGTAAGTCAACAAGCTATTTCTTTTAACATAATCTCTCTCTCTCTTATATATATATATATATATATATATATATATATATATATATATATATATATGTGTGTGTGTGTATGTATGTAAATCAGTGTCAGCCCAAGCAAAGCAGTACAGCCACTAAGACACAGGGGTTACAGGGTCTGGTAGAATTAGGAACAGAAACATTAGTAATGAGGAGAAAGAGAAAAGATCCACCAGGAGGTTAGTGGATAGTGACTGACACTGCACTGAAATTCTTGAAGATTAAAGTTGGCTGGAAAGCATGTAGCTGGAAGGGAGTTCCACAAGTGTGAGAAAAGAAACT
The DNA here is from genome assembly GCA_964036315.1 of Acanthosepion esculentum. Taxonomy (NCBI): domain Eukaryota; kingdom Metazoa; phylum Mollusca; class Cephalopoda; order Sepiida; family Sepiidae; genus Acanthosepion; species Acanthosepion esculentum. The sequence goes on along the minus strand of OZ038475.1, from coordinate 27,832,757 downwards.
GGTAGTGTAGAAGTTATGGCTACATCTAGCTAGCTCAACTGTAAATTGATGTGATCTCACTACCAGTCTAATATTGTGCTCAAATTCATACAGTCTAGGGACCATAGCAAAGAGCTCATACAAATAGTTACCATGCAAGTATTTATATAAAATGCACACAGAAGCAACCTTATGGAAGTGGGCAAGTGACTAAACCTGAGCCACCAGATCAGGACCAATAATATTGCTGATTCTTCTTTGTTTCTTATTAAGGAGCTCCAGATAAATTGCAGGTGCACTGGACCATATATGATAGCATGGGTGAATGGTAGACTTATAGATATGCAAGATAGATTCAAGAGAGAAGAACTGTCTCACCCAATGCAGTGAACAGACTTTCTTAGCAGCAATTACATAAAAACAAAAATTAATTACATAAAAAAATGAGTAACAACAACATTAACACACTTTTGTATCATAGGCTCAAAAATTACATCACTTAGCATATTCCATAGTTTACCTTTGCATTTCACACAAAGTTTTTAGAATAATTTAGAACATTCTCCAATTCAAAATTTGAAAACTTATTTTATTTTTCTCCATGCTACTTCATTAAATACAAGTTATGAAATAAAAATTTTACACTTGCCTTGATAAAGTTACTTTGGCATCATATAATGGTTAGTAAGCTTGTCAAAATTTTATTACCAACAACTTTGCGTTTTGGAATTACTTTTGTACTGCATATTTCTTTAATATTATTTGCACAAATTATTTGCCAGTCACATTGTCAGAGAAGAAATACTATTTCTGATATTGTCAGAATGAAGCACATCATGTAAGATACAATAAAGACATTTATATCTCCAAGAGGCGCTACACAAATGTTTGAAGAAATTGACCATAAAAAATTAACACCCAATTTCTACAGTGTCCTATGAAACATACTCTTAGGATTTGTCTAAATCCTTTCACCATTTAGTACAGATAGCACTTTGTTTTTATCATTTAAACTGGGCAATGTACATTCCTTTCAAAAAAGTTAATCACATTTCTAAACAGTTTTGAATGTTTCAAACATTCTGTATAAACCTCATTTCATTCACAGTAATATACATTAATATGAACTAATATAAAGATAACTTCTTTAAGAATTTTCCAGGCAAAAACTGGAATATACACTTTTGGATATTCTTTATGAATTAAGATGAGTTTAGTACTTGCACAGTTCAATAACAGGCTAGTATTTTAGTTATTACTCAATAGAAGTGGTTCCCAAATTTTTTTCTCTAGGCTGCATTTTCAGATTGAAAATTTACTTGTGCTTCACCAAATGTTATGTGATAAAAAGTATTTTAAAAATAAAAAAATAGAGGGTTACAGAGTGATAATTGTGGATTCAAAGTCAGAACATTATCATTGATAACTCTCTCCTCCAATTTGAGGACCCTAGTTACTATATTCTTAATAGCTAATATAATGCAAAAATATCACAATGATAAAATTGATCAATAATTATTTATAACTATTTATACTGGGACTCATGCATGCAATTACAAGTAACCCATAATAATAATTTAAATTTTGAAATCATATTATTTTTGACATATGAATTTTTTAAAACTGTCTTTTAATCATTCTGTCTCACCTGCCAAACCTCTTCTGCCAAACCTATGTGGCACAACACACCATTTGGGAAACACTGCTCTATAGTGTAGGTACAATATTTCATTTTAAGGTTTATAGACAGAGCTAGAGGCACAGGTGAAAGCAGTAGGTCACCTACCTGACAAGCTTGTGTAAATGGATGGTAAAAAGGGAGATGAAAGGCTTGGCAAAGGGACAAATGTTAATAAAGGCTATGAGATAGGAGCTTGTGGTGACATATGATCACCCACATTCTGAAGGGACGGTCTAGTTAAATATTGAAAGACCTGTGAGAAGCAATTACTTTTTTCTATCTATTCATGGTTTTACAGTTGAAAACCACAATACAATCTAAAATGCAATTTGAAGTAATGAGGATGACAATGTTAACCTAAACTAATAACAGAATTGCTAATTTTTATTTTTTTGTGTTCATTAATCATTTATTTCAAATTTATCATCTTATTTCAAGAAATAATCACCCAAGGGGCAGAATTCATGGCCATTTAAAATTGTAACAAATCTTTCCATTGAAAACAAATAGACCCAAAATTTCTGCATTCAGTGAGCAACAATTTTGCTTCTTTTTTGATTCTGCTTCTTTTTCTAAAATTTTTCCATTCTGTGATAAACAAATCACAATAAATCTGGCCATTAAAGGAAGGGAGACAACTCTTAATTGAAATTGGAAACTATGAGAAGTATTAAAAATAAAAAGAAAGAAAATTCCCAAATGCTGAGTCTATAAATTCCCAGTTTAATTGACTACCATTAATTAAAGGTTTTAAAATCCGATTTAATGGTGTGTGAAAGACATGGACTAGCAATAAAATCCATGAAATATAAAGTTTAAAGAAGAAAAGTGAAAAATATAAAGTAAAAGTTCATCAAGATTAGTCAGTAATAAGGTTAAAGGTGAGAATCAATATGGATTGTGGCCTGGGACTGAAAAGAAAAGTCATGGTTTGATGCAATTGGTCTCAAGAGAAGAAAAAAAAGGAAAAGAGACAGGAAGGGAAAGAGAGATAGAAATTGGAAAAAATTATAAGAAAAAGCTAAAGATATCAAATGATAGCAGAACAACTTATTAGGATAATTAAAAAGAAACTTTGCTGGGAATATGATGAAAAGATTGAGAATCTTTGAAAGATGATGAAGAAAAATGAAAGGAGGAAAAAGACATAAAGAAAAAAAATAAAACAATGGGAAAATGATTTTGAAAACAGAGGACAAGTCAAAAAGTGAAGAGAAAGACTTGTGGATTTGTGGTAAGAAAGGCTGGGAATTGAGTCATGGAAAGAATTAAAAGAAACAAATGTGTAAAAAAATAAAGAAGGTTTGGAAAGTAAGAAGGAAAACATAGAATGACAAATGCTATGGTAATTGAGGAAGATTGGTAAAGTTTATAGTGAAAAAGAAAAATGTCATGAAACAATAAGTGATTCCAAAGTAGAAAAGGAAAAAGATGAAAAGAATGAAGAAGACACTCCTGATCAAAAATTTAAGACCAGTTGAAAAATTTTTTGTAAGAGATTGTTTGTCATGGATACATTATAAACTTTTTCTTACTTAAGGTTACTAATTCTATAATCTAAAAGGTTATGTAGACAAAAAGTTATAATCCAAACAATTTATTCAGAAATGGACATTTTTTATAAAATGAGGCGTTTTACACTTTTTTTTTTAAAGCATTTCACCTCAAGCAAGGCGGGAAGCCACTAGCATGCAAGGCGTTACAGAAGATTTGGAGCGAGAGCAGATAGGAGTGATAGAGGAAAGGAAGTGGAGAAGGATAGTGGATAGATCAAGGCAACTAGAGATGTCGATTGACATTACAGTTGAATAGTTGGAGATTATAGTTGTCAGGGAAACAGGAATAATGAAGGGAGTTCCACAGGTGAGAGGTGCGAGATATTAAGCTATTGGAGTAGAAGAGATGGCTACATTTAACAGTTTCAACAGTGAAAGGGTGGGAGCGGGATGTCAGCCTAGTAGGACGCTTGAATTCATGAAGTCTTGATCAAAATTATAAAACCAGGGGGTATAAACTGTTAGATCTAGGGTAATTCCAATGTTTTTAGTTCAGTTAGAGATTAGCAGTCATTGCGTAAAGGTGTCACCATGCCTAAAGCAAGCAAACTTATCAAAGTTGAGCATGCTCGAATTCTATATTTCCATAATCAAGGTTTGTCACAGCTAAGGTAAATCACAGTAAAACTGTGATTTGCAAATTTCTAAAGGACAGTGCGAATTATGGAAACGCAAAGTCTACTGGTAGGCTCCCCAAAATTTCTCCGGCATTGAGTAGGAGAATAAGACAGGTTGTTGTGAAAGCCAGTGGACTTTCTTCTAGTCAAATTAAGACAGCCACAGATGCTGATTGCAGTCCAGTAACCATCAGACGACACTTACGACAAAAAGGCATGGTAAATAAAAAACGAAAACTGATACCATACATGGGACATTGAGAAGTGGAAGAAAGTCCTGTTTTCTGATGAGAAAAAATTCAATCTAGATGGTCCTGATGGCTTCCAATGATATTGGCATAACAAAAACATGCCTCCTGAAATTTTCTCCACACATCATAGTGGTGGAGGGTCCCTAATGGTATGGGGTGCCTTTTCTTACAGAGGGACGATGGAGCTCCAGGTGGTGCAGGGTTGTCAGACACAGGCTGGTTATGTTAGCATGCTACAAAAAGCATCATTGGTGATGGAGGGCCATCATTTGTATGGGGATGGATGGTTATTCCAACAGGATAATTCTGCAATCCACGCTGCATGCTGGACCTTTACCTTTCTACAAGAAAATGGGGTCCATCTCTTGAGACATTCTGCATGCTCACCGGACTTGAACCCAATTGAAAATGTTTGGGGATGGATGGCAAGAGATGTTTATCGAAATGGCAAAAAATATTGAAAATGAACTTCGTGAAGCTATCTTCAGAAGCTGGAGCAATATTCCTCACAGCATAATGGAAACACTAATTTCTAGCATGCCCCAAAGAATTTTTGAAGTCATCAAAACCAGTGGAGGTAGAACTCATTATTAAATTTGGTTGTTGAATGTTTTTGTACCCTTTTCGTACAATTTCGTAGAATTTTTGTCTCTGGTCTTATAATTTTGACCAAGTGTAAAACGTCTCATTTTATAAAAATGTCACTTTCTCAATAAAATGTTCAGATTATAACTTTTTGTCTACATAACCTTTTAGATTGTAAAATTAGTAACCTTAATAAGAAATGTTTAAAATTTTTCCATGAAAAACAGTCTTTTTAAAAAGTTTTTGAAGTGGTCTTAAATTTTTGATCAGGAGTGTATAACAAGATAGAAAGACATAGAATAAAGTGAACAACATTGAGGAAGGTAAACAGAAATAAAAATTTATCAAGAAAAGGAGAATCAACAAACAAGAAATAGAGAATGTCAAAAAGATATAGAATGTAAATGAAATGAAAATGAAAACCAAGTAGATTTGACTTAGGATAATTTGAATGTGTTTTTCTTTATCATATTGTTTTATGATTTGTTGTATAGCAACAATGCAACATATCATTTAAAGCCCTATATATAATCTAATTTACTATTTATTTATTGGGTTATAATGGTATCTTTGATGTCCAGAACCAGACTATCTTCTTTCTTCCTGACATAAAATAGACTGCGAGAACCCAACTGGATACTCCTACCAAATAAATGAAAGAAAAAGCTACAGTTTAAATGAAAACTTCAGTCTTGTCAGTAACTACTGCTAATATTTTAGCAATGTTTTTCTAAGATGATTTAATTAAATTAAAAAAAAATGTTGACTCAGAGAAAGTTTAAGTTGATGTATCATTATTAATATTGAGAAAGAATTCTTTGAAAGTAAAATTAATAAATACACTTCTTGATTTATAGACTGCAAGCTTTGCTGAAGTATATTTTTTATTTTTGTGTGAAGATGATTTTTCTACAACACTGTTAACATGGCAGAGAGTTGTTATTTAACTCAGATCCTAAATGAACAAAAAAAATTGTACACTTTGGCTGAGGAGGACATACTTAAGTATTCCATTATTTTTGTCTTCTGGACAACACTCATATTATTGTTATCCTTGTTAATGTTTCTTGTGTATTCCATCTGTAGCCATTTCCAGATTAAATTTTATCAACGACTTATCTCAAAATTAAAGTAAGGTAATGAAATGATGGAAAACTTCTCAGGTGATACTGACCTATGGATATATTTGTACATATTTATTGTGTTGTACCCTATCAGGAATCCACTTCTGTAACTCAAATTGAAGTGCTCACTTCGACATTCATAGCTTATATGACAAAACCAAAGTTAAATTTCATCCAGCTCCATGCACCCACAACATATAACATCATTTCTGACCAATCAGAAAAGAGCCATGCAGTCTTGTAAGCCACTGACTGACAACAAAACCATAAAGATATATCTGACCAGGCTGGCATTTGTGACAAACCCCAGAAAAGCTTCAAACTACATGCTTACTCCAGGCGCTTCCATCAACAGTGATATCTTCAGCCAGCACTGAAACCAACAGAGCAGATACTAACTTTCAACTACTAAAATGCAATAATTTGTGGTATATTTCTCTCACAAGTCTAACTTTATTCATTCTGATTTTCTTCATATATCTAACTCTACTACCTTGTGTTATATCCTGAACAAACTCTCATTCTTCCATGACTGATATACAATACCTTGAAATGATCAAACGATGAAACTTTGCAGATCACAGGAAATAAAAAACATTCTTAATTATCTCAACCAAGTTTCATCTCCCTTTGGTGTTTTGTCACTTTAACTTTTTTCTTTGTGAAGGGTAAAGGTTAGTCTTACAACTGCCCAAAACTTTGTTCTAAGTACTCAATCATATCCATGTAAATATATGTAAAATAAATAGAACAATATATTGATTTTAAGGTATAAATCTGAATTACCATTTTTGGGGATGATTTTATATATTAATCTCTCTCTCTCTCTGTCTCTCATATATATATATATATATATATATATATATATATATATATATATTAGAGTTGGGATCAGATACAGATCAAATAGATATTGGAATCTGACAGAATGATAAGATAAAGAACAAATAGAAAATGTTTATCAATCTAACATGTTTTACTTTTATTAAAGCTTCTTTTTCTGCATATCCTATTCACTGATGAAGCTTTAATAAAAGTGAAACATGTTAGATTGATAAATATTTCCTATTCATTCTTTATCTCACACACACACACACACACACACACACATATATATAAAACAGTTGATGTTTCATATTATTAAAAACCAGAGATTTATATTTAATGATCTTTTTT
>OZ038475.1:27673288-27820788 GCA_964036315.1 Acanthosepion esculentum | reverse complement strand
TAACAAAATTGTCCTCTTCCATTTCACTGTCACATTTTCTGTTGTCTGTAAAAACACTTGCAAGATGGTTAAAAATCTGTACTTGTCTAATGAACATTGGTTTATGAATTTCATATGTAATAAATAAAATTAATTATAGAAACCAATATTTTTATTAGGTGCATAAATATCTAATGGCAAAGAACAAACGAAGAGGCACAGAAAGTGGGGAAATTGTACAAGAGGTATAGTGTAGATGAAACAAAAAAAATTCAAGTTAAATACAAACTGACATCCAACAGTTCAAATTTAACTCTACTTAAGATTTGATCAAAATTTGTATTTCTATCAGTCTGCAGAAATTAAATCACATGCCAGTTTTATAATAAGTGGGTGGGATATGTTTTCATGTGATGTTCTAAAGTAATCTAACCCTGTGATTTTTTTAATCATTTCACCCCAGGCATAGTAGTAAAGACCACTAAGAAACGAGGAGTTACTAAGGAAGACTGAAACAGAGAGGACAGTAAAGGAATTGGATTAAAAAAGACAGATGATGATGATTGATATTGCATTAAAATATTGAAAGATTGTAGTTGATAGGAAAGCAAGAAGTCAGAACAGAGTTCCACAAGCAAGAAGTACGGGAGAAGAAACTGTTAATATAGAGCTTACGGTTACACCTAGCAATTTCAATGATGAAATTATGAAACTGAGCTGCCAATCTAGTACTGTGCTTAAATTAAAAATTTAATTATTTAATTAAAAGTCAAGATACTAAAGGAGAAAGGTTATAAGAATTATTATTGGGAAAATATTTATAGAAAATGCACAGAGAAGCTACTTTACAACTATAGGAAAGTGACTGAAGCTGAGATGCCAGGTCAAGACTGATAAGAACATTCTTTAGAATCTATTAAGATTCTTTATTGGAAGCATAAATGCTCTGCTTACAGAACTTTCACCTGAATAATAAATCTTTGAATGTTTCTGCTTCTTCCATTAGTATAACACCTGCAACTCTCTCTCTCTCTCTCTCTCTCTCTCTATATATATATATATATATATATATATATAGAGAGAGAGAGAGAGAGAGAGAGACAAGAAGAGGCAAAAATACCTCCCACATAATGGTAAGACAATAGTGGCAATGGTGTATTCACCTAGCTAATGTCTTAGGTATATGTGGGAGGTATTTCTGCCACATCCCAGATATATAAATAATATTATTTGATAATTAATAGGGATAATTCTAAATAGGATATAAATCCAAAGAGAGCTCAATGTAAGAACAGAGCAAATATAAAAATGATGAAAGTGGACTTAGAAATCCATTGGTGTCTCTCTCTCTCTCTCTCTATATATATATTTTTTTTTTTCCCCCTTCAAAAAATCTCTACCTTCCCTTCTTACTTTTAAAACTCCCTTCTTTTTCTCTACCTTCTACCTGCCTTTATATCGTTTCTTTTTTCCTTTTTCTTTTCCCCCCTTTTTCCTTTTTTTCTTTTTCCCGTTTTCTTGCTTGTGTGTGGATTAATTTTAAATCCATTTATTGTTGTAAAATCTTTTGGTCTGATGAGATGGGCATTTGATCCTGTGAAATAAATTATTACCAATTGATTTCCAAGGACTCTGCTTTCATCATTATATATATATATATATATATATATATATATATATATATATATATATATATATATGACAGGATATGCAGAGACATATTGGTGCTGATAATGAAATTGCTGAGTTTAAATTCCTGTTGATTCTGTTGTTTTGTTTACAAATGTTTAATGACCTTGGAAGAATCATGAATCCACTTTTCCCCAGGTATTGGTTCAATAGTGGGATAGGCTGAACTACACTTCTTTGTATAGCAGCTAGCCTAAAAGAAGGAAAACTCTAAATTCAGATCTGAGGAGAGAGGTATGGAAACTTCATGGCACACTGTTCAACAGTTTCCTTTTGAGGATGCTCCACATGCCAAATAATGATCCCAAAATCCTCTTGAAGGAATGGTACTGGCTGGTGGGATGGCACCCTAGGAATTCAGCTTAATATTAATTTTGAATCCACCCTAGCCTGACCGGGCCAAGAGAGTACGTGTGAATAGTTTAGTGGTTCAGTTTAAAAAACTGTTTGTCTCTGATACACTGAAATCGACAGGTGAGACTGATAGACAGATATAAACAGTGTAAGCATAAAAATCAATACTGCATGATGACTGTCAGTTTCATGCCTCAAATCCTCTTCAGACACATGAAAATCACTCTCTATATTTATAACTGTTTTATCTCTAATACAGAACAAAATATAGCAAAATTTATATGCATGGTTATGGTAATATTGGCTATTTTTTAAAAGAAGGAATTCAGCATTTATTAAGTGAGCAAACAATTTTCTAGGATAATAGGTTTCTCAAGTCCATTAGATGCTATGACTCTTTCCAGTATTGATGGGTTTTCCTTCCTAACCTTTTCTTTGAAGTTGTGTGGACCATCAACATCTTAATTACATTATTATTTTCTCTTCAAGTTACATGTGTTGTCTATTTTAGTTGTTACAGCTGTTGAATATACTCAATTGATATGGTTTTTGTTATTTGATACAATTATTTGTGATTCTATAGTGCCAGTCTACAAGGTTCAAAGAAGGATGGTGGTTGATAAGATCTACAAGCTTTATTCACTTAAAGCCATTTTAACCACTGATCTGAGAAAGTGATAATATACAGCTGACAGTTTAGACATTTTTGAATGTGTTTGATGCCATACATGCCATCTATCCATATATATATGTGTGTGTGTGTGTGTGTGTGTGTGTGTGTGTGTGTGTGTGTGTGTGTGCACACACCAAACAAAACTTTGGTGTCTTTGATTCAGAGATATATGAAATAAGAAAACTTATGTCAATTTTCCAACTGAATACAATCTGCCAACCTTTAAACTTCCAGGCTTTATTTGAGATTTTAGAGGGAATTATGATAGTATATTTACTACACACACAAATCCACCAAAAGTTGATCACAGTAAAAGAAAATTTGTATATGGACATGTGTACATTCACCCTTTTGGAACAATGAATAACGAGAATGCAGTTAGCCAATCAACAAACAATCTTCTAGATTCAGTTTGTCTTTATAAAAACTCCTGCTAAGCTAAACTTTTCCAATAAGGAAGTGATCTTAGAAGCAATAATATTGAGTTAAAATCCAATTTCTCAATATCAACTCATCTTTTTAATCATTGAAATGAAAATGCAGAACAGACCTTTCATTCAATGAAAATCTTCCTGCCCAGTTGACGTGTTTCTGAAATCCAAGTAATGCTTAGAACAACATTTGTCTTTTAAAATAAAAATCCTTTCAGGAAATTCAGACAAACAGTAATTTAATTAAAAATCATTTTATTACTCTCCTTTCACAAGGAACCCATGTATCCATACAAGCATATTAAAAATCAAACACCCATTGTTACACACTCACACGATGATGTGAATTTACACTATACATTTAATATCAAAGCTATAATGTCTGTCTGTCAACAAACAAAAAATACACATATTTATAAATTTAACAGTTTTTGCTATTTATTTAGCGCTTTATCAGAATTTATTTTAGAAACAGAAAAATGTAGTGTTACGTTTCATTTTTTAAATTCTATGGTGTTTTGTTTTCATTGATTGTGTTGACATCAGATGTATATCTTAAGGCATTAAAGTTTATGTATGTATTAATTTTTAAATTCTATGTTTTGTTGTCATTGGTCATGTAAACATTATGTATATACCTCATGACATCTGTATGTATGTTTAATTCTTGAAATGTTAACATAATTTAAGTTTTTCTGTATGAATTTCTGGGATGAAGAGTTATTCTTTACATTGCAGACTATTGTCCTGATCACAATGATCAACCATTGTGCCATCTAGCCTTCATATAGAGAATCTCAAACTGAACCCTTTATTTAATGTACATATAATAATTTATGTATGTATTAAAAATTTGGTTTATCAGTATTTTAATTGTATGATAAATTTGATGTCTCTCTCTCTCTCTATATATATATATATATACGACATGTCTCATTAAATAATTTAGACAAGTTTAGTCTACTTATTTTTAATAGGATCCTCTCATAATTACAGGAAAGTTTCTTAGTATCCTGATGCCAACATTGTGCTAATGCTGAAAGTACTCAGAATAAAAAGAATATGCAGCAACATGGTAATTTTCTTTCTTCCTTTAATAAGGATACTAAGAAACTTGTCTGTTATTATGAGAGGATCCTTTATAAAACTAAGTAGACAAAATTAGATTAATGAAAACATGCTGCTAAAATATATGATATATATATATATATATATATATATAAATTTATGAACATGTTTCTGTGTGCATGTAGGTATATATATATATATATATATATATATATATATATATATATATATATATATATACATATATATATATATATTACTAGCAACCATACCAAGCTGGTTGATAAGAAAAACGTTCAATGAGAATTGAGCAAAAACAGCATCATGTTTAGATGTAACGGAGTCTATCTTCAATTACGTTAAAGTACCTGACTTCAGACCACAATTATTTTAGAGTTTTTGAAATTCAATTTCTCAGTGTGCTACCAAGGATGTAAAGGAGGGTACATTTATAAAGCAATTGTTAAGTTTGATGAAAATTGGCTGAAAGTTCAATGAAAAATAAGAAAGAAACCAGTAAAAATCACCATTTTTTGCTATTTACACAGGTTTTCACTATATAGGTGGACTCAATTATCAATTTAAATGACTGTTAAACAATCAACTTATTGTTGACAACAACTGAGTGAAGTTTGTATTAGATTGCTTGAAAATTGAGGGAGTTTTTAGTTTAAAATGTGTTGAAATTGATTTTTTGTTTTTTGCTAAACACAGTGGCATAGAAATAAAAATTAAGTATCGTTGATCTCGTCATGATGGATGTAACTGTATACAAAGTTTTAATGAAATTGGAAGGAAAAGTTGAATTTATTGATTTTTGATCGGCTTTATCGATTATTGATTTTTTAAAAATTATCGATTTTTTATGCAAAGAACCTATCTCTGACATTGCACAATGTATGTGCCAAGTTTGGTCAAAATCGGATGGATCTCTAGTGAAAAGGTATCACACAGACACACAGACATCCTCTGTTTCATATATATAGATATATATATATATATATATGTGTGTGTGTGTGTGTGTGTTTATGAACATGTTTCTCTCTCCCTCTCTGTGGATATATATATATAAATATATGTATATGTGTGTGTGTTGGGCAGTAATTAAGCTAGCTCCTGTGAAAGGCTCTTGAATGATCATTTAGTCCAACAATAACATTTCATGCATTGAGTACATATTAAATTTTATTAAACTTTTCAAACAACAGTTTCCATCAAAACAATGATATAATTGCCTATTTGAAACTTATTGCATGATAAACAACATTTTTGGTCTTCACATTCAAAGTCAGTACAAAAAGTTTGTTTTCATTCCCAACCCTTGAACAGTGAGAAAAGTAGGGTTCCATCAGATGATATCCAGTTACTTTCAGTGATTGTCCTTGGGACTTATTGATTGACATTGCATAATTCACTCTTACTGGAAACTGAAGTCTTTTGAACTCAAAAGGAAGATCTGGAGGAATTAAGGAGTTTCTTGGAATTAAAACTCTTTCCTACTTTCCTGGACCAATAAGGATCTCTGCTTTCAAGAAATGAGAAAGCATCTTCTTGACAATTAACTTTATTCCATTACAAAATTTTGGAGGATCCATATTTCTCAATAGCATAACTGGCACATTTTCTTTTAATTCCAGCTTGTGTGATGGCATTCCATGAAGATTCAATAAGCTCGGGAACTCTACTGGATAATTCACTGCCTGCTCTTGTTCAACCAAAGTGTCAATTGAAAAGTACTTCACGTTTTCTTTTGGAATTTCTTAGAGAAGTTTCTAGTTGATGTTATCCACAGTTTGATTCTTGGGAGCTAATATGGCCATATCACAAAACCAGTATGAATTTATGAAATGGTGTCTAATATTTGGATATACATGGTGTTGGACAGTAGAGACTGAAACTCCACAACCATTTGAGAGTAAAATCTCTCCAATTTAGTCCATTTTGATTTTTCCATTGCCAAGTTGCAACAACAAAGCAGCAAATATTCCTGCTTCTAGGTTACCTGTGATTCTAACTCTCATGTCTGTTTTCAGGCTGAGTCTTTGAACATTGCTCCAGATTTTTCAAGCAAGCATTGATTTCATCAGCTGGGGTTCCTCTTACAATGGCTGGCAATAATTGTTTAAAATCACCAGAGAGTAGCACAGTGATACCTCCCATGATTTGTGAACTCTGCCTAATGTCTGAGTATTTTGTCGAGGGCCTCAAATGCTCACTTGTGTGCCATAATACATGCTTAGCGAAGTTGCTTCCTCTCTTGATGTTGCAAATAGGGCTTTCATTGTAGTTCAGATTCAATGGAGGTTTGAAGGTGCTGTATGCCTTCCAGGTAAGAGGGTAGCAGCAACTCCAGATGATGCTACTGTAAGAGCTACTTTTCTTTGGAGTCTCACTGCAGATAAAAGAAGGTTAGTTACAAAGGCTGTACCTCCAGGTACATCCAAGAAGAAAATTCCTCCATTGTTGTTGCTGATGTCATTCAAGGACCTTCTGATACACTTACTGTTGGTGTTGGTTTAACATGAGCTCATTATTTTGAACACGTTTTTTCCATGTTGTATCCTGTTCCTCTCAAAATTTCTCTGTTGATTTGTTCAGTTTCTCTGGATTTCACAGACTAAAATTGATGAGATCTCTTTGAGCCAAGTTCATCACTTTGTTTACAATTTCACAGAGAGATAAATTTGCAATCTGAGAATTTAATTCCTATCCTGGATGAGCAAGTCTCATTTGAAGAAGACGAGATATTTAAAAGTTAAACAGTTGTGTCTCTTTAATTGAAATAAGTGTGATACACAGACATTTTCGCATTTCTTATATAGGTGAACATGTTTCTCTCTCGATATATATATTTATATATATATATATATATATATATATATGGAGAGAGAGAGAGGTATGTACACATCAATATGTTTATAGCATAATGATGACAAAATATGTATTTTATGCATTAAATATATATTTTTCAGCACAAATCTATTGACAAAGGAGATTAACTTAATAATTTTCAGTAACAGTGACTGATTTTATTAAACAAGTCAATATTTCCTTAATAAAATAGATATTAATAACTGATTTTGGAAGTTAATACCATTTTAATTGTAAAAACAGACTTGCCTAATAAAACCTGACAGTGTAATCACAAAATCTGTTTTTCTTTTAAGATGCAATTATTTACTCTCTTGTATTTATAGATGTAAATGACAAGTTTCATTAGAATTAAAAATCTCTTTAAAGCAAGGTATTTTTAATTGATGAATTTGCTGGAAGCAAATCTGTTTGGAAAATTCAACTTCTGAAAAATTATGTGTAAATTAATTTTAATGAAATCACTATTAGAAATCTCTAAAAGATGAATCCTTATCAAATGTTTTTGAACAAGTTAGAGCTTAGAATACAAAAATAATATTCCATGCTCAATTATTTTTGTTATTTCTCTGATTATCAAAATTTAATTTAAATGAAACAAATATGACTAATGGTAATATTAGTCATTTCTTTATAAGGAAGCATTCAGCATTTATTGACCAAGTCACCACTGATACTTTTTCGGAAAACAAATTTTGGGAAAATAGTCCACTATTATCACTCTTTTGAGTATTAATGGGGGCTTCCTTCTTAACCTTTTGTTTAAAGTAGTGTTGAATATCAATATCTTCATTATGCTATTATTTTATCTTTGAATTATATTTGTTATCCATTTTATTCATTGCTGCTATTGAATGTCTTCAAGTGATGTGGTTTCTGTTATTTGGTACAGTTCTCTGCTTTTGTTTCTCTATCACTGATCCAAAATATTCAAAGATGGATGATTCTTGTTAAGATCTACAGGCTTCATTTGCTGAAAGCGATTTTAACAATTGATCTGAGAAAGCAGCTGTCTACAGCTTACAGTTTAGATATTTCTGAATGAATTTGGTGCCATATGTGGCATCCATATGAAAGTCTCAGTCTGATGAGGTTATTTAACATGAATTCAGTTCAGGTTAATGTTCTAGCTTTTTAACAACTTGTGGTGTTGTGCAAAAATTTACCTGAGCACAGCCTGTCCTAGCTTCAATTTTCTTATTTCCGATACTAAATTTGTTTAATTGATCCATACATCCAAGTATTTGAAGTAATTATTTGATTGGATTGTTTCATGCTCTTGGAGATTACAAAGGTTCTGTAATTGGTCTTTGAGGGCATCAGCATCACTTGGACAAAGTGGAATTAAAAGGTGCTCATTTCCTTTTATTTTTATCATGGTTCACCCAATACAAGGCCCAAGAGCCATTCAATGAAGAGGAATATAAAATCAGTGGGCAGATGTTATTTTTTCACATCTATCACATCATTTCATACTTTTAATTTCTACTAGATTTAAAGAGTATACTGAATTTTTGATTATGAGGTGGTTTCATAATATGTATGAATCAGTAGACAGTAGAAAAACCATTGTGTTCATGTAAATATTCTTAAAAAGTCATGAATCCATCAATTCTTCTACCAGCTAAAGGGCATACTGAGCTCTCTAACCTTGGTTTGTAGCCAGTCTAGGAGAAGGACAAATCTGAATTCAAAACCAGTTGACTTTGGAGGCTGGCAACTCCACCCCATAAAAACCTTCTTGCTACAGAGAGGAGTCTATAGGACTTACATACATACATAGATTTCATAAAACACTGCCACTTTGTGTAGTGATGCCTTTAATTTAAAAAAAGAACCAAGATGCAAAAAAAAAAGAAACTTCTTTTCTTTTTAAACTATGCATATTTTCTCATGTGGCTTTAGTTTTCTGTGCCTCAAGTAAAGTGAAAAAGTAAGCAAAAATCTTGGAAACCATTTCTTAAACAAAAGAACTTTAAAATTTCTTTTTCTTTTCATAAAACGAAGCAGGGTAAAAAAATACAAAGCTAATCAATAAAATACCTGATTAGATTTTCATAGATTCCATTAGTTAATTGTACATAATTGAAACTAAAATAGGAAACCTGATATTGCCATTAATTGATATATAACATAATGACAAGGTTATTCAGTATCTTCTGAATGAAGTCATATTTCATTTATTTAGACTGAGGGAACCAAGATTAACCCTCTATTAGTACTGTTGAGTGTATAAACAACCTATAAAATATTTTTCCTTAGGAGTTAGCAAGTGGCAAGTCGAATTTTTATGATTAGTCAAGTAGCATTCTGCATATCTCTATCAAGTAGCTACAAGGAGTTCCTGGTTTTAGTGATAATATTTGTATGAATTATGAATATGTGACCAAAAAGTCTGTACTAATTCTGATAGGAGCATAGGCTGAGATCACAGTAACCTTCTTGTTCATTGATTGGAATGTAAAAGCATACCTAAACAGAAGTCAGATTAATCATAAATTGTTTTAAATGATCATTCTGAAAATAAAATGAAGTCTATTTTTACCTATTGAAAAATTTTCAATTTAAAAATTAATTTTTTACTATTAGTCTTTTAATTCAATTTTTCAAAATAAAACATTTTATGGTTTTCATTTTTATTTATCCGACAAAAACTAGAAAGAATACTTGAGCAAATATATAACAAACAAATTAAAAAGTAAATGATATATCTATAATATTTTAAAGGGCATGCTTGAAAAACCCATGGTACTAATGCTGTGATAATACCCAGTACTACTAATGTAGGTTTCATGGTAAAGGAATTTTCTAGAATGCTTCCCCCTCATTTGGTATAGTGCAGTAATATTATAATATCAATACCTACTGAAAGACATTTTTTGTTAGTAAAATTTTTATGTGATAATTTTCTTGATTAAATGCTGTCTTTGGCCAATTAAATTCATCTGTTTTTGACAATGTCACTACTACAATATTTCAGCTGATCCATTTACACTTGGGGGCCTAATACAAGGGTATCTGAAGAGAAAAGTACACACATTATCTTCTTTGGGATGAAACCCAGATTGTGGACAGGAAACACTGCTTGAGGATGAGAAAATTGAGAAAAGTTGCATATAATGACTAATTATTTGGTTGTCACACATGAAATTACACATTTTTTGGTTGGTTATTGATCTAGCCATCTAACAAAATAACCTTCTTAGTACATAAAAATTTTGACATATTCTAGACTCTTTCTTTCCAGATAATTTTTCTTTCAATATATTGTTACTCATAGGCCTAATGAAAATGATTACAATGAACCAATGTCAAGTAATCTTACTGTATGAGAAAACAAACCATTTTTGCATCATTTCATTACATGTGATGAGAAATGGATAATTTTGACAACATTAAGAGAGTAGGCCAGTGGTTAGATGCAAGTGAATCATCAAAACAATACCCAAAACCTTCACTGCACCCTAAAATATTAATGGTTACTGTATGGTGGTTTTCAAAAGAGTTATTCATTATTCATTCTTGCCTCAGGGAAAAACAATAACAGATGATTCTCATATTGTGGAGAAATTGAGTGTATGCACAAAAAACTGAAAAAGAAACATCTTAGACTTGTGAATAGGAATGGCCCAATTTAGCTGCACACTTCTCAATCAATTGTCCAAAATCTGCATAGCCAGAATTATGAAATTCTGCCTTATCCTCCATATTTACCTGATATCTCTCCTACTGATTATCACTTATTTCAGTATTTTGAGCTTTTCATATGCAATAAAACATTCTCCAATAAGGAAGAGGTAATCAAAGTATTTGAACTGTTTATTACATTAAAGGATGAGAATTTTAAAAAAACCAATGTGATTTAGAGGTACATTGAAGAACAGTAATTCATCAACATGGTGCCTGAAATGGGCTGATCTAGTTGGTATGTTTGCAGCCATCTTATGCTATAAGAAATAAATTAACAAGAATCTACTTTTTCTTTATGGGTACTGGGTATCCCTCTATGTATCACTTCCCCATTGCACTAATGAGATATGATGAATAACAATATGCCATTTTAACATAAACATTTTATCTAACCCATATACAGGAATATCTCCACATTTAAAAATGTGTCATTTTACCTGCACAGGATGACATGTAAATACAGACTTGTCACATTTCTTATGAATTATAAAACATAAGAAAATTCTTCAGAATGGACCAGTTGAAGCATTATATAACAATAAGAAAACAACCAATTAATTCAAGTGTCCAAATATTAAGGGATAAATTTATTGTTTACAGACTTAGGCGTTGGTTAGATCCAGTGACAGACCCAAAAAGAGTGTGAGTTCAATACCCGGTTAAGGCAGTGGAGAATTTTCAGAGGGAAAATTAGCAGGAGATAACTGATAACTGACATCCATCAAACATGGCACGTGGAACTAGAACAGTCTACCCCAGTGATCGAAATAAAGGGTTCAGTTCGAAATTCGAACCACCTGAAGAAGGCCGGAGCGTACAACGGCCGAAACGTTGTGACAAATATGGCGACAAAGATGAGGACAATAGTCCGACTAATGTAAATACTTTACAGACTTAATTGAAGTAATTCTTCATTCAAGCAAAGAAATGCAACAGTCTGTTACCAACAATATTGAAGCCATCATCATCAAATCCAGCATTTGATGAAAAGATCATGTACTCCATGGGAATAGTGATAGACACTCATGCTAAATTATTTATAGTGAACTTGTCCTTTTCAGAATAACGCACTTTAATGATTATAAAACTGTCCTTTTAGGACAACAATTCTCAATGGTTATAAGATTGTCCTTTTCAGGACAACAGTTTTCAATGACTAAAAAAATGTTCTCAAGGCAACACTTTTTACCCTATATATTTTTGCCTCATGCACTGTAACACTTTGTCAATGTATTTTCCCTAACAAACATAAACTTGGCAATATATTTTTTTTTTACTCAAGTCATTGCATTGTTTGTTGTTGTCTGTTGTGTTTCAATATCTGTTTGTGAGCCAACATACCATCTACCACAAACTTGCTATAAGAACAAACTGAAACAGACTTTGAATAAGGGGCAATATCAACCTGCAAAACTGGGAGGAGTTACCATCAAGTCATCAAATCTGGCATCATATTACTTTGACTGCTGAAAATTTTATTTTAAACAAGAATGACATAGAAACAGAAGTCAGTAGCAAAGACATAAGACTTGACAAATCCCACTAGAATCAAATCCAATAATCAGGTGGACAAATGTTTCATGTAGGGATTCTTCAGGTGATTCTTCTTCAGGTGATTGGAATTTAAAACTGAACCCTTTATTTTGTTCAACTGGAAGATTGATCTAGTACCACATGCCATGGATTTCTCAGTTATCTCCCTTTAACTCAACTCTCCAAGTTTTTGTTCAACACTGCTGTAGCTAAGAATTGAACTCACATCTCTTTGGATCAAGTCACTGGATTACTTCAACCAATACTTTTATCCACTGGGCCATGTGTCCTTAAGGACAACAGTCCAAATGATGTAAATAATGTAAATAATTAAAATACCTCATCTAAGATATACAGACAGATATTGATAGTGACCATTTATCTACCTAGCATACAGGAAAATGCTTCAGGAAATTCATTATTAGAAAAAATGTACTTTTTTTCCTGATCTTTATTAAATTGACATGTTCATATGTAAACATTCCAGTTTGCTCTGTTATTGAACCCATAAAAGGATGAAAGACAAATTCATAACGTTTGCCAAGGGCATTAGTGCTACGTGAATGTAACAGATATGGTCAGAATTTGAACTCTCTTGATTTGCATGGCAGCCAATATTAGAGAAGGAAAAAAAACTTTGAATTCAGACTGGTGCCATCAAGTGCAAAAAGAGTATTCTTTGTATTAAAGCATTGTCTAGCCACTTCTTGCACCTGAGCCTCTACTAGGTGCCTATGAGTTACCGTTCTACTGGATCCTAAAGGGGATGTTAAGAGGACAGGTCAGGACAACACCTGTCTCACCTAAAAACATCCAAGCACACACACACATTTTTCCTTTTTGAAGAGAAGCATCATCATCCCTTGGGAGTAATAGTATTAAATATAAACATTCTTATTTTGATATTTTTATGAGAAAATATAATGAATATCTGCCATGAAATAGGTTTGGATTAGTTCTATTTTGATATATATTTAAAATAAAATTATATCATATACTTGGTGTATAAGAGACTGAAGATTTCAAATAATTTGCATTTATTGCATTCCCAAACGATATAAATTATCAAGAAAAAAACAAAAAATTATAATCAACCTCTTCCAATAAATTCTTATTAATATCATTCCACAGTTTCATAATTGCCATATTTTAAGTAGTCTGGTTTTAAAATTTTGCATTATGAAGTTACATTTTACTCCATTAATATGACAAAAATTAAATACAGTTTATTAATAAATGATAAAAGAAAATTTAGTTTAATGTATAAAAGTGTTGAAATAAAGAAATTATAAATTGAGAGGAGAGGAGAGGCTGAAAAATCAAATTACTTTCAGTTAGCTGAGAGAAAAGTAAGTTTCTCAAGTTAAGAACGGTTTATTTAAGAAATAGTGGGAAAATGAAATAAAATCAATCAATAATAATAATGAAGAATAAAAAAAGAAAAAAAGAAATATATTTTCATATGATTCTAGAAATAAAGGAACCAGAAATATAATGACCCCACTTGACTGTCAACTGTTGTTAGGCAACACTAGTTAAGTCTCTAAAAAGACAAATATTTTCCCCTCCGGATCCTTTTTCTTCCCCTTGCTTCTAGATATAGCACCATGTTGTAATGACATTTATAGTGGGGAATATTAGTTTCCATGGTCCACTGGTGATGGAAATCTGTTTTCATTTTCCAAAATTTGGTGTTCACACATGCCTTCCAAAACCTCCATGAAATAAATCAACCTTTTCTTTGGTTGACTTGCGTTCAACCATTTGTATTATAATGCTTATCCTTGCTTATCCTAACTTCTAGGCCAAGAAAAAGGAAATAAATATGTCATAACCATGTTTAAACATTCCAACAATAAGTACAACCTTTTCTTTGGTTGTTCCAAATCTGTGCAGCGCTGACTTGAGTTTGACCATTAATATGATGCTTATACTTACTTAGCATAACTTCATGATCAAAAAGAAAATGAACATATCCAAGAGATTGAGAACTTTGTTTTATGTAAAAAAGAGAATAAACAGTCCGTGGTAGAAACCAAGTTTTCATATGCTGCTTCTTTAATTGTTTACATGAAAACACACACCCACCTACAAAAACACACCAACCCTACAACCTTTAAATCCCATGAACTCATACTATCCTGTGTCTGACAAACATGAAAAAATTATCCATCACTTTTTAATTGAAAATAACATTGAAAAATCACTATATGGAGACATTGCCCAAAATTGTCTAATCTTTCATGAGTTCAGTGAAAATTCTGGATACACATTCTTTCAGCTTATTTTTTTTCAATTCATTTTTAAAAAAAATAAAAATAGAGATATATTCTCAAAAGCTGCATTTAAAAAATTTTCTTTATAAAAATCTTCAAATCATAACATTCAGCTTGAATCATCAATCACTTAAAATTTAGGACAAGTACTTTTCTTAGTAAATTTCCTTTTATACTGTACTATTTCTACAACTGAGATACTGCTGCCACCAATTGTGAGGCCTTTTGATATCTGTTTGCTTATCTCAGCATCAGAAACCCATGAGAAAATATTTCTTTCTTTGCATGGTCAAAGATAAATAAATAAAAATTTAAAAAAATACAATCTGTTTTCTCAGGGTTTTAAATTCATTAACTATTTATAAGACAGTTGCAATATTCACTAGACTAAAAGTTAGATGTTTTGCCTAAGCACTGAGGTGATGTGTTTCCATTATTCAATAAATGGTTCAGACGAGCAGCTTTATCTTCACTGAAGAGGTGGAATTTGAAATACAAAAAATTTATTTTTGAAGAGAGCCAGTGAGTCCAACAACCATAATGGGAATGATCAAAACAACAAATGTAAGGATTTTATCAGCCAGAAGAAAAAAGAACCTTATATGGAAAAAAAATCACTATAAATAAATTGGTTTTAAAACTAAACACAAAACGAGCATTATTATAAGGTCCTTTGAAAAATTATCCAAGTTATATGAGTCTATGAAATACCGGGTAACCGTATAAAAGATATTATATTCTTCTTTACTATTTTCTTTAAATATTCTGCTAAAGCTGTTTGGAGGTGATTCAGTGTCATGGAAATTTATAAAAAAAAAAAATGCTAATAAAATTTGTCTTTATAATACAGGAAAGGATTTAAAAAAATTTTTATTATGAGCTATATTCCTTTTTAAAATTGTTCATTGTAGTTTTTTCTTTTCATTCTATTGTCATGATCTTGATGTGCACATAAAAATATCCTCATTTTTTTCTATTCAAATTTCAAAATTTCATATGAAGCTAAGAGATGCAGATTGATTGAGATATGGATTTTGATGGAAGTGAATTAATCAAGATTCCACTGGACAACCCCTGCCCTAACCATTAACATCAATAAGGTACAATGAATATAGGTTCAAAGTGATTGATTATTGTCTGATAATTGAACTTTGATTGATTTCTGCTTATTGATTATTGATTTTTTCCTTATATAGAATAATTCCTTGTTCTTTCTTACTGTATTTCTACGAAATTCTATGGAAAAATAAGATGAAATGGAAGAAAAAAAATGAAAATACAAGACCGTTTATTCAATTACCCGTTATTTTCCTGAATATTGATTGATTGAAACCAACTGATAGATAGAGTAGAAAATTACCCACAATTTACTAGATGGAAAGAAAAAAAAGAAATATTTGACTTAGAGAAAATCTTAGCCATTCTTACTGCAAGTTCCTGGAAGAACTAAAACAAAACAACTTATAAAAATAGCAAAAAAAAAAGTTTAGAAGAAAACAAAAAATGATAAAATTCTCTTCATTATAAGTAGGACATGTGATTTGTGTCTCATTTTCATCCTCTTCCAGAATCCCAAACTAAATTTCTTCTGCACCTAAATTATTGTCAATTATGTCCAATCATCAAGGAGTTTGCAGAGAAAATGAGAAGTGTAACCCAACTAACTTCATCCTTCTTTATTTTTGAGACTGAATTCATTGCTATAGTTCCCTTCAAATTTCCCCTTCCAAATTTGAATGAGTTGTACTCAAAATTTATGATGTCAGTTTCACTGCAGTCAAATGCTTGATTGCCAAAATCAAATTTGAAATTTTGTGAAAAATCAAAATTTCTCAATTTTGTGATTGTAGTAACTGGATTGAGCCATCTTGGACTTAATCAGATATGGCTTTTTTTTTTTTTACAAGTAACATTGGGATAGCAAAAGATGTCTTCCAAAAGCTAAGCAATGAATTAAGAAACTGTAGCAGGTTTATATTCTTTTGATGAGAAGTTATATTTTCCTGGTACATTTGACCCGCAAACAATCTTGGTGGATTCATATAAATCAAAAGGAATAATAAGATATAGAATTTGAACAAGGAAATAATAACAAATAAACTGTCAGGACATTTTACAAAAGAAAACATGAGAAATGGAATGTAAAATGTTCAAAGCAGCTTTAAGTGTCTGTAGTTGATTACTCACATTTTACATGAAGTGAAAAGAATTCGTCTTTTTGCTATGAAAAGTCTCCAAGAATGAGGTTGAGCCTTTTGAATCTCACACTGTCTGTAAATTGTCAGGGGGTGATAATTCCAAAATCTTGCTACAGTGAGAGGTTATTAGAAACAACAATAATGAAATGTCACATAATAACAATCGTACTATATGGCAGTGAATGCTAGACAATATCCACACAGAAGAAGAGACTTCAAGCAACAAAAATGTGGTTCTACAGAAGGATGCTGAGAATAACATGGACTGAACATGTGAGCAATAATAAAGTTTTAGAGAAAATGGAAACAAAAAGGGCACTTCTATTTAACATCAGAAAAACAGAATTGAAATTTCTAGAGCATATAATAAGGAAAGAGGGCTTGGAAAATTAGATACAGAACATATTGAAAACAAGAGGAACAAAAAGGAAAACAGTGCATAACCTACCTAGAAAGCTTGTACAAATGGATGGCAGGACAGGGTTTAGGAAAGATAGCAAAAAGACAAAATTTATTAAGAGCTACAAATGACAGAAAATTGTGGAAAGCTGTGATTGCCAACATCTTGAATGGACATGGCATATAGAATAAGATTTGAAATTTTTGGCTTAATTTAATTTTTTTGACATAGTGTTGTTTCTAATGAATAAAATAAGTCACTGCTTGTATTAACACAGTGCAAAATGTGTGTCTCCTTCTTGAATTCATCCTCCTGGCTGGAATATGAAGTTGAATACCTACATTTATACAAAATAAGGTATGTCTGTTTACTATATAACTTGATGCATAAATTTCTAACAGATGTCATAGGCCCAGAATACACCAAACTCATGTGATCATAATAAACATCTTGAATTTGCTGCATGTGGAAGAGGATTTTACCAAATTGTAAAGTACAAGATTGAATATGGCGATAGAAACAAAGCTTTTTAATCTTGTGCCACTGAATGGGACAAATTACGCCACTTGGAAAGTGCAATACAAATTGGCATTGATCAGAGAAGGTTTATGGAATATAGTTAATGAGGCAGAGATTGTTCCTGAACCCAAAAACAGATGCAAACTTGTACTCAAAATACCTGTTGTGGAAATATCATGCCTTCGCAATGATTGTGCTGTCAGTTGAACTTCACTTTTGTATTTAATTGGGGAACATGACGACCCTGCTGTAGTGTGGAAAAAAATTACAAATTTAAAAAGAAAACATAGGCAAACAAGTTAGCATTGAGGAGATGATTATATTGACATAAAATTAAAGAAGGTGATTATGTTAACAAACATATTAAAGTTATGATGGAAATATTTGAAGAATTGTCAGTCATCGGTAATTCTCATTGATAAGGAGAATTGAGCTGTACGTCTTTTAGCCAGCCTACCAGATTCTTATAATATGTTGGTGACAGTGCTTGAAGCTAGTCAGGATTTGCCTAAGTGGGCATTGGTGACTGAACAACTGTTGTATAAGCAGTCAAATTTTAAAGGAAAGGAAAGTGGTACCGCTGAATCCAAAGTTATGGCATCAAAACATTACAAAAATGGATCACAGTGTTACCACTGTAGAAAAAATAGACACATGAAACCTAACTGTTGATTATTTGGTTGAAATACAAGGGAGATGAATTGGAAAGGGGATTTTTTCAAATGGAAAATCTATACCACAATGAAATTGAGAAGAGACTCCAGTAACTCAGAAAATGAGCACTCTGTTGGTTTATTTGCAAATAAAGCATTACTAACTAATAAAGAAAAGGGGAATTGGATTGTGGACTCTGGAGCAATTTGTCACGTGTTATGATGTGAAAAAGTTTCTAAACTGTAGACAGCTGGATGCAGCAGAAGAAATAACTCTTGGTGATGGTTATTCAGTTGAAGCATTGGGAATAAGGATGATTGAACAAAATGTGAAAGTTTCAGATGGAAAGCAGTAAAAATACAGGTTGTATGAGACTCTCTATGTTCCCAAACTATCATACAACTTACTGAGTGTAGCTAACACTACAATGCCTGGAAAGACGTTTGTATTCATTGAAACAAATTGTCAGGTTTGAAATGAAAAACAAAAAACAGTTTCTACAGCTACCAGAAGTGGAAACTTGTACTGTTTGAAGAATGAGAAGTGGCCCATGCAATAGGAAAATGTCCAAGTAATGATAGAAATTTGGCATCAGCATTTTTGCCATTTTGGAGCAAAGAATTTGTAGAAACTAGCAAGACTTCAGCTAGTAACTGGTCTTAATTTCGATGTCACTAAGGTTATTAGCTTTTGTGAACCATGCATGGATGGAAAGCATCACTGTTTTTATTTCCCAAAACTGGTGTAAGCAGATCAGTTGAATTGCTTGGAATTGTATCCAGTGATGTTTTTGGAAAGATTGAGGCAAAATCACTTGGTAGAGCTGAATTCTTTGTCACATTTATTGATGATAAATCAAGATTTGTATGAGTGGACATATTCAAACACAAGGGAGAAGTTTTTAAGAAATTTGTGGAGTAGAAAAACATGCTTGAAAGGTATAGTGGACAGAAAGTGAAAACACTATGCACTGACAATGGTGGAGAGTACACTTCAAGAGAATAAAAAAAGTACCTACAAAAGGAGGGTATACACCATCAAATTACTCTTCCTAAGACACCAAAGCAAAATGAAGTGGCTAAAATGATGAATCAGACACTAATAGAAACTGTATGAGCAATGCTAACTGATTCAAATCTTCCAAAGAGGTTTTGGGAAGAAGCTTTATCAACAGCTACATATACTCCAAACCGAAGCCCAATACAGAAGTATAAAAAATAAAACAATATGAATTATGGACAGAGTTAAAACCAAATATGAAACATTTATGTGTTTTTGGATGTAGTGCTTATGCTCACATATGAAAGAATGATAGAAACAAAATGGATCCTAAAGCTAAGAAGAACATCTTCCTCAGATGTGGTATTGGCATTAAAGGGTATCGATAGAAAAATTGAGAGTCTTCCATAGTAGAGTTGTCATCTTCAATGAAACAAAATCATCAGATGAACAAAACAAAGAGGAAATCAAAAACCAACCTCTTGTAGAAATTCAATGTCAGACTATCAGTGAGGATGATGATGGTGATAATGAAAACAACTCACAGGAAGCTACAGGACTAAGGAAATCAAAAAGAGCTGTGAAAGCTCCAGATTGCTATGGCAATTGAGCAAACATTGCTCACAGATTGAATGATCCATTAACTTCAAAAGAAGCACTTTCCAGTTCTAAGAAAAATGAATAGAAGAAAGCAATGGAAAGGGAAATGGATTCACTTCAAACAAATAAAGTATGGGATAAACTACCCAGTGGAAAGAAAGCTATTGGTAGTAAGTAGGCGTTCAAATGAAAATATAATGCTGATGGAGACATGGGACAACACAAAGCTTGGCTGATAGCTCAAGGCTTTAATCAAAGGTATAAATTTGACTATGACAAGACCTTTTGCACAGTTGTAAGGTTTGAATCAGTCTGAAATGTTATTGAAATGGCAGTAAAATATGACCTAAAGCTGAATCAGTTAGACATAACAGCTGCATTCCTAAATGGGGAGCTGCAGGAAGATATTTATATGAATCAGCCAGAAGGATTTGAGATGAAGAGCAAATCACACCTGGTCTGTAAACTGAAGCAAAACATCTATGATCTGAAACAGTCTCCAAGATGTTGGAATGAAGCATTGGACTGTCAACTAAAAAGGCTGCACTTCAAGCAACTGGAAAATGACCCATGTATTTATATACAGTCCAAAGGAGGAGATATGTTCATAGTGGCTGTGTATATTGATGACATCATCCTGGCAAGCAAGTCCGTGACATGTATCCAAGGATTTACCAAACAGATCTCGCAAAGTTTTAACATCAAGGACATGGAAAAATTGCACTATTTCTTAGGTGTTAAAATAATTTATCCAGAACCATGAAAAATATGGATCTGACAACCAGCATACACCACAGAAGTTCTGGAGAAGCTCCAGATGGAAAACTCAAAGTATGTGACAACTCCAATTGATGCTGGCACAAAGTTGACAAAAGCCGAAAAGTATAGCGAGTCATTTAGTCAGGAAGTATTTCAGTCAGTGATTGGATGCTTGCTTTATTTGTCAACAAGGACTTGACCTGATATCATCTATATTTTTGGAAATGTAGCAAAATTTTGTTCCCAACCTACAGTCTAACACTGGGAGGTTGTAAAGCATATCATGTGTTACTTAAATGGTATGTGTAACTATGGGCTACTCTATGACAAAAATGAAGCAGGTAATCTAATAGGATATTTAGATGCAGATTGAACTGGTGATCTGGATGACCCCAAGTCAATATTAGGATACCTGTTTAAACTAGATGCAGCATCCGTCAGTTGGAGAAGTAAAATGCAAATCTGTATTGCATTATCTACAGCTGAAGCAGAATATATGGCTTTGGTAAGTGCAGCAGAGGAGGCAGTATGGATACAGTGTTTCCAATACAATCTTAATGAGGCCCATGTTGGCCCAACAATCATCTATGAGGAAAACTAATCTATGATTTATATGGCAGAAATCCACAGTATCATGGACGAACAAAACATATTGACATTAAGTTTCATTACATCGAAAAGCAAATTGCAATGAAAACTATTGAACTACAATACAGTCAGGACATGACTGTGAACATGCTGACAAAAGGACTGGCAAACACACAATTTGTGAAGCTCAGAGATTTGTTAGGAGTTAGGGAAATAATAGAATAGTCTGGCTATGAGTGAGGAGAAGTGTTACAGTTAGATAAAGGCGTTGGAGTTAGATACTCCTAGTTTCTTTTTTTTATTGTTTTGAGGGAACATTGTCATTGTCATGTTGTCACTAATAAATAAAATAAGTCACAGTGTATGTTAACATGGTACAACATGTGTCTGTTTTCTTCTTGAGTTTATCCTTCTGTCTGGAATATGAAGTTGAATACCCGTATTCAGAAAAAACAAGGTATGTCTACATTTGCTAGCTAACTTGATGCATAATTTACTTGATAAATGCAATGGAAATTGTAATGTTAGATGTTTCTTTATAAGGAAACGTTTGGCATTCATTGACAGTGCTACTGTTGGTTGAAATTTATAAAATATTTCTACTAAAATAATTTTTAAGGAAAACAAGTTTCTCAAGTTTAGTGAGAGTTATTGGTAATTCTTGTTTTAATAATTTCACCCTAAACATTATTAAAGAGAGAGAAAAAGAATAATAATTAAGAAGACAGAAGATAACGACTGACATTGCAATTCAATTTTTGACTATCAAAATTGACTGGGAAGCAAGAAGCTGGAAGCAAGAAGTGTGAAAGAAGAAACTGCTATCATAGAACTTATGTAAGATAAATTTTGGAGAGAAAAATCTGTTTAACATGACACAAAGAACAAACTTTCCTTGCAGCAGACTTATCTCTATCTATAAAAGGCAGGATGTGTGTGTGTGTGTGTGTGTGTAACGAACAAACGTCCGCAATCTTCGACGGATTTGCACCAAAATTTACCTGCCCATGCTCCAAGTTAGTGGGAAGGCCAAGACTGACTTTGCCTTTCCCAACTCCCATCAATAGTGGAAATAATCGATTTTTTATGCTTCTACGGCAGTTTTCATGTAGTTTGTGCCCATTTTCTACTGGCCAGAGTGAGATCCTATAGCTGGCTGCCACAAATAGGCAGGAAGATTCTATTGTCCAGCATGAGAGCCAACAGCTGACTGGCACGAATGTTAACTAGTATGCTAGCATGCAAAAAATCGATTTAAATTTTAAAAAAATTTAAATCTGCATGGCACTTTACTCCAATTGGCTCATTTGCTTGCTTAAACTCAACGTTGATTCTGATTCCACAGAACTGGGTTGGATGTGAAAAAGTATTTGTTGTTAACATTCTTTTTTCATTCGGTTTTTCCAGTTACAAGTCCTTTTTTAAAGCTGATCGTTTTGTGTTCATTTTGTTTAGTTCTTTTTCCATAACAGATTTAATGTTTAGTATAGAGCTTAGAAAAAATTTGCAGTGTGAGATAGGCAAGAAGTAAGGCATGTAGCAACATCAGCATGGCAAAGGGCACTCCTTTAAAGGCAAGGAAGGGTAAAAATATTTTAAGTTAAGTGATAGCGATTGCTGTATGAGTCTTACGATTTTTGAATCAAGCACGGGCAATGCCGGGTCATGCTGCTAGTATTCAATAGAATCTTGCTACTTCATGTCAGCAAAAAAGGTGCAATGATTCACTCTCCTGGAGGTTATCATTAGCCACACTGATGAAAAGTAAAAAGGATATTGATGGGTCTGCCATCCTAACTTTTTGTTTGAAGTAGTAAGGAATGTCAATATCTTGATTATATCATTATATTCTCTTCAAGTTACACATGCTATACATTTTAGTTACTGCTGAAAAATTTAAAATCATAAAGTGATGTGGCAACTGTTATTTGGTACAGCTCTTTGTTTGTGAATCAGTCCATGAGGTTTCAAGATAGATGGCGGGTGCTAAGATCTGCAGACGTCATTTTTAATCACTGATCTGAGAAAGCTGTTGCATACAGCGGACAGTTTAGATTTTTCTGAACAGGTCTGGCACCATGCATGATGTCCATATGAAATTCCTTATCTGATAAGGCTATTTAAGAATATGACTCAAATTTTTTGTTCATGTTTTGGTTTTGTAGCAATTTGTGATGTTGAGTAAAAATACATTTAGCAAAACCTATTTTATTTTCAATTTCTTTATCTCCTACACTAAGAAAAACATGATTTAGTACTGTAGAACCTCAACATCTTGATTATGTCATTATATTCTCTTCAATATATATTATATTCTCTTACATATGTTATCCATTTTAGTGATACGGTTTCTGCTATTTGGTACAGTAATGTTTCAAGATAATCACTACAATAAAAAAAATCTCCTAGTGAAGCAAAAAAGTGATTGATTATATTTAATTACATAAAAAAGCAATAGATTATTGTAATTAATGTTAAAATTCCTCTTGAGCCCTAGGGTGTAAATAAGATAACCATTCAGTAGAGCAAAGATAGTGCAGTACATGATATACTTCAGAAAAGAAATGGTTTATGATAATTGTATCTTCTTTTGTTTGCATCAACAGTTAATTGCCTTTTTGGTGGTATGGTGTACTTATTTCCTATTTGATAAATATTTGATACCATTTCAGTATGGTACATTTTATCAATTAAAGAGTTCACAGTTATATTTGACTGAAAGATTGTGTTGCCCTTCAAATGAAGAGGTGAAACTCACTATAGAAATACATGAAGTGTATGAGAAGTTGAACACCAATGACTGTCATGAGAAAACTAATTGTTTCAGACAGCAAAAAGAGAATTCCTTTTCATATTTGATGGTAAACATTTGATACTAAACATTGCTTAGCTGTTAAAGTCTTCCATGGCAAAGCACAAAAGCACACCAGATATATTGTTTTCTCCTATAAGGAGACACAACTTCAAAATCTGTTGGAAAGCACATTTCTCCTACAAAGGGACACAGCTCCAAACTCTACCAGCAAGCACATTTCCTTTATTAAGTCTCTCAAATCCTCAGACAGATAATAACACATTTGCTACAAAATCTGTAGTGTGTTTAATGTGTGATCTCGGTGGGGTATCCAAAAGTTTCACAAAAATATATTTTTATCTTCTGATTAGCAAAAAAAAAAGTTTTTTTTTTCTTTTTTAAAATTTGTCATCTGTTCTTCTCTATATTTATATATGAAATCATGTAACTTATATGAGCTTCAACTGATGTCACCCTCTATACATTTTTGACACTTTTGCCAGGGTCCTCTTTTTTCACAAAAAGTTTTTTTACCACGGACTAAACCTATTCTTAAATTCTATATATAAATATTAGATGTAGTTGGAGGACATGAATTTACATTGTTAACAAAACATAAATATCTACTCAAATAGAGGTATCCACTAAATATAATGTTTAAAGTAACCAAAACAATGCTGGATTATATATAAAATCTATTAATTGCTTAGAAATTTTTTTTTTTTAGGATTCAAATATAAAAAATAAAGTTAGCAGATATGAGCTTTGATAGGATCTTAATGAAAGATAGGGTAACTAAATTTTGCATTGGCTATGAATTATTCCATGGCTGAGTAGTCTAAAGCACACTAAGACTGACAGTAATTTCTCCAAACCTTACCAGAATGCATGTTTTCTTTATTAAGAATCTTGAATACCTAGATTAGTAGATGTAAATTTACTCTGTTTAAAAAGTAGTGATGTCTACTCAAACATATGTATTCACTAAATATAAAGTTTAAAGTTATAAGAAATATATAAATATTAAATCATCATAAGTAATTGGGTTTGGTTTGTTTAATGACCTATCAATATATATTTAATGGTGAAATTTAATTTCTTTGAGAGCTTTGGTATTTTTTTTTCTATTAAAATACCATTGCTGCAAATATTTTTATTTACTATTAAAATCTATTGCTGGAAATTTTTACTATAAAATATTTTTTATACTTTTATACTGTTTTGACTCCAGATCAAGTACTACTGCCCTTTGTCAGAGTGGATCTGGGAACAATAGTAATTAAGAAATGATTCCATGCTCCTCAAAACTTCCCAATCAGAATCCTTGCTGCCAGATGTAGTTTATCATCATACCCAGGAAGATCTAAATCATCCAGCAATGCCAAAGGATACTGTACATCATTAATTTAATCTTTAATAAATTTGTGAATTGTTCTTTCTAACCTAAAAGCCTATTTTGGCACCTTTAATAACCAGTCAAAATGCTGCATGTTTCATTAGAGGATTTTATCATGGAAAAACATTTAAATTAACTTCAGATCATTATATCTGAAAATGATTTGGAAAATTTGTTTTCTACTAGAAAATAAATAAATGAAAACAAAAACAGCAATAAATTCACTGATTAGTGTTTTAAAGATAAAGATTTCTTCATAGAGAATTTGCAGTGGATTCTGCCCAAGTTCTAATTAATAAAAAGTCCAAGTAGAATCAACTACAATTTAACATTTTCAAGTCCTCTATTTGTAATAGTGAAAAAAAAAAGTAGGGAGTATAATTTGGCTCACTCAGTAGTGAACTGGCTCTGTGATACTGGAGTTAGCCAAAAGTATGTGAAAGAAGGTTTTGGCATTGTTCTTTCAATGTTTTTCTCCTTATCAGTGAACAAAAAGAATGATAAGTAACAATAAATGTGGTAGTGAAATTGAGCTACAGGTTTGAATGGATTTCATATTGCTAACTGGAATGGAGTGGAAGTTGTCAAAGCTTTAGAGAAAAAGGAGACTCAGAAAGAGAAAATTGAAATTTCTAGGGCACCTAATGAGGAAAGAGGGCTTGGAAGATTTGATAATGACAAGCCATATTGTAAGAGGGACAAAGGAAAGCAATGCATAACCTACCTAGTGAGATTGTTTAAATGGAAAGCAGTACAATAGGAGAGATAACAAAAGACAAAATTTATTAAGAGCAACAATGGACAGGAAATCATGGAGAGCCATGATTGGCAATGTACTGAAGGGACATGACACACAGAAGAAAACAAAGAGGTTGAGACACTGTTTAAGAAAAAACAAAACAAATTCAACATTTTCAAAATAAATTAATTTCAACAACTGCAGACATTTTAACATGCCATATTTCCTGTAAGCTAAGGCATTTTTCCTAAAAATGCCCTCAAAAATCACCCTGCATCTAAACAGTAAAAGGTCAAATTGTAGAAAGGAATTTACCCACACTTGCAAACAGCAGTCACGAGATATAAGTAATCACAAACTCCAAACTTATAATACAAGCCAACAATTATCATTCATATGTAATAAATACCATATATCCATACTGTTTTCCCAGTATCTACTATCCACCCTGTTTATATTGATGGTACCTGACCGATGATATCTGCAGGAACACAAATCAATAATGGTCATCAAAGCAGACAATGCAACCAATCTTGTTGACACAGCCATTCAACAGAGGATACTCTTCCATGAATGAACAGATTGGAAATGGATTGTTTGCTCTCTTGAATGCAGCCCTCTAACATCAGTTAGGTGTTGGATGTAATCATGCTGTGTGTTGAGATACCTTGTGGTGGCAAGTAGGAGTCATTTCTGATGTGAATAGGTATAACTTTGTGCTAAACAATAGAAAATCTTATTAATTATTTATTTATTCGGTCTAACTAGCTTGAACATTCATGAGTCTATCATGCCAACCATCAAAGTACTGCATCAAGGTTAGAAGGTCATCAGATGGCATTCTGTGTCATAACATAATTGGTCAATGTAGTTGACTGCTGATGACCAACTTGTGCCATGGCTAGGTGTCCAGAGCAGTAAGTCACTTGCAAGTTCTTGTTTTGCTCATTGGAAGTGTCCTGCAAAATGCATTCTGCATTCATGTAAGATTCTAGGAATATCAGTGTTGGGTTCATAAAGCTGCAATGTTGTCTCCAAGAGATGTTATGTATAGCTGTTAGCATCTAAGTGTAAGTTCCATCAAGCTGACTCAAGGGTTTTAGTTAATGTCCAAGCAGCTGAACTATACATTAAAAGCACTTCTACAGAGGTGCGAAAGGATCTCCATCTGAGGTTATCTGGTAGATCAGATTTCCAGATTACATCCATTTTGTTCAAGGTGACACAGCCTTAGCAGAGTAGGTAATGGCTACTCCAGTTACTGCTATGCAGTAACTGCTTATTTAAGACATTGCATACTGAGAAAGACAATATTTGAAAAATGCTACTGAACTTCCAATGTCATGCTCTTTTTAGTTGGAAATTTCAATGTACAGGGCTTGACCTGGAGTGGGAAGCAAGAGCAGTTAGAGATAGGCATAGAAAAGTACAAAGTGGACATGTGTTGCTTACAAGAGACAAAAATTGGACCTGATCTGAACAGTAACCTCAGGAAAAACAAACAGAAAAAGTACCCTCATAATATCTCCAACAAGAACTTGTACAGCAGATATCAAGAATCTAATTTATCTTTGTTCATTCTGAAAGTAAGATGGAAACTTTTTGGACATATTTTGCAAATGGATCCAAAATGCCCAGCTAACAAAGCCATGGCGTTTTACTTTGAAAAAAGGTCATCCAAGAACCATCACAGTCACAACAGTGAACTGAGACATTCAAAGAACAAGGCAGAAAGATCCCACTTGTCCTTTGGAGAAGTTTACAATTAAGGAACATCTGCAACAAATCTGCAAACTCACAGAGGACAGAAAAGGCTGGCAAAATATTGTTGAATCAGTATACAATGTCACTGAAGATGAGAGAACATGTTAATTCATGACCTCAATAACGTCAAATATTTAATAATAGGTCCAAAATATGATCTGTTGTGACAGAAACAAAAATGAAACTGCAAAGTCAACAACTTGGACTTGCTTGTTAAGTAAGCTATTAAATCCTTAATTTTTTTTCCTAAAAATACCTAGCTAATTATGGGGTGCATCTTACCACTTAACATCTTTTTAATGGGAAATATGATACATTTTACTATGTAAAATGAGCATTTTGACACCAAAACTTTTGAGTCAGTCAATCAGATAAGTCAATTGAACTTTTATTGATTTACTGAATATACATTTTTTATATAAAGAATAACAATAAATAAAGAAGAGCAAAAATATATTTGTGTATAAACAGATAGCTGAAAAAGTAAGAAAAATATTTATTTTTTTTTGTTAGAAAATGTGTGGGCAGATGAAATTAAGAAGACAGAGTGGTGTGAAAAAATGTCCTCCTCCAGAGTGAATTCATATTTTTGCTACTACATTCCAGAGCCAAAAAGGGAAAGAGCAGTTACATTTCTTGCTTTTATAGTCCTGAATAGAACAGCACCTAGCAGGTATCCTGGTAGACAAGTTGTGGGTAATCCCCACTATGTCTTTCAAAGGAATGCAAAGAAGAACACAAGGTTTTAATGGAAGTTAAAATAAACATAAAATTTATAAAATCGTTTCATTTAGTATAATTAAGCAAAAGAATGTATGTGCATAAAAAGGTTTTAGCTATTAAAGTTTGTATGACAAAAACATATCAAAGTTTGTGGTTGAACATATGCTTGTATGAGATTAGGATGTTTGTTCGACATGTGAAATAGAAAAAAGTGTTTTTGATAAAAGTTACTGGATACATCTTTTAGAGTTCTTCAAAGATCAAAATGGGCAAGCATAAAATGTTCTGTTTTCTGTGATAAAATATGATGGATTGTTGTGAGTCATACTGTTTAATGAATAAAGTTCAGAACTCATTATTTACTGCTGCTAATGGGTTCCAGAAATGATTATTTTTGGAATTTCGTTTCTGTATTTTTATTGCTTGCTTTTTGCTGATTGGTTAGATTTTAATTTTACTGTTCGTGTCCTAAACATTTTTGGCCATTTTAATCCTAATTTACATTAATGATTTTTGTATTGTTTGTGAAGAAAAAATAAAAATCTATATAAATTAAGAACTGGAAAAAGGAACAGATTAGATAGAATCGAACTATAGTGGACACATTATTAGAAAATATTCCATCAATTAATCAGTTTTAGACCAAATGAAAACCTCTTTTTACTAAAAATTATTAAGATATGATATCCCTATTGAGTGGATGTCAATTTAAAATAAAATTGAATAAACTCATAATTTACAGAGAAAGATAAAAATGGCACAGCATTAAAAATATATCAAATTATTAATCTATAATGGTTTAGCTTTAAAGAATATATTGTTATTACCAGTAGGGATTTTATACTCTTTGCTTTCAAATAGAGAAAACCTTTTTCTGTTAAATATTCACATATATTCTTGTGTTTAATACCACACCCACACACCAAGTTTAAATTAAAGACAATGTATCAAGTATCCAGTTTGAGTAAAAGTCAGAGTTGAAGTAGTTAGAAGAGTCATTTAGAAATCATCCTCTGTCTAGTCTAATTCCTGTCCTATGAAAACTGTCTTCAAAGAGAAAAAATTATAAAATCCCCTCAACATAGTCTCAAAGTGGACACAGCAAACTTAAAATACAATTTTTACTTTATATAAAATTAATTTTTGCTTTTCTTCATTACTGACTTAACAATCTCATCTCAAGATAAAGAGTTTTAGAATTCCTATTAATTTATTAATAGTCTTACTTCAACTGCATCTTCCAATTTTGTTTTATAGAAACTGTTGCAGAAGTTATCATTTAATCTAGTTTATTTCTTGTTTCCAACAGAAGCAAGAGTAAAACTTTGATTGCCTCCCTTGTAAGCTACCACATTCTATAATATAAGACACAAAGTGACTTTATATATTTGTCAGCTTCAGACATATGGCCTGATCTCTCCTTCTTTGAAATGAAATTTGCTGATGTGGTAACAAAATGTCATATCCAATAAACTAACATATTAGTGAAATGCAGGAGATCATTCTGTGAATAAATTGATTTTTACTTCTTTGGTTCTGTGTTTGCTTACTTAGGGTATTTTTATTTTAATAATTTGAAAAGCAGATTATAAAATCCAAGATCATACATGGAGAGAATATAACCAATGTCATTACAAAATTGCTTATATATTGACATCATTTTTTGATTATATGGATAAACTAGTTCTTTTATGGAATAAAAATAATATGGACCTTAATTCTTGAAATAGCCAATATGTTGACATAAATATCTCTTCCATTTTTCAAAAGTAGCTATACCATTTATTTTTGCTAAAAGTTCTAGACATTTTTTTAACTGGCACCAATGGCAGGATGTTCATGTATTAACAGACAATTTTTAAATCCAGTTAAATTACGTGTTTTAAATTTTATGGCACATGTAATCACCCAAATGAAAGTAAATGTCAAGTAGTTTTATGCAAAAATATTGAACTTATTTTTTTGCCAAGAAAGCATCACAAACATTATTATCATGAATTGCACTTGCATTTCTGACAAGAGACATAAACAAACTTATTTATATTATTTTCAAATTTGTCCCCATCTTTGTTGTTATCACAATGTTCGACCGTTTTACTCTCCAGTCTTCATCATGTGACTGTTGATCTAAGTACAGACACTGTTGTATAATTCAAAAATTGAAAATATCTTCTGAGATATATTTTACTATAACCTAAATGAAGATCATGCTTATTGGTTTCATTTGATAGTGATCCCTATCTGTCTATATCTCTGAGATGAGGTATTATGATTACTTGCATTATTTACATTATTCAGACTGTTATCCTCATCTTCAAATGACTAGACCCAGAGTGTTGTGAGTTCAATACCAGACCACAGCAGTGGTGAACCAAAACTTGGAGAGTTGGGTTAAAGGGAAATAACTGAGACAACTGGAAGAGGCATGGCACATGGAACTAGATCAACCAACCCCGTGGATGAAATAAAGGGTTCTGTTCAAAATTCCAATCACCTGAAGAATGCTGGAGCATACAACATCCAAAATGAAGATGAGGATAATAGTTCAAATAATGTAAATAATGCAAGTAATAGTGATCCTTGTTACACACATTATAATACAGGTTCTTTTGGGAATGGATCAATTAAGATGGAATGGATTTCAGACATTCCACTGAATATTGGGAAATAAGGGATTTTTGACAATAATCTAATCCTCTTGAGGCTTCATTTTCAATATTCATTATTTATAGAATTTACTATAATATATTCTGTGATAATATATCTTTAAATATTATGTGTGCTTTAATATTTATAGCAGCTATTATTTGATTATATATATATTTTCCAGATAAGTTTGATATATTTTAACAATTTTTCTTGTTGGTGGAATCTTAAATCTGTATCAGAAATATACACAGATTATGCTTGTTTTTAAGATTTCAACAGGCTCCAGATATTATCAAAAGAAAACAATGAATTTCAAAGTTTGAAAAACTATGCACTAAAACTTTTGTACGTTCATAGTGTTAACAATAAAATCTCAATGTTGACATGATTATATTATATATCTGTGCATGTGTGTGTGTATATATATATATATATATAGTCCCCTCCAGAAGTATTGGGATGGCAAGCCCAATTCCTTTGTTTTTGTTGTTCACTGAAGACATATGGGCTTAAAAATCAATATGAGACAAGAGTTCAGCTTTTATCTCCTGGTATCTATATTTATATGTATTAAACAACTTAGGACATACTACCTCTTGTTTTAACCCCTCCGCTATTTTTCAAGTGAGCAAATCTATTGGAATACACGACTGAGGTGATTTTTGTTACCAAGCTGTTTGCCTTTTAGATTGATTGTTTAAACATTAAATAGCTCTGAATGAATACTCTGGGTTTTACTCTTGGATTCCACCTGTAAAGACTGCATTTCTTGTTAAAAAGAATAAATCAAAATGAAGATGAGAGAGCTGTCTATAGAAGAAAAGCAAACCATTTTGAAGGTGAGAAAAGAAGGAAAATCAATCAGAGTCCATTGGAAAAACATTGGGCATAGCCAACACCACAATTTTGAATGTCCTGAAAAAGACAGAAACTATTGGTGTACTGAGCAGCAGACATAGAATAGGTTTAATCTCTACTAAGGTAAATTAAAGGTTAAATTGTGGAGATAGAAAGGATCTGCTTATGATCCAAATCATGCAAACATATCTGTGGAGCATGATAGAGGGAGTATCTTGGCTTGGATTTGCATGTCTCCTTCCAGAACAGGCTCATTCATATTTATTGTTGATGTAACTAATGATGCTAGAAGCAGAATGAATTCAGAAGTCTACAGAAACATTTTGTGTCCCAATTTACAGAAAATGCATCCAAACTAATCAGGTGGAAGATTGTCATGCAGCAGGACAATGACCCAAAACATACTGTCAACACAAATAAGGACTTCATCAAGGGAATAAAGTGAACAGTTTTAGACTGCCCAAGTCAATCACAGCACCATAACCTAATAGAGCATACATTTCTTCTCTTGAAGAGGAGACTGACGGAAGAAACCTGAAACATACAAGAACTGAAAGAGACTGTTAAAAGTCTGGAAAAGCATCACAAAGGAAGAATGCAACAGTTTGGTGATGTCAATGGGTCACAAGTGTTATGCAACCAAATATTAAATATTATTTACTTTAAGATCATCTGTTTCTTTACATTTGCTTACCTAAAAATGTTTCTGATCTGATACAAATGATGGTATTTCCTAAGCTCTTTTCACATTGAAATGTAAATACAAAGAAATAAAAGCTGAAATTCTGAACTCTTGTCTCATATTCATCTTTTGATCTTAAACCCAAATGTCTTTAGTGAACAACAAAAGAATTGGTTTTGTCATTCTAATGCTTCTAGAGGGGACTGTAACAAATTTGATTAAAAAGAACTGTCATGGTCTGTTTATTTAAATTTTTATTGTATTTTTCAAAGTTTTGGATATTGAGTATTATTGCTTGAAGTTGCCTGAAGTTCATTTTTTTTTATTTTTGTTCAAGTACTTTTGACTTTTCGCAGTCATTATCAAGAACTAATGTGCAATAGACAATGAAATTCTAACTACCAATCAGACACCATTGATAATGACTGGGAAAGTCAAAAGTACTTGAATAAAAATAATATAATTAACTTCAGACAGTTTTTCCACAATTTTGAGCACAATATCCGAAAATTGGAAAAATGCAATGAATTAAGCAGACTGACCTTGTCGGTTCTTTTTAATCAAACTTGTTTGGATGAATACTTGCTGCCTAAATATACCTTATATATCGCATTGCTGCAAAATTAGTGTTTAGCATGGCCATAGTCATTGCAAGATTCAATTGCGACTTATGATATCAAGCAATGCCAGTGTATGAAATTTTTTTAAGTGGTTGCACTGAATCAATCCCACTCTGTAAGTAATAATAAACTGTATCCCAAAAAGAAACACCAGTCAACAAACATGACTGGATGCTGTTAAGCCATATGTGTTAAATTAGTTTACCTTCTCCTAGTTGGATAACTTAATGAAGGCTACAGTATCCAACACTCCCAAATGATTTACTGAATGCCTGAACACTAAGTGTGTGTGTGTGTGTGTGTGTGTGTATACACACACATACTTTTTTTTAAGCATTTCACCCCAATCAAAGTGGGAGTGCCACTGGTTTGCAGGGGGTTACATAGATTGATGTTGCATCTACAGTTTTTAAGATTGTACTTATCAGGGAAACAAGAAAATGCAAGGGAGTCCCACAGGTGGGAAGTGTGAGAAAAGAAGCTTTTGGAGTAGAAGTGGTGGTTACATTTAACTATTTCAATGGTAAAAGGGTGGGATAGACAAACACACAATGTGGACATAGAAATCAACACTGCATAGCGACTATCAATTTCATACCTCAAATGATCTTTGCACCACAGACTGAAGATCACTTGAGTTACAAAACTGATTTACCATGATGTGTTGATTTCTATGCCCACACTGTTTATATTTACAAATGTTTTAAACCACTCTTCCATTGTAAATATACTCATTTTAAGCTATATATATATATATATATATATATATATATATATATAAGAGAGGGATGGAAATCCTTTTGTTTGCAAAACCAATCTTGGTAATTATATATGATATGATAAAATTTAATGTTTTTGAGATAAAGTCAAAGAATTTCCCTACTTGTAAGTCATATTTGTTTGTTTTGTTTAAGATTTCATTGGTTGCATGAATGTGTTTCAGACTTATTTAAAAGTGAAAGAAGAAATGATCAACTGTCTTAATGCTGTGTGATAATCTGGCAGTGTTAGAATTTACAACCCAAATTTTTCTCTCTTTTGGGTTCTGCAGCAATGTCAACACTTCTATTTGTCTGCTGCAAAAATTTGGCTGCCACAAGAGTATATGCAGTTATACATTATTCAAAAGAAATACATCTGTTTTGCAAGGCTAAGCAGGAATTATGATTCCAGTGTTCTTTTAAGGATTTGGCCAAGAAATGAACATGACTGCTTAAAATCTTTCTTGCATGATTCCAAAACTATTTTGAAGTTTTCTTTACTTTCGAGAAAATATGGGAAGTAAGCTTTCTTCCATTTTCCTATGATACAAATTTGTTAATCTTTTCTTGTTTGATAATTATTTATAATTAAATTTTTGAAAAACAACAAAACTTAGAAAAACTGAATATATGTTGATGCTTATTTTGTGACTAGGAATGGACTATTTATATGGGATATGAGCAACAACAAAATGATCAGAAAAGAAAAGCAAGTAAAGGACTTCAAACAAAATAAAACAATACTACAAAGTACTGAGAGAACATATTGAAAGCAAGAGTGACAAAGGATAACAGCATAAAAACCTACCTAACAAGCTTGTGTAAATGGTTGGCAGAACAGGGATTAGAAGAGAGAGCAGAATGCTTGGAAAATTTAACACTCACAAGACATGTAGAAGGCAAGAGGGACAGAGGAAAGCAGAGAATAATCTACTTAATGAACTTGGTTAGCAGAACAGGGATTAGGAGAGATAGCAAAAAGACAAAATTTACT
The DNA here is from genome assembly GCA_964036315.1 of Acanthosepion esculentum. Lineage (NCBI taxonomy): Eukaryota > Metazoa > Mollusca > Cephalopoda > Sepiida > Sepiidae > Acanthosepion > Acanthosepion esculentum. The sequence goes on along the minus strand of OZ038475.1, from coordinate 27,785,527 downwards.
AAGTATGGCAAAGGACAGGAAACTGTGATGAGACATGGTCACCAACGTCCTAAAGGGACATGGCACATAGAAGAAGAAGCACCAGAGAAACATTGAGTAAGTTACATAATGAACTTCTGTAAATGGATGCAAATGTTACTTAGAGTTATGAAGCATAGGAAGTTATGGAGAGTCATGATCACCCATGTCATGAAGGGATACAACATAAAATATTTCCTTTCCCTTTTGTGTTCATTTTCAATCTGTGTATTCATCAACATGTCTAAGTCAATATCCGTTAAGGATATCCAAAGTTCAACTACATATACACATAAATCAGTTGAAAATAAAACATTGAAAACAAAGCAATAAAGATTATGCTATACTTATAAAATCCAGAACAGTTTTATATTGAGTGTATATGATGTCACAACAAAGATAATTTACTGAAGACTACAAGTCCTAGTGCATGAGAATTTCATTTCTATCTTTGGAATAGTATAGAGAAGCCAATAGGAACTGGACCACAGATGATGAAACCTGGGTGAATCAGGTCACCTAGAGATAAAGCTTTATTTCATGGCCTTGAAGTATTATTGTTGACAGTTGTCAGTGAAGAAATTGACAGTAACTGTTTTCTGAGATGCAAAAGATGCAATGTTTATAGATGTCATAACACATGGGTAGATAATTAAAGCAGTCAAATAACGGTAAAATTCTGGACAGACAGAGGGAAGCAGTTCATTAAAAGAAATCAGGACATTTGTGTATATATATATTATATATATATATCTATACACAAAAATAAACTGACAAAAGACTGACTCCTGTTATATACTTGATTTTTTGAGTAGGGTATTGATGCATGAATTAGAAAATGAGAATTTGAAGTCTGATTTTTAAAATTTTTAGTTGATATAGTGAATAAATATATGTTAATAATTTTATTGTTGTTAATCAATCTCATGTATTCCATATATGGAACTCATAATTTTAGACTATTGTCCTCATCTTTGTTGTAATTATCATAATGTTTTGGCTGTTGTACCTTCTTATCTTTTTCACGTGCTTATGGATCCAGATAATCTTCAGGGAATTTTGAACTAAACTCATTACTTAATCTACAGGTATGTCTTGTTTTTTTTTTTATTTAGTAAATAAAGAATAAGATAGTATATCCCTAGACATTGGCAGCAGAACTTTTTACTTTGTTTTCTATTAGTCACCAAAAAAAACATTTTGAACAAGATGGCCATAGGCAAATAAAAATAGCTTTATGACAATCCCAGATTAAAAAAATCATGACTAAATTCAGGATAGTTTTTAACATGAAAAGAGGATTCTAAAGGAGTTCTTTATTCCGAAATGCTGGGCTAGGCAAAATGTTACAGTGCAATGATTGTGATTTTGTTATGTGTTTGCACATGTGACAGCACTAACAACCATTGAGTGAGGATGGGGAGTAGTTCTCCATTCAACATATTTTCCAGGCCTATAATTTTCAAACTGGCACAGATTCCAACAAGACATAAAAAAATTCTCATAGATTTAATCAAATCAAAGGAAGAATGTTTTTTTTTTTATGAAATACACAATTTGATTGAATATTGGTGTAGTTCTAGAGAAAGCCAAATAAAAAGACTTTGATGAATAAATAATGATGCTCTGAATAAATGGTTTTGTCAAAAACTACTAAAACTTTTGCATTAATATCATAATTAAAATTCCTCATCCAGCACTGTGATTTGAACCAAGTTATTATGATATGAAATTGAGTTCTTTACTGCTGTGCAGTTATTTGAAAGTTTTTGGCTATGATTCAGTTACACTGGCATATGAAACTCAAAATCTCACCTCAGAAGAGTCAAAAAAAAAAAAAAAAAAAAAAATCAGAATAAATTCACTGGTTGAATTTCTGCATGACTTGCTCTTTGCCAGAATTTCATCTTGCATTGTTCTGTACATTGAACACCCGTATTGTGCAGAATTTTCTCTGATAGAAACAGATTTAGTTTTAGCTATGAAGACAAGGTCATGCCAAGGTAATAAAAGGAAAAAAATTGTTTCTTTAGAGTTTGGGTATATTTGGTACATAAGAAAATATTTTATGCCTTCTCATTGTTTATTATATGTATTTTTATTTTTCCACAGGCTGAGAAGGTGATAAGATTATAATACAATATTTTCTTTATTCTTTGCCTCAAGACTTTATTTTCTTAAACACATGTTTAAATATCTACATCTCATATTTACACTCTCCTATCATGTATATATGATTATATATATATATATATATATATATATATATATATATATATAAATTCACATGCATATACACAGAGTAAAAATCAAATTAGTTTATCATTTACTCATAGATATATGTTAAACTCAAAAAACAGGCATAATTTTTAGAATATATATATATATGCACAAACCCAAAGGGCAGGCATATATTTTTTGAATTATATATATATATATATAAATAAAAGTGAACATAGAAGTCAACACTTAGAGGCGACAGTCTGTTTCATGCTAGTGCAATCGTCAGGCTGCCTGACGATTGCACTAGCATGAAACAGACTGTCGCCTCTAAGTGTTGACTTCTATGTTCACTTTTATATTTACACACGCTCTATCTCTGATATTGAGCACTTTATCCCATAAATATAGCACACTTTAAGACTATATTTCTCCATATATATATATATATATATATGTAAGGGAGCTACACAATGCACCAGGTAATTGAGAACAAATTATAATATGAAGAAAAAATTCAGTATGTTTAAATAATGTACACCTGTTAAAAACATAGAAATGCTGAATCTCAGAAACAGCCTTGTGGCAGACACAGAAATGACTTCCTAAGTGGTTTTTATTCATTTTGGCCATCTTATCTGCTATTATGGATTGGAGAGCCACCTGGTTGCTCTCTTTCACCCAGGTCCCCCGCATGTAGTAGCCTTGAGGGTTTGAATTGGAACAACTAGAAGGCTACACATAAGAGTGACATCATTGTGGTAATTCTTAGCCAGCCATTCATGGTCCATGTGAAAGTGAATCATGGCCGCACATTCAATCCAGTGTGTGATCAATATGTCCAACACCTTAATGTAGATGGTGACATTGACATTGATATCCTCTGGGAAGAAATCAGGAGACATGACATAGTTCTTGTTGTTTTCAACACCCAGAAATAACATGAACTAGCTATGTTACTATGGGTACTTCCATGAATCTGTACCAAACAACCTGTCATTCATTATTTACATTATTCGGACTATTGTCCTCATCTTTGTCACCATATTTATTACAACATTTCAGCCGTTGTACACTCCGGCCTTCTTCAGGTGGTTGGAATGTCGAACTGAACCCTTTATTTCGCTCACTGGGGTAGTCTGTTCTAGTTCCATGTGCCATTTTTAATGGATGTCAGTAATCAGTTATCTCCTGTTAATTTTCCCTCTGAAAGTTCTCCACTGCCTTAACCGGATATTGAACTCACACTCTTTGGGTCCTGTCATGGATCTAACCAAATGTGTCATGTGTCCTTGAGGACTTCTGTGTATGAATTTCTGGGTATTATAAACCTAATGTCTTCATCAACCATTTTTACCAGTGTTCATATTTCTGGAGTGTACAACAGCCGAAACGTTGTAATAAATATGGCGACAAAGATGAGGACAATAGTCCGAATAATGTAAATAATGTACATAATACCTCATCTCATAAATATAGACAGAAACCTGTCATTCATTTTTTTATCTTGCAACTTTCAATATGTCTGGATCACTGTATTTGGATGCTAATGCCATGACACCTGTGTTCTTTACCATCTTATGTCAGACTAGAAGCTGCCATGTTAATGCTCTTGATCCAAATGAAAGCAAAATGAGGATGTTAATATTTGCCATATGCCCTTCTCCATTTATGACTCACAAAAAATGTGGTCTTCTATAGATGATGTACTCTGTAAGTGTGTGTGTGTGTGTGTGTGTGTGTGTGCACATGTGTTTTATATATATATATATATATATATATATATATATATGTTTAAAATTTGCTATATTTATGGCAGAAGAGAGGTTAATATTAGAGACAGAGTATACGAGACATAGGAATCATACTGCATGGAGACTACCAATTTCACACCTCAAATGATCTTCAAACCACACAACACACACATACGTGTGTGTGTGTGTGTGTGTGTGTCTATATATTGAAACATTATATTGATAAACATTTCCTATCTGTTCTTTATTCTGACTATATATACATATATATATATGAAGAAATATAGTTTTAAGTTATGCTATATTTATGACTACTCAAAATGCATCACTGATCTTTATACATAAATAGTCAAGAAAAAACACAACACATGTGGCATGGTGATTATGTTCTGCATGAAACAGTCTGTCGCTTCTGAGTGTTTACTTCAATGTTCACTTTTATATATATAAAAAGATGTCCGTGTTTGCTTGTGAATATATATATATATATATATATCTGAAGAAATTTAGTTTTAAGGTGTGCTATATTTATGGGATAAAGTGCTCAATATCAGAAATAGAGCATATGTAAATATGAATTTAAAAGTGAACATTGAAGTCAACACTCAAAGGTGACAGGCTGTTTCATGCCAGATGCAATCATCAGGCCTCCATATATATATATATATATATATATATATATATATATATATATATATATATATATATATCTCCATACATACAAAAATGTACTCAATAGATCTGTTTGTGTGTGTATACCTGACTAGGTTAGATTTAAATTTACTTGATATTAATCCAAAGAAATGTACACACATTGCCTTTTCTTATTTTTATGAATGTATGTGAGGTGTATTCACCAAAAAACAGAATTTGAATGTGGTACACAAATAAGATGTGTCCATATTGTACCCCATGGTTACATGAAACAACAATATTCTATGTTGGTATGTGCATCAATTGGCCATTTTATTACTCCTGGCTTTTTATTCTGATGTTTGCCAATATGTTTGTTGATGTTCACAATGGTTGATAAACAATAACAGATTGGGCTTGAAGTTTTGATTTCTTTTAAGGTAAAACTTCTAGGAAAATATTATAAAGTTTTGAGAAGTTTTAAATAAGAAATGTTAGTTGAAACAAGTTTACAAGTAGTATTTCTATTTTAAACAGGGTGATATATCACTTGAAGACATGCCACAATCTGTAGAAATCTTGCAGGCATTTGCCACACAATCAATGAAGATCATCATCAGACCATTGATGAGATATTTGAGGTGATTGATTTGCCTTGGAGTTCATGCCAATGGGTGTTAACAAGATTTACAAATAAAATGCATTTCTGCAAAATTCATGCCTCATTTGATTACAGAGAATCAAGAAAATAATTGTTTGAATTGGTGCCATGATTTGAGGGAACAAGTTCAAAATTAACTAAAATTTCTTCCCAAATCTTTAACCAGGGATGAGTCACTTAATTCCAGTTATTTTTGGCCACTACCTTGTCTTCATTAAAATTTGCTATGATTGACTATATATAAGTATATTATGAATTCACAATATATAAAGGTATGGACCCCAGGTTAAAAAAGGATAAGGTGGGTTGACTCAGAGAGGAACATATGAACAGGTACTGATAAACAACAAACAGAAGATTAACATTTGTAAATAAATTTTATAAAACAAAATACAAAATATAGGAAAAGTATGGAGTGACAGACGTCCAATTAATAGAAGAACACTTAACCAATATTGGGTGTCAGTTCAAATGTTTGTCTCAAGAATTTGGAGTTTGAATGTTCACAAATGTTTGTCTCAGGAATTTGGAGTTTGAATGTTCTACAGTTGCTGTAGAGTGTTCACAAAAGTTGCTGGTTCTTTCTTCCACAATGTGAAATATAGGATTCTGAAATAATGTTCAGTTTCCCCTTGGTCAATTGGATTGCATCCGAGAAGAAAGTAAGATCTTCTTTTTCTAATTTATTTTTGTACAATATCCCATATCTTATATCCATTAAATAGTCAAATACATCTAAGATCTCTTCATTATTCCCTCCACAACAAGTAATGAATAGACTTGTGGGTGTATTTTTGATCCCTTACAATTGCATGATGAGACTATAATTCTTGCAAACTGTTTTCATTGGAGATAACAGGGAAACTAAATTTACAACACCAAAATCCCATTTGGTGATGAATGTCACATGTGCATATTTGACTGATTTTTACTCACTTTCCTAGAAGGTCATTCTGCTTCTTGCCAAGCAATCTTAAATTCCTTTCCTACCATTTCTAAGGAAGTCATTCTGTTTGTTGTCAAGTGACCCCTAATTCCTTTCCTTTCCTTTCCTCTCTTAGCCAAAACACGACTCAGTCTAGATAGGTAGTAAAACAAAAAAAAAAAAAGAGGAGGAAGAGAAACACAAAGACAGAGTGTCTTTTATTAAATTTATTATATGTCTGATTTAACAGTTAACACTGAGGGCCATGTCACAATATGCTAAGATTTACTCTTTTCATAAGTATCTTCTAAGATATAAATTTTGCCCTTTCACCAATTAGTCATTAACTCATCTTAATATGTTAACAAAGATGAATTTAAAAAGCAGTAGATAAAACAATAGATTAAAGAGAGGACAAGATGTGCAACTACTGTTACATTTGACTGAATCTTAAGCATTTCCATTGCTGATGTCTGTGTGTTTTAAGTAACTCGAAAGAAAAGTGTAAAATTTTTGTGATGTCAACAAACACTTGTTGCCACTTTTGTAATGTCAACGAATGCTCATTGTCACTTTCGTAATACTCGTTGTAGTAGAGACTTCATAATCACAGATACAACTATAGTAATGCCATTGATCAATACTGGTACCAGATGCCTTTGAATAACATTTGTACTAATAGTACTTGCTTGATAATTCTTGCTTGAAATGTAACCATCAAAAAGTAATCCATGTAGTGATCAGTATAGTGAATAATATAGAGATAGAGGATAGTGTAGAAAGAGTGATCCCTATAGTAATAGAGGATAGAATAGAAATGGTGATCTGTATAGTAATAGAGGATAGAATAGAAATAGTGATCAATTAGACGCCACACTAATTCCCATATGTACATTTCCTCTACTATCACTTGATCTACTTATTCAAAATGGGATTGCCTGTGTTTGCTCTCTGGTGATCTGTGTTCAATTCCTATATGACAAAAATTCAACAAAAAATTATTTATATTATTTACAGTCAAACTAACATATTAAACTTTGTTGTTAAGATCACAACATTTTGGTCATTGTACTATTCCTCAAATGTCTGTTGATCCAAGCAATCTTTGGAGAATTTTGAATTGAGCACATTATTTAATCTATAGTTGTGTAGTGATTTTATTCCACTCTCCCTTTTTAGGGATATCTTGTTTTATTTCTTTTTTAGTCCTACTCACTTATTGTTAGCCTTGTTTTGATAATGATAATTCTTTATTCCAAATATTCAAACAGAAAAATTACTAAATATGTTATTTTATACTCTGTTCACTAATTCTACCAATTTTACTAGTTTAGTTATATGGAAATATCTTTTCTACTTATTATGCTTAAGCATAAAACATTCAAGCTACTTGACTACTAATTCTTGCACAAAAATTAAACATCCTAAGTGCTGGTTAGAATCCCAAGTTGCTTATAAAAGATAATGGTGCATTTATTTTGTGCTAAGAATGCAAATCGTTCAGTAAACAAATAAAAAACAAAACAAATAGGACAAAAACATTTGAGTATAACACTTAGAAAATTCAAGTGAATATCAACTTGGAATTAAGTAGGTAAACACAGGCATTGATCTTTATTAGAAATTATAGAAAGATGGCTGGGCACTTAAAGTGAAGACAGATTTATAATTATAATATGAACAACATGAATAAGTAGGACATCTTGAGAAAGTGTTATTTATTGTTATCTTCTCTTTGCTGGTTTGTATTTTCTTTACACTCTTACTCAGTAAAGTTAACTTTTGTATGAGAATCATTTTTAAGACTTCTTTTGACATGCACATTCATTTTCAATTTCTGACATTCATAAGAACTAAAACACTGCATCTGTGAATTGGTATCCCTTCAAAAGAAACATCTTCTGCCAAACCTTCCACATTCTTGTGACTTGATAACTAGATTTCCTCAACCTTGTCCTGTACTCAACAAGAAGGCAAAAAAAATTACTAATGTCTTCTAGAGCAGAACAACATTGCTGAGTGCCATCCTACAGGAAATATGGCTCTGTATAAGTTGTGATGATTCTCTGGTTTTTCTTCATTACACAATCTCACCTTATTGCTCAGAGAGTTCATTGGGTTCTATGGGAAGAACTTAATGCCGGATTCCATCTTGTCTTACTTGTATCAGATTATTCTGCTTCTAACAAAAAGCGCAAGCACTTATAAGCTTCTCTTGCATGCTGCATGAGTTTGTTCAACAACAAAAATGATAAAACTGATATTTAAGCAAGAAGTTATTTATACCAAGTGGGTATTGAAGAATTTGCAAAAGTTTGACCGCAGAAAGAATATTCTTTCATTACTGTGTATATAATTTCAAGTTTCAACAGTTTGACAAAAAATAATTTTTACAATCATATGACAATTGATACTTGATAAAGAATAAGCAAAAATTATGAATAGTTGATATTTTTCATTGTTGGCTTTTATTTTCAAGTCTTTCTGGAAGCAGTCTCTTTAATAATAAATGAATAAAAAGGATAAAAATCAAGTTTATTCTGGCTTTTTTCTCTAATTATTAACAGTTCCATCAATCATTTCAATTTAAATTATCATTATGCACAATAATCAATCATAATTAACTTTCATTTTAACTCAATTGTATTATTACTGATCATTTCCATTGTTTATCATTTCTAATATTGATTTTAATAATTATTACTGTGCCATTTATAAATAATCATTAATAGTATTTATCAATATTTGATATAACTAAAAAACTCAAGGGAATTCTGTTTTAGCATAGAAAATTAGGAAGAAAATCAAATGATTTATATATTTTAATAAGAGAAAATATGCATAGTTTTTAATATTGATTACATATAAAAAAATTATAAAAATAGTACCATTATCAGTAATTGGAAAAACCTTATATATATATATATATATATATATATATATATATATATATATATATATATATAAAAATAAAATTTTAAATAGATTTTTTTAATTTTACATTATTTCATATTACTATAAATATGATTTTTAGTGGATATCTGTGTTTGAATTGAAATACCATTTTTTTATTTTCTTAAACAGTGAAATTAATATCAATCTAGACTCGTTGGGTATAATTTTTTTCCTGTTTAAGAAGTGTTTACATCAACTCAAACAAGTTTACCCATTAAAATTAGCATTCATATATATATATATATATATATATATATTATATATACATTATATATATACACACACATGTGTGTGTGTTAAGATATTTAATGACTGACATTATTAAAGAGTGGAAGCTGAACAGTTGAATTATGAGTTGAATCTGGGCTGATAAACAGAACTCTTCATAAGAGAAAAAAGTGTTCTTTACTTAATTTGATTATTGTAGTTGTTATAAATTTTATTAAAGTAAGTATGCATACACACAAATATGTGTGTGTGTGTGTATGTGAGAGAGAGATCTTCATTTCTTTTTGCAAGCTTGCACTGATTCTTAGCTTTTGAAATGGTAAAGGATAAAAACAATATAAAATTGTACTGGCCATAGCAAGTATATTCCAGCCTCACTGAAAGTTTGACCCATATTCTATTTTTACCCGACTGCAAATAACTGACCTTTCTTTATTTTCTCATGTCTTAAGTGGGATAATTAAAAAAAAAATTACAATAGTCTAAGAAAATAATTTTTAAAAATGTTATCCTTTGGCTACAGTAAGAAACAGTATAAAATTAGCAAATATTATATATAGACTGACACATTATGAAATAAATATAAAAACAAATAAAGAAATTATTATTAAGTAATTGTGAAAATATTTTATTAAAGAGTTTCAAAGTATCTATTATGGCTACAAGTATAAAATTATTATTAAGTAGTCAACAATACAATAAATCAGAAAAAAGAAATAATAGAAAAAAGACAATAGGGAAGAATCTTACTTGACCATCTATTGTAGTTAGGGATCATCCATAAAAAACAAGATATGAAATATGAATTGTGAACAACTTCTTTATGTGCAATGTCCCCTCAGGGTGTAGGTGATCATGGCTCTCCACAATTTCTGTCCTTTGTAGCTCTTCATAAATTGTCATTTTGTTATTTCTCCTAAATCTTGTTCCACCATCCATTTACATAGGTTCATCAAGTATGTTATGTGCTGTTTTCCTCTGTAACTCTTGCCCTCAATCTGTTTTTTAAGTATCAGATTTTCCAAGCCCTCCTTCCTCATTATATGCCTTAGAAATTTCCACTGTCTCTTCCAGATGTTAAGTACATGTTTCCTTTTCATGTTTCCATTTTCTCTAAAACCTTGTCATTGCTGACATGTTCAATCCACAGTATCCTCAGCATGCTTCTGTAGAGCCATATTTCTTTTGCCTCAAGTCTCTTCTGCATCTTTGTGGAGATTGTCCAGCATTCACTGCGATATAGGAGGACAGATATCACGTAGCAGTTGTGATACGTGTCGCAGACTGCATCTTTATTCAATATTCCTTCATTTTAATTTAACAGCTAAGAAAATGTCATATAGGACATAAATGAATGGAATTGTCCATTTATATAAATAAGTGGAGTTAAGCAGTGTTAAGAAGATTTAGCATTAGGTCAATTGCTAAGTGTATCTTTGTGTAGTAAACCTATTGTCTTGCTTATTTATTTCTCTGTTATCAAGAAAACACAAGATACAGCAGAAAATATATACTGAAAGACTTTATGAGGAATAACAAAATAGTTGATGAAAACTAATAATCTTTAGCTACATAGACTCAAAACTACTTTTATGTGCCATGTCTCTACATGACGTGGGTGATTAGGACTGTCTACAACATCGTATCTCTTCTAGCTTTTAATAATGTTTGTCTTTTTGCCATAAATCACGCCCCTGCACTACTATCTATCAGGTAAGTGATCAGCTGTCTTCTTCTGTTCTTTTTTGCTTTTGATATGTCTCATGAGTGTCAAATCTTCCAGGCCCTCCTTCCTAATGTATGCAAGAAATTTCAGCTATCCATGTTTCTTTTTTATAGTATTTTTTGCTTATGCTTGTCTTTCTTTCCTCTCTTTTTAATACATTTGTGTATATATTTACATATTCTTTCAAAATTTCCATTTTTAAAGACCTAGTAAAATTCTATAGCCCTACAGATTATTCAATTATAACTGAAATCATTATATAAAACTGGCCTAAAATCCTAATCTTTCCTTAAGAAAATAACCCAAATCAATGTCCTCTTAGATTTTATTTTTTTTAAAACTATCTATGTATGCAGATTGAATCTTTTTCATTTCAATCAACAGTGATCAAAATAATTGAAAAAATAAAATTACTTTAAGATATAAAAATATTATCTTTAAAAATTATATTACAAACATTAATAATAGTTTCTGTGCCTTATGTCAAACAAGAATTTCAATATTTATATTGCAAAAGTAAATTCTATTATACATATTAAAATATATAGAAATGCAAAGAAACATACCAGCAAAGATATACATGCCAATAACAATATAAAATGTTATTCTTCATATAATAATAGCTGGCCACTCGTATTCGAGGATACCCGTCTACTAGGGTGGCTAGCCAGTCCCCACTGCAGACGCTTGCTCAGGCACATTTGTGTTTGCTCAATACCCACAGAGACCACTTGTGGTTTATACTGCAACTATGCTGACCAGGCCTTAGTTACAGATTCTGGGAGAGAGCGTGTTATCTAGCATGATCAACTATTTGAACAAGGCCAGCATGCTCAAGGCCTCGGCCACAATGACTTATGGCTTTGTGCTAGCACAGTTATCGGTGGCCCCCCAAGAGTCCTGTCCTCCCAATTTCACTCACAAAGCTTGGGTCAACCCATGGTATGGTTTTCAGGCTCTTTCCAAAGATGCAGCCTGCTGGGATCAACCCCTCCAGTCTGATAACATCAGGAAGTCTCCTTCAGGACAAATCAGCCATATATCCTCCATAATTTACCTATACTTTTCAGTTAGCCAGATGAATATTTATGAGTGTTTCTTAAATGTAAACATTTTGCAGAACTAACATTTTTACCTTTGTTTAAAAATACTTGTTACAAAAGAAAAGCTTTACATTAAACTTGATAAAGTCCGACAGAGGATGAAATGTGTTAGCCGAGATAAACTTTCCTTTCGTCTATATATATATATATATATATATATATATATATATATATGTATGTATGTATGTATGTATGTATGTATATATATATATATATATATATATATATATATATATATATATATATGTATGTATGTATGTATGTATGTATGTATATATGTATAAAACAAAGATGCATATCATTATATGGAAGATGTATCTGGAAAAATGTATATGATCTATTTTATTTCAGATATTTTACAATTCAATAAAAATATTAATTATTTGGATGGAATTCTAAACACAAGTGCATACTTGTGTATAAATGTGTGTGCATGCACATGCATGTAGATGGCTGTTTATCTTAATTTGAATGAGAAAGTGATATTAATTGCCATAATGAAATTAAAAATAGACATATTCATTCACATAAGTTCATGAATTTTATTCATCTCTTAGTTTGTATTTGCTTGAGATGTTTTGAAATTTGCAGCAGCTCATTAATTATCTTCCAAGTTCAAATCCACTGATCAGGATAAACATGATTGTCAAGTTTGTTTGACTTGAGTATTCTAATAAGAGCCAAAATCCAATTTACTATTTGTTTCTTTTTTCCATTTCTTAACATCAGCCTTATAACTTCAAATTAATATTTCAACTCACATAGCATACAAGTCTGACATTTGAATGTTGATAGTAACCCAAGATTACTGGTGCCTATGATTACAACAAATAACAATTAAGGATCAAAATGAGCCAGCAATTTGATCTTAGATACTTCTTTGTTATTTCTGAGCCAATTAACTTTGGATGACCCAGTTCCTAGCCGATTAGCTACTGCTGATCACATCTATATTCTGTCTTTATAACTACATTGAATCCTAACTTCATTCTGCAGGTATTAAATATCAGTGAGAAGCAAAATTATTGCTTGCCCTCAAAAAGTGAACAAGTTTCTTTCCTTTCTTCTAAATGACTTTTTTTTTGTGTGACAAAGATGATATATAGCCCAGAGGTTAGAATGTCAAGAACTTGATGTCATATGATGAATGGTTCAATTTTTTGATAATTCTTAACTTATTCACAAGACTACTTTTGAATTTGATAAAAGTACATTTTTTTATGAGATCAGTCAGTTGATAATACTCAGTGGAAAAGAGTTGAGGAAGATGCGATCAAGCATCAGATGAAGGTCAAAATATTTTGCTCTGTTTGGCCTGTGGATTTGTTAGAGGTTACAAAAGGTCCATCATGACTGAGATCATCTTTATATTCCATTATTCCTACTAAAGTTTAGGTCTGACAGAATACCTGTCAATCTCTCACTGACACACAAGTTCATTGTAATAATTCAAAACTATTAATGATTGAAAAAACTGAGATAGTTTTTTCAAGCTAATGAGGATTTGCAATAAAATAATAACTTTCTTTTGCACAACTTGTACAGATGTCAGAAAATTATTTTCATAAAAGCCAGCAGAAAGATGGTGGAGATTTTTTTTTCAACTTGGGACAAAGCTCTTGCATTCATCAAACTTGTAAAATCTACATTGCCCCCGGATCAGAAAGAGATCAACAGAGAGGAGAATTAATACAAAGCATATTTAAGATAATTTTTTGTATAAGTCTTTCCTTTTAATTTAAATAAACTGTACTCAAGGTGAATGAATAACTGAACCTAACTGTACAAAAATCGTGAAAGTACTGTTTGCATATAAGGTGTATGTTCATCTGGGTACAGAGAATTTTTAATTGAACCCTTTATTTAATTTAGATTGTTTATGTTCCACTGCCCATGACTGGGGATATTTCATCTTGTTCTTATTTATGACTACTCAGTTATTTCTTGCTTCATTTACACTGAGTTAAAGTACATGCTACCTGACACACAGTAATTGTGAGTTCAATCTCTTGGCTGGACAGAGTAAAGGTTGGAGGGCACAATGGCCAAAACATAATGACAAAGATGAAAACAAATGACCACATGTAAATAATGTAGCTCATATTTTTGTTGAGACAGTGCACAGAGATAAAATATTTATAAATATGGAAATCAAAATCAAGAACAAGAGTTCAAATTCAAATTGAGGCTGTATCCCAATTGAAATTACAATTGATGTTGTATTCAAATTGAAATTCCAGTTGAGGCCATATTCCAATTGAACTTTGCACTAAGGTTCTTTAGAAAGGCATGGATTCTGTCTCATTACAAGATGTCTGATCACTATCATGCCATCATGGTCAATAAAATATTTACTCAGATAAGGGTTTCTTCTCTGATCCTAAGACCATATAACTCAGTACTAATAGGAGAAAAGATGAGCTTAGCTTAACTGCCTTTGAAATTCTATGAAGGATACAATATTCTGAAACTGGAGCTACCCAATCATCATTTGCCAGCCATAACAGAATTCAAAAGCATTTATGTGACCTTGTGGGTGATGAATTATTTAGTACCTTACAACCCCTTTCCCACAGACAAAATGTTGCTAGCTTATTGTTATGTATTACTATTTGGATAGATGCTCATCTGCACTACATTCCTTAGTTCTACCAGCCCTGACCTTCACAAATAGGACTTAACATGCTGCATACACTGACATATCATTATTCTATTCATATTCCATTTGTAAGGAAGAGGTTCCTAAGAACTATTATCTTGTGGAAATGACTCACAAAATCATGCTTTCTTGATCATTACAGTCTTAACATCTTCAAGCCTCAGGTCAGCTGTCATCTATCCTACATATCCTCCTAATATTCACTTCTTACTCTCTACTTGTATGCCATTACAACGGCCTCATTTACCTTTTATCACGATTGACTTTTGAGACATGCATTGGGTCAAAAACTATATAAAAAAAATTGAGGGTCTCCAAAATTCTAATCAAAATATTCGGGTAAGGATGCATTTTTCATGCATTCCCTTGCATTCTTTTGCTCATTTCTCATCATCTAGAGTTATGTATATTAAGAAGAATAAGGATGTGGTTATAAAATGCACATTTCATCACCTAATCTAAGATGGTTTATAAAAAATGGAAACTTTCATGAAGAAAACTTTTTTAAAATCTAAATCTTTTGAATGGTTTCATGCTTTTCACTCATCAGTTCCAGATGAATGTAAACAAATTAGTTTAAATATCTTAGAATGTATTGAAAGTATTTTTAACATTGGAATTGATTGAATCGTTATATGATATATTTTTTGATAATGCTATTAAAGAAGATATATTTTTTTGTTTTTCATTTTTATAAATATTATTTTATTGAAATAATGTGGATTTATGGAGATAGTACATGGTAATTTATTTTACAAATGACAAATTGGAATAAATGACAAATAACAGATTGTTGATTAATGAGGAGAGAGCATATCCAATGATTTGGATTGAACAAGCTAGAGAACAAATAAACTAAGAATTCAAACAACTTCACAAAATGATGATATATGGATGACATTAACTACCACCCCAAAAAATGGTCTTGTAGACTGGAGGCTGCCAAAAAAGAAAAAAAATTATAAGGCTTAACTCAACAGGAAAATAAAGTTTTATCCACAAAAAATAAGGAGAGAAGAAGCTCAATTTGATATAAAAACATAAATCAATATTCAAGGTTGCCCAAGTTAAAATATCTTCATTTGGACAAATATTTATTGCTTTAATATTGAATTTTGTTTTTCATATTACAAAGTCAAGCATTAAATCCTTTTGTTTTAAACAGTTTATAGTCAAATCTTGTTGAAAGGATTCAATTTGCAAAAGTCAAGCAGTTTTGAGATCTGTAGGGACATTATTATTATTATTATTATTATAATTAATAAATAAAAATAAAATACAAAATAATAATAATGAATATCATAAATAAAATAAAACAAATAACATTAAAATGTTGTTTAAAATAAATTGAATAAAAAAGAAAATTCTTCCAGCATGTAGCAGAAACATTTCCTGCTGGAAAACGGACTTCCCGCAAAAATGCATTCTCTTCATTAGTGACCGTTGGAAAGTCATGACGTTCATCTCCTCTCTTTGGAACATTGCTTGTTATAATACAAAGTAACATCTTCCTTTTATCACATGCAACCTTAAAACATTTGTAACAACAGTACATAAGAATAAATAGTGTGGTTTTAATTTACACTTTAACATACTTTTAGTGTTATTTCTGTGTATGTGTTTACCCATGTGAAAATGAGGCTATCCTTGTTGGTATGATGTTAGTGAAGACCCCCACCCTACCCAGATCTCATCAATTTACAGTTAAACTAGCTAAATGTAAGAGTATGTTCTATGCTAACAGTTTCTTTTCTTGCACCTCTTGCTTGTGGAACACCTTTTAAAAAAATATAAATGTATCAAGCCTGTCTAGTACTGGGGACCACTTGCAAACACCAGGTATTGTAAACAATATGGGAGGGATCCCAGACAAAAAAATACCATTTTTGGATGTTTTTATTTAGTGGCATATCAACCTGTATGGGTTATTTAATACCAAAATCTAAATATTTTGTACACAATTTTAATATTTTCTTTTTTGGAGATAATAATGGCTTTAGTGATACAACTGTTACTAATTAACCCATAATTGGAGAATGGATGAAGACGAGGTGGATTCATACCTCTCCCCCAAGGGTATTTGCGTGTAAATGAATGTAACAAACCTAACTGGAATTGGAAATCAGCTGTTCAATTAATAATTCTGAGCCATTATCAGTTACACCAACTCCACATCCAAGCTTACAGCACCTGATATTCCAAAGCAGTCATCCATCTAGGTACTGACCAGGCTTGATGTTGCTTAACTTTGAAGCCGCTCCTCCCCCTGGAATGTGAACTGGTGGTAAAGATGGTTGTATGTAAAGTGACAGACTGTTGCTTCAGATGACATCTACTTGGTGGTCAAATGTCACTGTCAATGGAGATGACATCATCATCTTCTATGCGCCATTTCCTTTCAGGACATTGGTGGTCATGGCTCTTTCTATTTTCTTGTCTTTTGTAGCACTTAATAAATTTTGTCTTTTTATTATGTCTCCTAAATTTTGCCCCAGCATCCAATTGCACAAGCTCATTGGGTAGGCAAAGCAATGTACTGTTTCTAAAAATGAGAACCTGCAAACTTTAGTAGGATTGTGACTGTTGTCGAGTTCAGTCACAACTGAAAAAAAACATTAAGATTATTGAATCTTTGTTTTAAGATGATTCAAAGGCGGGGAGGTATAGAACAATTACTCATATGAACACAAATCTTTGATATCAAGATCAGTGAATTATTAAGATAGTGATGCAAGTAGTAAATGACACGTAGATATAATATACTTCAAGGTACCCAAAACAATGTGATAAAAACAACAAAGATGAAGATATGAGGCCAAATAATTTGGAGATAATGAAAAATGCTTCATTTCAGTGAATTAAGTTTTAGCATTTGATTCTATCTCATTATAGAAAAGAAAGCTGCAGAAAAAATATGGAAACAAAATGTAATGTTTTTCTTTTCTGAATGAAATAGATATTTCTTGGGTTGAACTGACTTTTGCCTGAAACCAGCTATATCCTGTTCTCATTAAAACAAACCCACTAAGAATGGCTTGAAAGATAGCTAATCAATCATTCCATGATAGGTGCTGTCTCTTCAGAAAAAACTTATATTTAAATCCTAACAGAAACAATTTTTTTTACACATCTGTTAGTGTTTTATATCATTATGTTGAATATTAATTTTCATATAGATTTTCCCCAATTTGGAAATTTAACATAATCTTTCATTTTATCTCTGATCCTGAATAAGCTTTGTGTAAGTAAATAATTCTAATATTGTCATTGTAAATAGAAACAGTATTTTGAATGATAGAACTCATGTAGATATTGATACATAACAAACTTAATTAACTGAAAGGACATGGAAGTAAAAAAAAACCTAAGCAATCCTTTTATTAATAAAAAAATACACAAATCCAAAGCGAATTAAATGAAGACGATCAAATGAATTATTTCTGATGAGATCAAATGCTTTTTTCATATTTTTTTAATGTATTCCTGTGAGCTACTTTCTGTTCATGCAACAATGAATATAAATGTCATAAATTTTACATTGCTTAAGTAAAGGTAATTATAAGGTTAATTACATGCATTGATTATAGATAAAGATGACAAAAGCACAAGCAAGTTTTTGAACTGAATTAAATTAGAAAAACACTAAATATCTGAGACAAACATGTTGCCGAAAATAAAAAAGGCCTGTTATCTTTGCTTAAAAATAATCAATCGATAAATGATAAAAATAATCAATCGTTAAAAAAAATAAAACAAATCTCAGGAATCCATCATGCTCCTGACAAGTTTAGTAAATGACTTAATAACAAAATCTATGTTATTAAAAAGGTCAGGGAATGAATTAACATATTCACTAGTATGACTATTTATATTGCTTCAAACATATAGAGCAAGCCCTAGAGCAAGAAAGGTTGGTGAAAAGCCTAATATTTTTTGTCCTATTACCTGCATGATGTTTAGCCTATTTTGCAAGTAACATTTTTATCATATTTGCCAATTTTTCATTTCATTTTTTTTAAAAAGAAATCTTTATAACCTTGGACCTTGTCAAAAGTTGATTTATGACCAATTCAATTAACCTCTTCCAAAAGAAACTGGAGGAGATGTCTATCTGGCTGTGATTCAAGAAAAAAAAAAAAAAGCACCCTTTCCAATTCTTCTTTCACTTCCCTCCCCATTGACATGCAATCTTTTGCTGCAGAGTCTAAAAGATACACAACTATAGCAAGGAGGCTTGAAATAAATCTAGTTCTTTGTGGTAATAAATATTCTGTTGTAGACTGGTTTATTGATGTCAATTTTTCTTCCTTACTTTGCTTAGGATGTTGCAGGGTGACTGCAGAGTGTAAACACATTTCTCTTTCTCTTCATGGCTATCAGCTTTTTCAGCACATATCCTCTCTATCTCCATAACCGAGAGACATGGAAAGACCTCCCCAGAATAATACAAGACTTTGATGGGTTCCTTATTTAATTTGGGCTTTTTAGTTTCGGTTTTCATTGGATAACCATTTTATGTGTAGATATAAAAAGTTTTTAACAGCCTATTTAGATAAAGAAATGTGATTGAGTTTGTTTTTGTATAAGAAATAACATTTTAAGAAAAATCATTCAGTAAATACCTAGTTCCACATTTTAATTATGGATCCCCCCTCTCATATAAATATGTCTTCTATGACTGCATTTCTTTATATATAATTTGAATTTTTCTACCTACAAAACTGGATGTCAAAATCTGTTTGCATCATATACTCCAAAGCTATAAATACTATATATGATGTAAACAAGACATATGTAAATATATTTAAATAGGCATGTATAGTTCATTTAAATGTTATTTATAACAATAGTATGAATTTCAAATGTGCAGTGTGTTTAACCAATCAGAGTGCTTAATTCATTGATAATAGCCTAATTGGGAACAGAAATGTGGTTCTACAGAAGGATGCTGAGAATCATATGGACTGAACATGTGAGCAATGACAAAGTTTTAAAGAAAATGAAAATAACATGTAGGGTTAACATCAAAAAGAGAGAGTTTAAATTTACATGGCACATAAAGAGGAAAGAGGGCTAGGACAATTTAACACTCACAGGATATAGTGAAGGCAAGAGGGACAGAGTAAAGCCGTGTGTGTGTGTGTGTGTGTGTATATATATATATATATATGTAACTTTAAAAATTTAGAAGTTAGTTGGATACATGACCTTGGTTTCAACCTTATATATTTATATATATATATATATATATATATATATATATATATATATGTATAGTGGAGATTGCGACCAACACCCAGCAGCGACGGTCTGTTTCATGCTTGTACATAATTGTCAGGCTATATGGGATGTGTTTTTGTTTGACTACGTACATATAAATAGTTGAGCAAAAATACAATACATATGACCTGATGATTGAATATAAGCATGAAACAGGCTGTCGCTATTTGGCATTGACTTCAATGTTTCCTTTTATATTTATATACATTCTATCGCTGATATTGAGCATTTTAACCCATTAACTTATAAATATAGCATACCATAAAACTATACTTTATCATTATATATATATATATATATATATATATATATATATATATATATGCAGGTTTCGATGAAAACGACTTACAAGGTGCTGTAGTTGAGATTTTTATATAATTTTGCAGGTGATCATATAATCTTTTTCTTTTTAACACATAAATGATATAAAAATTGTCCAAATGTTTTCCAAGCACTTTTGGCTATAATTTTAGTCATTGTCAAGGATTAATTTTATTTTACTTTTGACTGAATATATAGATTGTTTTATGTATGTATCTAGTGTTACAGGAATGTTTTATTTTCCAAACAGCCAGCATATTGTGAACATGTTCATAGTTGATATTACTGAATGTTGGCCTCTTTTTTTTTTTTTTTTTAATAATGATGCCCCCATTACTTTTCACTATGTCTGCTATATAGGTGATATTTTTATTTTAGCTGAGAACAAAAATTAAATTGATAATGTCAAAACTAAATTCAAATATATACAATGGACTCTCCAGTTGATTTTGATGTATGAGGATCTAACAACCTCATTCAGTTTTTATGTTAGTGTTGTATGTGACAATTCAGTCACACTAGTGACCTGCATACAATCCACATATTGTGCAACAGTGAGGACCTTGGTACATAGCCACAGGAATATTTCTCTTGTCTCTTAGCTGGTCAATACAACTGATTTCAAAATTTCTCATACTACTCTGGCACCAATATCTACAGTTATTTCCATCCAGGTCAACTTGAAATTAGTATGAAGCACATTGACAGCTGAGAGGTTACTCTTTAGCTTGTCTTTATACCTGAGCCACAGCTGTCCAACAGTCCTTTGTCTGTTTTGTATAATATAAAACCCAATGTGACCATGTCACGCAATCTGATCTTCCACACTCATGAGATATTCCACTGTTATAATAAGAGAAGGTATTGTTTGAAAAAATAGGCAAAGATGCTTCAAGTTGTCATAACAATAGAATATTTCATTAATAAATTCAGGAAATAAGGCTGTTAATACATTGCCATTTCTTTCTTTTGTGTTAATTATCTGTGGTTATTTTTTCTTTTAATGAATGAAAAGCCAAATTCTTTTCTTACATTCAAAGTGCCAATTACTCATGCATAAAGTAGAAGTAACCTAATTGCAAAAATATTCATATAGGTATTTTTGTTGTAATTTTTTATAATGAAGGAAAAGTTCCCAGCCCAACCAAGAAGCCCTTCACAAAAAAAATTCTGGTGTTTGGTTATTTTGTCAGACTTGGAAAATGAAAAGCCAAAAACTTTTCAGTACCCCCTCGTATGTGTACATAGACATATATGTATATATGGAAATTCTGTTTTATTAAAATAAATAAATTACTAAACAAATATTTAAATCTTGAAGTAGTATCAAGTTTAGAGAGAAAATGATTTTATTTTCAGAAAACTGTCTTCCTTAAAATTTGAAGTGGCAAAGAGCATTGTCGCCTTGGAGAATGAAGTAAAGCTTTCCAAAACCAAAAGTCAGAAAAAAATCTTCATTCAAAGAGGAAAGAAATTTTTACAAGAATGGGTTTCTGATTTTCTAGTTGGCAGGCAAATATAATCCACTTAAAATTATATGTAAAACTCCATATACCTCCAAGATAAACTGTTTCTCATTTTTCAGTAAATGTTTTAGCAAATTTAAACTCCTTATTCAATTTTATGAATTTAAATATATAAAGTTGATTTATTTCAATAATCTGACCATTTTATTCAGAAAATGCATAAGTATGGTTGTTATATTTTAAGAAATGAAACACTGATTTGTATCAGAAATATGATCATGTCATGTTTGATAAAAATCTAATACAATAGGATTATATCTCCTATAAAATAAACCAACCTCAAAAACCTCACAAACCTTGAAAATTTCCCCTATAGTTTCACTTACTTGAAGTTGTCCAAATTAGCAATTTTTTGTGTTCAAAATTTTTATAAAACTGAATGTCATAAAATTTCTATTCCTCCTGGCCCATTAAAGTCGGGCAAATTGGAAATTACTTTAGTTGTCTGCACATGACCAAATAATATGTTCTCCCATATCTATCAAGTCAGACATCTTTCTACATCCAAGAAGGATGTTCTTTTATAAAATGATATGACAAACAAGCAAAAAAAAAAAAAAAATGCTATGAAATAAATCTTAATCATTGAAAAACTGTTTGTTGTAAATTTGGTAATTTTCAAAATATATTATCAGAGTAAACTGTGACTGGTTTTACCATAATGTTTAACGCTAAAAGACAACTGATATTAAAATGGATATTGGTTATAAATCAAATGAAACTGGGCTGCATTTATATTTGAAACAACTAATCTTAATTTAACAAATTCGTAATTGATTATAACATTGCATATAGATCAGAGATTATCAAACTCTTGCAAACATTGCTTTTGCTTAATTTTATCTATCAAAAACTCTACTGTTTTCAATATTAAAGCTTTTAATTTACTAGTAGTGGTTTATCTACTTAAGTCTTAGTAGCAAAACTGAGTAGCAGAAGATCATTCTGTTGTTATTTTGACGTTTATTTATACCAGACTCAGAATGAAGGTAATTTTCTTTGGTTGTTTACTCTTGTTCATACATATCTATATTTATAAATGGCATTCTCTTAGTGTGTCTGTGTGTTTGTCACATTGTTACCTCATCCTGAGCAAACCGTTCCTCCAATTGGCATGAAAATTCACACACAGATCGGACATTTATGGCATTCATACTTGACATCTTCGGATTTTTCGAGTGTTCTTCCGATTTTGGAAAAAATCGATAAAACCGATAGGAGGTCGAATATTGATTCGAAAAAAATTCATAGTTTTTCAGTGATAGTTTTCACAAATTACAAGTGATATCCATCAAACTCACGTTGAGCAATGTCCTTACTTATAGTTTTGAGGTGCTGTTCATTGTTTTTAAAAATTGATATCAGTTATCGGAAAAAATTGATAATATCGATCACTTTGGGACATCCGATTCAAATCCAATGTAGCTGATTTTTGGCTCTGTTTTTCGCAAACTGCAAGGAATTTTCACGAAAATCCTGTTGAGCATTAGTTTTATCAACAGTTATTAGCTGCTGATCTTTTTCTTCAATATCGGTATCAATTATAGGAAAAAATCGATAACATCATGCCACTTTTGACTTCCAATTCTAATCCAGTCAAGCTGATTTTTGGCTATATTTTTCGCAAATGGCAAAGAATTTCGACCAAAATTGCATTGAGCATTGTTTTTATCAATAGTTATGAGGTGCTGACAATCATTTTCAATATCGATATCAATTACTGGAAAAAAATCGATACAATCGATCACTTTGGGACATCCGATTCAAGTCCAGTCTAGCTGATTGTTGGCTATATTTTTCGCAAATGGCGAAGAATTTTCAGCAAAATTCCCGCTGAGCATAGTATTTACCGACAGTATTGAGGTGCTGACTTTCGGTTTCAATTATCGGATGAAAATTGATGAAATCATACCCCTTTTGACTCCCCATTCAAATCGAGTTTACCTGAATTTGGCGATGTTTTTTACAATTTGCTTGGGATTTTGATTAAATTTATCGGCTTTAGTCATGACAATTAAAAACCTTTGCCCTGTGAGCTCCTTTGTGACCAACTAATACCTGAGAGAAGTCGATACAATCATGTCTTCATCGAAATTTGCGAATACACCAATCAAACGTATGTTCAACTGAGACGTTTACACTACAGACTGTATAGCTGATTGTTATTCCCACACGCATGACCATGCTTCACATAGCGGTATCTCATTGGATGAGTTCAGTGCGCGGTCGCTGATTGGTGTTCGAGACCCTAGGACACTCTCTGATTGGCACAACCGATTGGCCAGTAATACTTCGTATTTGAACCTGCTGTGCACAGCTGTGGGACGAAGGTCTCACTTTTGCTCCTGTTACGCCACCAACTGATCATTTCTCCTACTGCAAGTTGTTTCTTACATTTTTGTTTTCCGTTTGTCTGTTTAACTATATTTTTCGAACTACCATAAACAATTTATTCAGCTGTTTTACTGAAATACCTGCCTTCCCGATTCTGGCTCACGCTTTGCGATACTAAGTTAGACTTTGTACTCCTGCAATTGAGCAACCCTGATCAACCTTAATCAACCACTACTAGCATCACTTTTTCCCATGCCGTCAAAAAGCAGGGTACATCTTAGCCTTCGGTCTGCAAGAGCATCCACTATGAGGGCAAGAAGGGCCCACGAGTCCCAGGAGCAGACTACAATGCGACTGTCACAGGTCACTCAATGCAGCACCCTCACGCAGGCCTCGCAGTCACAAGCGGAGCATGCAACCTGCTTGGCTGGGAAAGCTGCCTACAGGGCTTCATTGTGATGAAGGCTCAAGAACGCACAATGGTCGAGAATGAATGCACAGGCTGCAGCAACCGCCTCTGCATCTCGGGCTTCCGAGACTCATCATCAAAGGCTTCTTTGTAATGTAAGAAATGCTGCTGCCACTGCAAAATCAAGGGCAATAGAGACACTTGACTGCAGGCGCGCACGTCAATCCAGGGACGCTGCTGCAACAGCGACCACTAGGGCTGCTAAGACACCGCTATGTAGGTCTGTTCGAAATGCTAGGAATGCTGCCACCACTGTCAGGTTGAAGGCAGCTGAAACATTTAACTGTAGGCGCACCCGTCAATCCAGGGATGCTGCTACAACAGCTAGGTCGAGGGAGTCCAAGACAGAGCTGCAGCGGGCAACCCACAATGCTGCAGCAACTTCTGTGGCTAGAAACTCCTAGGACCCACAGACAAGAGCAAACAAACTTTCGAGGGCTGCTACAAACATCTCAAACTCCCCAAGCTTGCCGCATACGCCTCGACAGCGACATTCAGTGCCTTGTGGCCGCCCGTGGTATAACCTGTCCCAGTAGCTCGTTTTGGTCTTTCTTGGCTTTCATTTACGACCCCGGCATTAACTTAACTACGCGTGACGACCTCAATGTAGGATCCATGACCTGCGTTTGCCAATTCTGCAATGCCTGCAAATGGGCCGGGCATCCTGCCGGTCTGTGCTGCTCCTCTGGCAAAGTTTGACTGCCACCTCTGCATGAACCACTTACCCCGCTGAGGGGACTAATAGCTGGCTCCCATCCCAACTCCAACCACTTCCTTAAAACAATTAGGCAATACAACAACTCCTTAAAAATGACCTCATTTGGGGCTCATGTGGTTCAAGAAGAGGGTTGGATGCCCACTTTCAAATACAGGAGCAGGTATACCACCGCACTGGGTCTCTGCTGCCTGAGGAGACCTCTATGCCTAAATTCTGTACTTTATTGCAGACTACAACCTATAGGCCTAAACCCGGATTGGTATTTTGCCACCATTGGGAAGAGTTTCTCGCAGGGACGTCATACTACTACTTCAGGCCATGCTTCACGAGGTTAACAGATACATTCTCAGTTTCAAATATGCTTTGGAAATGCTCCCTTTCCCTCCTTCAGCATTGTAATTGATGCCGAGAAATGACCTCATGATAAACATGAACGCCGCTACAATGCTCCTGCATGCAAATAAGTGGCCGCTATTATACATGGGGAGCAAGACTGCACTCATGATATTGTCCTCAAAGAGGTGGCACTCTTTGCAGGATTTCAGAGACCCATCGATTATATGATGCATTGCAGTACCCTTTACTTTTCCCTTATGGTGACGATGGCTACCACTTCGGCATTTTCCTTCGTCACTGATAGGCCGGGAATCTCACTGGTTTGCGACCAGTGAGATTCCCGGCCTATCAGTGACCTCAACAACTGCGGATACGTGTGTAAGTTCAATAATTCAAACCCCAAAGCAATTTAACTACACAAAACCACGAGCGACGCCGGGTTTTACTGCTAGTATGTACATATATTGCGCAAACGGAGAAAGTTGCTTCCCTTTATGTCTTAAGTATAATATTAATAAACATTTAAAAAATTATACAACACGTTTTTTAACTGAATATTGGATTAACTGTAATTATCTTTTCACTTAGGTTCATAGTTTTTGCATTAAAACTGCCTGTTAAAATATTTTTATATTTATGAGGCAAGAATGTTCAATATTGGAGGTAGAAGATTTGTAGATATAAACAGTGTGGACATAGAAATCAATACTGCATGGTCTGAAGATCACTTGAGGCATGAATCTGACAGTTGGCATGCAATGTTGATGCCCAGTTTTTTCTCCCCTCTCTCTCTTTATATATATATATATATATATATATATATATATATATATATATATATATATATATATTTGGGAAGCAATTTTTGTTCATACAAGTTTTACTGAAAACCAATGAGAGTGCTTCAAGTACTTTATTTCTTTTACTATATCTTGGACCATTTCCCAGGTTTACAGGGAAAATTTGAATAGACACATTTATATATATATATATATATATATATATATATATATACACACACGAGTTGAAGATCTAATGTAGATCAGATATCTGTCTATATTTCTGACAGTTTGGAAAATTCGTAAACTTAAGGAATCAGCACATATGCTAGGCCACAAAAATCTCCTGAGTCGGCCAAGCATAGAAATAAATACAATATGGGAACCAGTAATAAGGAGTGCCAGAGAACAGCAATGATAACAAAAAGTTGCAATATGAGATCTGGTAAAGAACATGCAATGATAACAGCAAAAATTGCAATATGAGTACTGGTAAAAAATGGTTGCTGAAAAATTAGGTTTATAATACTCAGAAATTCATATCCAGATGTCCTCAAGGACACATGGTACGGTGGATAAAGGCGTTGGTTAGATCCAGTAACAGACCCAAAGAGTGTGAGTTCAATACCCGGTTCAGACAGTGGAGAACTTTCAGAGGGAAAAATTACCAGGAGATAACTGATAACTGACATCCATCAAACATGGCTCGTGGAACTAGAACAGTCTACCCCAGTGATCGAAATAAAGGGTTCGGTTCGAAATTCCAACCACCTGAAGAAGGCCGGAGCGTACAACGGCCGAAACGTTGTGACAAATATGGCGACAAAGATGAGGACAATAGTCCGAATAATGTAAATACTGTAGATCAGATATGATGATTATTAAAATACCACCCCAATATACCCACACTGTTCTACCCAAGACACACAAACCCAACATACCCATCAGATCCATTGTGTCTGGAATTAATAGTTCACCTCACAAGTTAACTAGAGTCATCACAAAAATCTTAACTCCGTTCCTAGGTACCATCAGCATAACACCCATCAAACACTCAGGTGACTTACTCCAAAGAATACATAACATAAATATGACTAACATGTCCATGGCAAGTTTAGAAATCAAATCACTATATATCAATATACCCATCATGAAATGCCTTAATATATTAAGAAATCACCTAATAAAATAAAATAAAAATAAAAGCTTCCTCTACTCATCCACAAAATTATAAAAATATACAAATTAATTACTAACTAATGTTTCTTTTCTTTTGCTGAATTGATGTTTGTGAGAAAGATAAGATCAATATTCAACAGATTGTTGCCTTGTCCAAAAAAGAAAATGAATAACAAAGAGAATTTCTGTGCAAAGAAGTATACGCCTGGTGACAAAGTTTTCTTCCGGAACTAACGAGGTGGAAAATGTTTTTGGGAGGATGGAATTATTTCAAATAGAACTGGAAGAGTAATCTATATGGTGAAAGGAAAAAGATGTGTATGCAAAAGGCATGTAAACCAGTTAGGACCAAGATACTCTGAAATCATTTAATAGGATCATGAAGAAACTCCGATGGATGTCCTGTACGACACTTTTGAAATAACACCACCCACTAACATACCAGAACACATGGATACATCTCCTACATGAGCTTTGCCCATATGATCGAGATGTTATTCGCCTCAAAAGAGTACAAGGAAAAGAAAACCCACAGTGTAGTTAAGTCCAGAACTGAAAAAGAGAGAGTATTAGAAAGCTGAATTGTCTAGAGGAAAATTTCAGCTTGGGGGAGGGGATGTAATGGAATAACCTGAGTGACTACACTATAGGTAGTAACTACCTATAAGTAGCTGTAAGTCAATGGACTACAGAGACTAGGTGAGATCTGTTGAGTATGACTCAGACTTACGCTAGAACTACTAACCTTCCAATAGTAGCACTCACTACTGGATTGACTTGTGACAACCTTGTGCATAACTGTCACCTTTATTCTTATTGTACTGGTTTTTTACAATAAACCTTTACTTGTTTAATCCACCTTGTTTTTCAAGTATATATTCCTATTAGCACGGAATATAACATCTTTCAATAACATTTTCTACAAACAAAAATTCAGTTTACCCATGGGGTCAGCTATCAGTGGTGTTATTGCTTGCCTCTTTCTAAAATTCTTAGAATCCACCCCATTCAGACATATCATACCTAACAGCTCCACTTACCTGAGATACATAGATGATGTCCTCTTACTTTATCCCCAAGATAATTAAAAATAATAACAAAACTCAATAAGGTTGAAGCCACCATCGAATTCACACACAAACTTGGAATAAACAAGTCTCTACTGTTCCTCGGCATCATATTATTATGCAACAATGATAAATTAGATTTTAAAGTGTACTGAAAACCCACAAACAAAAACGACCTAATCAATTTCTATTCTCACCATAACCAGTGAATAAAAAATAGGCTAATCATAGGATTTTACCCTAGAGCCTTTAGGATATGTAGCTCTAAATATCTAAATGAAGAAGAGAGATATATTGAGAAAACATTCAAACGTCTTCACTACCCATATCATTTCAGCCTCAATGCTAAAAAACGAGCTCACAAAATCCATATAGCACCCCCACACACAAAAAACCCAAAAAACAGATACTTCTAAAAATTATACAAAATTCATAATCTTGACTTCCAACACCTTTTCAACTAAACTCACAAATTAATTAGCCATCACTAACACTAGAATCATTACCACCACCTCCAAGATAATCTGGGATATAATCAGGAAGAAAAATAAACCAAACACCATTTCTAATACCAGAATTTATCAGATAAAGTATCTGAAATGCAAAAACATTTACATGGGGAGATATCACATGATCTAAAATCCCAGACCTATGAACACAAGAGAGACTTGCATTTAGACAGACATTTTCTCTCATATTACATCTAAACAACATGGGACATAACTTTGATTTCACTAATGCCAGCCTAATTAAAAAAGAACATAACCCTTTAAGTAGAAAATTTTATGAAAACATATTTATAGCATTACTACCAACTATAAACAGTCGCTTAAAACATTACATCACTGCACTATCTTTGTACAGATCCATTATCCACAAATCTAACTTATGTCTATCTAATACATAAGATAATAAAAATATACAAATCCTTTTCAAAAATACGCATGAGAAATGCTTTAATGATAAATGCAACCAAAACATGATTATTATAAGATCTTGCTGCATTTCACCAACCCACATAGAGGTGATAACATTCTGTGGACACATACACACATGTTTACACAAGAATATAAAAATCCAACTGAATACAAAATTATTGCAAAATCTTGCTACATTTCACCAACATATATGAGGGTGATATCTATAAACATTCCTCGCATACACACTTATAGACTTACATGAATTTATGTTATTGCCCAACATTCACCTAGAAAACAAGCATTTTTTTTACATACATACTATTACACACTTTAATGTCCACACATTTATATATTATCTATTGCATTAATACATGGGACACATATCTGATTAATAAGAACTAACCAATAATTGTAAAATACCAGTACTCTGTGTCTCTCTGCTTTTTTCATTTCTATCTTGATCTCTGTCAAAGCTTTAATAAAAGTGAAACATGTTAGATTGAGATATGTTTCCTACTTGTTCTTTATTTTATCATACATATATATATATATGTGTGTGTGTGTGCAAATATAGAAAAATAGGAAAACCGTTAGGTTAATATATATATATATATGATAAAATATAATTTTAGAAGTATGGACACCAATATCAACACAGAGTGAAGTGATGACAATATGTTTCATGCTTGAAGGAAATATTCAGACTGTGTAGGTCGGATTATAGTTTGACTTTTTATACATGTCATTAGGGGTATTATATATATATTTGTTATTAAATTAATTTTAGGCAATATATTATATATTTGGGAAGTGCAATCCCTCTTTTATACATGTTTAATTAAAAACAACTGACAAGGTACTATTGTTAAGTTTTTTTATTTAATTTTCTTGTGATCTTATAAT
This sequence comes from Acanthosepion esculentum, assembly GCA_964036315.1. Lineage (NCBI taxonomy): Eukaryota > Metazoa > Mollusca > Cephalopoda > Sepiida > Sepiidae > Acanthosepion > Acanthosepion esculentum. The sequence goes on along the minus strand of OZ038475.1, from coordinate 27,754,813 downwards.
TTTCTTTTTTGCTGAATGTAAATTATGTAAATATTGTCCAAATGTTTTGTATGTCTGAGTTCTTTCAGCTAAACTTATAGCCATTATCAAGGAAGGTTTTTATTTTTACTTTTAACTGAATGTGCATAAAATACATAAAACAATCCATACATTCAGTTAAAATTAAAAATAAAATCATCCTTGATAATGGCTCAAAGTAGACAATTTCTGCAGAAATTAGAACTTGCATCCCTCTGGGCAGTGGGAAACCATTCTTAGATTCAACGTGCTTTAATCGGCTTAGCCATGGAGTAGCGTTACCTGAATATTTGAGAAATCTTATTAAATATTTCATAGAGCACATATTTTCTCGAATACATGCAGAGAGTGTCTGCAATATTTGCCTGCTCATTCTGCCACATAATCCATGCTTTCCTGGTCATGAACAGTTCGACAGTCTCCCTACTCTCCTGACTTGGCAACATATGACATCTGGCTCTTCCCCAATCTCAAAGCTACTTAACATCAGAGCTCCATAGCATTCCCAAGAAAGTGTTCCAGATGTGCTACCAGCAATAGGTGAATCCCTGATGGGTGTATTTTGAAAGTGATTAAATAAAATTTGTAATATGAACAAAATTGATTTTTACCCAAAGGTGGGATACTTTTTGAATTCATCTTGTATAAGGACCAGAGTAAGTGAGTTTTAATAAAACATCAATTTATATTTCATACAAATATATATAAATATGATAATATACTCTCACCACACAGACTGACCAATTGTCTTTTACTTCTTGCCAACACTTAATGAGTTAAATCTGAAACATATTTGGGATTGTAAGAATAATTCATGTGAATATTGTAATAACAATCTTTTTGAGAATAGTAATCATTTTTCCAGATACAATTCCTGCTATTTAACCCATAGCTGGGGAAAGAAATGGATTCATGCCTTTTCCAAGTGAATTAGCACATAAATGAATATAATGAGCCTGACAGGAACTCAAAGTCAGTTCTCTGATTTCTTATTCTGAGCTGCTATATTATTACACCACCCTTATATCCACACACCATAGAAATATACTATTTTTATTTATGTCAGGTATTGGATAACTGTATGAAAAATGTAATAAATTTGATACCACAAATATGATAGCATTATTTTGTAACTTATCTCTAACAGGCAGCAAATGGACAACTAGAATTTGATAACCTTCACCAGCATATAGACATTAACTTTGTAATAACATTAATATGACATTTTCATCAGAATAAAGGAAACACATGCCAAAATATTGATTTTGACTTTTCCAGTTTGTTATTGCTTTTAAATTTCTTTTGTTGATCTGGGTTCGTCTTTTGCATATTATTGTACTGTAAAATGTAAACAGGCCATAATAAAAACAAGAAGGTGATAATGATCCTTCAAACTAAACCTATACGAGTATAAATATTCGGATTTAATCTTAGCCTTTAGACTGGATTACTGAATTTGTTTTCAGAAGTGTCTGATTACTGGAGTGAACAAATTTACAAACTGTTTTGTTTTTGCCAACCATGATTTTCTTCCTTTAGATTTTTTGTTTTGTTTAAATCTTTTAAAATAATTTTGTGAATATTTTTTTTTTCTTTCCTACAGAGGACTTTCTTGTAATCATGACCACAATAATTTCTCTTGGGATTTTCTATTTTCTTTCTTTGTTTTTGTTGTTATTGTTGTTGGCCTGTTATTCTCTCTTGGCTCTGTGTCAACATGTCCGCCAGTTATTGTTATGATAATTTATTGTGGCATAACAAACGATAAATGCCTAGGGAGAAAGAAAAAAAAAATTATATTCATGGCAAATCTCCCGACAGTTTATGGCACATACATGCTAAGGGCTATAGTGAATATTCTGACATTAAAAAACTATAATAATTCACCAAGATTAACTCTTACCATTGCTTGACTCTGATTTCCTTCAAGTAAAATAACATACTTACATTTACTTGCAACAAAAACTCACAAGATAATCTATTTTAACTGAAACTTAAAAGTTCTTATTTTGATAAGTCAACATTTGCTGTGATTAATAATGACAATGACATTTTTGAAAATTCTTAAATTTAAAGGAAAACATTATACTGCATTCTATATAATATAGATATCAATAAACATCTTAATATTGCAACATCCATATCTATATTATCATCAATGTGGTTGACAATTCTGCATGACTTGTTAGTCATTAGCATGTTACAACTTTTTGAATTATCAGATGTCAAATATTTATCACTTGCAGTTTTTGCATATGTAAAAGGCATGGCTGATTTAAGTAGGTAATATGATTTCTTCAACAGTTGTTTATAAAAACTTGGCTTGACACAAACTTAACTAAGGGTTTCACCCTATCAGCCTGAAGAGATTTCAATTGTTAAATCCATAGAGCCCTGACAGAAATATATAAAAATCTGAATATTTGATTTTAGTGCTATTAAAATGATATATCTCAAAAGCCATTGAAAATTAAATATTACAAGTTCATTTCATATAAATGTAAATTGATTTTACTTTCAAATAATACAAAATTTAGCTTGGTATTACTACTTATGACAGATGTTTTGGAAATTTACAACTTAGTAAAAATGCTTAATATCTGTCATTGGTTGTAATGTCCATGTCTGATTCATCAGCAAAAATTATCTGCCAATGCTATTCCCTTAGGAAGAAACTAATCATACATTGCCTCTCTTTCACAATCTGACGTGGTTCACTGAACGAAAACAAGTACAACGAAAATAAAAAATTTCTAATTTTTGATGATGTCATTTGATCAATGAGATTTGTTCATTCAGTAGACAGTATCTCTAGCAGATCATGCAGTGGTGTTCAATTGAAATGCAGTGCTACCTAATTTCAGGCACATTCTGCCATTCTTAGACTGCATTTGAAACTTACAGATTCATTTGCAAACATCTGGTCTTAAAGAGTTAAATGATTTGTATTGTGCCAATATTTCAATTAGGAAGTCTACCTTAAAAATCAGCATTTGAAACTGAGCCTGAACATTAAATATTAAATGCTTGTATATGGGTAAAATATGTATCCATTTCATCCACAAGCTAGCCATTTTTTCTGTAATGTACATATAGCAGTAAATGAATTTTTTGTCAGACTTAATGGCCTGGGGAAAAACAGACTTAAGAGATAAATGACTGCAGAAACCAGAATTTTTCTTTAAGAAGCAATGTCTTTAACTTATTAAACTGGCTGTGCCCAGGAGAAAAAACATGTCTCATGAAGTAGAACTATTTTTTATTCTAATGGTAATTATGAGAGAAGTAATGTCTTGGATATTTATAAGAGGAAAGATCATTTTACTGTCTAATATTTTTAGTCAAAATGATTTATAATGCCGACATATTTCAAAAGTTGGTAATATTTTTAAATAAGATCACAAAGGAATCTTTACCAAATAATAAAAACTAGTTCAACTGAAGACTTTCAAAAGCAGGAACAACTGAAATGGATAGCACATGTTACTAGAAGTGAAAATAATGATATAATGAAGATGTTGACTTACTACACAAACTTGAATAAAAACCCCATCAGTTCTAGAATGGACAATAATAGTCAACTTAAGAAGCCTATTTTCTTGAAAAAGTGTTTTCAGAGAACAATATTATAAATTTCAACTGGTAGTAATGCTGTCTGGTTAAAGAATGCTGAATATTTCCTGTTATTCTCACCATTCTTCTTCTTCATCTATGTGCCATTTCTCTTCAGGATGCTGGCAATCATGGATCTCCACATTTTCCTGTCCTTCGTAGCTCTTAGTAAATTTTATTTTTTTGTTTTCTTTCCTAAACTCTGTTCTGCCATCTGTTTACTTAAGCTCGTTAGGTAGGTTATGCACAATTTTCCGTTGTCCTTCTTACCTTCAATATGTCATGTGAGTGTCAAATTTTCCAAACCCTCTTATGTGCATTAAAAATTTCATCTCCTGTCCTTTCTGTTTCCATTTTCTCTAAAACTTCATTGTTGCTCATATGTTCGGTCCATGGTATTCTCAGCATCCTTCTGTAGAACCACATTTCTGTAGCTTCAAGTCTCTTCTTCATCTTTGAAATGATGGTCCAGCATTCACTGTCATATTGACTGATATTACATAATAGTTCAGTATTAATAGTTCTTTGTTGAATTTTTCCTGTATTTTAATACTTTACTTAGCTTTTGGAAGGCATATTTTGCTATCCCAATGCACGTTCAACACTGCTAAAACACCAGATCTTTAAATTGTTGTATTAGTTTGATTTTGGAATCTCCAATTTGTAATTTGCATGTTGGGCTCTTCCTTTTGCTGACAACCATGCATTCTATCTTCTTACAATTAGTATTTAGTCCTTTCTTTTAGATTTCCTTTACTACCTTCTGTAGGAGTTCTTGTAGTTTATTTTTATGGCTGCTATCAACACTGTCATCTGCATATCTTATGTTGTTAAAATTGTGGACACCAATAATGAATCCTGGATAGGACTTCTAATTGACTCTGAATCACCTCACTGTAAAAGTTGAATAATCTGGTGAGAAAACCTTGTCTTACATCCCTTTCTATTTTCTGAATTTGTTTTCTATCCTTATGCAGGTGGTCTGCTTCCACTATAAGTTCTGGATTATTCTAATATCCTTACCAAATATGTCAAGTTTACCTAGCAGTTCCAAGAGTTCTTTGTGACGTACTGTATCAAATGCATTTGCATAATCTATAAAACACAGGTATACATCCTTCTGCATTTGTATTGCTCTTTCTGATATCATTCCTTGTTCCAGTCTCTTTAATGCACCCACAATCTTCTTGTCCTGTTTCCAGTCTAAATCTGCTGCATGTGCTATTCATTAGAATTCAAATAAGTTTTTTTATATGGCTCATTTGGCTGATTGTCCAATGGAGTTCACATTTGTTTCCCACTGGCCTCTGATGCAGTATTATATAAATGGATCTACATTACCATTAAGGAGAAATTAAAATTAAACCTCTGAAAACTGTATAGGAAGCAGGTATCTTATAAAATTAATCTTGACGATGATGCAAATAATTATTGACATATTTATAAACTGAATTTATTTTTGTTTTCTCATTTGTATGATTTTAGAAAAATTTTCTTTGTTCATATTTTAAGTACATCTTGTGTAATTCATAAATAGACATATCAGAATAACCAAGTCTGTGTGAAGTATTTTGAAAAATACCCCAAAGAAGTCAAGTCATCTTGATTCCTATAACTAACTCTCAGAATATCACTGGTTTATCAGCTTGAGAATATTTGTTAGCCATTATAAGAATTGTGGAGTTATAAGTACAGGCACAAAAACAAGTAGTTACTAAATAAAATCTAAAATACTTGTATGACAGTATAAAAATGTATAAAGTTCTTTTTTTAATAATTGTATTTTACTTAAAACATCTGCATATATTATATATATATATATATATATATGTATGTATAAAGAGAGAGAGAGAGAGAGAAATATGTAAGCGTGTGTCTGCCAGAACATTTTCATGTCTAAACAAAAAAAACACCTATGTATAAAACATCTATTTATGTCTTGTTCCTGAAAGAGAATGCCAAGAAATTTTATTAGAGCAGATCATTTTCTAGATTCTTTATGTATGTACAATGAAAAAGACATGAAATACTCCATAAAGTGTTTGCCAAATGTCTCATAAAAATGTGGCTTTTTATATTTCTTTATTAGTCTTCCATAAAAAACATTTTGTAATGTTATACCTCTGAGATATGCTCAACAATGAACATGCCCAACATTTATATATTATTCTGTGTTCCCACACACACACACACATTTTATATATATATATATATATATATATATATATATATGATAAGCATGTGGTCAAGTGGTTAGAGTATTAAGATTCTGACCATGAGACCTGGATTCTAATCCTACTATTATCAATTTGTCAAGGAAGTAATTTCTTGAGAGAAAATTCAGGGAGTATGCACAAACACTGAAAATCTGTCAGTGGTTCTGCTAGCACAAAGTCACAAGTCATCGTGACTTAGGGTTTGCCTACACTGGTCTTGTCGAACCATTTATCATATCAAAGTATTTGCTCTCTTCCAGGATTTGTAACTAATATCTGATCAGTATACTGATAATATAAACCACTGAGTTGCCTCTGAGAATGTTGATGAAACAAAAATGTGATTGAGCAGGCGTCTGCAACAGGGATATGGTAGCTCCCCTATCAAAAATTAGGCAAAATCATATCATAAATTTTGAATTTTTGGAATGAGGATTTATCATTATTTACAGTCTTAAAGCTAACATGCTGCAGTAGCATTCCTCAGCAGACAGGTTAGGTTTAAGGTTTCAAGTTTTTAACTCTGGATTGTCCTACAGGACTATATCCTAGTTTATTAAAGTTCTGGTTCATGAATTTGGGGATATAGTAATTGTGAGTTCAATCACTGAGCTGGGCAGTGTTTACTTTGAAATAGGGTGAGCAATAACTGAGGAGTACTAAATAAGAACTAGAAAAGATACCACTAGACATGGTCAGTAGAATGAGAACAATCTATCCTGGTAGATTGAATAAAAGATTCAGTTCAAAATTCCTTGAAGGTTCCTCAGATTGACATACACTTAATGAAGGATGGAGAATAGAACAGCTGAAACAATGTGATAATAAAAAGATGTGACAATAGCTTACATGTAAACAAGCTAAATCATGTCATGTATATATATATATATATATACATATATATATATATATATTTATTTATTTACAGTGGGGTTCACACTGTACAAGCCTCAGGTACCACTCTGGGTTGAGAGCAAAGTTTATGTGAGGAAGACAACAGTTAACCCTAGACATGAACATGTTATGGTTGTATTGATCAGGAAAACATCCTTTTTGGAGTTTGTTTTATAGAACAGTGGTTTGTGGAAAGAAGCTGCTTGAGTGGAACTTACTTCTCACCAATAGAATACAGAGGGAATGAGGGGGGTTTGCTACAATCTGTGTGGCATGGCAGGTCCTAGTTGTGAAGATTAGACCTGGCAGGACTAAGGAATGTAGTTCATCTGAGCACTTTCAATAGAAATAGTGATAGAGCAGTGAGAGGCTTGCAATGCTTTGTCTGTGAGAGCAGAGTTGTAGAATGGAAAATAATTTTTCACTCACAAGGATGTGGAGATGCCATGAGAGTTTATCAAGACTGGAAAGCGGGGGTTGGGTAGCTCCCACCCAAATATGACAGCAGTACTCCATTTTAGGCCTGATTTGGCTTTTGTAAAGGTAAAGCATAGCATAAGGAATCAGGTATTTACTGGAGTGGTGCAGGGAACCGATCATTTTTGTCTGCATCTTTAGCAATGAATCCTATGTACAAGTTCCACTTGAGGTCTGGGTTGAGTTTAAGGCCCAATAGTCGCTCAAGGTAGGGGGCCACCCTGAGGGAAAATCCATTCATCATGACCAGTGGTAGTACAGGGTCCAATTGGTGAGGGTGGAATATAATCAGTTTGGTTTTCGAGGCATTGAATCTAACAAGCCAGTTTTTGCTCCACGGAAATGTTACAGCTAGATCAGAGGAATGATCAGCTGCCAAACTCTGATCTTATATCATATCATATCAAAATGTATATGTCAGCAAAGTTAATTCATAAACTGTTCATGGGTGTCCTGCAGTTAGTTTGTTGTTGTTGTTTCTGTAGTTTACCATAGGAAAAACAATTTTCATGTCAAGGAATAAATATCTAAAATCATAATACTTGAAAAACAAAACTAATTTGAATATCTAAATTTACTCAGCATGCACAAAATACAAAACTTTCTGTGCTTTCCTTTTTTATATTTGCATGTGTTAAAATATTAAACTTCATTGTATTTTTATTTTGCTTTCTCAGTTGCATTTAAATTCACATTTAAATTTACTTGCAGGGAATTTCTTGCATGCTATCTCTTGCAAATCATTTAATTATGTGTAAACTTTTTACAATTATTTATAATAAAAATACTGCTGCATCAAATAAAAAATCATATTCATATGTGTATGCAAATATTCAGTATGTACACAATCATACATACAAATAAGTAAGAGAATGCATATTTCTTTCATAGATAACTTTTTTACATTATTTTCTCTCTTTCTATGGTGTAAAATACAATGCAACTATATTAATTGGTCACAAAGCCTGATCTCCACTATTTACTGGTGAGACATTTCATTGTTATTATAACATGAGGCATTACTTAACAAAAATAAGTAAACATGCTTTGTGTTGCCATAATAGAATATATCATCTAAATAATGAATATTGTTTAGATAATGTCTTTTGATATTAAATCCTGCTTCGGCCTATAATTCCCTTGCTGTAAAACTCTTTTACAACAACATATCCTTGTGACATTGCTTCTTCTCATATAGGGTAATGATTAGTGTTGCTAGTCTAGTTAAACATTATTACTGAATAGTGAGTTGGATCCTCACTGCTGCCCTATGCAAAATCCAACATCTAATAAACCAACAAGTGTTGGCATCATAAAAACATTCCATATCTCTTGCTCTTTCCATTTTAGGGTATTCACTTGTTTATTTGCATGTTGGCTGCTTAGACTGTTGATTATATAAACCCTTTTTTTGAAGTTCTAGTTTTCCTAACATTCCAGTCCTGGGTATGATGATAAACTACATCTGGCAGCAAGGCCTCTGATCAGGGTATTGGAGGTTTTGAGGAGTGTGGGACCACCTTTTAATTGCTGTTGTTTCAAGCTTCACTGTAACCTGGCATGGTAGCATTTGTTAGGTTCCCAGCTATGGACAAATAGTGAACTCCCAATGCAAGACAAAACCCTATGAAAGTATAAAAATACCAGCAATACCTTCATATATATATATATATATATATATATATATATATATAGTTAATTCATACATTTTAGATGCATCAAGGGTGGTCTTCAGTGATGCACTGTTCTCATCGCCGATTTCGGGTTTCGCATCATATCGGCTCCAACAGCAACCCCGACCTGATTCTAGGTGAAACAGGCCGCCTCCTTGAAAGCGTCGTGCTACGCACCGCGACATTGCAAAAAACAGTAATTTTCACGATAGTAAGGCTGGACTTCGACCGTTCTTATTGACACATGTCAGTCAGCGTCAGCCAATGAAAACAGGGCTTTTCATACTCCTCCTCTCTCTCTATATATATATATATAAAATTGCTAACCACAGACATTTATTGTAGAATTATCAACAATACATCTTCTGAAGTTGAAGACATACAATTGCATTCAAAATATTTAGCCTTCAGCATTAGATAATACATATGCTGCTAAACAAAATCAACCCAACAACTAAAGTGAAAAACTCTTTCATGACATTAATCCATATAACATCCTACAATTTCTTACTGAAATCAAACTGTATTCCAAAATAAAACTTCAGCAACATTAAACACACATATCATTGTCTCTAATAATTACATCCATACAAACATGTATATGCACAAAATCTGAGTATCATCTACCATGTATCCAATTGTGAAAGCAGATTAACATATCATATTTATATTACTTCAGTGCTTTAAAGAAAATTAAATTTTACCATTAAATGATCCATAAGGAGCTGATATGCCATTAAACAAATCAATCAATCACCCTAACATTCCAAGAAGTTCTTCATATTTCTTTTGAATGTTTTTGTATGATATATAAAACACAGTTATATGTATATATAAATAAAAAGAAAGAACAGTAAGATATAAAATCCGGTGTTCTTATAGATATTTTTATTTTTACACAATAGTGCTCAATGTAAATTTACAGAGCATTAATATTATAAATTAATTGATTCGCTTGACGAGGAAATGGAACTAATGTCTTTGGTTTAATAACAAAATTAAATTCGAAAGATTTAGCTTCCATTTCTGAAACATGGTTATCACTGTGTAGCGAAAAACCCATATTTTAAAACACAGTTATAGATTTTTCTACATTTCTAGTGCTAATTCTAACTGGTCTGAATAATGCAACTTACTTAACCACATGTCATGTCTATGTGTTTTGAACTAGTGTTTAGTGATTCCTGTTGTTATTCCATAGTGGACTGTATTGGTCTATATTTCGTCAAGGACACATGGCACAGTGGATAAAGGCGTTGGTTAGATCCAGTGACAGGACCCAAAGAGTGTGAGTTCAATACCCGGTTAAGCCAGTGGAGAACTTTCAGAGGGAAAAATTAACAGGAGATAACTGATAACTGACATCCATTAAACATGGCACATGGAACTAGAACAGTCTACCCCAATGAGCGAAATAATGGGTTCAGTTCAACATTCCAACCACCTGAAGAAGGCCGGAACGTACAATGGCTGAAATGTAATAAATATGGCGACAAAGATGAGGACAATAGTTCGAATAATGTAAATAATGTGGACTGTATTGGTTATGTTGCTGCATTATTCTCTAGTCTTCAGGCAAATATACCAAAGTTACACTGTCCCTATTTCTTATTGAAAGTGAAATCAGACACCTTTTCATAAGGAGAAAGGTTTTATAGTAATAAAAAGAGTAATGCATATGGTCTGTATTGGCTACTTTTGTTGTAGGGAAATTTATTCAGTGGAAGATAGGGTGTAGTGAGTGAGAGAAACTACAAAATCCTAGCATTGGGGACCCATACCCCATGAAGTAAGGATTCTCACTGAAGAATTTTAGAGAGAGAAACTATTATTTAAAAAAGAAATCTCAGCTTCTAATTAACTGGTGATTTGTCAATTCATGGGCTAATGAAAAGATGTCACCATATAACTTCTTTTTCCTTATTTTTTTTTTTTGTGAGACTTGTGACCATAATTTTATCAATCAAATATACCATATTTCCAAAATACAAATTTTTTTTTTTCTTAATCCTTAAACTTAAATTATTCTCCTCTCTTTTATACACAAAATTCTACAATAGATTGTTGAATAATATAGAGAATTTGATATTTATGCTTTTGCTCAATCAAAAAAATTAAAACATTGTCTTAAACTAGTTTCTGGATGGCATCTTTTGCAACAGTGTATTTTTGGATTTTGTGTCAGCCACTTTGAATTAAATATTTTCTAATTTTTTTTTTTTTTGAGTAGAAGCATTTTTATCAATATCAAGTGGCTCTAATTAAATATGCATTATGAATAAGTAAAACTCAGCTAAGATTCTGTCTTTTTATTGTTTTAATTTATTTTTAATCTAATAGAGGGTGGAATGGATAAATTGTCATCTAAATTACACGAAAATCAAAATAACACAGACATCCCATTTTAAGAGATATATTTACAAAATTACACAAAAATATCTTGAAATACTAAAGAGTAAATTTATTCAATAAAATCACTTCAGCTAGGGCATCCAGACAACTTTGGAATCTCCTGCAACTCTTTAGGACGGTCTCCTTGTTTAAGTTGATGAATACTGCTATAATCCTTACCTTCAGTTCATTGTTGGTGTTACAAAGAATTTTATTGGTCTGTGTCTCAACTGCACCATGCACATTATAATCTAGGAGTTTGCAGATGTAAGGGGTAATGTGGCCACAGAAATTGTCTGATATCCATGTCTTAGTTCTCCTGCTTGTGTGGCATGGTGTAGAGTCCTGTTGCCAAATTTCTGGCAGTGAATTGCATAATGGTGCTCCTTTTCTCATAGATGGTACCCAACTGAACTTACTACACTGTACAGTCAACAAAATCAAAAACAGCATGCATGCACAAAATTAAAAATATAAATGAAGACAATTTTTCCATCGCACACTGTATATTAAATTCAAAATAATCACATGTCACTTATCACTATAAATCTTCCTTCTTTTACAGTTCTTAGACGACATTTCAAATCTTGATTGTCAATTTACAGCTTCGTTGGAAAGCTAAATTGTATGTCTTTAGTAGTAAAGTTAAACTACAAGTTCCTGTTCCTGCAGTTTTTATTAATTCTTCAAGTCAATTTTACTTCTGTCAGACACTGATGTCCACCATCCAACTCTGTATTCTGCCATTATTGAACCTCTGATAACATTACAGTTTGCTCGTCTATATTGTATGCCAGATTTATGTTGACAAATTGGGATAGAAGATCCGAGTAGGTATTGGCTGGAGGGAGAGACATTAGTGACACATGACTGACATGTGAAGAGAGAATCGTTTTGAACTAGAGTGCACTAGTGCCACTGAAAAACAAGCCAAGGTTTGACCTTTTAATGGACTATGAAGGCCATTAATTGAATCTATAGCTCAACTTATATCTTCTATTTTGGGAGAATGAAGAACTTTGAATCACTTCTACTTGAACATAACTTTATAAAGTAATACACTTTTAGTGATATGTTTCAAAAGAAGTCCTGAACAAAGAGGAACTTTTTATATTAATCCAAAAAGAAAAACATAAGCAAGAAGAGATAAAGACAAGAGAAACAAGCAAAATGACTATTTCCCTGGTGCCTAATGACATGAATTCAACTGTGCTACTAGATTGGCATCTAGGTCCCACCAGTTTACTGTTGAAATAGTTAAATGCAACTACCACTTCTATTCCAACAGTTTCTTTTCTTGTACTTCCCACTTGTGGAACTCCCTTCTGTTTACTTGCTTTCTTCATAGATACAATCTTCAAAAATTTAAATGCAATGTCAGTTATCATCTTCTACCTTCTTGAAACCCATTCGTCTTTTGTCCTTTCCCCAATCCTCCCTATACTCAGTCTTTTCTCTCACTTTCACTTTCTGTAACCCCCTTTGTACTTGTGGCATTCCTGCCTTGCTTGGGGTGAAATGATTAAAAGAATATATTGCTATTTCAAAGGAGAGTGTTCATATGAACTACACTCCTTAGTTCAACTAGCCCTAACCTTCACAGTTAAGACCCATCATGCCACACACGTTGTAGTGAATCAACTTCATTCTTGTCATATTCCACTGGTGAGATGTAAGTTCCACTCAGTCAGCTTCTTCCTACGTACCACTGCCTTGTGGAACTGATTCCAAAGAGGCTACTTCTCTGATCACTACAATCTTAACCTGCTCAAATCTAGGGTTAACCATTATCTTCCCTACATATCTGCATAAACTGTGTCTCTTACTCTCTAACCCTTTACTTTGAGTGATCCTGAGCCTTATACAGGATGAAACACCACTGTAAAAAAAATATTTTGCCTTCACATAAGATGCATTATTTTTATTTTTAAATGTACCAAAAATTGTCCTGTGCCTAATACAAATCTATTATGGATGGGAAATGACTGAGTATATTACTGGTAATATTCAGTGAAATATCTTGCTCTTTCCGCATGTACTGTAATTATCTATAAGAATTAATTTACATTTATTGTACTTTACTAATTGCTTTATATATGTACCAGTACTCATTCATACAAATGTATTGGTATTTCTTTTCTTCTTTGGCAAATTTAATTTAGTTTCCTTTGACGGTTAAAGTTACAATGTTTATGATTTCATACTTTATACCAGTCTACTGTTACAGTATTGTATTTGCTTGCAATAAATCATACATTCTCCCTTACAAAACCACTTTAAAATATATTTCAATAAATATATGATAAAACATGCTAAAATTTCTTTTTCCACAAAATATTCTTGTAAAATCAGGAGGGTGGCATCTTATGTGAGGGTGCATATTATTCGAAGACAAATACAGTAAATTTTATCTCAGGAAAAGTTACTTTATTTCATGCAACTGATGCATAATATACTCTCAAGATTTAACAAGAGATATTGGGAAAAAAAACTTTATAAATTTTCTTACCCTGATCTACACAAGATTTGGAAACAAATTCCTTCTCAAATAACCTCATCAAATCTAGATTCTCATATGGATGTCATGTAGATCCAACTCATTCAGAACTATCTGAACTGTCAGATGTACACAATCACTTTCTCAGAACAATGGATAAAAATGGCATTAGCGAACGAACCCTGTGGGTCTTAAGGCAGCATCCTTCATCAAATCTTGTGGACTGATGTCGCAAACAAAGAACTTAACCTAATAAGAGAACCACATTACTTGAAGACTTTCAACAACAGCAACAACTAAAATGGAGAGCACATTTAATGCAAAGAGAAAATAATCAAATAATCAAATGCCCCACACTACTTCAAACAAAAGGTAAGTAATGAAGTCCCCGTCAATACTGGAAAGAACGATAACAGTTGAATTTGAGAAACATTTTTCTGAATAAATGTTTGAAGAGAAAGATTTTATAAATTTCAACAAAAGTAGCACCAGCTGCTCAGTCAATGAATAATGAATGTTTCCTTGTAAAGAAATAGGTGATATTACCATTACTGTTGCCATATCAGATTAAAAGACAGGTGGTAAGTAATTTAGTTAATATTTTGTTGTTTATTCCTATAAAGCTCAAAATATTGTCTTAGGAACTGGCTTTACCATACTAAATATATAGAATAAAAAAGGAATCAGATACTGTCAGTAGGATTTAAGTTTTGTTAGTATAAGTGGGTGTTGAAAAGTTTTCAGCTGAACCTTCTTTTTTTTTTTATATAATTTTAACTTCTTACCAACTTTTCTTTCATTCATCCTAACAATTTTCTTTACTTTGAGTGGCTCTTGAGCCTCATTTTGGGTGAACTTTAGTATTAAAATATCTTTGTAAATCTTGACCAAATAACAAAACATGAGAATGTTTTAATCCTTCTTAGTTGTGAGGTGAACTTTTCAGAAGCTTCTTGAAGTGCAATGCTTAAAAAAGAAAAAAAAACTGAGCATATGTAATATATACAATTAATAGTAAATATTTAATATACTATCATTAAAGTTTATGCCTCTATTGCTTATGTTCAAGGTATGACAATAAACTATATCTGGTGGCAAGGCTGCTAATCAAGAGATTGGAGGTTTTGAGGAGCACAGAACCACCTTTTCATTGCTGTTGTTCCTAGGCTCATCCTGACCTGGGAGTAGTAGCACCTGTTAGGGTCCCAGCTATGGGTAACTTGTGAACCCTCAAACAGAAACAAAGCACTATGAAATTATGAAAATACATTTTTATAATAAAAATATCAGCAATACATTTTTATATTAAAAAAAAAACATTACCAGCAATACCGGTTTCTAGTAAAGTTACCAACAATGCTCATTTCTAATAAAATTACCAACAATACAATTTTAAAGCAAAATGACCAGCAATACATTTTATAGTATAAATAGCAACACCATTTTATCTGGAGTTGAAGGTGTACAATTGCATTCAAAATATATTTACTTGAAGCCATAAATTGTGTTAAAAATATTTAGATTTCAGTATTAAATAACCCATAGTTGTTGATATGCTGATAAACAAATTCAATCAAACAAACACTATGAAAGAACACTTCCATGAAATTAATCTATATAATATCCTACAATTTCTTGAAGAAATCAAACTGTATTCCAAAATATAACTTCAACAAAACTACAACATAAACCTAAGAACAGGCAAAATAGATATGTGCATTTACAGTGTTAAATTAGTTGCAATTTTGAATCTGCAGTATGCATAATACCAAGAAAGAATTGTCGTCATGTAGACATGGGAGAGTGGCACTAGGGATGTGGCCTAAGAGCCAAGGGTGTGGCAGCTAGAAAAGGTTTGAGAATGACTGACATAAAGTATGTTTACCAAAATTATTTTTAAGTAAGTAATCTGACACATCAGTGCTGGAGCTGTGAGTTTGGTATTTACTGGGAACTTAGTAAGTGGAATTAGTAAATACTAAACATTTCAAATACCCCTGAGTATGCATCAGTTAGAACTAATTTAGTATAAGAGATAAGGAAATTGTACATAAAGTCAGCTGCACTACTGGTATTTTTGTCCAACATAGCAAGTTGCTACAATATCAAAGCATTAATCTAAAAATTGAAGTCCTGTTCTTAAATATCCTTATCAAATTGAGACTTTCATATGGATGTCATATGTGATGCCAAAGTTATTTAGAAATATCTAAACTGTCAACAACTTTTTCAGATCAATACTTAAAAATGGGTTCCAGCAAATGAAGGCTATAGGTTTTAGTGAGGTGCAGCCTTGTTCAGATCTCATGGACTGGAGCGATAGAATCACAAAGAAAGAACTGTATTAAGTAACAGAAGCTACATCATTTAAGGAATTTCAGTTTTGCAACAACAACTAAAATGGATATCACATGTAACTCAAAGAAAAAATAATGATATAATCATGATGTTGATGTTCCACACTACTTTAAACAAAAGGTTAGGAAGGAAGCCCCCCATCAATACTAGGAAGAGCAACTAAAGAAAGATGCTTTGTGAAAAATATTTTTAGAAATATTTTATAAATTTCAGCCAAAAGTGACACATGCTGCTCATTCAATGAATACCAAATATTTCCTTTTAAGGAAACAGCTAATATTATCATGACCATTTATTGAACTCATTTAAGCTTAGGGAATATTTCTGTGAAATATAATATATAACTGATATTTTGATGACTTAATAACTATTTACATTTATTACATTTTAGTTATCATCAGCCAAAGGTCAATAAAGACGTAAATGATTCAGGACAACTTGACAGTCACATTGTTGATTCTCACAACCATATATAAACAATGCCAGATGAAGATCATGTAATGTAATGTTTGCTCAATAAAAGGCCCAAGATCCACTCAAGTTAGATGGTATATGAATCTGTACATAAGAGAAAGAGGTAAGTGCAGATTATGAGGATATGTAGGATAGATAACAGTTGACTCTAGACTTGAAGAGGTTAAGATTATAGTGTTTGTGGTGAGACCATCGTACCAAATGACTGGTCTACAAGAGGCTGTCTGAGACCTTATATATTTAGAATCTGAAAATCCTGCTAATGTGCAGTATATTTCTTTTGTTTCACCTCACTGGAAATATAAATTACTACTTGCTGGCATTGGTGACCAATACCAGAGAATAAGTTTAATGTATATTCCTGACAAAAAAATAGGAATTAATAAAGAACTTTAAAACATTAATTGGTAACTTGAAAACAGAAGGTGTGTGTGTGTGTGTTTGGCAAATGACATTGCTTGCATATTCAACTGGATGCTAAAAAGGAATTCTTCTCATTATGCATCCAGCTGCTCAAAATCACTGTTTTATATAAGAAATTTAACATCACCTCTGACCCAACAAATTTTTCTTGATTTAAACTTTTGACTAGTTTTACCTTAGGTTTCTATTTTTATCAATAATTAATCAGTTTAGAATTTTCCTTTATTTTTTTCAAAGTTCTATTGTTTGTCACTACCTGGTCAGGTTCTTAAGCTACATTTTTAAGAAAAGAAAGGTGAGGAATGGACAAATGGTAGTGACATAAATATTTTCAAATTTCTCAGAGTTTTGACAACCACATTCCACTTTGATACATATATGAATCCTGTAATTCAAACACTGGAAGCAAATTCATAGACTTGATTTCAAGTCACTTTGACAGCCTCTCTAACCTTAATTTTATGCTTGTAATTAATGTTTTTGAACCTTTTGTTTTATTAATCTTCAATTGATGAATGCTTTCATTAGAAATTGTCTTATAATGACTTAGCTCTTTCACTATTTCAAGTAACCAAGTCCTAATCTCATGCACTCCAAACCAAATTTGTTATTTTGTTAAATATTTATCTTTTGTTAATACCAATCATCACTCATTTAAAAGCTTTGGATTTTTTTTAAATTCAAAGAGAAAAAATAGATATCAACCACTGCTAGAACAAGAAATTTTGATTAAATTTTCCATTAAGCTATATTATACCAAAGTATCATACAAAAATGTCATAGTAAATAATTCTAATCATGATAAAGTTTAGATTACTCTGCCATAATCCCAAAGTTTTGGAGCACTCTGGGAAGATTGAAATTACTATATTACAGTGAACTGCTCTGTTAGAAAATCTTGTTAACCATCACAACATGCAGAAATACTGTTATTTACTACATTTAGCAGAGTCACACTAACAAAGTACCCAAAGCTGATAAATCTCCTATGATTCTAACAGATGATCATGCCAATGTTTGTTTTACAGAATTTAGTCTGACAGTAAGGTTTATAATTTATTATCTATATGATAACTGCAATAACAATAATGATAATAATAGCCATTATAATAAGTGGCAATTCACTATTTCAAAGGCAGCCCTAAAAATTGATAATCTAGCAAATTTCTCCATCTTTTCATTATTACTTGTGGCTCATTTGCAAGCCATAAATGTGTATTTCAAAGCTGTGGTACCAATCCAAGTGCCAGGCTTTTGCAAAGACACAAATTGATTTTTGGCAATGTTTTGAAGTCCTAATGCCATGGCAACCCAAATATTGGCTGGAGGTTCACTCAGCCAGCAGAATCTCTCATCTGCAATTTATCATAACCAAACATAGGACATGGTTTCCCTTTCCTGATATTCACAGAAACTCATCACGTTTGAAGTTTTCTTAATAACGTGGAATTGGTTTACTTTTCCCAGGTTAAAAGATTTGTGATTAACTGCAAACACATGGGTGAGCAGCAGAATTGAAAGATGGCCGACTGATCTTTGGCAGTGCTTGTTGGCCAAGAAAATGCTATCCTGATTCAGGCTTCTTTGTATTTGACTCAGACTAATATAAAAAGAAAATTCTTCATCTTTATGTATTCTTAATTCATTGCCACCACTTTCACTGCTGTAGCCATATGGCATATCATATCCATATTAGAGAAATGAATTCTGCTCTTGAAATTAAATACTCCATTTTTAATCTCGTTTTTCTATGGTTGTTTTTTTTTCCATTCTATTTTTATTCTTTCTTGTACTATTTTCTGTTTTCGGTTACTGTTTTATTTCACTATGTTTATTTCTTTTTTTCCTTTAGTCTGTCATTTTGTCACTTTCATTCTATGACTCATAATTGACTATTTATTTCCTTCTAATGCCATCATTTTGTTTCTGTTTTTTTAATGCATATCATTTTTCTCTTTCCTTTTAACTGCCATCATTTAGTCTCTTTGCTTCTCTACCCTATCATTGTGTCTTTCTAGCTAACTACCACCATTCTGTCTTTTTTAAACTCTTATCCCTCTATCATATTTTCTCTTTTTATTTAACTCCCATCATTCTGTCTCTTTTCATCCCTACCTCATCATTTTGTCTCTCTTCTTCTCTGATCCATCACATTGTCACTTTTCTTCCACATCCATCATTCTCTCTCCCTATCTACTCCATTCTGTCTCTCGCCCTCTCTACCCCATTCTGTCTCTTTCCCTCTCTACCCCATTCTGTCTCTTTCTCTCTCTACTCCATTCTGTCTCTTTCCTTCTCTACTCCATTCTGTCTCTTTCCTTCCCTGCTTCCTATCATTTTGTCTCTTTCTTTCCTTGATCCATCATTTTGTCTTTCTGTTCCTTTCTTTTGTCTCTTTCCCTCTCTGTCTCTCACTTTCCCTTCCTTTTCAGTCTTTCTTTTCCATTTGTTCTTTCCTTCTCTAACCTATATTTTAGTCTCTTTCTTTCTCTGCCCCTTTTTTTGTCTCCTTTCTCCTTTTTGTCTCTCTGTTTGGTTTCTTTTTTTCTATCTCTTTCCACTTTTCTCCTCTATTGCTTAACTCTTCTTTTCTCGCCTGGTTCCTTTCCCTCCCTATTTGTAAATACTCTATTCATTTTCTATTGCTCTTTCTCACTTCTCTTTCTTTCTGCCTTCCCATTTCTAATCTAATTTTCCTTTATTTTTCTTTACAAATAAAAGAAGGAATAAAGAAAAAAATCTCTTAGGAAAAAAAGTCCACTTCATTTTCACGGGTTGAACTTTAGACTATAAGTTAGGTATTCTATACATGAAGCAATCACCACTTAATGAATTTTTCTATAGAAAGTTTTTCTCATTCACTTTACAACCATACATGATAGACACCAGATTTACAAATGTTGCAAATGACTCTATTCATTAGCAGAGCATCTCTTTATAATGCAATTAAAAACTAAAAGATTTACAATATGGATTCTTCTGATTATATCACAAGCTGACACCTTTTAAATTTATGCTGAATGATCTAGGTGCTTATGCTAGGTTGATAGACATTTGAATAAACCTTGGTTCAACAAGTCAATATCCTTTCTAGACTACTTTCTATGACATTTGTTGACAGTGTTATTAAAAAATTATCATGTGTTTGAATATTGCCCCAAAACATCTAATTAAAGTCTATTTTATGAAAGAATAATTACATTTTCAAAAGGTAATTATGGTTTTAAAAACCTACAGAGTAAAAAAAAGCAAAGTCATATACATCTGCTATCTTTATATTTGAAAATTATATGCATTGATTAGTTTTCAGATTTTGCTCTGAGGAATTCGATTTAAGCTTTTGGGAATTTTTTGATTAAACAAGTTTTTATGTGCTATTAGGCCAAATTAGAATAATAAATAAAATAAATAAAAATCCAAGAGGAGGAGGATGTTATCCATGGTGCTTTCAGAATACACTTTTAATATGTGTTAGGCTCTTCCAGGACATGGGCAGTCATGGCTCACCACATCTTCTTGCTTTTTATTGTTCTTTTATAACTCCTTTTTCATCTTTGTGGTTCTTCTGTTATTCATTTAGTCAAACTTGTCAAGTAGCTTATTCACAGTTTCCATCGCTTCTTTTTCTTTCACTAAGAGTTTAGTTATTTCATAGTAGACTATCTTGATTTTAATGATCTTGTTGACTTTCTTCTTTTATATGTTAACTTTCACCCAGTATAAAACCTGAGACTGAGAGCATTGTAGAGGATTACAGCTAAAATAGTAATATTGAATGAAGTGTGTGATATGAAAGGAAGGGAAGGCAGTATCAAATGAAGTTTATGAGGATAAGGATGAAAGGTAACAATTGATCCTTGTCTTGAAGAGGTCAAGACTGAAGTGTCAAGGAAAGCAACTACATAGGAGTCTCTGCCACAGATTAGCATTTTTTAAGAAACTACTGTCCAAGTGGAACTTTCTTTTTACATTGTTATATCCTAGGAAGGATTACTGAATGAGGAATAACCAGAACAGAGGTTGGAACTGGAATGGTAATCTTTATAACATCAACAAAATACAATACTCACTAGCAGTGTGAAATAGGTAAACCACAGCTAGTAGTGGACTACTTAGACAGCCCCCACTTACAATAGTGTCCACCATATTTATGAGGATTTGGATATACCCATTAGTGTTCATAGGTATGGTATATAACACAAATTTGAAATACAGGGGAAATAAGGATGATTCAACTCTGTGGAAGTGGTATGGTGTATCCTTGCTGTAAAGGGCTGAACTGGTGGTGCTAAAGAATGGAGTTCATCTGAACATTTACTATGGAAATAGCAACAGGTTTGCAACATTGAATCTTGAGAGAGAGAGGGTGCTGTGTAAAAAAAAAAAAAAATCTTCCCCCTCCAATACTGTATAAATGATTCTGAACTCAAGGCTAGAAAATGAGGAGTGAGCAACTCCTGCCAAGACATAGCAGCAATACTCCCTATTTGGTCTAATCTGACTATTGTAAAGATAAAGCATAAACTGAGGAGTCAGGTATTTTTTGCAGTGATAGAATAAGCTGGTCATTTTTCCTGCATCTTTGACAATAGATTGAATCTAATAGTTCTACTTGATGTCTTGAGCAAACAAAACCCAAAATTGTTCAAAGCATGAAGCCTCACTGAGGCATCTTTCACTATTCCTATACCCCCCTTCAATTTCAAAGAAGATAATGATTGATATTGCATTTAAACTTTTGAAGATCAGAATTGACTGGAAAGCAAGAAGCCATAAGCAAGTTCCACAAGTGAGAAAAGAAGCTGTTAGCATAGAAGTTACAGTTACATCTAGCCATTTCAACTGTAAAATAATGAAATCTTGCTGTCAATCTAGTGCTGCACTTAAATTCATAGTCTAGGTACCACAGGGGAGAGTTCCTCAGAACAATTATAAAAATATTTATAGAAAAGGCACAGAGAAATTACATTACAGTGATGGGAAAATGACTGCAGAAGATTCTTCTTTGGATTTTATCAAGAATCTCTAAATATATAGCAGCAGCAACAGACCATATATAACAACAATATTCAAAGCTTGGATAAATGGTAGATTTATAAATATGTAAGACAGATTCAGGTGAGAAACATTTTCTGGTATGATACAGAACTAACTTCCTTAGCAGCAGAACTAGCTATTGATTCTATATAATTTTTCCACTTATGCAAACTGCTCATTTTAACTTCTCAATAAAATCTGAACAAAGGAAGAACTATTGTTCATTCTCCAGTATTCAGCTGTATAGTGCAGATAAATTGTCACCTTCTCTTATTTACCAACCAGTAAGAATTAAAACAGATGTCCATACACACATAGTCATTTGGTTGGGTAGTAGGTGATGAAATAGCCAACAGTATACTTTTATGTGTGTTACAGTTAACTCAAGTCTGTAAGATTGATGTGGTTGGTAGTCAGTCACTTGTTTTCCCTTGAGGTGTAAATTGTGTATTAAGATTATGAAACCAATAGGGAATCAGACAATCAAAGCAAACCTTAGAACACAAACACTTATTTTCAGCTGATGTAAAACACTAGATTTTTGTTTTTGGCAATGGGTGATGTTTACTTTTGTTTGCACAATGCCATCATTTGCTTCTAAACATATTAATATCCTAGAGATGAGTTGACTTGTTCCCTCAGTGTTGAATTTCCTTTCATAAACAACAAAAGAAATTCTATCTCCTTGTTGATGAAGTTTTGCCCATTTTGGCAATGATCTCTAGACAATAAGACATCTGTTATATTGCTCTTTTGATATCTACGAAAGTGATAGCCCACAACCTTTTTAGAGAGAGAATTTAGAAAATTTTGCTCAACTGTATAATTTAATAAATAGCAAATTTGCTCAGCCTAAACAAAGTTTAATTTTCAAATATAACATACTTCGGAAAGGAACTAACCTTAAAAGCAAAGTCTAAAAACATCATTTCAGCAATGCTGAGATCATATCATTTAGTAGTCACTTATACTTTGTTGTAATTATAACATGATGCTTTTTATTTAGCAGATATCACAAGTATCATTACTTACATTATTTATATTCACACCATCATCTTCATCTTTATTGTTGTTATCATAACGTTTAAGCTGTAGTACCTTCCAGCCTTCATCTGATGTATAACAATCTGGGTAACTGACAGAGAACTCCAAACTGAACACTTTATTTAATCTACTCTGTTCTTGTTCCACTGCCCATGTCTAGGGATATCTCATCTAGTTCTTATCTTTTAATCGTGCTTAGTTAAGAATTGGCTCTTGTTCTACAGGACAATAGACTAATGGATTAAAGTATTGGTTCATGAATTTGGTGACAGTAATTGTGAGTTCAATCCCTGAACCAGGCAGTGTGTATTTGGACTTAGTGGATACAGGGCAAGCAATAACTGAGCTGTACTAACAAATAAGAACTAGACAAGATATCCCTAGACATGGACTGTGGAACTAAAACAATCTACCCTCATGGATTAAATAAAGGGTTCAGTTCAGAATTCCCTGCAGGTTACCCAGGTTGATATACACCTGATGAAAGCCAGAGGGCACAATGGACAAAACTAAGCTTGATTTTTTTTAAAAAATCTATTTAATTAAGATTACATTGGATAGAAGAATTCTGAGAAACCATTTGGAAGAAAAAGGCTTAAGAATTGGTTTCATAATTATCAAAGTTAATGAACTTATTTAAAAGAAGAATGACTTACTCCCTTTGTACTATGATGAAAAGTATTCTTTATTTATCAGATATGCTTTTATTTTTTATTCACTGCATGTCTCTTACAACCCTGACATTAAAACAAGTATGTATTAAATTTCAGTTCAGTTTATCAAATCATTTTGATATCCATGTTGTCTTTGTCTTTTATTTTATTAGGTTAGTTTTTGAATAGTGTCAAGCAGAATTTAAGAGACCAGATTAAAAATAACTTTCATACCTTTAGTGAAACCAGAATGATAGTCTTATGAGTTAACACATATAAATTTAATTTTCCAGAAAAAAACAGTATTATGAGAGATACAGAGATTTCCATTTTCCTGGTTACTATATAGAAATCATATTTATATACTGCATAACTGTATATAAATTTAATTATAATTAGTTATCCTACATAAATTTAATTTTCTAGAAAAAAATAGCATTATGCCTGAAGAGTTACATAACTGCAGGTGGCCTAATAATTAATGGCAAAGAGAATGGAATTAGTGATTTGAGTTCAAACTCCAGCTAGGTCAGTTCACACTGTGTTTTGGTAAAGTATAAATCTAATTTACCCACTGTCTATGTGTAAGCTGCAAGATGCCCTTTAGCTTTGGGCATTTAATAAAAGTTCAGATCAGAAAATTTTTTTCCTGTTATGATTTTTTTTAGTCATTTCACCTCAAGTAAGGTGATAAAGCCACTAACATGCAAAGTGTTACTAAGGACAAAAGACAATAGAGTGAAGGAAATTGAGAAAATGTTAGTGAAAAGAAAGGACAATAAAAAGAACATGATTCAAGGAGACAGATGATTATGCCTGAAGTTGCATTTAAGTTTTTGTAGATCATAGTTTATATAAAAGCAAGAAGCTGGAATAGTTCCACAGGTGAGAAGTGTGATAGAAGAAACTATTAGAATAGAAATTAGGGTTACACTTAGAAATTTCAACAGTAAAATTCTGAGACCTAGCTGCCAATCTAGTACTATGTTTAAATTCATGATCATCAGTCAGTCAAGTAATACATGATACACACTTGTTTATTCATGTCGTTTTAGATTCTTTGACTAGAAATAAGGTTTTCCCACAGTAGGTTACCATTTCTTTCTGTGGTAAACTGGTTAACAACTAAGGCTATAGGAGCCAGTTTATTCTGATATTCAACCCATAGCTGGGGGGAAGAAATGGATTCATACCTTTCCGAAAGTATTTGCACATAATTGAATGTAACAATCCCAACTGGAATTTGAACTCTTCTTTCTAATTTCTCATTCTATACATTAGATTGGTATGCACATCTGATACCAAAGTGAAAAGTTCATCAAAACAAGTACCATGAAATTATTTTTAGTAACTTTGTATCACTTTTTACCATGTAGAATCAGTCAGGTGTTAAGAAGATAGGAGATGGGCACTGTCAAATAAGCCCCATTGTTGTGAAAGACTCTGTAAAGAAGATTTACTTAGCATGGCACCCTAATGATCTAACAGGTCATGGGATAACATCAAACTGCATCTTGTTTTATACCTTTTAATGCCTCTGTTTAGTAAGCAATAACCTTCTCTGACAATCTCATGTATCAGAATTGTCTGAATGAAGATGGACAACTGCATTAGTCCTTTGGTTTCTTATCCAATGCATGTCCTTTCCACATATAAATCCTTGAGGTCTGTTATAAGTTATGGGCAACAACCTCACCTATTCATGTGCATCATCAAAATTAACTGCTTCAGGGTACAACAAGTTCAGACTTGTTAGCAGAGAAGGTTAAGATAATCGATTATAAATTTATTGAAATTAATCTGAGGCACCTGTCATCAGTGAATTATCTTTGATATCAACAGCAAAAGCCAGGTTAGCCAAAAGGCAGGTAGATAGATATTTATCTTGAAGAAGTATTTATCTTTGTCTGTTTATATCTACTTGTACTTATATCCTAAGCTGTGTCCTTTATATACCAAAGTTAATAATAGTGTGAAATATTTTCATTGTAAAGAGTTTATTAATTTAACCAAATATAATTTCTTTGTCTTCTGTATGCTGTCTTCCATCAGGACGTGGGTGATTATGGCTTGCCACAACATCCCATCCTCTGTAGGTTTTAGCAGCATGTCTATTTTTACTGTTTTATTCCCTACTCTGTCATCTACTTACACAAGCATGTTAGGTAAGTTGCTCACTGTTACCTACTGTCTCTCATGCCGTCAAAATATCCTATGCATGTCAAATTTTCCAAATCTTCTTTCCTCATTGCATGTCCTACAAATTTCAACTCTATCTTTTCATTCTCAGTTCAAATGCCATTTTTTTCTCTATGAGTTATTATTAATTAGATTTATATATGCATATCCATCCAGTGCATATGTATATGTTACTAACAATCAAAGCAATAACTATATAGTTACTAGTTGAATTATTCCAACTTTGTTATAATATTTATAAAGCATAATCCCAAAGGGATATTGACTTATGAAACATGTATATTAACCATGCTTCTGTTGTCGGTTCTTAATAAATGATTGTAAAAATTTTGTTTTTGTTAATAAGCTCTAATATCAAATCAAAGTAGCCTCCCAAGTAAATCCAAATATTTACTTAGCTTAAAAGAGTATCAGGCCTCTTGCAGTCTCCAATGAAGACTGAACTCATTGCATTAGAATTGGTCTTGCAATAATAAAAATGACATGAAAGATTTGTAGTGAAAGACACTATTATTTTACACTGAATTCTTCAAATACTTTTACTAATTGTTACTTTAAATAACATTTTATTACATTTTGAAATGACTTTCATAAATACTGTAGATGCCTTTTCTTCATTTGATTATGGAATTTTGGTTTTCTTAATTTTACCCTGATTAGTGTGAATCAAAATATTTCCTCTAAAACTTATTTCAGGTGAACAAGTTAAGACTAACAATAACATCACTATTATAATATAATTATAATATAATATTATTAATTATAATATAATTATAATATAATATAATATTATTAATTATAATATAATTATAATATAATATAATATTATTAATTATATCATCATCAGATCTATTCAGATATAGCTTTTTTTCAGTTGCTCTAACATCAGATACAATTACTTAGATTTTGACAAGTTTGAAGCATTATGTTAAACTGGTCTTCAAATTCACTGAAACTGAAACTGTTTGCAGAATTTGGGAAGTAGAAGGAAATGAAACAATATCTGAATGTATATCTCAAAGCTGATTTAAGGATGCTAACTTGCTCCTTGAAATAAAGCCTTGAATGGTACAAATATCAGTTGTAGATTATGATACTTTAGAATACAATCGAGTGGAGAACCAAACCACAAACACTCAAAAACTTTCAGATAAGCAAGGATTATTGAAAGATGCCATGTGAAGAGCATTATGCAAGCCTTAAAAAGCACAGAAGAGCACTTGAGAAGTTCCTCATGAACTCTATGAAATGCATAAGCCAAAAATATTATTAATATATTCCAATACATTGCTATACAACTGATGATACTTTCTGAGACCAAACTGACAAGCAGCTGGAGTAATAAGGGTAAAGGCTATCTTTTCACTGTTCAGACACTTTGGATTTTAAAACTTTACTATCTTTTTAATAATGCTGAGAATTCTCTCTAGTATTGGCTTATATTTCTTTATTCATTTTTAATTGGATTGAATATCAGATATATCTCAATGCAAGAGAGTTTCACTAGATTAGATATAGATTTATTTATATATACATAGATCCTGTTCAGAGATAAATCCAAGCAGACATATGATATATATATATCACTTAAAACAGGTCTTTTCACTTTACTGGGTTTGATTTAAATATATTCTGATAAACATAATTGACATTCTTCTTTCACTCATTGAAATTAAATGCGCTTCAAACGCAGTCCTTGAGGAATATATTTTTCATTTGTGTTTTGATAGGTTTTAACATTGGGTCATGAAGAGTAACTTCCCTTGTTTAAACACTGGATATATTTTAATGATCATGTACTCAAACAAATCCACTTATTAAACTGTGGTTAAGAAGAAAAAGAGCAACAAAAAGAATGTAAATGCATTCAGGTTATTAATAGTTGTCTTTGATATTAATGATTAATAAAAACCATTTCGAAAAAGGATATGATGCATAACGAGGGCATTATTTCTAATGACCTGAGAATACATAAAAAATAAACAGCAGGCAATACATATTCATACTTAGTCACCAGTTGTTAAATTCTATTTCACTATATATTAAAGAAGATGTTGAAGTGATAACAAGATGTGAGACCTTTAGAAGGCTTTCATGAACACAAGATAGCTACATTTTTTTGAAGAGTTAACCACAAAGGGAGGTTATTAATATTCAGTCAAAAGGGAGATTACTAGGAAAGGAACAGTTCCCAAGAAGATACAGGCAAGTGTTAAGAATACCACAGGTGTAATGTGAAGTAAAACAGTTCAAGAGAGGCAAAGTGTGGAAATATACTCACATGTATACAGGTGGACACACTTAAACAAGGTTGCCCGAGAGTGTACTTAAAATAATGAATTGGCCTAATACTACTAAATTCTGAATTCAATTTCTTCTCATCATCAGCTAAAGTTAATTCAGCTAATTTTGAAATTAGCTTAAAATGTTACAAGTACCAAAATTAAAAATTCAGTAGTGCTGGGCTTTCAGAAGGCACCCAATCTGACAACTCTGCAGTCAAAATTACAACAAATAAAAGTAGTGGTCCTTGAGTGGTTTAGGCTGATTTTCATTGCAGATATCTTCAGCTGGGCTAAACATGTCTTCCTGTTGATACAATATGTCTGTACTGGTACTGTATTTTCACTTGAGACTGTAACAGTTCCTTTTAAGAAAATAAAGGAAATGGCCAATCCAGTCCAGAGGTCTTTTCCACAGCATTGTTGTAACCATCATGTAACGAGTCCTCTGATTAGTCAATAGACAAGCCAATGACAGCTCTGTCTCATTTCTACTTTGGCAGACAATTTAGAAACTCTCTCTCTCTCTCTCTTTTGATGAGTGACCTCCAGAGCAGTAAAAATGTACCAGACTGCCTTCTGACCAACAACAATGTGGAAAAGTTGAATGAATATGTATGTACCATTTGAATAAGTGGACCTACATTGAGTATAAGTGAAATGATGTCTGTAATAAGACTTTTCATTTTCCTCGAATACTATATAAGTATTTTTCTGTTTACATTCTTTGTTTCATTTTTCTTTAAAACCAATTTGAATATGACAACAAAGCAGGATTTTTCCATTAATACAAGTTCCTGTTCAGATGCTCACATACCTATTGAAACTCTTGACAAATTGTGCCACAGAAGATATTCTGTTGGTTTGTCTTGGTTATCCATATATCTGTGCTGGTAGTTGGTGATTGTTTACCCTCATCAGACCACTTAAGATAGATACATACTAAAAATTGATGAGAGCATTTTACAAGCCAGGCCTTCTATCAGAGTCACTTTTGTCAGAGTCTATCTGAATCTGACATAGACAATTAATATGAGCCCATAGCTGTTATTCTTGTCACATGTCACTGGTCATAATGTTTTGTATCACTAGTGACCATGTGTTAACATGTGTTTGCACATATTTATGCAATTTGATGCCCTTGATTAAAAATCAGAATCCATATCTTTTAACTTTGTTTGATTGTTCAGACTTCAAAGTGTCCCTCAGTATCATAGAAAACTTGGTTTACATGCACTTTCTCATAAAGAAAGTCTGATTAAACACTCATAACCAGTTGTCATAAGTAAAATCATTCAAAATATAGACATATATGTTTTGGCCTACATCTAAATCAACTGCTTCATTGCTTGAAGGGGAAAAAGACTATTTCTAGTTCAAAGAAATTTCAAATAAAACTGATTAAAAGGATTTGGACTCAAAATATCAATGAAGCACGTACATATATTTACATAGATATATTATGTTGGTTCACATAAAATGTCTGATTACAAATAAGAAAAATAAAATAATATCTTAGTAAATATATCTTTTAATCAAAATCTGTTCCATTTGCCTTAACTTTATTAGTGTTTCATGAAACATGGGGTGGTATGAAGAGTTTAGTATTGAACACTGATGTTGTTCAAGATCATTAGACAAATCAAAAACTAAATATATTTTATGACTATTCTATTTATTGTTATTGCTTCACATGAAATAACTGATTTCAAGGAAAGTAAAAACCTAACATTATGTTAAAAATGTACTATGTTTTAAGTCAAAATATATACACTGATTCATTTTAAATGATACAACAATCAGATAGTGAATTACACCTGTGTGTTCAAATCACATTGGGGGTCTTACCAATTGCTGATATTTAGTCAAGAATTTTAACAATTTTAAAATAAATGAATTCAACACATGCATGGAATTTTATATATATTTATATACAGAACCTGGTATCGTATAGCTCAGAAAAGGTGAGAAAAATCCATTCTTCAATACACTACTAACCTTTTACTATGAGTAAGAAAATAACTGCCAATAGGTTTCTTTGAAAAACTTTATTAGGATAACATTTTGTTATGAGAATTCAGCTGGGAGAGGTATTGCTTTGGTTGTAAAACAAGAAATAATGTAGTGCATTGTATGCAATGCATGGTTTACCTGGGTGCTAGAAGTCCCTTTGGAGGAGAAGCAAGACATAACTTGTCACTGTGGTATTATGTGGTTGAATATCTAAAGAAGAGAGAGGGGGCTTGTGTCTTTTCTTTTTATACTTCTTTATAAAATGCCACCTAGCAAGCATTAAGAAATCCACCTAGCAGACACGGTGGGATAATGTCATAGATGATTGTTTCAGATGAAAATATCATAGTATTTGAAAAATTGAATCTGGCAACCAATACAGTCTGGTTTAACAGAACACCATATATTTTACTTCATGAATCACAACAAAGCTATGACACTAAATATATAAGTTTTTACAGAGTCTTTCATAATAACCTGACATGTCTCCATCTGTTGATTTTGTGAAGGAAAGAGAAGAGAAAGGAAAAAAGGAGGGCAGATAGAACAGAAAGAAAATGGACAATATGGACAAAGTAAAATTGTTAAGCAAGAATATTGCATCTCATAAGAAATTAATTTATCAGAGAAATATTTTTTTTAAATGAATTAATTAAAGAGTAACAAAGTATTTATTTCTAAATGTGCATGAAATTCAGATACTTCTATTTGTCCTGTCCCTTCAGGCCACTGGTGATCATAGCTCTCCACAATTTCTTATCCTTTGTAGCTTTTAGCAATGTTTATCTTTTTACTATCCTTCCCATTCACTGTTCTACCATCCATTTACACAAGTTTTTAGGTAAGTTATGTGCAGTATCCCACTATCCATTTACCTGTGAGTATCAAATTTTCCATGCTCTCTTTCTTTATTATGTGCCCTAGAAATTTCAATTGTCCCTTTCTGATTCTCAGTATAAATATCTTTTTTGTTTGCATCTTTCTTAAAATTTCCTCATTGCTCACATGCACCATACATGATATTCTCAGCATTCTTCTGTTGAACCACATCTATGGTGCCTCAAGTCTCTTCATCTATGAGGAAATGGCCCAGCATTCAGTGATGTACAAGACAAGTGATATTACATAGCAGTTCAGAACTCTTCAGTGTTTCTAATAAAATTTTCCTGTTTCTTAATACATTGTTTACCTTTTGGAAGGCATCTTTTGCTATTCCAATGTACCTCCACATTTTGGTGTTTTATTTTCTATCATCTGTTTAAACGCTTCCCAGATATTTAAATTTCAGTACTTGCTTAATTTTGCCATCTCCAATTCGTAGTTCCCATTTAAGGATATTCATTGTGCTAGTAAATGTGAAAAGAAATTATTAATCATGGTAACTACTACTACTAATAATAATAAGAGGGAGAATGATCAAAAGTATGAAATGGGTAGAAGAAAATAAGAGAAAGAAGATTGTGGGATGGGTAGGGACATTCTAACTTGCGGGGAGATTCTATTTCTAAGGTGCATGCACAACCTATTGTGTCGTCAAATGAAAATAATTTCTTTGTAATTTTTTATAGCCTTAATTAATCAAGCTATTGTCATGGAATTTTTTCTTTTTATACAAAAAATTGCCATAGGTTCTAATAAGGCAAGAGAGAAAAAGCAAAAAGCTGTTTTTTTTTTCAAGAAAATTGGACCTCTACTGATGGTGACAGAAATATGCTAAGAGGCAAACATTTTACACAAAACCCCAGAGGTGCTTCGCAAAGCTTACACTGTATGATTTGGAAAAAAAAATGAAGCTTCAAAAGTATACACACATATATATATATATATATATATATATATATATATATATATATATATATGTGTGTGTTTTGAGTGTATAAAGATCTATATATTCTCATTTGTGTTTAGATTGCATAATTTTTCTGGACACAATATGAAAACTGTTTTCTGCTAACCAGGTTTTGGTGGCTGTAGTAGAATTGCAAAAAAGCATTGTCTTGCTGGAAGATAATCTTTCCATCAGAATAGATTCACTGGACATCAAAAAGCAATAAAAAATTAAGAATATCTTGTTATTTCCCAACAGGCAGGAATTTCCCTAACAAAATTTATGGGATGCTGCCCAAGAACATTCATATTGTCTACCTGTCTACATTATTTTTTGTTTTGCTGAGGTTGAATTATTCAATGATTACCAAGTCTGAATAATTGAATGTTGCTAAACATGGGTCATATTAAATATTAAACTACCGTGGCTTATGCTTACAATATTGTGAGTATTTATAATATTATTTGTGTATTTTGAATCAATGTAGATACAGGGTTGGACAAAATAATTGGAACTGGTGCAAAATCCACTCCTATATTACAAAGACCTATTATATTAAGAACTCTAACTAAAACTTCGTAATTGCAGGTTATATCTATTGTAAATACATTTATTTATCTAATTTACTGTCTTTGTCTTATTTATTTTTAGAATTTAGTAAAATTTAAGCTAAATGCGTGACCTCTCCAAGTTCGAAAAAGAGCAAATTGTTGGAGCTTGCAATCCCTAAGGTTGTTGAACTGTTTCGTTTTTCAAGAGCAACCATATCAAGAACACTGATGCAATTTGAGAAACAGGGCAAGACATCTAGCAGCCGTAGCAATTTGGACCGGACTTGCAAACTTACTGACAGGGACCAACATGCATTGAAACGCAATGTGGCAAAAAATCATCAGACAAATGCAGCCAAAGTGACTGCTGAGTTGAATAACCATCTGAATAGTTCAGTTTCTACTAAAACTGTTCATCGTGAGCTCCATAAGGCTGCATATCATGGAAGAGCCGCTGTGAGGAAACCTCTTCTCTCCACTCACAATATTCAAAAGAGGATGAAGTGGTGTAGGGATCACAATGCCTGGTCTGCAGACCAATGGAAGCAAGTCATATTCTCAAACAAGTCCAGATTTTCTCTTTTTCAAACTTCAGGGTGAGTTTATGCATGGACACAGCCCAAAGAAGCTTACAACCCTGACTGTCTTCTTCCAACAGTGAAGTATGGAGGAGGATCAGTGATAGTTTGGGCCACCATATCATGGAAATGTTTCGGTCCAATAGTTGCCCTACATGGTAGAATCAACAGCAAAGATTATCTGAACATTTTGGGAGATCATGTTCATCCAATAGCAAAGACTTTATTCCCTGATGGTGACTGCCTCTTCCAACACGATAATGCTCCAATACATACTGCTCGAGTGGTTAAGAATCGGTATGAAGAGCATGAAAGTGAGCTAGAACACATGGAGTGGCCTCCCCAATCTCAAGATATGAATATTATTGAACATTTGTGGTGCATTTTGGAGCAACGAGTTAGGAGCTGCTATCCTCCACCGTCGTGTCGTAAAGAGCTGGAGAAGGTTTTAATGGAAGAATGATGGAAAATCCCTCTGGATGAAGTCAGGAAGCTGTATGATTCCATTCCTAGACATATTAAAGCTGTATGTGAGGCTAAAGGAGGACTAACTCCATATTAAATAAATTTTCTTTTAATTTAACAAGTGTTTCAATTATTTTGTCCAACCCATGTATGTGTGTATATCCACCACTATGCAAATATAACTATAAATACTTACATAGGGATATGTATATATAAATGTTAAGATGTGTGTAGTATAGAAGTTATAAGTGTGAAAATACGATTGGTGTGTCAAGTTTAGGTTCCACTCAAGGCTGTTATGTTTGTTTTCACACAAATAGCCTTGGTATGGTCTGAATCTGGTTTTTCTCATTTGAGCTAGGGATTTATTAGAGAGAGGTTCTCTAACTTTGGTTGGCAACTAGTCTAGGAACAAGATGACATTGAATTCAAAACTAATTGGGTATGTGACTTACAACTTCATGCTACAGAAACTGCAGCTGAAACACCTACCAAATGAATTTGTGAACAGCTTGCTACTACAAGTGCTGTCACATGAATGCTCTATGTACCAAATACCAAATTTTCAAAGTCATTTAGAGAGAATGTGATCCATTTCAGGGCCTGCCTTGCCTCTCAGTAACTTTTAAAACTTTCTATATATCACTATATTGATTATTTAATTAATGCATGCAAACCTAAGAAAATATTAAGAAACAGGAAAATTTCATTAGAAATAGAGATGAGAATACTGTACTATTAAGTAATATCAGTCCTATATGCCAACAAATACTGGACAATGTTCTCGCAAATAAAGAGGAAGTGATTTTACGGAAGGGTGTTTAGAATGCCATAGATGGAACATCCAAGCAACAAGTTTCAAGTGAAATGAAAAGAAAAAGGACAGACATGCAATTAATAATTATAAGACAGAATAGAGACAGAGGGATAATAAGGAGGCAAACATTTTTTAGAGCAAAAAAGGTTAGGAAGTTGTGGAGATCCATGATCACCCACTTTCTGAAAAGCATGGCACATAAAAGAACTTTGAAAATTTCTCAGAGATTATTTTCCTTATTTTGGCTTAGGACTCAGTTTTTTTTTTTTCATGAATACTGTAGGGAGCTTAGACAATTTATTTCTGATTGAGAATTTTACCTGCAAAATATGTCAAATATCTTAATTTTTTATATTTATTATTATTCCAGCCAGTGTGAATGTTAGCAGTGATGACTTTTTATCTTTTCTTTTTAGATAAAAATAAATTGTGCAAGATCTGTTTTAATATTGTTGGACTCTGCTTGTTAGCATCTAAGAATGGAAAGATTCTCCTGTTTTATATTAACATCATAGCTTTGAGACATACCAAAAAGAAGCTAGAAGAAAGAAATCTGAATATTCCATTGACCACAATTTTCAGAGTTGTCCAGCAGAATCAAGAAAGAGAATAAACAACCAGAAGTATTGAATCTGAAAGAAGGAAGACTCTCAATTCAAGGGAAAAGAGAAAACTGGCCAAAATGGCTTCTAGTGACAGGAAGCAGACAATCACTTCTCCATCAAGACGTTTTGGGAGAAATTCTGCTGGAAATTCCAAAGACTTTGAGAGACCTCCTAATAGTATGTCTCAAGACAAAATTCTTGGGAAAATAAATGAAAAAAAAATAAAGCAAACTACAGTATTTTGTGAATGTGTGTGTTGGCACACCTGGGGATTGCTGTCCAATTTCATTGTGCATCACACAGTGATAAGAAAAATTAATAAATAAATTTAAAAAAAAACATTAAATTCTACAATGATTTTTTACAAGAGAAAAAATATTTTGCAGGTGTTTCAGTTTTTTAATCAGGGACATTTATTTGTATTTAAACATTGAATATATAAATAGGGCATTTTTAGAACATCAGGACGTGGATGATAGCTCTCCACAACTTTCTATCCTTTGTAGCTTTTAGTAAGGTTTGTCTTTTTACCATCAATCTCAGTCCTTGTTCTGCCATCCATTTACACAAACTTGTTATGTAGGTTACTTCCTCTGTTCTGTGAATGTCAAATTTTCAAAGCTCTATTTAGTAACTATATATCTTAGAAATTTCAACTGTTTCTTTCTGATTCTAAGTATAAGAATCCTATCTGCTTCCATTTTCCCTATAATATATTCATTTCTCACATGTTCAGTCCATGGTAATCTTAGGAACCTTCTGACCTGGTATCTCAGTTTCAGTCACCTTCCAACCACTGTAATGTAGTTTCCATTTGTCTCTTCTATTAATATCTTCATGACAATTGTTGTGATGAGTTTGATACCTCGACATGAGTTTTAAGCAAAATTGGCAGCCAGGTCTCCTAATTTCATTGTAGAAATTGCTGGTTCTAACCATAGGTTCTATCATAATAGTTGCTTCTCCCACCCTTCTCACTGGTGAAACTCTTATTGGACTTGATTCTCTCTTGTTAACTAAAAAGATTTAAATGCAATGCCAGTTGCCATCTTCTGTATGCTTCAATCCGGTAATTTTATTGTCCTATGTCTTTCACTATCAGTAAATTCTCGTATCATAGTAGCTTTGTCTTGCTTGGGGATGAAATAATTAAAACAAGCAAAAAAATTTGGGTGCCTCATGTCTCTTCTTCATCTGTTAGGTGATTGTTCAACAATTACTGGAATATAAGAGGACTGATATTGTATAACAGTTTAGCACTCTTTTCATTGTTCCTAATGACATTTACAGGTTTCATAAAAAATACTGAATATAGAAACAGCATTTTTTGTCAGAATATCTTACATAAAAAATTGAAAAATATCAAGATTTATTTTCAACTAGTTCTCAAAAGTTCATATGTAAGAAAATGAAGAAGCTCTACATTGATTTATTTGATTAAGTTCTTATTGATTCTGCTGCTTGCCCAAGTGATTCAATCCATGATCACCAGGTAAAGTGTAATGCTTGGCCAAAAAATATCATATAGAACATCCAGTTGGTGTCATTTTGGAGAATAGTTCAGTAGAATAATATCAAAAGGTTGGATCTTCCTTCTTTTATATACAATGGTACTTCAGAACATGTGATCATGGTACTCTACAACTTCCTATTTTGTAGCTCCTTGCAGTGTTTTTCTCCTTACAGTCAGCCTCTGTTCTGCTATCCATTTACACAAGCTTGTAATGTAGGTTCCTTACTGCTTTTCTTGCATTCAGTATGTTCTATATATGTCCTTTTTGTTATCATTTTCCTTAAAACTTCCACATTGCTTACATACTATATCCATAGTATTCTAAACATGCTTCTGTACAACTAAATTTCTGGTGCCTCATGTTTCATCTTCATTTGTGAGGAAATTGTCCAGCATTCATTGCTATATTGAAGGAATGGTATTGCATAGAAGTTCAGTTTACTTTTCTTTTTAGAGAAGAAATAATGGTTAGTATGATGAGAACAGTCTACAACAATTGTATTAAAGAAAGGTTTTGGTTTGAAATTAAAAGAACTTTAGCAAATATGATGGTCACTTGCGGAAGATTAAGAGTTTATAATTACTGAAATGTGACTTTAGCATTCAGGAGAACAGTTCAAATAAATCTGTGTATAATAAAAGTGAAGAAATTTTTCATTATGCATCTTCAGTCCATTTTGTACATTGACTACAAATGAAAGTAAATAATCTATAAGTTGATCAAATACGAGCAGTTAATCAATCTTATCCAATTTATGTACATGAAATGATTCAAGAAGATCCACTGGGAATTCAACTTGGGCACAATAAATAGTAGTACAGCAAATATTGATCTCTGGCAGCTGCTGTTTCAGAAACAAAATGAAGGATTTTACACCCATTAAACCCCAAAAGATATATTTGGTGTTGCCCAGCATAGGTAGCTATTTACTCAGTTGGGTACAGCACCTCAGCTGAAGATAATTCATTAGAAAAATGTTCTGTGAGTTTATTTTACCAACTATTTCTTTTGAGGGCAAATACTCAAGTAAAAATGGAATTCATGTATTTGTATAACTGAGTATATAAATATTTCTTTATAGTAAAAAGTACAAATCTGTATGACACCTGCACCTTTTTTTAAATACACATTAGTTTCAAAGTTGAATTTATGAGAATTTCTCAGTTTCAGCGATAAAACTATATCTGCAGGTCCATCAGAATTTATATTTAAAATTTTATGTATTTTTCCTCATGTCCTGTATTTGCATTATCTCAAAAAATGTCTGAATGTGAACACACAGATAAAAGTTAATATCCAAATTATTTCATCTTTATTACAGTGATTCATTGTCTGGCATAAGTGAGTTGTACAATTAGTTTGTTTGACTCATATATGTTGCCAAACCTTATACCTTTCAAATCATTTTATCATAATTAAAATACTAAAATGTAGTAGAAAACCATACAATTACCTTTCTTGTTGAAGATTATCTCCCTTAATCAAAGAACTCTCTAACAAATAGTATCTATTTTTGTACTAAACTATTCTTAGATGAATAAAGTTTCCTAAGCTACACCACTCTCCCATTATAATGACATAAGTTATTTTAGAGCATCGTCCATGTTCACCTGAGCTATATGTTCAATTTATTATCTTTTGAAACATTAAGCTTTTCTTCCAAAATAACAGATTCAATAATCAGCAGACTATTATGGCTTCTAAAGATTTTTCTGCCTCTAAAAGTAGAGTTTTATAAAGATAGACTATTTTCATTAGAAACCCATTGGGAAAGGGTCACAGAATTAAATGGAGCACATTCTGGTTTGAGGTTATTACATTAGATTTAAAAACGTAGTTATTTTATTTTCCTATTCAGAATCAGTCACTTTCTGCAAAACATTCTTGTGTGTGTGTGTGTGTGTATATATATATATATATATATATATATATATATATATATATATATACACACACATGCACACATACACACAAACACACACAAACACACACACGTATCCATTCATTCACGCATAAATGAAGTATATGTGAATATATAATTCTTTATTGATGAAAACCACAATGGAGGTTGATACCTCTCAATATATCTGTATATAAAATCCATATTCATGTACATCTATTTTATATACATTTAAATTTATGCTTTCACATGTTCAACTTGTATATCTATATCTAAATAGATGTACACTTGTCTGAATTTCATAAACTTATGCATTTATATACATACAGTCTTATATAAACATATATTGTTCTTATGTCATGTATACATTTATATATATATGAACACATTCTCTTTCTCTCCCTCTCTATATATGTGTGTGGTTATATATGTATGTATGAAAATATAT
Organism: Acanthosepion esculentum; assembly: GCA_964036315.1. Taxonomy (NCBI): domain Eukaryota; kingdom Metazoa; phylum Mollusca; class Cephalopoda; order Sepiida; family Sepiidae; genus Acanthosepion; species Acanthosepion esculentum. Next base: position 27,715,846 of record OZ038475.1, on the reverse strand, counting down.
ATGTATCAACTGATGTTGATGTATACATATCTTCATATTTTATGTATATAAATATATATAGTTTTATATATATATATATATATATATATAGTGATGTATATATATTATTGCCTTGTAGAAATAAAACTGATAGGAAATGTGCAAAAGAAGATACTTTTTCTTTGCCTCTGGAGATGAGAGCTTTTCGTTCATTAGTCTCTTTGCCACAGGATGCATACAGATTTCTGTTTTCTTTCTTTTACAAAAGAATATGACAAATTCTTCATCTCATTCTGAAGCACAAGCAGCCCATTTAGCATTGAAGAAAAGAATCAAAACTGAAAATAAATAAACAAAACAATATAATCATATTACTCTTCAACTGTATCTGGTTTGAGATTTTTCAATGATGCTTATGTGCAACCAAAGAGACTCTAAGAAATGTCTCTTCTTTCTTGTTTTATCACAAGTGTGTTGTCCAAAATGGATTGTTCTATCAATGCTAATTTTCCAAAGAGAAAGAATATTTACTTACTCATTCTGAATACATATACCTCAGTAACATTGGCAATGTTTTTGGAAAGAGTGGGCTATCCAAAATAGATACAATTTAAAATATGATTCTCAAATTTAGATCTGACAGGCAATAAAGATTCACATCTCTATCTGATAAGCTTTTGAGAGAGATTTAGCCAACAAGATAATTGTTTATAGGAATTACAAGAGCTAACATTATTTACTGTTCAATTCTCGAGGTTTGATACATCATTATTCAACAAGAATGACAACCTGCTTCAAATCCTTGTAAAAATCCTTTCAGTTGTGTAATAAATTGTCCTTGTGTGTGCAAACATTAAAATTAAAGCACAATGCATTATTTGCAAAACTTTTGTTAAATTTTTGATTGAGTTTCTCTTGTGATGATATTTGAAATACATTTTTTTGTTACTTATCTCATAAAATATTAAATAATCATATATATTTATTTTGTTAACCCTTTAAAGGGCAGAAGTGTGCAAATGCACACAAAAATTTAACATGCACCTACAATTGGGTAGTACTGTATTTCAATACAAATATTAACACCCATCACTGATCAACAAGAAATACTAGAAATCCAAGTATCTAAGTTGTAGCAATACAAAAACACATCTCATAACCAGTAATACAAAGGAGGCTAAATTTGTTATCATTTGAAACAGAAATCAATTTACTTTCATATAAAATCAACTTGTAATAGTTGGTTTTTAATCATTTTTGGGACATATCATTTGCATTAATGTAACATTCAGATTTTTTCAACAATCTTGTCAGTTCAGGGATTTAACATTTGAAATCTCTTATGGGCTGATAAGGTTAAAAATTTCTAAAAAAGAACAATGATGCTGATTAGGACTTTTGGAAGCCTTGTAACAGATTTATTATACCATTTTTACTAAGATGACTGACCGTATTTGACAACTCACATTCAGATAGATGCTTTCCTATTGACCAACCATTTTGACATATGGAATTTTGGCAAATTATTCTTGGATATATTTTCCATTCCAAACTGACAGATCTGGGAATATGAGACATTTTCTGTCAGTTAGATAATGACAGTACACATGATAAGATACAAGGTCATTTAAATTTAAAAAAAACTAATGAATAAAAATTACACAAAACTTAATAGGTAAATATTTGCTAAAGTTTCTGAAAGAAGGTATGTGATGAGAAGAGTGGGAGGAGACGTGTTAGGAAAAAGAAAGAAAACTAATGGGAGGAAAAATGGGATGGTGTGAGTAATATATTTAGAATGAGGAAATCAATACACATCATCATAATGATGTTAAAAAAATAAAATAACTGAGTATGATAATGGAGTCAGAATAAGAAAAATAGCAAAAAAGAAAACGGCAATATGTTAAAATAAAAATACTGAATATGAAAATACCACACTAAGAGTTTGCGAAGTATAATATGTACAATTAACAACAAACTTCATGTTAAAAAAAGCACTGAAATATTTCACATACAAATTATTACCTTTTTCAAAGAGATTTTGACATAATTCAGTTGTATTGTTGGGTTTACCAAATATATGTGGGCAGTCCTAATAATACCTGCCATAGGTACATACATTTATCTAAACTTTAAAAACAAAAATAAATATGGCTTAGGAGAAGTTGGAAAAACATGAATTAATTCTTTATTTTATACAAAGAGAACAGGCTAATAAAGTGTAGAAAGGTGTTATATGTCTTCTCCCCAACCCTGAAAAAGAAAGCTAGCAAATGTTACGTCTGTCCTTACTCATTAATCTGGCACATCATGTTGCATGAAATTTTATTTTTTCCTCCATATGTCAAGGAAGCATCTTCTCTTCATAGTGTCCACTCTGGAAACTGTTTTCTGTATAAAGTGAGTTTCACATGACTGGCAAAACTCAGTGCATACCAGTTAGGGAAGAAGAAAGAAAGTTAAACTAACTGTATTATTATTCCAGTTCTTGATAAACTGAGTAACTTTATAGCATTATTTGTGAGTTCTGTCTTAATAATGAATAATTAATATTTATCACTGGTTGTTTTAGCTGTATTGGAAAAAATGTGTTTCTCAGTAACTATGGCATAAGGAAAGCAAAAAAGACACTTATACTTAAAATCAGAACAAAACAGTTGTAGTTTCTGTGACACATAATGAGGAAATAGGGCTTTGAAAATTTGACACTCAGAGGACATAGTGAATTCAAGAGCAAGTAACCTACCTAATGAGCTTGTGTAAATGGTTGACAGAACAGATAAAGATAGAAAAAAAATGGAAAATTTACTAAGAGCTACAAAGGACAGGAAACTGTGGAGAAGAGTGAAGAATGTATAAGCTGAACTGTTAAGAAAACATAGTTGAAGGTAATCATCCAAAACTATGTAATTTTGAAAACAGTTAACAGATACGTTATACCTTGGAATAACTTCAAACTGTACAAGGAAGTTTCCCTAACTTTATACCAGAATATTTTCAAATTAATCAAGAGTCTGGAAATAAAGTGCTTATTCTTATATCCTATGTTTAAATAGATGCCTAAAGGGTGTTACATATTTCATGACTTCATGAAGGTATTGACCACAGACCTGATATCAGGAACAACTGGTGCAAAGAATTGGTAGTTACTCTGAGACACAAACCAAAATCAGTCATTTTAACAATAGGGTTATTAAAAGAACTGACTTGAAGTGCAATGCCACATGCCTGGAAGCTAAACATTTTACCAATATAGTTATTGAAAGAATTGATGGCATTATCAGAAAAGTTGTACTACATGCCCCTAAAACAACTATTTCGTCAATGTATTTATTGGAAAAAACATTTGCCCCAAAGCCAACACGTTTTCAATATATTTATGTGATGAACTGAATTCCTTTCTAGCAATGCTATACCACTGATCTCAGAGAAAAACATTTTTGTTACTAAAAGGTTAGGTATCCAACCAAAAATCCCATGTCATTGAAAATATCCTTCATATGTCAAATATTCTCTTCGAATTGAAGAAATATAATAAAGTCTATGAGGAAGTTGTCTAATGATGAAACTATTATTACATTTCCTCTTCTGTATAAATATTTAATTGGGAACAGATGGCATTTTGTGAGTTATTTATTGTCTGAAGAAATTTTATGAAGGGAATTTTTATTTTATTCATAACATTTTCTTTGAAAAACAAATTTAATTTTAAATTTATGATCATTTTATTAATGTTGGAATGAAGTATGACTGCTAAATATGCTATGAAAGTTCACCCTGAAGACATTCCCATGCAGCATACATACTTGTGTGTAGCATTAAAAATATCAAAAATATTTCAAGTAACTAAGCTTTGGCTGGAATTTTCTACAAGTTATTTTGTTCTTACAAAGATTCCAGTTAAAAGTTGCAGTATAACAAACAAAACTCAATTTTGATGCAGATTTTTAAATTATTTATATTCATTATTGCCAGAAATACTGACATTAGAAATTTCAATTAATTGTCTCTTTTATACAGACTTATAAATCAGTTTTAAAATGTAAAGTTTAAAATGGGAAAACTTGTATCTGATAGTAGAAATATCATTAGTCCCATAACTGATTAGGGTTGTAAAGGCACCATAAGCATTGTTTGCAGTAGCAATGGTATTTCCTGGATAAGATAGAATGCAACCCTCTCCAGGTTGATTTGGATTCAGAATTTTTCTTCTCCTACACTGGTAGCCAACTAAGGCTATAGAACCCAGTGTCCTGCTATTTACCCATAGCTGGGGGTTGAGGGAGCAAATGACTTTCCTTTTTGAATTCAGAGTTTTCCTTTTAGACTGGTTACCATCTTAGGCTGCAAGATCCAGTCTGTTCTGCTATTTGCCCATAACTGGGGGAGAAGATATGGATTCATACCTTTCCAAGGGTATTAGTATGTAAGTGAATAAAATGAACCCCAACCGAATTTTAACTAAGCTCCCCAATTACTCAATCTGAGCTATTATCCATTACTTCACTGTGCCTCCACCTATAGAAATATAGATTCCTGAAAAGATAAATTCTATAAGTATGCATATAGATATAAGTATTTGTTGGTGAAAAAATATTGACATTAACAAAATCATCTATGATTCTTTCTAATCAATTATTAATAATCTATAAGCACAGTTATTTCATTTTTTATGTCTTAAAATTCTCTGATGAACATACGTACACTCATATTATACACACGCTAATATATTTTAAATGTTTATGCCTACATGTTTGTATATTTCTCTATGCATATGTTGAATTTGTTAACCTCAGTATTTATATGATGAAGAAAAATCAAATGAAAATATTTTTAAAATTCCTTCAGAACCCTAATTATTTCATAAGGTGAAGTGGAAAGCTTACAAAATCTTCAAAAAATAAATATAATTTAAATAATCTTGGTAAAACTGGGCACACAATGCTACATTCTAACTTCATAATAACTATAAATGAAAAGAATTTATCCAATCTTAATGTAAAATTTGTTACAAATGCAAAAAACTGGGCACTCAATGCTACATTCTAACTTCATAATAACTATAAATGAAAAGAATTTATCCAATCTTAATGTAAAATTTGTTACAAATGCAAAAAACTGGGCACTCAATGCTACATTCTAACTTCATAATAACTATAAATGAAAAGAATTTATCCAATCTTAATGTAAAATTTGTTACAAATGCAAAAAACTGGGCACTCAATGCTACATTCTAACTTCATAATAACTATAAATGAAAAGAATTTATCCAATCTTAATGTAAAATGTGTTACAACTTCAAAAGCAGCATGATTTAACAAACACTAAACAAAATAATAGGATTAAACCTGAAGTAGGAATAGAAAACTCATGGCATTTAACAATCAAATTATGGCATAAAACTTATCATCCAAATTCTGATGAATAGAGTCTTCCACATTAGTGAAACTAAAAAAACAAAAAAAAAATCACTTACAATGACAAAACTAAAGTCTTATCTATTAGTATAACTAATAAACAGATATATACAATAGTAAAACTCTAATTATATCAAGTTACATAAAATTTGCATGAAAGGCTTTAAAATTTCTCTGGATTTTTAACTTTTGCTTTAGTCTTTAAATAACAAATGGTTCTTATTGGTGACAAATATTTAAAAGGTTTGAAGTATAAATTATTTCATATAAATAGAAACAATAACAAAAATATTGAGTAATGATATGTTCTGTGATACTGCTAAGTCTCCTGTTTATATGGTAATGAGGGTTTCAATGTATATTCAAAGTAAACAGGTTTTATTTACACCTACTATAGTGAGATGATTAGTAAAATCATTTTTCACACTAATTCACAAGTGTGTTCTTTCCTATTCCTAATAAAACCAGTACACGTATGCTTTTTAAATTATCTTGATATGACAAAGAACTTCTTTTGAATTAATGTTTCTATATTTGGTCACATTCAGTAGGAACTTCATCCTTTCATTATATGGACGAACATGGCTCTCCAAGATTTCTTGTCCTTTGTAGCTATTAATAAATTTTGTCTTTTTTTTTTATCTCCCCTAACACCTGTTCTGCCAACCATTTGCACAACTTTGTTAGCTACATTATGCACTGCTTTCCTCTGACCCTGTTGCCTTCAATATGTCCTGTGTGTGTCAAATTTTCCAAGCTCTCTTTCTTTAATATGTGTGCTAGAAATTTAAAAAGTCTTCATTAGAAAAATTAATCAAATTTATTATTTTCGGAATATAATTTAACAAACAACATTCATTTTTTAACAAAAGAAATGACAAAATGCTTTCTTATATCTTTGATATTTACTAAGCTTACTTTCTGACAACACAATATCAATGCATGGGTGGATAGTACTGAAAATTTTGTAATGCCAACTTTTTGATTCAAGAATACTTTGCCTTAGTGTTTTGGTTCTCTGGAATTTCCATAGTAGTTGTCTCAGATGTTGAAAGTTCTGTTTGACAAGACAACTTCAAACCACAGTAATATTTTAAACTGATGTTTATTCAACAAAAAGAAAATATCTTTGACAGTTCATAGAAAATACATTCAAGAAATATTGCCTGAAAGCAAATGTTAAATTATAGTTTTACATGATATTCAGTTGTCCTATCCAAGGTATGTATTCACGAAGGAATTCTGAAGTTTTATCTTCACACAGGAAAGAGAGGCTCCACCTTTAGCTATGTGTATAAAAGTAGACATATAAGTCTATTATAAAGGTTCTTTTATAAGTAATGTATGCACATCTATATAGACACTATTCTCTATAATTTTTTGCCAGTTATTGAATTTCCATGTTACTTTCAATTTTATTTTTCTGCTACAAAATAACTAAGCTACTTCTGAAGTATAAATTTCCATAAAACTAGTTTCATGCAGGTTTTAAATGCTATACAATTTATATCACTTTATCATAAAAGGAAGATATTTACTTCTAGCTATGTTTCTAAAAGGTACAAATTTTAGTAATTTAGTCTATGCTGATTTAACTCTTAATATTATTATGCAGGTTTGCTGCAAAGTCTTCTTACCTTGAAAATCAGCATCAAACACAAATCTTTTGTATTGGTGGGAAAGCACAGCTATGAGGCAGACTATCCTCAAAAGATAACTATGCTATCTATTAACACTGTAGATATTCAGGTAAAATTGTTCTTTGCAAAAGATTTATTCTCATAAACTGACTTGATAAAACATAGATTTTTGCTATTTTTTGTGCTAGACAAACAGACACTTCACTAAATCCAAGTAACTTCATCACAGTTCTATAGTTCAAGTGGGAATAATCATCATTTATAACACAGTTAATGTGAAATGAGCAGATGCTTGCCCATCAATGTGATATGAACAGACACTCATCTTTTAATGTGATACAAGTAGATACTCACCCTTTAATGTGATATGAGCAGACTCATGCCCTAATGTGTTATGAACTGACAGTCACACTTCAATGTGATATGAGCCAACACTCACCCTTTAATGTGATACAAGTTTATGCTCATCCTTTAATGTGATACAAGCAGATGCTCATCCTTTAATGTGATATGAGCAGACACTCACCCTTTAATTTGATACAAGATGATGCTCATCCTTTAATGTGATACAAGCAGACACTTTATAAGAATCTAAAGTTTTTGGAAAACGTTTTATCTAGACATTTCAGTTTCATGACTTTTTTCTTGTATTCCTCTTTTTTATCTTATTTTCTGCCAAGTATTCCAACCAAACCTAAGACTTATCTGGAAAACATTTTTGTTCTTATCACCATTAAATGGAATTGAGAAAGCAAATTTTTCAGAAACAACTTCTCCACTTTACAAAAAAAAAGTTTAATTTTAAATTTAATCCTCACATCAAATCGCAATTTCAGTTATTTTTCATTAAGAATTATTTGAAAAGCAGAAAGTGGAAAAGAAATGAAAAGAAAACCAAGAAAATTAGTGACCTTTGTTCTTAAGGGAAAAGTTTAAAAATAAAGGCAAAATGAGATAAAACATTTACTTGAAGTTAATACAAATTTAGTGTCTTGTAAAAGCAAAATCTAAAGTCTTTAGTAATTTTAAATTTTCCTTCTTTCTATGTGTTTGGTTTATCTGGCTTTAATCTCTCTTAGAAGAGCAAAGTTTGTAAAGATCCAAGTTTAGGAGAAAAAAATGATATGATATAGCAAACAGATTTCCTAAATGTCAAAAGTTTAACTCTTCAAAATCATATGATTACAGCAGCAGGTGTAGGCATTAAAGTGGTTATTCAGGATTTAAACCAAATCCCAGGAATGTCGATTTTAATTTATTTTAGATGATAAATATTTTTAGTTTTGCAGAAAGATAAACAGATGTTTAATATTAGACATTCAAGGCTTGGCCTTTTCAAAGAAGGAACCTGCTCTGTATTTCACAAGTAAATAATGTTCGATATATGCCTGAATTAAAAGTTTATTTCTGAAATGTTTCCACAATCTGGTGAAAAGTTATTACCTAAAGGTTTTAGAAGGTAAAACACTACAAGAAATTATTCTTGATTTCTATCTGAAGACATTTATGTTATTCATATTTCTAGCATTAAAATGATGAAAATATATTATGTATCAGTAATTTTGAAAGATTATTGTATATTGATATTTACTCAGCTTAGCTGGATACAAGGCCATAATAAAAGGAGTATCTTTTAAAAATTCAGTTGCTTATATTATTAGACAATATTATTATTATTATTATTTTTTTTTACACTCACACAAGGTAGAGGGTTACATTAAGGGGTAATTTATATCGACAGGAGGGAAATATAATGGTTAACCCAAGATTTGAACAGGTGAAAATTATAGTGATCGGGGAAATATCCTCTTGGAAGTCTGTTCCACTGAGCAGTTGTTTACAGAAAGAAGCTGTTTGAGTAGAACTTACTTTTTGCTGATGGAATACGGAGGGAATGTGTGTGGTATGGTGGGTCCTAAACATGAAGATTAGACCTGTAAGAACCAACGAATGTAGTTCATCTGAGCACTTTCTATGGAAGTAGTGATAGAGCAATGAGAGGCTTGCCACATACTGCCTGTGAGAGAGAGGTTGGAGGGTAGAACATACTCCAACAAGGGCTCAGAGATGCTTTTGAACTCTATCAGTACTGGAATGTGAAGACTGCCCAAATATGACAAAAGTACTGTTGTTATTATTTTATTACTATATTATTATGAAATTTTGACTATAGTATTGGGTTAAGTGCATTGTGGAAAAATAAATATTTATTTTGGAAAAGACTTTAGACTTCCCCAATCTGAAAAAAAAAAAGATTTATTAGGTTAGAGACTTATTGATTTAGCTATGTACTTTATTCCATTAAATATTTATACCAAAACTTGCGTAATACTATATTTAAGAAAATTTTTTTTATGGTGAAACTTATTTTTGAAAGTATTTTTTACTTTTAGTTTTGATTAGTTTCTTAATTATTTTATCACACTCCTTTTCAGCTGATACATTTTTGTTCATCCCATTGCACAAAATCTAAAAAAGAAAAAAAGTAACTTTGTACAGAATTTCAACTCATCAAATTTCTTGATAGCTCATCATTCATAGATTACACCTTCACCAATTAGACTATGAAAGTTGCCATTATTAGGAACGATTATCACCTGTAATCTTTCTTTAAGTGTTTCTTTCTTATTTTGTAATATATTGTTGACTTCTTGGTGGTAGCTGTAAGTTTTCCGAGAGATTTATGGTATTGAATGTTGGATAATTTCATCAAGAATGAAGAAAAGACTTCAAGTGACTGAGATATGGTTTTACAGATGAATGTTGAGATTATTATAGACTGAGAAAGTGACAAATGAGGAAATTTGAAAGAAAACAGAAACTAAAAAGAAATTGTTGCTAGCAATCAAAAAGAGACAGATGGAATTTTGAAGACAAAAAGAGAAAGGAATTTTTAGAGAATTTAACACTCAAAAGATGTATAAAAAAATAAAAGGAAAGCAATGACAGAGCTGCTTAACAAGTTTCAGCAAATGAACAAATACCCAGAAGGTAGAAAGATCAGAAAATAGCAAGTATCACTAAAAGCAACAAAAGGAAGCTGTGGATGATTATGTCTTGAAGGGACATGGGACACAGAGAGAACCAAAGATACCTTTTTTTATTTGGAATTTGTACAGGTTAGCAGGCAAAGAATGGATCAGCTAAAATATTATTATAAAAAAGAAAGGACAAGGAAGAGAGTCAAAATTCAGTATCAAAATAAGTAATAACATTTTATAGTGGTTATTAGTTTAGATGATTGCAAAAACATTGCAGACTTTCATTGTTTTTCTTTTATTAGAAATCTTTTCTGGTTCAACATCTATCAAAACAACTTTTTCTAATCCCATTCCATCAAAACAGAAGAATGATCATTATTATTTCCCATGATCCTTTCTGTTTTTGATAAATATCTTTTCAAACATGATTTATTCATGCAAGTTTAAAAACCATTATTTTATCATCAAATATAAGAAATAAAAACACATTTTAAATTTTTTTCTGAGATTTTAAGAACTCAAAAACAATGATCTATTTTGTCTATATTTCTGAGATGAGGTATTATGTACAGTATTTACATTAGTCGGACTATTGTCCTCATCTTTGTCGCTATATTTGTCACAACGTTTCGGCCGTTCAAGAACACATGGCACAGTGGATAAAGGTGTTGGTTAGATCCAGTGACAGACCTAAAGAGTGTGAGTTCAATACCCGGTTAAGGCAGTGGAGAACTTTCAGAGGGAAAATTAGCAGGAGATAACTGATAACTGACATCCATCAAAACATGGCACGTGGAACTAGAACAGTCTACCCCAGTGATCGAAATAAAGGGTTCAGTTCGAAATTCCAACCACCTGAAGAAGGCCGGAGCGTACAACGGCCGAAACATTGTGACAAATATGGCGACAAAGATGAGGACAATAGTCCGACTAATGTAAATACTGTACAATGATCTATTTTGTTTTACTTTTGTTAGATAATTTCATAAATTATTGGAGTTCACTTATCAAATATTTTCTGAGCAATATTAATTAAACATTAATTTTAACTTGTAGTTAGATTCATTTTAAGTTTTTAGTTGCCTTTTATCACAAATATTATACAGGTAATCAATCTTCAGCCTTGAGTAGAGTTTACAGAATCAGAACTAAGCTCTTAGTGAGGTTCAAACTCACGTCTCTTTTGCCTCAAATGTTAAGTTACATTAACTTGATAGCTTTACAGAAGGCCAAATCTAAGCTAAACTCATCACTCCATTTAATGATCATTATCATCTTTATGTTTGTTTTTATTTTTAGACTTGTAATATCAGTAGCAGCCAGTATTAGTCTTTATTTTGTAATTTCTTTTTACAAGGATTTACTTTCATCATGATTTTTAGATTGACAGCCTGAAGAAAGTTTCAACAAAAACAAAGTAAAATTGAAGATGAAAGTAAGTACTAGTCAAAAATTAATAAAAATGGTTGATAATGTGTCATATCAAAAAATAAAAAAAACAATATCAGTCAACTAACTTTATATCATATTTGAGCTATTTATTATAAATTCTTTTGCAGGAAAAATAACAGCTTTTAAATAGGTTCTATGCTGATACATATACACAATCAAACACCAGACAAATAGATTTATTTATGAACTTCATATTTTAGAGAGAACCTCAAACGGATGAAAGTTGAGAATATACTGGAAAGAATACATAAAAAAACAAGAGATTTTTATAGAGAATAGGAACTACACAGAAATGGTTGCTTCAAATCAAAAAGAGATAGCTGAAATCTTTGAGAAACAATGAAGAAAGCTTTAAAAATTATAACACTCACAGGTCATACTGAAACTAACAGAATGAGAGGAAAACAATGAGAAACCCATTTGACAAAGTACAGAAAAGAGAAATTAGGATAAAAAAGGAACAAATATAGTTGAAAGTAACAAATGAAAGGAAGATATGAAGGACCATGATCACTCATATCCTTAAGGGATATATATATATATATATATATATATATATATGCACACACCTGTATAAGATAAGAATAAATTAAGTATAATTCCACTTCTTGTAGCATTTAATTTTAAAAAAGGTTCAGTAGAGAGTAGAGCTTTATATTATTTATTATAGGTGATTAAAACAGAAACATGTTAAAAATCACTACACAATAGCTTTTGTGTTTTGGCACGAAGTTGTGCCTCTTCAAGCAACGGTAAGCAACTGGTGAGTAAATGATTATTTTAATTTCAAAAACAAAATACCCACTCTTTTTTCAAAAGAGATGAGAAGATGAGTAAAAACAAAATCAGAATTAAAATGAGGTATCAGACCTACGCTAAATTAAAAATTAACTTAATAAATGAAGATTTAGATCATGGCATAATGTAGCATGAAATAGAATCCTAGACAAGGTCATTTGTGGCAGACATGAAATTAATTCAAACTATAAGCAAGTGACAACACAGTATCATAATTGTGCACAAATATGTTCAATTTTCCATAAGAAGCTAAGAGGAAGGGTAGAAAGATAATCAAACATATAGCTAATTGTAAAATAGATTTTGTCATTGAAAATTAACAGGCTTCTTTAAGAAACTGGTCAATACAATTAAACTATTTAAAATTAAAAAATGTGGAACATCCATATAAGATGTTAATGATACCGACTAGACAGCAATACATAGCTATATTAAATCTAAATAAACAAAATAATCACTCATGGAAGGTGCACCACAATTTACTTACTAATTATGACTATATGAAATGGTACTACCAAATTCAAGTTTAACCATATTGTAAGTTGAAAGGTAAATTATGTCTTCAATTTACAGTTAATTTACTTCTTTTTTTTTTAATAGAAAATTTTTATCAGCAAATCTAATAATTTCCAATTTCTCATGTAAGCATAAGAACTAAGTTTCATTTAAGGATTTACAAGTTCTAGCTTTTTTTTAATACTTTCCATTTTATCGTAGAAGTTTTATTAACCTTTTTTAAATTAAAAAATATTTGGAAAGAGATGTTCTATTTTTATAAGTGTTATTGGTGAAAAATAGGATATGTTGATACCACCTAGTTTTAAAAGAATTTCTAGTACTCCTAATATAAAATTTTTCAATAGTTATGTTTTCTACTGTAGAAATAGTGCTTAGGTAAACAAGAGAGTTAGACATTTGTTTTACAAAAGGCAATCATTAGAATTTCTGCAATTACAATTGTTAGTATTATCAACAGTAGTTACCTTGGAATTTTGCATTATTACTCAGGTTTTTATATTGGTTTAAAATTTTATTATAATCATTTTTGTATAATTTTTTCCAGATTATTGGTGCAGCTATAGCTTAGTGTATTTCTGTTAAATATTTTACTGAGTGGATGATTCTGGGGAAATGCTTATCAATTAAATGGAGACATTTCTGCCCTAACTTAGTACTAACCATTTGGTTAAATGGGGGTGTATATCAAATGATTTTCTTGTTCCTATTTAATTTTCTTCCATCACTATTATCATGTTTTCTATACTTGATAAGGCAGTATTATAAACACTACTATACTTATTAAAACATCTTTGTTAGAAGAGTTGTTGCTGATCCTATATTCTATAGAGGAGGGTAGGGTTAGGGTTAGAGTTAGAGGATGGTTAGAGTTTTGGTGAATATATATTGGGTTGACATTGTCCTTCATATAAGATCTAATGTAACATCAAGAAAATCTACCTGTTTAACATTAGTAATGATCATAACTTTGAGGTTTAGGCTTTTTAATTATCTATGGATCATTTTTCTTAATTTGTCAACTTTAATTTTAGTAGAATTTTTAACTAACATAAAGATGGTCTTATGTCCAAGTCGTGTAATAGTTATTTGTTTAGAAAGAGAAATTAGCAAGCTGTGTTTGAACTCTGATCTAAGTTTTTATATTCACTTTCGCATAAATACACAAGAAAATATGTATCCATCTCTCTACCTTTAGTTATGGATTAGGTAGCATGGCAGGCTGGGCTCTCAAGCCTTGGTTGGCAACCATTCTAGGAGTAGGACAACTTCAAAATGCTAGGAGGGGCTGATTGGAGACTTTGTGGTATGCTGCACTAATGTGACTGTTTCTACATGAGATTTTACCACTTCCAATTTGTGTGTGTGTGTGTGTGTGTGTGTGTGTGTAGTGTGGTGACCCTTTGTCTGAATTTCTGGTTATGAAGTGTTATCACCATTTACATATTTTAATAGAGTCATAATTATGTTGATATATTTATAGCATTTACACAAATGAAACACATGAAATATAATTTATTGCATGATTTTCTTTAATTTTTTGAAATAATGCTGAAACAGTTGAATTACAATATTGAACATGAACAATACTTTTTGTATATAGACTCTAGACATTATTATTTTTACTGTCTCTCACTTATGTACAGGTTGACCTTTCATAACATGACCACATGTAATCTGCTCCCATTGGTAACTGATTGAATGATTTTTTTTTACCACTTATCAACTTTTTGTGGTTTATTTAAAGCCAAAGCTTTCTAGATAGCAATAACATTTTTTTTTGTGAATGAATATTGCATTAACAATTTTTTGGAGATAATGATTTTCCAGATACACATCCTACTATTTAACCCATGGTTGGGAAAAAAGAGGATTCATACCTTTCCCAAGGATATTTGTACGTAAATGAATGCAATGATTTCTCTGATTTCTTATTCAGAGTCACTGCCAATTACACCAACTGCACAACCTTCCATTGCTAATCCAGATTGTTTCAGTTTTTTCTAATTTTTAAATATTCCAGAATTGTAGTACAAACCTATTTCCTATTTGGATTGGACCATTTCCCAAATCCCATAAATAAAACCAACTATTCCTATTTGGTTTGTGCTTCTAATTGTCCTTATGTTGTAGCATACCTACAGACAATAATGGGTATGTTCCATTCACATAAATACAGTAGTAAATACTGTATGTTGGTCTGTGGTTGGAGATTCATTGTGGAATTCACTTGACACACTTCTAGTAGTTGACTACTTCTACACACCACTGGCGGATATTATATGTGTTGTTCTTGTCCTAAGTATTATCGTTCATTACCAACCTTCGGGTGATTATTCTATTCAGTAACCTTCTCTAGGCTACAACACAAATGAAAATGTTCAACTTGTACAAGTAAAAACAATTATGCTTCATCTCTACCTTATATAGTAAGCAGGCAAATTGAGATGTACATCTATAAGAGAGAACATTAGATAACAGTGTTATATCCAGCAAAAAAAAATCTAAACTCAGTTACACTTCAAGTCGATGAGATACAAAGTTAGTGATGCCTGTATGGAAAAGATTTTAGTTTTAAATTTCAAAAGAACTGAATTTAAATTTGGTGACAATAGTTATTATATTGCTCCATCTATCAACATAAACTCTGACAACAACAGATGGTCCAGATAGTTTTAAATCCTCATAGATTAGAGCAAAACATTCAGCAGCAGATTGCTAATCCAGAATCCAGTCAGGCATTGCAGTCTAATCAGTATTGAATTTATTCATTGGTAAACTTGGTGATAGCTGCACAAGTTGCTTCAATGAAAGTAGAATGAGTTTGCTGAACCATGACAAAGTTTGTTCAACCATAATAGCAAATTACTGTTCTGTCTAGAGAAGCATTGCTGTGACATTTACTGAGACAAAATAAAGTTTTTAAACAGATAAGTAAATGGCAAAAATTTATTTTCATCTCTTCACTTTTGGTATGTGGAAGATATGGTATTATTAATATTTATGTGTGAGTGGGATTTATTTTCTGTTTTTTGCTTGTAGATATGATGTGCACAGACCAAAGAATCCATATTTTTATATATAAATATCAAATTTGTTTGAAAACTTTTTCACATTACTGAAATAGACTACCTTTTACAATTATATCATTAATCATCATAGAGACCCCTTGCTGTCTTCCATCAGCATGGCTTATGCTATCCTCCAGGTAATTGACTTGTTGCACCTTGTCAGGCTTACATTCTCTGCTGATATGAAGTGGAAAGACTATATTAAATCAATTGCTAGTTTTCTCTCCAGAATCCATCTTACATATCTACCATTTATCCATGCTTAGAATATTGCTACCATATATGGTCTGGTGCCCCTGCAATTTACTTTGCGATCCATAAGATCCAAAGAAGAATCAGCAATGTTACTTGTCCTGATCTGGCAGATCATCTCTAGTCACTTACCCACTGCCATAAGGTTGCCTCTTTGTGCCTTTTCTATAAATACATTCATGGTAATTGTTCAAATGAGCTCTTCACTATGGTACCTAGAGTTTTTTTAATTTAAGCACAGCACTAGACTGGTGATGAGATCTCATCAATTTACAGTTGAGATGGCTAGATGTAGCTGTAAATTCTATGCTAACAGGTTCTTCTCTCACGCTTGTGGAGCTCCCTTCCAGTTCTATGCTTTCCAGCCAACTTTAATCTGCAAAAATTTAAATGAAATGTCAATTGCTATCTACTGTCCACCTGATTCTACTCATCATTAATGTTTCTGTTCCTAATTCTTCCAAACCCTGTAACCCCTTGTGTTTTAGTGGCATTAATGCCTTACTTGGGGTAATTCTGATTAAAAAAAAAAATCTGACCTGATATACTTGTGAATTTGACAATGTTCACAATCCTTAAATTTGCTCTTTATTTAAATTATAAATTTTTAATGCAATTTATTTATTAAAATATTCAGTTCAGTTATGTGCCATGCATGATACACACTTAGGTGATCATGTATCGAAAGATACATGACTGACGAGGTAGATTTTTCCCTCAGTAAGTTGTCATTTCTTTCTGCGGTAGACTAGTTGCCATCCAAGGCTATAGAACCTGGTCTTTCTTGCTATTTACTCATATCTGGAGGGAGAAGAAGAGGATTTCCCATGTAAGTGAATTTAATGGATTCGACTGGAATTCGAACTCTACTCTCCAATTCCTAAATCCGAGCTGCTATCAAATACTCCACCATAATTGAAAAACTTCATTGATAGCAATGTAACTACCAAGTGTAAAGACCATCTAAAAAACATGTTTGTGTGCAAATATGATTGGTCCCTGTGAAGATTATCAATGGAGTTTTCAGATGTTACTGCCATTGCATACAGCAATTTGTGAAAGTGCTAATACAGTAAGTCATCTTTCCTGCAACTTTTGTGGCATACCAGTGACAAGATGTTTTATTAGCATGTCTTTTGTTAGATTTGAGTGCAGAGAGAAGCTTATTAATGCAATTTCCAACATCAAAGTCTCATCTAAGATTTAATTATCTGATTCTCTTATCTGAACCAACAATGATTGTGTACACATACACACACATATATGTATGTATGTATGTACATGCATTTTGCAGCAGTTGTTTTTTTATTTCAGTAGGTTTTATTAAAGGTCACAGACAGGCTTTCTTTAATAATTCTTTTTACACTGATTTTTTTCTTGTTTCTGTACACTGAAACAGCTGCTGGGTTATCAGTTTAATATTGGTAGTGTGTCTTGATGTATGCTAAGTTGATTAATATTGACTCTTATGGCACTACTGTCTTGTAAATGACATATTAGTCAATATGAAAGTGTTGTAGTGGGTTGACCAAAGTATATTTTTTTTATTAATACTTGAGATACACTCACTTGTCAAGAGAATTTAGATATTAGATTGGTCATATATCCTATAGTCTGGTTCACACACCTCTCCAGTCTTTTGAAAAGGAGTTTATCCCTTGTTTCATATTTAGGATTGAATTTCTGGTTCCATCTCCTAAAGTCTTCACATTCTCTTTCACTCCCAGTAACCCTTTGCATCTTAGTAGCATTATTGCCTTACTTTAGGTGAACTGATTAAAAAAAAATGGTAATTGTTTTTTGTGGTGGGGGCTTGTTTTATTTTTTTATTCTCAATTTTAAAATATTTCATTTTTATTGTAAATAATTCATTTTATTTGTTTATCACTTTTATTAAATGACATGCAACCACATATATTCTTCATAATTATTTTGTCCCGTTTATAATTGCGATGTATTTAGTTGCATTTAGCTTTGTGTATTTTTGTTACTTGTTCCAATTTGTTTGTTTATCAATACCATAGTTTGGAAAGCCATTGTCAATCTTTGTTTTATATTGCAGAATTTTTTATAAAATAATACGTGAGAAAAGGAATGCTATTTTACAAAGGACCCAACAACATGAAAGCATCTTTTCATAGCATCCAAATAAACTTGTTTAACCAAAAGTAAAATTTGCAGACTTAGATTCTTTAAAGCTCTTAGCTTTTAAAAGAAGCGAAAATATTCATGGCTTCATTAGACAAGATTAATGGGAAAACTTTAAAACCTTTTTGTTAACAACTTGTAAGCAATTTCTAAAATTATCTTGCCTTGAAAAGTCAAGCAAAATCTGTCTGGATAAAATTAAATCTAAGGTGTTAGAACTTAATGATTACAACAGTGTACTGAAAATTTATGACGTCTACATTCTTCATAAAGAATATCTTTATTATTGCTGATAGGCTTGAATTTAATTCATGAACTGTAAATGATGAGAATTTCTATTGTTGCAGTTCTAAGTTTCAATTGAAGATGATGACAATTTCTCTTGTAGTTAAGGAGATTTTTGTCACATGATTTGTATTATTATGGCAACCATCAAAGTGAGTTCTTGAAAATATTTCTGAAACCTTGTAAATAATTGTTGAAATGATTCAAGGAATCAGGAAAAATGACATGAACTTAAACCTGAAAAAACTGTAGTTTATTATTAGAATATGAGCAAGTTATAAACTATTTTGCATTGAAGTTAAATTGTCCTAGAGAAGACCATCCCTGCAATTAGGATCAAATGCATTACCTATCTTTTAACCCAACAATTTTACAATGCTGACTTTTTGACAAGGAATATGTGAGTAATGAGGAAGTTTTAATGAAAATGGAAACAAAAAGGACACAAACATAGAATCAGAAAAGAGAGAATTGAAATTTCTAGAGCACATAAGGATAGAGGGCTTGGAGAATTTGATACACACAGAACCTACTATAGGCAAGAGGGACAAAGGAAAGCAGCAAATAAGCCTGAGTAAATGGGTGGCAGAACAGGGATTAGGAGGGGTAGCAAAAATACAAATCTTTTTAAGAGCTACAAAGGATAGGAAATTGTGGAGAAACATAATTACCCACGTCTTGAAGGGACACGGTACATAGAAGAAGAATGATATTTTAGTTTATTTACCTATTGTATTTATGCAGTTATTTGAGTTCAGCTGTCAACTTTCTGGACAGGCAGCTTAAGTCATTTATCAAATTTTAATGCATAAAAAGCTGCTCTCCAAATTGACAGTCAGAGAGTTAGGGACAACTCCAAATAGAACAATAATCGAATTAGAAAAAATGGACTCAAGTTACTAATAATCTTTTCCTCTGTATCAAATTGACAAAATGTCAGGCATATTATGGTAAACTGATACTGCAAGAGTACATTTTGATTAAAAACAATTCCATGAAAAAATGATATAATAATGTAGACATTTATAAACTTTGATATATTTATAGAACAGTTGCTTTGTGTAACAAACCTGAAGAGGATATCTTCCCAATAACTACAATCTTAATCTCTTCAAAGCTAGAATCAACAGTTATCTATCCTACATAACCTCATATTATGCACCTCTTGCATGCTGTATGCCCTTACAACAATCTCATTTAGCACCTCTCTCCATTGAATGGCTCTTGGGGATTGTATTGGTGAACAATAATATAAAAAAATGCCTAAAAGATCTACACAAATGAATCAGTTGAGATACAATTTGTGTGATTTTCTTTATTTTTTAGTAATAATGTTAAAAACCAGAATTTCAATATTGAACTAAAACCATCCTTTAAGCAAAGGGGAATCTAGATATTATTTTTCATTTTCTCTGTCATGTCTGATCTGTTACATAATATCGGTCATCCTATATGGTAATGAATTCTGGACAATATCCTCACAGATGAAGAAGAAACTTGAAGCAACAGAAATGCGGTTCTACAGAAGAATGTAGAGAATACCATAGACTGAACATGTGAGCAACAACAAAGTTTTAGGGAAAATGGAAACAAAAAGGATACTTATATTTAACATTGCAAAAAGAGAGTTGAAATTTTTAGGGCACATAAAAGAGGGTTTGGAGAATTTGACACTCATATGATATATTGAAGGCAAGAGGGACAGAGGAAGACAACACATATATTACCTAGCAAGCTTGCAGGGTTTCAAGAGCTACAAAGAACAGTAAGTTGAGGAGAACCATGATTACCAATATCCTGAAGAGACACAGTATTTAGAAGAAGTCATGGTAACCTTCCTGCACATAATCACCTGTAATTTGGTTTCATTTCCCACCGAGAAATAATTTCAGTTAGTCTAATTTAAAATTTCCTCAAAATGTAGTATATATTGTTTTTTACTTTTTGTACTATTTAACCCACAGCTAGGGGAGAAGATATGGATTCCTACCTTTCCCAAGAGTATTTGCACATAAGTGATTGTAACCAGTTTGACTTGAATTTGAACTCGGCTCTCAGATTTCTTATTCTGAAGCACTACCCACACATCATCCAGAACTGTAGTATAAGCTTAACTCTAGTTTGGATTGAACTATTTGTAAATTTACCTAAATAAAAGCCAACCATTCCTATTTGTTTTCTAGTCAAATACTCTAGATTTTTGCTACAAATTTATTCCAACTATTCGTACTCTGAGGTCAATGCTTGAACACAATGTTTAGGTCAATTTTCAAAAAGAAAACAGACTTTTGCCACTCACTTTAGACCTCAGTGCCCACTTTTATATTTACATATATTCTATCCATGATATTGAGCACTCATATAGTATACTCATATAGTATACCTTAAAACTATATTTTACCATATGTGTGTGCATGCTTGTAAGAGGCAATAGAAACTCTTGCAATCTGTCCAAGTGACATTTGATCTGGATTGAAATATGATTTTCTTTTTTTAACTTCTCTTCAGATTCAATAATTCTTGGTCAATCAGCATTGAAAAAAGACATATGACAAAAATCCCTCTTCATTTTATAAATGAAAATTCATAAAATAATACAAATATATAAAAAGGATGCAATCTACAGAATTCTACACTAGCCTTTATCTTGTTCGTGGCAACTGTTCCTTCCAAAAATGTTTGTTGAAGCCTCTGATATGATCAAGCTAAAATGGAAGAGATTTATAGCAAGGAAACATCAAACATTATTATCAGGTATAAAAGAATTTCAATCAATCACTTACTCTTTCAACCAGAAAATGCAACCTATACTTCTTCATTTTCCTTCTTTTTTTTTTGCTTTATCTTTTCTAATTTTTCTATATACTTATATTGTTTGTTTTTTAAAGTTTACTTTTTCTATTTCTTTTTAAATTTCTATCATGTTCTCTTATCCCTCTTCCTCTCTGAGACTTTGTCTACCATTTATTCAATTACTTTCTTAAACTATTTTTATACTTTCTATGTAATTCTACTCTTCCTGTTTTTCTTCCCCAGTCTTTCTCTTCTTTCTTTCACATTTACTTCTTTCAAAATCATTTGTTCCATTCTATATTTCTAAGCCCTCTCCTGTCTCCTCATAATACCTGTATCTTGACTTTATACAGTTTACAGAATATATATATTCATTCATCATCTCATGACAAGAAGAAATAAATAAAAAGATGAATTTAAGATATTTCAATTCATTAACAGTATCTTCACTGTTTTTGTTAAAATGTAATGGCAAAATATCTTTGATTTCACCTTCTAGTGGACAATGAAGAAGACGAAAAGAAACAAAAAAAACTCTTTCAGATTAGTCTTTATTTGGTTCTTTTTGACAGAGCATTAAAGAATTTGCCTAAGGCCATTTCAAGATGCTGATATTTCCAGTGATACTTGACATTTAGATTTCAAAAAGTGCTTTGTTAAATTTTTTTTCTTTATTAATTTAGGTTTTATATCATGTCAATAATTCTTGATCAAGTGGTAATAATGATATATTCATAAATATATAAATACAGTTATTTTGTCAAAAATCAGGTCTTTTTCAGCTTTGTACTTCTATTTTGGTGGACATAAGATCAAGTTTTATAAGAATGTGCATTGCTGACATCTTCATTGTTCTCTTCATAGTATCGTTCGTTAATCATGAGGTGTTTTAGTTCGTTTTAAGGCCAATGTTTTTCTCTTGCTTTTTCAGCAGATGGTATCAAGTAAATGAAACCAATTTAAACCACTTATTTCCATCATCTTATAACTGTAAGCTTTAAAAATTCACTTCTAATTGTAAATAAAAGATATAAGACTAGTAAGAGTCAAGAAGTTTTTTTTTCTGTTGGCATTAGGAGTATTTAGCTTTAGTCATCTTTATTAAAACACATCACTTTTAATTGTATTGTGCTATTGTTATGAGTTCTATATCTGATTATGGTTTTAAGGGTACTATATGATGTACTGCAGTCATAGCAAGATTTGCATATCTTGGACAAGATAAATGGATGGGGCTCACCCTTTTCAGGTTGGTTTTAAATTCAAAGTTTTCCTTCTCCAAGAATGGTTGTCATTTCAAGGCAAGAGAACCCAGTCTTTGCTTCTGATTATCCCATAGCTGAAGGAAGACAGATTCATGCATTTTTCAAGGGCATTAGCATGTAATGAATCAAATAGAATCGAGTCGAAATTGAACCTGGCATGCTGAATCCACATTCTGTGCTGATAACAGCCACACTAACCATTCCTCCACTATTGTCATATGGGACAACTCTCACATTTAAAAGATTAAAAAATAATATCAAAATTAACATATTTTTCTTTATTAATTTTGACATTACATTGTATCATATTTTGTATTTTTTAATTTCAAGGAAGTTAACAGTGCAATTCAAACATTGCAGTAGATGGAGAAGGTTTTGTAATTGATCAAACATGTCAAAAGTGGTTTGTGAAGTTTTGTTATGAATGATGTCTTATGGTCAAGTAAACCAGTTAGTTTAATAGGAACCACATTAAAATAAATTTCTGGGAGGATGGAATTATGAAATTACTTGAAAGATGACAGAAGATAGTTTAAACAGAATGGTAGATATTGTTGTTCAATAAAGTTAATGTTGAAAATAAAAACAATTGTATTTTATTATTGCTAAACCAAATACACTACAATACCACTACAATAGAAAGGATCAGGAAAATAAACTGAAAATGAAATTACAGACACATATGAGTATAAAACTGCAAAGGGAAATGAATAAAAAAAATAGAAAAAACAATGAAAAGATCATACGGAAAGGTGACAAAGAAAAAAGTAACCAATGAAAAGAGAGGAGTTTTGAAGTAACACAAAAGCAAAGTAAATGAACTGAGTTCTAATTCTAAATGTGGCTGCTTGTGTTCATTTTTGAACACACCTCTATTTGCATGATATACTATCACCAGATGTCTTGACAATGTTCTTTTTACAAGCATACTACAACAGTCAATGGGGAAAAAGAAGAGTCATACAAAAAATGTCTCCATATAATTTAATATGATGTCTTTTATTCTCACCAATGTAGCACTTTATAGAGGCATTATGGTTGACATAGCACCCTGATTATCTCCTATAATCATAGAACTAATCAACCATTATATACCATTAGCTGATTGCAGTATCTCTGATTTTGAGGAGTGTCATAATTTTAATATACCAAAGGAAACCATTTTTGAATTCATAAGAATATACTCTTTAACAAGTCCATGAACAGAAATTGGACCAACCTATTATAATATTTGCCAAGTAACCCTACATGCTCTTTGAGATGATGAAAGTCCAGCATGTCAACCTAACTCCTTTGAGGTCATGAGACCACACAAGACAAAGTTGAGAGGAGAAGAAAACAAGAGAGATAAGAAAGAAGATAATATTCAGATTAAGAAGAGGGAAAGGAAAGAGATCAGAAGCAAAGAAAGAACAAGAAGTGAATTCACAATCAAAATTATTACTTTCTTGTCTGCAAGATAAAATGTAATTTATTTCTTGATCTCTGTGTTTTGTATTCTATCTGAAATTTACGTGTGTTTATCTGTGTCCTTAATATCAGAAATGTTCAGCAGCTCTCTTCCATTTCTTTTTCTGCTTGGCATTTCTCCTTTGACAGATGGCTAAGGAATGGTCAAAGAAGACAGGCCAGCCGATGTCAAAGACATGAATTACCTGCTGCCAATTTACAAAATGGAGCTGATGTTCATTGTTGCTTGTGACCTTGACAAAATCGATGCACAATGATCAACAAATGAGCTGACCTGGTCAGTGATAATCTCGGAAATGGAAAAATTCATGATTTTAAGTCTATAATCAATTGAACCTTGGCGTTTAAATGGGAAAATAAAAATACAATATTTGATTAATATGAAAGTGGATACATTGTAAGTAAATAGTAGAGATTTCATTGTTTCATCTCTACATGCTTTTAGAAAAATTAAGTATAATGTTAATTATTTTATTTTGTAACAATTTGTAACAAGATAATGAAACAGCCTTTATTGGAGAAATAAAGAGATGTTTAACTCAGACAAAATATTTAGCCAAAAATTTGAATTGTAGCATAAAAAATAGTGTTTAATCCAGTGATTGTTGTTGGCTCAGTCAGAAGACCAGTTAAATATAACTGAGGAAAAATGAAAACCTTCTTAGATTATGAGCACTTAGAATTAAAATTAGTTTATTTTAGTATCTGTCTGTGGTCGACTATAAAAATCACCTCACACTAGAATCTTTCTTTTATAATTAAATCATTGCACAAAAATAGACTTTATATATGGTTTATTCATGTTTCTATATATTTGTATCCAGAATTAAAACAGTAATATATATATATATATATATATATATATATATATATATATAGAGGCAATAAATGAAGAAAATCAACTCCTTGTTCTTTTCAACCCTGACTTCCTGTGAGTTCAAATTAATCACTATCACTTTTCTGACACCAAGTCACTCTCAGGTAAGTTCCACATATTTCTCCAATGAATCAGCATGTAAATCCAATTCCTACTCTTTCATTATTTTTAACTTATCAAGTGATCACTTGTGCAGTTCATGATTTAATTTCAAGCAAACACATTTAAAAAAAAAAACAATGGATGCCTCCAGGTAGGCTATATCATACTAGTCTATAAGTGAATGTCCTCATCCCCATTCTATTTCTATATAGTGAAGAAAGTTTATAGGGTTAACTAAGCTGCTTTACTATGGCTGTTAGTAATTTGATCTTATGGTAATAGGAATATTAGCCATTTCCTTATAAGGTAATATTTGCCATTCATTGAAAATAGGTTTCTCTAGTTGAGCAGCTGTTATTACTCTTCCCAGTATTGATAGAAGTTTCCTTCCTAGCCTTTTGTTTGAAGAGGTGGGAATTGTCATCATCTTTATTCCCTTTTCAAGTTACATGTGCTATCCATTTTAGTTGTTGTTGCTGTTGAAAGTCCTCAAGTGAAGTTAGTTACAGTTCTTTGTGATTCTGTAGCACCAGTCTATGAAGTTTGAAGAAGAGTGGTCAGGATTCATTTGCTCAAAGCCATTTTTAGTCATTGATCTTAAAAGTGGTTTTATACATATAGCATTTTAGATATTTCTGAATGTGTTTGGTGCCATGCATGCCATCCATAGGAAAGTCTCAATCTAATGAGGCTATTTAAGAACATGACTCTAGTTCTTAGATTAATATTTTTGTTTTTTTACCAATTTTTGCTAGTGCAGCCTATTCTATGTTCTATTTTTTTATAGTCACTGTTTAAAAGTTCTATCATGACTGGATACTTTATAATGTGAATATATACCTAGGTTGGGCTACTTTAACATTAAAACCTAATATTTAATAACCATGACACTGGTTTTAATACAAAAATAAATTAAACATCAATGATGTCTAGGACTTTATTTTACTATTACTTATAACCAGAAAATGTATACAAATATACAGTACTGGAGATTGGATGTTTGAGGAGCATGGGACCACCTCTTAATTTTTGTGTTCTCAGGTCCCCCCTGACCCAAGATAGTAGTACCTGTTAGGGTCCCAGCTATGGGTAATTAGTGAACCTCCAAATAAAAATTAAAAGTACATTTTTACAATAAAATGATCAACAAAACATTTTTATAGCAAAATGATAGTAAATGTAACATTAAAAAATATAAAAATACATTTTTATAGTGAATTTATCAACAATACATTTTATGATCTACAAAGTATATATATATATATATATATATATATTGTATGCCTGATCAATCAAAATTTGTAAATAATTGTATAGGTCACACTACAACATCTTTGACATGGAAACTCACTCTACATCTTTCTGACCATAGCTCAATTAGATCTCATTTAAATATTCATGGAGACCTACCACACCCTATTCATAACATACTTGTTGACAACACAAATATAATAGCATCATCTACATGCAAAAAGGCTAAAAATAATGGAAGTCTTATTAATAAAAACAAAAAAAAAACAACACTCAATAATATCAACTATGAACATAGACAAAATATCTTGATCGTATTTTGAAAATGAAAACATTATATAAATACATATATGCAACAAACTATTTCTTGTTAACAGTGAATGTATTTCAACGTTGAAATATGGCTAAATGTACAGCCAAAAGCATTTGGATAAAAAGAACATTCAGACAGTTTTTATATAATTTATCATCTGAAATGAAAAAAATTATTATATCACATGAGAAATTGTATAAAAAACTAAATGAAATCTTGTCTGTTGTATTCAATGAAATGTGCATGAAAGAAGGATTGCTGCCTAAATACACAGATTTTATATATATCTTTAAAGTTTAAAGACAGTATAATCGACCTTGCTAACCGAACGCTCCTCTGTGGCCGAAATGGTTAAGGCAAGTCAGGTTATATGACGGTTCCATATAGTATACAGGTTTGATTCCTGTTGGAGGATGAAAATTTTCTATGAAAATTTCTCGGACATTCAGTCTGGTAAATGTTGTTTAATACTGTTTATTATAAAACAGAGCATTTACTTAAATATTTGTATCTATAAAAAGAATGTATAAACATAAAAATGTCTTAATATATATATATATATATTTTAAGACATTTTTATGTTTATACATTCTTTTTATAGATACAAATATTTAAGTAAATGCTCTGTTTTATATATATATATATATATATATATATATATATATATATATATATAAAACACATCTTTACTCTGAAGGCATAAAATTATGTACAAAATATTTAGATTTCAGTAACCCACAGAGATTTATATACAGCCAAACAGAATCAATCAACCAAACAACTAACATGAAAGAACTCTTTCATGATATTAGCCAATAATTTCTTAAAGCAAACTGTATTCTAAAGTATAACTTCAGCAGAACTACAACATAAAAAACACATATCACCATCTCTAGTAATTATATCCATATAAACTTGCATATGAAAAAAAGCTGAGTGTCACCTACCATGTATTCAATTGTGAAAGCAGTATAACATATCATTTTCATGACTTCAAAGCTCTTAAGAAAATTAAATTTTTCCATTAAATGACCCATGGAGGAGTTGATATGCCTTTAAACAAGCAAATCAATAAAACAGAAGTGAAAAATGTATTCTTAATTATTTATATTACATTTGGACTATTGTCCTCATCTTTGTTATTGTTATCTCTATATGATTATATGATTCAATCATTGTGCCCCCTTAACCTTTTTCAGGTGTTTTTCAATCCTGATAACCTTCTGGAAATTTCAAACTGAACCCTTTATTTAATCTACGGAGATAGATTGTTGTTCTTCCACTGTCCTTTTATAGGGTCATCTGGTTTCTATTTAGTACTGTTCACTTATTGTTCACCATGTTTCCACTGAGTCTAAGCTTGCACAACCCAGCCAAGGGATTCAACTCTGAATTCATGTCATCTGATTCACAAACTAACATTTTAATCTCCTAGGCTAATGTCCTGTGCCTTCTTTTTTTATGTGCTCTCCCCTTTCAGGACATGGGGGATCATGGCTCTCTACAACATCCTATCCTTTGTAACTTTAAGCAATGTTTGTTCCCTTAGTGACTATAAAAAGCTACAACTTAAAAAATACTCTATTTACATTGTTTGGACTATCATCCTCATCTTTGTTGCTATATTTATCACAACATTTCAGCCATTGTACACTCCGGTCTTCTTCAGGTGGTTGAAATGTTGAACTAAACCCCTTATTTCACTTGCTAGGGTGGGAAAATTGCAATATGAGCTCTGGTAAAAAACATGCAATGATAACAGCAAAAATTGCAATATGAGGACTGGTGAAAATGTTGAAGACAATGGGTTTGTAATATCCAGAAATTCATACACAGATGTTCTCAAGGACACATGGCACAGTGGATAAAGGTGTCAGATCCAGAAACAGGACCCAAAGAGTGTGAGTTCAATACCTGGTTAAGGTGGTGGAGAACTTGGAGAGGGGAATTAACAGGAGATAATAATAACTGACATCCATTAGACATGGCGCGTGGAACTAGAACAGTCTACCCCAGTGAGCAAAATAAAGGGTTTAGTTCGACATTCCAACCACAATGGCTGAAACGTTGTGATAAATATGGCAACAAAGATGAGTATGATATTCCGAACAATGTAAATAGTGTACATAATGCCTCATCTCAGAAATATAGACAGTCAAATACTGAAAAAAAAAAAATGCATTACTGAATATAATAATCTCTGTAAGTGTTTCTCAAATCTGTGTGCCAATTACATAGATAAATCCCTATATTCCATATATATTCTGGTAGGATTACATTCCAGCTATATGATCAAGATGGGTCAATCTAAGGTTTGTGATTGAAATCTGGAAGGCTTCAATAGTTGTGTTACCATGAAGTAACAAGTCATCATGACTGAGGGTTTAAGCATACTGGCCTTGATCAGGTAATGCACTCACTCCCAGAAACTGTAACTAAATTCTGCCCAGCATAGTTGCAGTATAAACTACCGGTTGGCTCAGTCAATGGTGAACAAACACCAATGTGCCTGAGCAGGCGTCTGCAACAAGGATTGGATGGCTGCCCCAATAGACAGGCACACTTGGATATTAGTGACCAACCATTATATGATAAAGACATTTTTACTCATGAATATCTGATTTTGGTAATTTCCACGGAAGCTAAATACAATAAAAGATAGCGATCATGTTTGACCAGCTAGATCTGGCCGGGAAAGGATTAAGACAGAAATGTTTCCATTGTCCAAAGATTGATACAAAAAATATATATATTTCTACAGGATGGGTAGACAATAAATATTTTTAATATTGCATATATTTTTTTTAAAACTGTTCGGTTCATCTTTGTTTTTAAGCTCAATTTTTCGATGGATATATTTTCGGACATCTTGTATTATATCAAGTTCTGAGATGAAGTATTTTCATTATTTTTTTAACTGTTGTCTTCATTTTGACTTTTCTTTAGCACAAGATTTCAGCTTATATATTTTTTGGCTTTTCTTAGCTATATGTTGTATTTATTAGTCTTTAGGAGTTGCTTTGTTTGACAGGCTGTAATATTCTAGTTGAGGAGAGGACAAAGAAAAAAGAACAATATTAAGTAACTTCTAAAGGCTACTGCATTGACATCCCTCTGTGGAAAGTAGAAGAATATACTGACTAAGGCTTAATAATGAAGATAGAGGCTTTAGTTTGAAAAATATATGGAAGAATTGCTGAGAAATGTTTTACAATTCTTCTTTTATGATGTGGTTGATCATGGCTCTCCATAACTTCTTTACTCTGTAGATTTAAGTAATGTTTGTCTCCTGACTATTCATCACATCTTCTATTACATAAGCTTGTTACATTGGTTACTCACAGTTTCTTTTTGTTTTAGCATTCAATGTCCTGTGAGTGTCAAATTCTCCAAGCTCTCTTTACTCATTATGTATTACAGGTATCTCAACTGTTTCTTTCTGATATGAAGAGTAAGTGTCCTTTCATTTCCATTTTCTTGAAAAATTCTTAAGTGCCCACATGCTCCATCCATGGTATTCTCAGCATCTTTCTGTAGAACCACATTTGTTGCCTGAACTCTACTCTTCATTTCTGAGGAAATTATCCAGCATTCACTGCCATATAGGAGGATTAGTATTACAAAAAAGTTCAGCACTCTTTTTTTTTTGTTTCTAATTAAATGTTCTTGTTTCTTAATACTTTGTTTAGCTTCTGGAAGAGATCTTTCCCTGTTACTATGTGACTTCGGATTTCTGGGTCATATTTTCTTTCATCTTTTAAAACACTTCCCAAGTAGTTAAATTTCCATACCTTAATATCTTCAATTTATAGCTTGTATCTTTGGCTATTCCTCTTGTTAATGAGCATATATTGTTTTCTTATAATCAATGGTTAGTCTTTTCTTCCTACTTTACATTGTCTATGAGTTCCTGCATTTTCTTTCCTATGTTTGCCATTAACACAGTGTCATCAGCATATATTGTTACGATTGTGTACACCAATAATATACCCTAGTAGGATTTAGATTCCTTTAAAATCCCCTCATTGTGTCAGTTAAATAAATCTGGTGACAAGATGCATCCTTGTTTTATGCTCCTTTCTAACTTTTTCCTACTTGCACAAATTCTTTTCTATCCACAATTATTCTAATATCTTTTTCAAATAAATCTTCTGGATTATTCTAATATCTTTCTCTAATAAATCAAGTTCTCCTAATAGGTTGGTTATAGGTGAAAAATCAAACTTGCCAGGTTTGTCTCAATTCTGTTTCAAATATTGTAGCACATTAATTGTATCTTATTTCCTGAATTCATATATATCAGATAAGGTTGCTAATGAACAATTACGAATGTACCTAAATCATGAGCTGTGCCTCATTATATCACAAGGTTTTTGGATCTGATACAGATTTATAGAATTTGTCTGCAGAAGTTAACTGTGGTGCCAAGAGGCAATCAATAATTAATAGCTTTTCTATAATCTGAGTCCAAAGATGGTCACAGCCAGAGAAACAATGAAGAAATTCTTTTCTTTCTTTCTTTCAAGGAAGTTATCATTCTCACTTTAAGAGATATCTGCTGTTTACATAGCACTCTTGTGTTGAATATTATCTCTTTTGACCTATTCACAGACACACAAGGGCATATCAGAAGATCCTGTAGGAGAGTTATAACTCTGAATAAATAATTATAAACTATTAATATTTATATATAAAAAAATATTCATAAAAATGAGAAACAGTAAGACTTGAAAATAACAAAACAACTATTATTTATTATCTGGTTGTTATGTGGTATTGGACAAACGAGAGACATTGAGTAAAATCGTGAGTTTGGATTCAAATGTAGATCAAATATCCAATGGAAGGATAAGATAAATAATAAGCAAAGTATATACAGTCTTTCTTGTATGTTTTTTTTACAGATGTGAGTAATGTGTCCAGATAATTTAGAAAATACAAGAAATGTCTGGGGTTTTCTTACTTTGAATTTTTCTTGAGTGCTAAGAGATAAATATGACTATCATGGCCTGGAAAAGGAAATTAATTTTTTTTTTGTTGACACACGTGTTAACAACCTGTCTGTGTGAATTGCTTGTGTGATAGTGAGAATGTCACATGTTTGTGTGTATCGAGGAGAAAAGTGGGGTTGATTCTTATTGGTTTAGAATGAGTGAATTAATGATAATTATAATTGTTATAATTATTTTATTTTAATTATTTTTGGCACTATAATTAATTTTTATTTATTTATTTTTTATGGAAGCAACACAATGACAGTATAATTAATTTTTTATTTATGTATTTCTTTATGGATACAACAGAACATTATTTTGTTGCAACTTCTATTTCAGTCTTATTTAACTGATCACCATGTAACTCATTTATGAGCCAGAATCTGAAAGATAGTTCATAATAATAAACTGTACTTATGACTCAACTTTTATCAGGAAAAAAATCTGGAATAATTTTAGAATTATTTTGTCATGTATTTCAATGATGGGCTTTATCTATGAAACTTAGATTTGTGTAATCATGGATTACACAATTTTGGAAGATATGGTTTTTGGTGGAGAAAATGAATGCTAAATACAGAATAATCCAAACTAGGGGAGAAGCTGATAATTTTGATATTTAACAAAGGAGGATGGTCCCTGCTAAGACCCACAGGCTTCATTTACTCAAAGCTACCTTTAAGCACTGATCTGAGAAAGTGCTTATATATGGCTGACAGTTTAAATATTTCTGAACAAGTTTGGCACTATCTGATGAGCCTATTTAAGAACGTGTCTTGAATTTTTTAATTAATTTTGTTTCTTTTTTAATTTTTTTAGCATGAACTACAGTTAACAATTTGTTTTATCATCCTACTAAAGAAATTAAACACTAGTAAAGCATTTATTGATGACCAGTTTGAAAACATGTTCTGTTGTTGATGTTAAATGTATAAATCTTGATGATGAACAGGGACTGGGAAGATTAGTAAGAAGACAAATATTACTTAGGGCTACAAAGTATAGGAAGCCGTAGAAAACTATGACCATACATTTCCTGAAGGAAGATGGCACATACAAAAAGGATTATAAAAAATTTCTCAGCAATTATTCCATACATTTTTGAAACTGTGGCTTCTATCTTTGTTGTTAAATCTTAGTGTATTCTGCTACTTGCCTTAGAAGTATGCTGATCCAGTAGCCTTTACATATCACTTAATATTTTTCTGTCATCTCATCTAGAATATTACAGTCTGTCATAAAAAGACATCAGCAGATATTCATATATAGGCGATTTAAAACATAATGGCTGGATATATGATTACCTGCACCTTGGGTGTAACAGCTTTTTATTGAACAGTATGTTACTCATAGGATTTGAGTAGATGAATATTCACTCACCTACTCTTTTCATCAATTATAGTAGCATGTCAGAGATGTGGCATTACTGTCAACATATTTGAATAAAGGACAGAGTTCAGTTCAAGAGGAAGTGAACTCATGCATTTAACTAGGGTATCAGTGAACCTGGATAACCTCAGCTTTAAGATGGACATAGTTCAGGAATTTTGTTAACTCAACTATAATATTTTCCGATTGACATTTCAGAATGAAACTCATGAATACATCAAAATTTTTCCTGTGATCGTTACTCTACATCAATTAAATCAATCGAAAGTGATTTTAAGATTTATTTCATTGATTTATTTTTGCTTAACATGAATAATTTCTTTTTACACTATTTACATTGTTTGTAGTGTTGTCCTCATCATTACTGTCATATTCATGACATTTTGACCATTGTATGCTCTGGCCTTCTTCAGGTGATATACAAGGATAACATGGCACATCAGATAAAAGAATTGGTTGAATTAATCCAGTGACTTGCTCCAAAGAGTTGACCTAAAAGGCTTGGAGAGTTCAGTTAATAATGGAAAGTAACTGAAACTGAAATATCCAGAAAAGGCATGGCTTGTGGAACTTGAACCATGGTCAATGAAAAAAAGGGTTTGGTTTGAAATTCCAAATTGAAATACACATGAAGAAGGCCAAAGCGTACAATGGCCAAAACATCATGAATATGATAATAAAGATGAGGACAACAGTCTGAACAATGTAAATAGTGTAAATAGTTACAATACCTCATCTCAGAAATATAGACATATAATGAATAATTCCCTTAAATGCCATTGTAAAAATAATTTAAAATGCAAATAATTCTCTACAAACTGAGCTTTTTAGCAACATTAATATTGTAAATGTCTGAACTTGTGTAACTTAAGAATGAATCTCATCTGTACATTTACTATGAAAATAGCAACAGAATAATGGAAGGCTTACAATGTTGCATCTATGGGAAAGAGGCTGCAGAGTGGTTAACATGTTTTGCTGCACAAGACTGTGTAAACAATTTTGAACTCTTAATGGTGAAAAATGAGCAACCTCCCAGTTATGGTGACAATATGCAATTTTTGATCTAATCTGACTCTTCTTAAGTTAATTCATAGCAGGCGGAGTCAGGTACATGTTCAAGTAATAGAATGAACCAACCATTTTTCCAGCATTTTTAGTTATGGACTGTATATATGAGCTCCGCTTGAGGTCTAGGGTGAACCCGAGACCTAGATGTTCAAAACATGTTGTATTAATAGAAGTAATCATATAGAAAATTTATTTGCTTCAGTTAATAATGCTTAACAATACTTCAAATATTAAACTAATTCAAAATAATATAGTTTAGAAGCACTTTGTATATTTATATGATATACTTGAAGCAATCTATTAAGGAATATTACTAATGACAAGTATCAAAATTCTAAAAATCTAAAGAAAATCTCAGCTGGTCTCATCATCAAAAGTGACAATAAATTTGGTCTATTTCACAGGTACAGCAAAATCAGCAACTCTTTCTTAGTGAAGCCAGTTTTAGAGTTAGAGAAGCCAACAAACTATTTATATTTATAGAGAAGCTATCAAATTTAATATTCTCATACTTGTTTAAATTGGACATTTTTCTTTTAATATTGTTAGCATTTTTACTTTCTTGTTTTGATGTACATATTTTAGCAAAAGGAACTTATCTATCTATATGCCCACAGATGTATGCATGCATATACATGTCAGTAAAGGTGTGAGTGCATATATATATATATATATATATATATATATATATATATATATATATATATATATATAAGTCCATTTAAGTAGTAAGAATTCATTTAAACAAGTTTTATTAAATTCATCCAACATCCGTCTGTTTTTTTTTATTGTATTTTTCCAATTTTTGAATAAATTGTACACCTGAATCAAAAATGTGGATAAACTATCCTAACTTCATGTTTTTCTTGGCTTTGTTTATGTACTTTCAACCATATCAGTCATGATGTTTGTATAATAGACAAGATTTTGTTGGCTACATCCTAGTATTTTTGGGAATGCTACAGTTCAAATTTAATTAAAATATAAATTATTTAAATGTGCTTGAACTACACTAAGTTTAAATAAGTGACAATTTAACCTATAAGAATTGTGTGTTTTTATATGTTTGAATCCTGCTGCCGAGCACAAATTTTTCTTTAATAAGATTTCTTGAATATTCAGGTCAGTCAAAGAAAAAAATGTTTAATAAAAAAAATGGAGTGTCTACTCAAATGTGGGTATCCACAAATAATAATGTTTAAGTAATAATAAACTTATAAAGATGCTGAAATCAGATACACTTAACTTCACAAAATCATATGTGAATATTACCCCTGTATAGGGGTAATAGTCACATATAGCATAGCTACTTAGCACATGTAAATAAAATGGGAAACAATTGTTATATCTGATGTGCTTATACTGACTCAGCCACATAGTGTGTCATTGATCAAGCAAAGCTTAATAGTGCCTTATAAAATGCAAATCACTCTCCAACTCTTGAAACATTCATATATACTCAGTTTCATATCCTAATATAAACAAAGCAATTTCTAAAGAAATAATGAGGGTGTTATTTATTAATCTAATTGATTTTATTACTTTGATACTCTGTTTATTTATCAAAAAATATATTTATTTTAATTTATCTTAAATAAGATTTCTTAAATATTCAGGCCGGTAGACAAAAATATATAAATACACTGTTTAATAAATAAACACAGCATCTATTCAAATATGGGTATCCATAAATAATAAACTTTGAGTAATAAAATGTGTCATATTAATAAATAGAAAATCCATTACTTTTTATAAGTTCATTTATCTGTTTTTTGAGGAGGCTGGTGGTGTTTTTGTCCAATGAACCCTGACTAGAAACAAAAGAATAAAGACACTGGAAATATAATTTGCTGGTAAATAACACTTAATGATAGACATAAATATCTTAGGATAATCATTTACTAAGAAGAGTTTAAAACATTTTCATTAATTATTACCAGTAACTTAGTACATCAAAAATTACCCCTATATAAAAACAACTTTGTTCATGAATTCTCATATTCAGGAGATTCTATCTCCATTATCAATAATAAAAAAACAATATTACATTTTTACACTTACCACACACGCATGATAGCGTCTCATATGTTAACTTCTTACTTATTGAAGCTATCACAATTCATGCACATGTCACTCATAAGATCACAAACTATCAAAATACAGCTATCAAGACAATTATTCTTCTTCTTTATGTGACATACATGATCATGGCTTTTCACAACTTCCTGAACCTTGCAGCTCCTAATAAACTTTGTCTATCTGTTATTTCTCCAAAGATCTGTTTTACTATACATTTACTCAAGCTCATTAAGTATGTTATACACTGTCTTCCCTCTATCTGTCCTGTGAGTATCAGATTTTTCAAGCCTTCCTTCTTCATTATATCCCCTAAAAACCTCATACATACACACACAAAGAAGTGTTGAAAAGTATTTCTTTGTCAGATTGACCAAGAAATTCTAAATGTTAAAAATCTGATGTTTGGTTAAATTTTGTGATTTGAGCTTCTCAGCACACCTTTGTATATGTACACAAAATTACACAAAAGGTATAAAACTGTTATTATATATATATATATATATATATATATATATATATATATATATATATAATTGCTGAAACATCCTGACACTGGAGTTGAAGTGCTGAATGTAACATCAATCAGCTAAGTGACAAATTTGATTTGTATAAATCCTATATATATATATATATATATATATATATATATATATATATATATATATATATAAATGTTTATCCAGTGTTTTAACATAAATGGGTAGAGGTTTATATGTGCATACACACCTATCTATTTTTATGAATATGTTTGTGCATACTGGTGTTTTGTATATATAATCACAGGAATATTGTTGACTTGACAATCTAATGAGATATATGCTTTTTCATAATTTTGATGTGCTTATCATGAGAAATAAAAAGAAAATTCTGCAAATGATAACAAATGTCTATATAAAAAATTATGTATATATATATATATATGTGTGTGTGTGTGTGTGTGTGTGTGTGTGAAATAATAATATGCTTAACAAGAAAAAATCTTTCTTCATATCTCAGTGTGAAAAAAAAGAGTTTGTATAATTTTATATTTCTGAAAGGCAGTGTATGCAAGTACTTTTCCTGTCAAATGATAAAAGCCATGAAATCCTGGAAATGTTATTGCAATATGCTGATGATCTATAAATGCCAGAGATAGGTTAGAAAATATCATTATGATGAATGCTTTTTCATATTCTGCTGCAAAGTGGTGGCAGTGAAAAATTTCCAGTATCATTGTATAACCACTTTGTCTTTTATTAAATGCAGCTGTCCAAAAATCACTGGAATTTTAAGTTATAGCATTTGATCATTAATTGGGTGAAGCAGTATTTTGGGCCCAAAAATAGATTTTCTAATTACTATCCCAAATTAACATTTGCTGAATCTTTCATTTTACTCAGATGTGAAATTTTTAATTAAAGTCATTCATTATTGAAAAACTTCAGATGAGTTGGGCTTTTCCTCTTAATAAAATTATCATTCTTAAGTTTAATATGTTTAGAAAGTATTTCATTAAAAGATCAATTAAAAGGCATATCAATTTTAGATGGAGACAACTGTTACTTTTTACATTAGAATTTCTTCAAGATGTATATACTCTTTTTCATATGACCAGCCTTACTCAATCCTTTTAAGCTTTTTGTCTTAATAAAAGAAGAAAAATTCCTGTAACATATCTGTAACAATACTGCTGTGAGGAGCTATCATTCAAATTAAATAAACAGAGCTAATGTTTTACTTAAACCACAAAAAATAAAACTACAAGCCCAATGGCATAGCAATACTTGGCTCAATAGTTAGTTCTATGAAAAATGTTACTTTGAGCAGAAAAACACTATACCAAATTAGTTGTGTTTTACTAAGAAAATGTGTGGCTGCTATTTTTTACTTTCATAGTGTTTTGAGCTCAGTTTGGTTGGGGAGGGTTTAATCATTTGGCCATAGTAGGGACCCTAACAGGTGCTACCAGCCCGATTCAGAGTAGACCTGGGAAGAAAACAGCAATTGAGAGGTGCTTCCAGTTAGTTATGTGTCATGTGTGATACACGCTTAAGCGATCATCAATCTTTCAATACATGACTGACATGGCAGTTTTTTCCCTGGCTTGAGGCATTCGGAAGTCTAGTCGCACTGAGGAGCTGTGATACAGAAAAACAGTACTGTCTGTGAATGACATAATATATATATATATATATATATATATATATATATATATATATATAGCTCTGGCTGACACCAAATTAGTTGTGTTTCAATCCTGGCGTGAGGCATTTGGAAGTCTAGTCGCACTGAGGAGCTGTGATACAGCGAAACAGTACTGTCTGTGAATGACATAATTTAGCTCTTGAAAATACATTTCAATTGAGCACTGTTGAGTGATAAGCTAATTCTATAAACAACAGCCACCTACAGTAATGCAAAGCTCTTCAGTAAAATGAATGGAGCACTTTGGCTGATGGGCATTTGTTTACATTTGTAAAAACAATACACTAGATTTAGTTGTGTAACTCTACCGAGTGAAGATAGCTCTGGCTGACACCAAATTAGTTGTGTTTCAATCCTGGCTTGAGGCATTCGGAAGTCTAGTCGCACTGAGGAGCTGTGATACAGCGAAACAGTACTGTCTGTGAATGACATAATATATATATATATATATATATATATATATACATATACATATATATATATATATATATATATATATATATATACATATATATATATATACATATATATATATATACATATATATATATATATATATATATATATATATATACATATATATATATATATATATATATATATATATACATATATATATATATATATATATATATATATATATATATATATATATATATATATATATATACATATATATATATATACATATATATATATATACATATATATATATATATATATATATATATATATATATATATATATATATGTATATATATATATATATATATATATGTATGATGCTGACTATCAGAAGAAAAAAATGACTTCATTGATCATTGCACAAAAATGTGCACATATAAGAGTCTTCAGCCCAGCCTCAGTCTTGTATGATCATTTATAGATATGACACTTGAACTGTCCACTCTTTTGAGGTAACATACTGAAATACATCTTTGTGTATTATGAATGACTAGTCAAACCACCAACCTACTTACTAAGACATATGTAGGACAGTTATGCTGTGGTAGACAACATTGCACAACTTCCTCACAAGCTGCTTGATTCCATTTTTCCGCATGCAACTTTAGATGGTTTATGAAACCTACTCTTGAAAGAAAGCATCCACACACATTACACTTCAATTTCTATTGGACATCTGCAGGCACTGATAAACACACACACTCCAGATGTATCTCCAGATGTTGAGGGAATTTGAATAGTATATGCCAACTAAATGTAATACAGACTTTGCCTTCCAGTAATTCTCAGAATCTTGGAAAACCTGCCAGCATTGATGTGTACAAGAAGGAAATACTTCAAGGGGGATGAGATGAACTAATTTTTCATGATCACATTCCCTGAAAATTTAGTTATCACTGCATGCACACGTGCATATTTGTTTGTTTAGTGCCATAGTAACTCCTTGGAGGTCATTTAATGCTGGAATTTAATTTTCTTGGGAGCATTGGTAATTTCTTTTACAAAAAATGTATTGCTGATAATTATTTTTACTAAGAAAATGTGCGGCTTCTATTTTTTACTTTCATAGTGTTTTGAGCTCAGTTTGGTTGGGGAGGGTTTAATCATTTGGCCATAGTAGGGACCCTAACAGGTGCTACCAGCCCGAATCAGGGTGGACCTGGGAAGAAAACAGCAGTTGAGAGGTGCTTCCAGTTAGTTATGTGCCATGTGTGATACACGCTTAAGCGATCATCAATCTTTCAATACATGACTGACATGGCAGTTTTTTCCCGCAGTAGGTTGCCGTTTCTTTCTGCGGTAGACCAGTTGCCATCCAAGGCTATAGAACCCGGTCTGTCCTACTATTTACCCATAGCTGAGGGAGAAGAAGAGGATTCATACCTTTCCCAAGGGTATTAGCATGTAAAGTGAATGTAATGGATTCGATTGGAATTCAAATTCGGCTCTCTGATTCTTCAATTCGAGCTACTATCCATTACTCCACCGTGCTGCCTCCCATACTTCCACATTCCTTAAAACCTTGTGATTTCCTGATCAGAGGCCATGCTGCTGGATATAGTTTATAACCATACCCAAGATGTGTGTGTGTGTGCATATATATATATATATATATATATATATATATACACATACACACACACTCATGCAAATATACATAGAAAGTAAAAGGTATATCCCAATGGTAAAGCTGATGTGCAAATTGTTCTAATTTTCATCCTAATCACATTTTTTTTTTAAAGAAAAGTGATTATCTGTGCAGCTTGCAAATCATAAATCCCCACAAAGCATTATAAAGTATTTTCATATGCACATATACAAACACATGATGCTTCTTGATAATAATCACACACACACACACACATATATATATATAGAGAGAGAGAGAAAAAGAGAGAGGTTTTACACAATTGTGCAAACACGTATTCTCTCTCACACAAGAATATATTTTGTGCGCATGTATTTTTATTATGTTAATAGTTTTCTATTCAACAAAATGTTTCAAAGTATAAAAATACAAACACAAATAAAGATTTATAAACAGATGCTCTGGTATAAGCCAAAAGGAACAAAGAAGATCAAAGAACTTAACATTGAGGAAGCCATAATGCTGAGTAGAAAGACAAATCCAAAGATAGAGTGTGGCAAGGAAAGGGACTCCAAATCTGTTAATTTGATAAAAGAAAAAAAAGAGCAGAGAAGGGTGATTGGGAGGGACCTTTCATCTTGTGTCTGCTTCTATCATTCATTTGCTATTAAAGTTCTTTGAGCTTCTGCTGAATTCCTTATTTTTGGAACATTTATGTTTTTTAATATCATAAATTCATTTAGAAGAAAACAAAACAAAATGAAAAGGATAGATAGCATAAAATGGTTGACAAACAAACAATATGAAAAGCAGTCTAAAATGAGAGGGTCATTTCCCTTCCCAAATTAGGAATGATTTTAAGAAAAACAATTTTTCTGAAATTCAAAATGTCTTAGATTTAAAAATAGTATAGTATCCTGGCTAAGAGGTAGATTGTCACAGACAATGACAGGTGAAAGATACTTATTAACAGCTACTGTTTTTTATTAAAATGAAGTGACAAAAATTAATGTGAAATTCTTGCCTTTGATAATGGCTACTATATGACACGAAATGATGTTGACAAGGGTATATCTGTCCGGGCGTGGAGAGGAATATCCAGGAGTGCCCATATCTAATTTGTTTTTATTCAGTGCAGTGGAAGGGAATTTAGTAAGGTCTTCAACATGTCACAGACATGCTAAATGGTGTTTTAATCTGCCAAGTGCAGGAGCCAATAGCATACTTAGAAATCAGCCAACCAATTTAGCCAGTTTCATATCACCTGTGTATGATGGGGAATTTATCTTACTGGAACAAAACATTACTTGCATGAAACAGGAAGTATAAAGGGGTGGAAATGTCTATAATACGATCTCAATCAAACATTGTAGGATTTTATTATTTCTTTCAAAATATTACACAATCATGAATACTCCATTTTGTTAAGTGCCATATCCCTTCATGTCTCTCTATAATTTCCTGTCCTTTGTAGCCCTTAGTAAAGTTTGTATTTCTGTCATCTCTCCTAAACCTTGTTCTGCCATGCTTGTTAGGTAGGTTATTCAGTTTTCCTGTCCCTCTTGTCTTCACTATGTCCTTTGAGTATTAAATTTTCTAAGCCCTCTTTCTTCAAGATGTGCCTTAGAAATTTTAACTCTCTCATTCTGAGGTTAAGTATAAATGTCCTTTTTCTCTCTATTTTTCCTAAAATTTTGTTGTGGCTCTATAGCAACATTGTTATTATAAATAAAAATAAAATATAATAATAATAAAAATTATAAATTAAATAAAATTTAAACATCATTTAAAATAAATAAAATAAATAAAAAATAATAAAATTACTCACAGCATGCAACAGAGACTTTTCCTGCTAGAAGTACAGACATCCCGCCAAAAGACATGTGATTCAATCACTTCACCCAACAACTGTCAGGAGGACAACATGAGTGTAACTTCTTTCTGTGATAGGATTTGTGATATTATGGATTGACTTACTCCTTTTCATAACATGAACATTATCACAATTGTAATGTAACCCC
This sequence comes from Acanthosepion esculentum, assembly GCA_964036315.1. Taxonomy (NCBI): domain Eukaryota; kingdom Metazoa; phylum Mollusca; class Cephalopoda; order Sepiida; family Sepiidae; genus Acanthosepion; species Acanthosepion esculentum. Next base: position 27,673,442 of record OZ038475.1, on the reverse strand, counting down.
CCCCCCCCAATACACACAAATACATAAATGAGACTGTATGAAAAATCCCCAGGCCTTGTGAATTTAAACGCCCCACCAGGCTGGCATTCCGCTCCCACCCCTACACCGTGGAAACTGTTAGATATAGACGTCTCTTCTACTCCAATAGCTTCAT
>OZ038475.1:27610788-27670788 GCA_964036315.1 Acanthosepion esculentum | reverse complement strand
TTAACAAAGCCTGGCTTTTTTTATGGCGTCTAGTGAGGTTGCTACACAGACTTTTGGTCATGTGAGAAATCACCCAGTCTGCACAGATGGAATCTCCCATGAATGGTACAGGCGATCTTATGTTACTTACACAAGGGAGACAGACTGTGTGCACTATACACTCACTGATCTCACTATCACACAGGTGTCCCTGTCACCATCTGTTGAACTTCATTGTTGTCACTGTGGCTTGATTGGTTAGAGTCAACATCAGTTGGATGGTTGTCTTCATCCTTCATTACAGGTGTGTACATCTCATTGTCACTCAACATGGTGGTTTTTCTTCTTTCACAGAACTGCTCAGCACATGAGGGAAAAGGTAAAGGTCTCTCACATGGCATAGCATTTGATCTGCATAAATTGCTTGGGTCTCACAAATCTGGTCAATATCCACATCCTCCTTTACTCGTGCATCTATTTGGTGGACACCTTACTAGTACAATGTCCCATTTCTTGTACATACCCTGTTCAGACTCAAGCTTCAGTAAAGGAATCCTGTTGACACATTTCCCTTGGACTTCATACTGATACAAATCATTAACTGGAGTAGTTGCAATGCAGACACAATCCTTTGGCATACCATTGTACTAGTAAACTGCTTCCTGGATAGGGTATTGCTTTCTGGCAGCAATCCACTTTATGGATCTGTGTGATCATTCAACAATGCTGTTTCCAGATGGTTCATATGCACATTGTAAATGCAGGCAGACACCCCATGTCTCAACAAATGTTCCAAAGCTCTTGCTGTTAAATGCCATATTGTTATCGGTCAAATATATTGACCTGTTACTACGAGCCAAAACATCACCATTAGGGTTTCCAAATTATATTAAGTTATAATGAAGGACATAAAGAAAAATATATAGAATATAACATTTTAAAGCTATATAAATGTGCCTTTTCTATAAATACTTTCATGGTAACTGTTCTGATGAACTTTTTGCTATGATACCTAGACATTATAAATTTAAGTGCAGTAATAGATTGGTGATAAGTTCTTTTAAAATTGAAATGGCTAGATATAACCATAATTTATATACTAACTATTTCTTCTGTCCCACTTCTTGCTTGTGGGACTCTCATTTGTCTTCTTGCTTTGCAGTCAGGTTTGATCTTCAAAAATTTAAATGCAATGTCACTTGTTATCTTCTGTCTTCTTAATTGTTGCCCTTTTATTGTCCTCTTTCCTTAATATAAGTTCTTCTTTTATTCTCTAACACTCAGTAACCCCTATCCTCTTAGTGGATTTATTGTCTTACTTGGGGTGAAATGATTAAAAAAAATAACTGAGAATGACAATTTCCAATAAAGTATAGAAAAGAAAGAGATAATTAAATAACTCTGCTTTCAAATGTTTCATAATTAAGGTCAACATGAATGTACTAATTCTGAATGACCATACTTACTATTCCATTACTAAGTTCATTTGCTGGTTTCTGTAAAAGTTGGTGAGGTTAAAACATCCGGTGCAATGCTGCCTCAAATTCTTTAGTACTTAAGTTTATATTTCTAAATTAACGATCTGAGTTTAAGACAAATAACCTGATTGCTTACGAGTTTGAAAAGTTTAAATCAGCCTTCCAGGGCCAGATCAATATTGTCTTTGTACATTGTTTTCTGGATTTAGAGTTGGAGCACAGAGAAACAAAGCCAAACAGCTATTGATTGCTCTTAACTCAATAAGTTTTGGTCAAATACCCAATTGAGAAGACACATTGGTAATTCAATTCATGCAAATTTTAAATGAATCAATTAGAACAAATGCTTACTGGGTCAGACTTCAAATAACATCAACTAATTTGGATAACCTAATGCTCACATGAAAAATGGAGGACGGGAAAGATTTTGATTGTGTCTTTTGGCTGCTACCATGATTGGCAAAAAAAAAGAGAAAAAGTAGTGGGAGAATGAATAGAGGATGAGTTAAACTCAGTGAAAATCATGAAAAGAAGAAAACAAAAATTGAAAAACTTAATCTGTAGTGCTTGCAAAGTTAAACTTTTAGGTTTTTGTTTTTTGTTAAGGAGAAGGCATAGTTTTAAATGAGGAAAAAAATGAACATACCAAACAGAAAAAGAAAATGTGGTTTTTCTCTTTTTTTTTTCTTTTGACATAACGAATTGAGGTGATAACTTTTTTAAGCAGAAGGTTTTTTTTTTTCTTTTTTAAGCTCTGAAGTTGTGTATTTTCTTAGTTTTTTCCTTGCTGTCATTATTTTTAAAAAATTCCTATTTTATTTATAATTTTAAAAATGCTACCTAATTATTTTTATTTCATTTAACTTTTATTTTTCAATTTTATACTTCTTGATCTATTTTTTTTAAAAATCTATATCTCTATATATGGATCTATCATTCTCTGTCTGACATATATATATATATATATATACACACACACACACTGGACTCTCTTGTCACTTTTGAGGGTCTAGTAGCTCAATTCTTAAAACTGAACAGCCAGACTAAATGCACATATGGTTTGATTATAGTGGTGAAGGTTTGTGCAGAACAAACCACACTTTTCAGAAGAACTGAATACTGTGAACATGCATGCATATTATTACACAAGGTCTCCAAACAACCCTCCTGACATTTTGAATCCAGAGTTGTACTCCTCCTAGACTGGTTACTGCCCAAGTCTATACAGTCAAATGTGTGTGTGTGTGTGTGAGTGTATATGTGTATATATATATATACATATTAGTGAATATACATAATATTTAATGTCGATAGCATGACTTGGAATTTCATGCATGCATGCAATCATCAGGTGCAGAATTGTCACTGACTGTTAGAGCATTATGAAATTTGTGTTCTTGTGGTGATAGTTTAAAATTGTGTATTAAGACTTATTTATTTCATTATTGTTGTCTATAATATTATAATTAACTATTTATAATTTATATCATTCTAATTTTTAAGTTTGAAACATGAAGAATTAAAATTGAATATTAATAATTATTTTAAATGATTAAAAAATTTTTATCATGCCCACACACACACATATATATATATATATATCTCCAAATGTAAAAGAATAAAGAATAAGATTTCAGCATTCAAAACATTAATTTAAAACAGGGCTCAGTACAAAAGTACAGCAATAAATATTTATTTATTATGCACTGTTACATTAGAACATGTACATACCTACTACAAAACTGTACATCTTGTTGCAACGTTAAAAAATTTTAAGTGGGTATGTACAATGTACATGTTCTAATGTAACACTGCCTAATAAACAAACATTATATATATATATATATATATATATATATATATATATATATATATATATATACACTCTTGTATATTGTGATTGATGGTGTAATAAATTGTCCAAAATTCATATTATCTTTTTTCTATTGGAAAGTTGAATAAACAGAATTTATTGGAATTAAATTAAACATTAGAATTCCATAAAACTTGTTTGGATGAATTTTTGCTGCTTAAATATACCTTAAGATTAACATGTATATAGAAATCAACACTGCATGGTGACTCAGATTCATGTCTCAGGTGATCTTCGGGCCCTGATCTGAAGATTTTCACAAGTATGAAACTACCAGACACCATTCTGTGATGATTTCTATATCCACAAATTTTGAGGCCTCTTCCTCTATAAATACAGCAAATTACTGTAAACAATCTCTCTCTCATATATATATATATATATATATGTGTGTGTGTGTGTGTGTGTGAATCATTTATAAATAATAAGAAAGCAATAAAAATATTACCAAACTCTAATTAAGATTATTTAACAAAACACCTGGCATATAGGTAAGAGTGTTTACTTAATTTCTTTCAGGGCATCCCATAAGTTCTGTCCATATTTTGAATAAAGAAAGCAAGTGACCAAATGTTACATTTAATTACAGATTCAATCAACAATGTATTTTCCCTGATTATCTATGACTTCCTTCCATCTATTAACAAGCTTACTAATTCCATTACTGTAAAATTATTTTGGCTTTGATTCGAAGAACTTACAAATGTCAGTTTTAACCTCTTCCTGTGTTACAAAAGCTGTTTCTTCCAAATGATTCTGTAAGCTACGAAACAAATGGTAGTCTTAAGGAGGAAGATCAGGAGAATAAGGTGGATGAGGAATTTTCTCCCAACCAATTTCTTCGATCTTTTGTGCCGTGATTCTTGCTGTGTGTGGTCGCGCATTGTCCTGATAAAACATCACCTGTTTTCGATTCACTAGAGCTGGTCTTTTTTTCCTCAAAGCTTGGTTCAAACACTAATTGCTGACAGTATATTTGAGCATTAATTGTTGGATTAGGTGGTAAGAATTCAAAGTGGAGTATTCCTAGGCAATCCCACCAGATTGAAAGAAGAACCTTTTGCCCATGAAGTTCCCTTCTCGGCTGTGGCTGGGGTCCTTCCCCTTTACCAAGCCACTGTATATGATGGTTAACATTTCGATAAAAGATCCATTTTTCATCGCCAGTCACAGGTCAATCCAAAAAAAGGTGAAACAAGTTGGCTAGAATGGAGAGAAGAGCAGATGTCAACTTGGGATTTGAGGTTGTTTTCAGACAATTCATGAGGCACCCATTTTCCAAGTTTAGGAACTTTTCCAAGTTGTTGAAGATGATGATGAACAGTTGTATGGTTTGAACTGAGAACCACTGCCCATTCCTCAACTGATAAAGCAGGATTTTCTTCAAGGGCTGCTTCAAGAAGCTTTTCATCAAACTCAATTGGACGTCCGGTTCGATCTTCATCTTCAAGGGTGAAATCTCCACCTCCGAATTTTGCAAACCATCTTTTACAAGTTCTTTCCTTCACTCTCCATAAACTGAGTAAATGTTTCTAGCCACTTCGGCTGCTGAGTTTCCTTTCTTGAACTCATAAAGCATTATGTGCCTCAATGGATTCTTGGGTACTTCCATGTTAGCAGGGTTTTAATCAAATAAAATTTAATTTTATTGTTTTCTGAAATAAAATTTGATCAGTTTAAATGCATCTAAACATAAAAATAATGTTCAGCTCCATTAGACATTATAAAATACTCTTTAAATTTTGTTCATTTTAACAAAAAGTTAAAATTCGGACAGAACTTATGGGATGAACTAATAGTATAAGATAGGAAGCATCAAACTCAATTCCCAACCATGGAATTAAGTATGTGTAACTATTGATTAATTATATATTATTCTGTAATGATTTTTTCTGTTACTATTTTTTTATACACATGTTGTATAAGATCATTTCCAATACAATTTGTATATATTTCAGTGTAATAGCATCCATTTTTTATATTGTTATAAGAAATTTATTTCACTAGAGTTCACACAATAGATTTCTTTTAATAAACAGCTGACTTAATAACAGTCGTATCTAGTGAAATTGGCAGTTTTATCTGTTTGAGACTGAAAAATTTAGAAAAAAATGAACCTTTATTATCATGATTCAAAGAATTAGAAACTGAAGACCTATGATTGTGAAAACTTAAGTAGAGTAAAGAGATTTATTCAGGCCATCAGAGCTAGCTCTTTAGAAGTAGGCAACATAATTGCTGGTCAGTTGCCGTCAAGTATATCAAGAGAAAAATTCAATAGTTCAATTGAGATGAAGAGGCAAATAAAAATGATATTATGATCTGACTAAACTTTTACATAATTTGAAACATGTACATTTTACTAATATTAAGTGACATCTCAAAAAGTCTAATCATTTGGATAATGATATCATTCTTCCTCTGTTTGTGAGCACATTATTTGGAATGTGCCATTGTCTCATAAAAAAATAAAAGCTCTATGTTGATGAAAAACAAATTTTATCATGAGGAAAAACAAAGATATATCAGAGGCACTTTAGTGAAGAAAAGAAAGCATAAATAATTTTTTAAATAAATTTCCATCCAATACAAGGCTTAAGAATGACACAAGGTAGACTGTTACAAATAAGAAAAAAGGTAAGACAGGTGAAAACAGTTTATTGCATTTAATGTCTGCTTTAGTGAAATTGAAAACCTTGTCAATTTTTAATCTTTTCATTTGTACCCTCTTACTTTTTTAAATAATGACCTACATTCATACTTATGATTGCTATTGGAATAGGAAAATTTCCATTGGTATTTTATAGTTATGGAAATTGCTATGAACTGATTCAATCATTAATTAAAATTATGATTCATCAGTTAATTAAACTAGGAAACTGAAAATTTTCATGGGTATGGCTAGTTGAATTAATTTCTTTTTGACCATAAACCTTGCACAATTGACAGTTGGAATTCATTCAATAATGAAAGTTAGATTTCAGTTAGTGTTATATGATTTTTAAGCCTCTATTAAACAAGCAGCACATAATTTTTTGCTTTACAGAAAGCAGGAGTTAGCTCATCATTCATAATCATGTGACCGGATAAAGTGTGTGTGTGGGGGGTGGTATCCATCTAAGCTTGAACATATATTGTAGAATTGTAGAATAGCAAGGCAGAGAAGGAAATGAAAAAGCTTGAGTTTTCAGTAATATCAAGTACTGGTTTGTTGCTTCTTTGGGGAATTAAAAAAAAAATGAAAGCAAAAAAGAAAAATTAATAAATAAGAAAAAAAGGATTAATTTTTTTTTCATTTTCTTCTTTTGACAAGTTTCTAACTTTTGTTCTTTTTTTATTTGTTTCAGAAGGATAGAATAATTTGTAAAGTCTTTGAATTATTTTTGTTTCTTTTACTTAATTTATCATCAAGGAATCCAATATATTCTCCATAGGCATTCAATTATTCAATCTGACTGATTTCATTAATTTCATGTGGCCATTCCTGAACAATAATTACACATAAATGTGTAAGTTTCCACACATGCATAGACATTTGTGTGTGAAGCTGATTAATGACACACACATATATATATATATATATATATATATATATATATATATAAACATATTATTGTTATGTTTCCTTTATCAATGGTAGATTAGATATCTGTACATTTGGTAACAACTCAGATTTCCTTAGTAGAGGTAGAGTTATGCATAGTGCGTATACATTTTATCATTGTATATTTTTCAATTTTGGGGGTGTTTGATTCAATACAACTTGTAAATTGATGGTGTATTTTGGAAAATCTAATAATGGTCCACCTATAGAGCAGCGAATCCTGGACAATATCATCACAGATAAACAGAAGACTTCAGACAACAGAAATGTGGTTCTACAGAAGGATACTGAGAATACCAGGCACTGAATATGTGAGCAACACTGAAGTTTTCAAGAAAATGGTTAAACAAAAAAGACAGTTGTACTTACTATCAGAGTGAATTGAAATTTCTAGGTCACATAATGAGGAAATTGCTCAAAAACTTTGATACTCACAGGATATATTGAGACAGAGGAAATCAGTACATAACCTACCTAATGGGCTTGTGTAAATGGTTGTAAGAACAAGGATTAGGAGAAATAGTAAAGAGAAAAAATTTACTAAGAGCTACAAAGGATAGGAAATTGTGGAGAGCCATGATCATTCTTGTCCTGAGGAAACATGGCATATAGAAGAAGAATCTGAAATGCAGTCATTTTGTAGCTTCAATAATTGAAAACCTTTTCTGTTTGTTTTTTTTGTGAATATATTGAAATATATAACAATAACAATAATAGGGTCCACAGTTATTTATATGTAAAAAGCGATGTCAAATTATTCAAATTAGTGCTGTTATACTCTGCTTCAAACTAGATCTCTTTCTGCTTCATTCTACAGCAAAATCTGTTGGCCAGATTTGAATGCTAAGAAATCAAAAATAAAAAAGACAGAAGGAGCCAATCACAGATGTTGCTGTTAAAGCAAAAGGCATGACAAAAAACACTGAGTCATGATCCTTCCTGTCTTCACTTAAGAAAACTACTTGTAACACTATTGAGTTATGGGCCAGTAATCAAGCTGTCACTATCACCACCAGTGACCTCAGTCAATCAACCAGACACAAGCATCAACTCCAGGCCCTACCAACTCTCCCCATCCTTCAGGTTACTTCCCTTGCCAACAAATAGACATTCCACCTTGATCCTCTAGATAAGATAAAATTCTTTTTATTGCCTAACAAATCTTGTCTTCTTTTCTTTCTGCCTCACTGGTGGTACATGTTTTGTTCTCTCATGCTACCACATACATGTTTATAAAGAAAAGAAATTTGCAAACTGATTTTCAATTCTTCCTCTGTTTGCTGGTGTTTACTTCATAACAAAGTTTTTAGCAAAGTCCCTGAAATTGGTCCTATCCTATTTGATGAAGAAAAGACTCCTTTGAAATTATAAATAATAGTCTCTTGTACTTGCTAAACTAATTCTCTGTGTCACATAATACTAAAATAGGAAATGGTGATTGGCATTTAATTTCCTATAATTTGAGATGTAATGGAGGATAGGAATCCAACGGAGCACTCTAATGATTCCTAGATTTGATCATCAAACAACAAATATAATGATATCCACCCACACAAGCAAGAGAACTATTCAGAGTGATTACAAAAGGGACATAACCAAGTAAATGGGAAATGCAGTAGATTTTATTTAAAAGGAACACACCAAGACCCTTAACTTTAATCTAAAAATTAATCTGTTCCTTTCAAATGGATTTTCATAAGGAGAGAATAGTATATTTGGTTTTGTTCTGGTGTAGTTGGTTCTACAAATGGAGTTTTACTTGTAACCAGTTTTCTATTTAATGAAAATCTCAGATAATAAATATATATATATATTATATAAAACCAAAACCAACCAAGCTATTGGTAAAGCTTCAAAGAACAATCTTACTGACATTAAGTCTGCTAAAGGATGAATCAAGAAAGGAAAATGAAAAAGAAGCCAAGGAATCAAGTAAGCAAACAAAAGAATGGAAAGAAAACCACAGAAACAAAAAAAGACACCAACCTATACAAAAACCTAAAGTGCTAAATGCCTCTAGAAATTTGAACAAGAAGGAGCAGTAACACTAAGAAGCCAAACATTATTCAGGGACTCAAATCCAAGTTGTTACTCTGAATCCTTGAATATTGTTTAGTTTTTTACTATACAGGGTGATTGAAAAATAACTCCATATTTTATGTAAGATGGACTCTCCCATCTTGTAACAATTATTGTTAGATGGGAGAGTTCATACATAAAATAGGGAGTTACTTTTCAATCACCCTGTATGCAAAAATATTTGTGGATGTAAGAGTAGAGATGGCACTTACCCTGAAACGATCATAAAAATGAAGACTCTTAAATTGATATATTCTAATCACTTTAAATTTCTTGTCATTGGAATCATTTATAACATATTTAGTATAGGGGATAAGTTGAACACTGGAAAGTTTGCATGAGGAATAATTTCTTCTAAGATGCTACAAAATCAAAATATTGACCTGAAACCTTAAATAGCCTCATTAGATCTAGATTTTTATATGGATGTCATGCATGGCATCCAACTCATTAAAAAATGTCTAAAATATCATCTGTATGCAACCATGTCTTCAAATGAATTAATCATATAAATCATAAAGATGATTAAACATCAAATTGATGTTACAAAATCATAAATAAAGATCTTTACGACAAAACAAAAACATATTCCTTGGACACTAAAACAGCAGCAGCTGTAATTGTTTTTATTTATTGATTTGTTTTTATATCTTATCAACCCTTTACAGGTTATTTAAAGCCAGAAAATATTTTTAGATTGTAAGAATTTGCGGGGTGGGTAATAATGGTTTAGTCTTATTAATTAACTCATAGCTGTTGGGAGAAGATTTGGATTCATATCTTTCCCAAGGTTATTTGCTGAATATAATGAGGCCAACAGGAATTGGAACTTGGCTCTCCAATTAAAAATTCTGAGCCATTATTACACCATCAGCACATCCAAGCTTACAGCACTTAATATTCCCCAACAGTCACCTATTTAGGTACTGACCAGACACAACATTTCTTAACTTTGGTGATCATGATGTGGCCAGAAGCCAGTAGTTGCAATGAAAATTGGTAACAAATTGACTAGAAGGATATAATCATGACGTTAACCAAGAACAAAACATTTGGAAGGGAACTCTCTTCAATACTAGGGATATTGATAATGGTTAGGAGATTTGGGAAATGTCAACTGACAGTAACACTGTTTGCTCAATGAATGTTGAAGATTTATGATATGAAGAACGGTTAATTATAACATTCCAATTAGGTGTGCAAAAAGTCTCTGAGAATATTTTTTATTAAATACATACGTTTTGACTGTGTATTCAGTTTACTTTTCTAAAAATAATCTACAGTAAACTTTTGCAAACATCTACTATACATACATGAGTAAATATAAGCATTTATGCATAGATTCATACATAATTCTTTTATATGCCATATACCTTCAGGATGTGAGCAATCATGGCTGTTCACAGTTTTCTATGGTTTACAGCCATATCACCTTAAAATACTGATCCTTATCTGATCACTGAAGTTAAACAACATTGAACTTGGTTAGTACCTAGATGGGATACCACTTAGGAATACCAGGTGCTGTAAGCTTGGATGTAATAGATAATGTCTCGGAATGAGAAATTGGAAGGCAGAGTTCGAATTCCAGTCAGGTTTGTTATATTAACTTATGGGCAAATATCCTGGGGAAAGGTACGAATCCACCTCTTCTTCTCCCAGCTACAGGTTAAATGATAAGACCTGTATCAGAATATTATTATCATCTCCAAAAAATTTTTACAATCCAAAAAGGTTGATAACCCACAGAAAACAAATCAATGAAAACAATTTCCTGTCCTTTGCAGCTCTTAGTAAAGTTTGTCTTTTTGATATCTCTCCTAATCCCTGTTCTGCTAGCCATTTACACAAGCTCGTTAGGTAGGTTGTGCACTGCTATTCTCTGCTTCTCTTACCTTGTCAAGTGAGTATCAAATTTTCCAAGTACTCTTTCCTCTGTATGTGCGCATCTGTCTCTTTTTAATGTACAAGTTTACTTTGTTTGTTTTCTCTAAAATTTTGCCATTGCTCACATTTTCAGTTCATAGTATTTTCAGCCTTCTTCTGTAGAACGACATCTCTGCTACTTCAAGTCTCCTCTACATTCATCAAGAAATTGGCCAGCATTCACTGCCATAAAAGATTGTACATGGCAGCTCAGTAATCTTTTCTTTGTTTGAAACAAATTTTGCTATTTCTTAATACTTTGTTTAGCTTTTTGAAAGCTTCTTCACTATTCCAATGCACTCTCAGATTTCTGTGTGAGAAATAAACATGTAGAGAAAACTTGAACATACAGATAAATCACTTCATTCTTTAATTTACCCAATATTTCCTTGCTGAATATTCTCGACCCGCCTTTCTTTCTCATTACTCCATGAGGATCAATGTTTTCTTTCATTGAGGAATCAATTTCATGATGAATTGCCTTTAACTTTGGGGTGTCATTTGATCTAGGTACAAACACAATGTAGATTGACAGAGCCGACTAATGCATATTTATTTACATTCATTCATATATCAAAGTCTGAAAGTACATAATGATGACTCAGTTAACTAAACTTCTTCTATGTGCTTTCAGAACATGGGCGATTATGGCCCTTCACACCTTCCTATCCTTTGTAGCTCTTAGCAATGTTTGTAATTTTACTAACCCTCCCAGTCCCTATTCTGCGAACCATTTATATAAGCTCATTAGATAGGTTTCTCATGGTTTCCCTCTGTCCTTCTTGCCTGTAAGTATCAAATTTTACAAGCTTTTACTATTATTCTTATAGAATTACCTGAAGTCCTATAGATATATGTAGATAAACACACACTTTCCAACAATCAGACTCACGCATAAATGTAGCCATTTTGATATATCCATATATACTTGTAATCAGAGATATATCTTTAACATCATATATTTACTCTTTTTTGTGTAGGCCTATATACATAAGCATAAATATACTGACATACGATATATGAAAAATATCTCAATTTAAAATCCTTTGATGTCGAGATAGAGAATCTTTCTTTTCTCTTTATTTAGGAAAGTGGCTTCCTACTCACCTTCCCCAATGTGAATAATGGTAACAAATTTGGCGCTAAGTCAGCAAATTAGATGAACAGCCCACACCGACTTGAACAAGCAAATACCCAATTTTGGATGCTTTTTGATAAAAGTTCAAAGTTAGTTGCAAGGCTGCTTTTAGAGATAGGCAAAGAATTTTAACCTTTCTGCAAACAGTCTCTTTTATGAAACACTCCCGTTTTTTTGAGCTGTTACAAGTTTTTCAAAGATAAAAACATCTAGCTATTATTTTCTTCCAATGAAGAAAAAAGTATCACCAAAAATATTAAATCGCTACATATATCTTCCTCCTTAGTGTCATTATGCTCCCCTGGGGAGCATAGGGTCACAGCTTAATCATGCTGGGTGTTGCTGCTGTGGTTTCCATAGTAAGCAGATTTTATGGGGTGAAGTTGCCAGTTCCAAATCCAACCAGTTTTGAATTCAGAGTTGTTCTTCAAGTAGACTGGCTGCCGACCAGTGCCAGTGAGCTCATTTCTGTTTCATTATTTACCCGATTGCTTGGGGAAAATATGACAATTGCTTCACTATGCCAGATGTTGCTGCTGCTGTTTCTATGGCAAGTATGTTTACACAGGATGTTGCTGTCAGTTTCATACCCACCAGTTTTGAATTCAAAGTTTTCCTTCTCCTAAACTATTTGCCAATCAAGACTAGATAGATTAGTCTTCCCTGCTATTTAACTCAATGCTGGAGTAAGCAAGATAGATTCGTATCTTCTCCAAGAGTATCTGAGTGAATGTGAATGCAGCAAACCCATCACATCAATTCCATTTACTGTGCAAATATGTTATGCCATCATGTACCATAATATATTTAACCTAATTGAAAATAATTTAGATAGTTCTAGAGTGATAGTGGCAATCTACAAAAATGGTTATCTGGAATTCTTTCTTCTAATTCAGCAGTCTTTGTCCAAATTCTCTATTGCCAGAATCGAACACTTAAGGTATAATATTTGCCAAGGTTTATTTATTTATACTGATAAGGAAAAAAAGCAAATGATTATTCTAGAGGAAATAAAATTTTATATATTTCTATTGCAAACTCTCCAGTCAGGATTTAAGAGTATTTTAAGAACAAATAAAACTGGACATGCAGGGGTTTAATGAATAACAGCTTGGCAGAAGAAATTGACAAGTTGAGTTCCAGTTAAGTTTTGTTACATTCACTTTCACACTAATAGCTTAGGGAAAGGTATGAATCTATTTCTTCTCCTTCCAGCTACAGATTAAATAGTAGGACAGATTTGGATTTTCAGCCTTGGGTGGCAGCCAGTCTAGAAGAACAACAAGGAATTCAAAACCATATGTAGCCCTGGTAAAGCACATACTATACAGCCACTGAAAGGACTGTGACTATATGACCTCCAACCCTGGTCAATCTGATGGGTGATAGCTAGAAGAAAAAAATAAACTGCTCTCTATTTTATACCATGTTAACTTTTAAATAATGATCGGTTTGAAAAACTTACCAATGTTACTCACTGTGCAACCATTCTTTCAAATGGGCATACTCATCTTGAGAATCTGTGTCTCAATAACAATTTGTCTGTAAAATTCAGACAGAAATAGTTGACATATTTTGAATTTACTATTAGAGGTCATATTTTGATAGTAATGTTAATGGCAACATTAGCCATTTGTTTATGTGGAAAAATTCACCATTTATTGACCAAAGAGCTAGTGCTACTGAAAGTTTATATTCATAAAAATTTTTTTCTTAAAACAATTTTTCAGGAAAATAGGCTTTTCAAGTTCACTATTATCACACTTACCTCCCTAATGTGAAATAATGTGGAATGGAAGCATCTTGGTTATGTCATTATTTTCTCTTTGAGTTACACGTGCTATTCATTTTAGATGTTGCTGTTGTTGGATGACTTTAAGCGATATAGTTTCTTTTATATTGTACAGTGCTTCGTTTGTGATTATGTAGCCTATGAGATTTGAAGAAGGATGATCCTCTTTAAGACCTACAGGCTTTGTTCACTGAAAGCTAATTTTAATTAATGATCTGAAATAGTGGATGCATACAGTTGACAGTATAGTATTCTGAATGAGTTTGGCATCATGCATGACATCCGTATGAGAGTCTTGAATTGACAAATTGAATTCTTATGTTAATGTTTTGATTTTGCAGCAAATTGTGGTTTTGGGAAAAAAAACTACTCTTACTGCAGCCTATTAATAGGTCACTGAAGAGAAGGGAACCTATAATATATATGTAAACTTCTGGTAAATTAGGCTGCAATCTGAAAATTCCAATTTTGTAAATCTGTGATATAAGTGGGATAGTACTGGGATTATATTGAGTAGAATAAATTTTAAAAAAAATGATTAAAAATGATATTTGTTATCACTGTCTATAAACAGAAAGCGTATGTGACCAGATAAATGGTGATTAAGTTATTTCTTAGTTTTCATATCCCCAGTAGGAAAATTTTTAATATAATATCTCAACACTTCGTGTGAACCCTTTAACTAATACAAATGTTGGAGTTACCTCCTTCTGAAATTTTGAAACCACTACTTGGTGGCACTCTAAAATACTATATATACTAGTTTTGAGCATCTTGTCATGGTGTAATGGTCAGCAAGCATGTCTCACTAGATCTGTTATGACTAAAAAGTGAGTTAGTTCCTCACTAGGTGCCCCATACTTTAGGCCTTGTACCACATCTAAGCTACGCTTAGAAAATAACTATACTCGGTGAGTTCCTGCTTCATTCTCTTTCTCTTGTCAGTGGTCACTACAACAATATAAAGTTCTCGCAGAAGAAAATGTTCCCTCTTGTGGGACATGCACACACGTATGTACGGACATTCACTCAAAAATACTTTGAAACATAAACTCTCCACATTAATTTGTCACACTGCACATTATTGTCTATGTCATTTTTGTAAACCACTTGTTGTTTAATACATTATTATCTGTCTGTACATATGTATCGGTTCTTGTTGCTTCTTTTATTTCTTTATGGGGGATTCAATCTCTGAGTCGACCACATTTGTTGTGGGCTATTTCAAGAGTTACGCATGGTTTATCTTCACAATGTGTACACACATGGGCCCACAACACAAATATGCCTCAGAACAAAAAAATATTAGCAATGAAGCAAACACAAAGAATATGAGAAATACTGAAAATTTAATCCATATTCTCCTGTTGTCAGATTAAATTCATGACTTCCTTTTACCATATATATAAACTATAATGTTGAAAAGTGAAAGTTTAAATGTAATATGTTGGAAAATTTCCAAGGGGAATCTGAAATAAAAAGAATGAACTTAAAACAAATGAACAGATTGCTTACATTATATGGAAAAAAAGATGTGAATTTAAACTGAAGATGCCAAAAAGATACAGGTTAATATTTTATTTACAAAAATTTGGAAGCTTTTTTTTTTTTTTTTTTTTTAAAAATCAGTATCACCGTATGCAAGGTAGTAACTAAAATTAATGAGTTTACAGAATGTGGGAGAATTAGAAACAGAAACATTAATAATGAATAGAAAGATTAATCAGGTGGACAGTAGATAATGATTGATATTGCATTTAAATGTTTGAAGATTAAAGTTGGCTGAAAAGCATGGAGTCAGAGGGAAATTCCACTAGCGAGAAGTGCAAGATAAGAAACTTTTAGGGTATAACTTATTGCCAGCACAACTTTAAACTGATGAGATCTTGATGCTAGTCTAGTACTGAACTTAAATTCGTAAAGTCTAGGGACCATAGTGAAGAGCTCATTTGAACAATTATCATGAAATTATTTATAGAAAAAACACAGAGAGGCAACCTTACAGCAATGGGAAAGAGAGTGAAGTTGAACTGCCAGATCAGGACTAATAATATTGCTGATTCTTTGGATCTTATCAAAGAGCTGAAATTAAATAGCAGGGGCACCAGAACATATATGGCAGCAATATTCTAAGCATAGGTGAATGGTAGACTTATAGATATGCAAGATAGATTCTGGGGAGAAAAATTGTCTCCCCTGACACAGTGAACTGACTTTCTTAGCAGCTGACCTAGCAATGGATTCAATATAATCTTTCCACTTCAGTCATGAAAAATTAACAGTATGTTAATTTGTATTTGCCAGGTAAAATAAAAAGATGAAAAAAATCAAAATGTTTTGTTTTTACTTTCCATGTTGGCACTTGAAAAATAAAGATGATAATAATGCATTTTTTAATATTCATTCACATTTCAGTAAACAAATTTGTAGTTTAATTTCTACTTATCAGACATTCTTTTAGTTTAATAAAAAACCTCATGTTTCTAACAGCCAGTGGTACTGGCATATTTATAACCTACTTTTGGTATAATCAAAGTCAAATCAAATGTTTTTGTTTCTATCAATTTTCTTTGTAACATAAAAACAAACATTTCCTTTAGTTATTACTGTGTCCTCCTACTTATAATGTTTGTATTATAACTATTTAATCTGACCAAGCTCTGGAAATGTTAATTTTGGACTTGATTAGCAACAACAGAAATATGGTTTGACAGAAGAATACTGAGAATTCCATGCATTGAATACGTGAGTAACAAGGAAGTTTCAGAGAAAATCAAAGCTAAAAGGATACACACGTGTATATATATATATATATATCTTTGATTGAATAAATTACAGATATTATGTCTGCTAATTTTTAATAAATTCCATTCATACTCATGGATATCCTTCCGTATATTGATGTTAAAGGATGAGAGAAATGTTCTATAGCTGTTTAAATTTCTTTTATTTTCATTTCCCAAGTACTTTCAATCTTTTCCCAAGATCATCTTCAAGGGAGAAAGTGGTACAAAACTATATGTTGTTGATTAGTATAAGTATTTATACAAAGATGTCCATTGTTATTCATTACTGTAAATGTTTTCATTATACTTTTAAATACAAAACATTTGACGATGTGCTGAGCGTTCATTAGAATGTGAAAAAAATTATCCATTATGGAATTTTCTTCTTCTATGTTATAATGTCATGAAATTTAAACAGCTATAGCACATTTCTCTCATCTTTTAACACCAATACAAGGAAGGATATCCATGAGTATGAACGGATTTTATTAAAAATTAGCAGATATAATGTCTATAATTTATTCAATCAGACATGCATAAAAGAGAATTTGCTGCCTAAATACACAAATATATAATTGGAATGTGTAGGGGCACATAATGAGGAAAGTGACTTAAAAAAATTTGACACTCACAGAACATATTGAAGGCAAGAGGGACAAAAGAAAGCAGTAAATAACCTACCTAGTGAGTTTGGCAGAATAGGGATTAGGTGAGATAGTAAAAAGACAAAACTTAAGAGCTACAAAGGACAGGAAGTTGTTGAGAACCATGATTGTACATGTAATGACAGGACATTACATATAGAAGTGAAGATTGCAAAATAGAAAATGTACAATTGGTAAACTGGGCCTATTTTATACAGTAAGGAGAAAAATATAATTTTATTTAGTTTAAATTGTCATTGTTATATTGTTATTTTTCAGATGGCACATTTTACTTACCAGTATAACCTGTATTATCAATAGTTTTTATTTTTAAATATAAAATGAAATAATTCAACTTTTAAATTGTTTATTGGCTTATAAAAGAAAACAGAGAAGGTCACCAAAATGTTTATACAATTATAAAGCATTATTATCCACTTATATGTAACCTTTTGTTTTATTCAGTATGGGAAAACAATGTGTTAATTTTTATATATCAAGAACAATTTTAGGAAAATCTATGACAAAGTGGAAATATTTTTTCATGCTTTATTCACTCATCCTTTAGGACCCTATTGGACTAAAGTGATGCCTATGTTTATGTGCATCTCTCCAGCTATGGGTTAATTAGTAAGACTTGTATCATTAAAACCATTATTTTCTGAAAAAAATATGTGTACAAAATATTTAGATTTCAACATTAAAAACCTATAGATGTTGATATGCTGTTAAACATAACCAACCAACCATATGGAACCTGAAAAACCCCTCCCATGACTGATGCTTAAATTTGTTTTCCTTCAATAACTGCTTTTTCCTTAGGCTGAGAATTTTGGTTGTGCATATGAATTAAAATTAATTTTTTTTACAACCTATGAATTTTTGTTTTGTAAATGGGAATTTCCAATAAAACAAGTGCAAGACTTTTTACAAATACATTAATCTCAGAAAAATTAACATTAAATAAATTGCGACATAAAACTGATGAAATCTTGAAAAGTTCTTTTAACCAAATTTTAGCTTTGATAATGACTGTTTATTTTGGAAAGATATAAAAAATTTATAAAAGTCTATGAATTATCTCTCTAGACCAGTGCTTTGTATAACAAAGGAATATTACTGTCTTTATAACTTATAAAATTTCAGTGTTTTCCTGTTGCAATTTTGTGTGATTATTCTGAAATAATTTGATTGCATTTGAAAAAAAATCTGTGAAAATATACTTGGGAAAAACAAGAAAAGTTTATAAATTAAACTTACCAAACAAGATAAAATTCTATGCATACATACCTGAAAAGATAAAACAAGATTCTTAGTCATGAGATTTTACATTTACATTGCATTTAAATGCACAAGAGGATAAACAATTTCTAAACTAAGTCAAATTTATGGAAACTAAGCGGCAAAGAATTTTACATCATTGTAGTGATGATGCAAATTTGTTCTTAAAACATCAAGCATTAGAACCTGTCTCAGTTGTAGGCAGAACAAAGATTTTAGCAGAAATGCTAAAATGTATAGTTTATCCAATAAACAAAATACATGTAAAATATATTTCTATTATGTTTTTGTATAAAGATTTGTGCAGATAATTAGTAATTTATAAGCAATGAACAAATTTTAACCCATTATTACTTATTACTATTAATATTATATTGAGCAGGTACATGTAAACAAGCTGGCATCCCTATTATTTTAAACAGTAAAATTAATAAGTCATAAGGATTCTATGAAAGAAAATGTGACTCCCAGCAGAAATCAAACATGTATTCCCTCTTTACATCAAAGAAACCACTCTTGAGCTATGTGTGATCTACCAATTAGGTCATGGGAAACCATCATGATAAAGCAAGGTTCAATTACCTACTCAAGAAATTCTCTTCTTTTATTGAGATCTTTTGAAATCTATATCTGCTAACATATTATTTTCATATCAAAAGTGTAGGCAGAGTAATTTAGAAGCAATTTAGTGCAATGGTGGTTTTCCTGATAGAAAGAAGGAATACAGGTTAAAATCTTGTTGAAAGGTAAATTGTCTTTGATAGGACTTCACAATCTGGTTGACATTAATTTCACTGTGATGTTAAATCAAAACAACTGATATTTTGTCTTTTCTTCTTGCTTTCTTTTACTATCTTCTGTAGAAATTCCTTAGATTTCATTTCTACTTTTAACACGATGCCATCTGCATATCTTAGTATATTAAGGCTGTGGCTACCAATAATGAATCCTGGTAGGGCTTTTAATTCTTTCAGGATCACCTCACTGTAAAAATTAACTATATCTGGTGAAAAGACATATCCTTATCTTACACCCCTTTCTATTTCTGTGTATTTACCGAATTCATTTTATACCTGTACACTTTAGTTCTTCAAATAAAGTCATTTTCTACCTTTAGACTTAGTAATGATCTTGACTTGAGAAAGATGAGAAAGTAACTGCCATTATTTCAGGATTGTCACTCATGAGACATTACATTAAAAATCTTAACATTGAATTAGTTTTTGTTTAAACCTAAGCTAATTGTAAAGAATTAAGAAATAAAACTAGTTTCCTGCTGTTTTCATTTTGTAACACAACCATTATAAACAAACCCCATGAAACCAACTAAAAGTATAAATCACAACTGAAACTAAACAATAACATTTTTTATTTAACAAAACAGGTTCCTACTAAACCATCTTTTTAGAAAAATAATTTAAAATTAAACACTTTAGTGGTCACTCAGGTTCAATTCATCATAGAAAAAAACTTTCATTTGATTAAATTAAAGAATCAATTCCTGTTTAGACACTGATTTTACATTCAGAAGTGGGACAAGACCATTGCAATCAATAATACACTAATGCTAAACAAGTTAGCTTAAATTTACAGCCTTAAAATTTGTTGCCTGTCAGTTTCTTTTTTATAAAAAAAAACTGTGGAAATAAAATGAAACAATTCTTATTCTGATTTAATACAAAGTTTAACTGGTGATCAAGAAAAATCAGATGAGCTTGTGTAGAGAGATTGTGCAGCACTTAATGTTATGTTACTTCCTGAGTTTTTTGTCCCAGGCAACACCAGGCACTTCTGCTATAATCTTAACAAAATTCTTCAATCATTTTCAAGTATTGTATCCAAAAAACCTTCCATGTAAATTGGACTGAGATTGGTTTTGTTTATTGAAAATACCTTTATGAGAAAAATGCCTGACATTGTCATAATTGTTCAATCACAAAAACTATATATGGACAGATTCTGATATAACATGATGTTGGGGTCCAGAAAGGTAAAGCACGATATGTTAAGTATCTTATAGCAGAATTTCTCCAAGAAATAAAAATATCTTATAAAAATTATAAAAAAAGTTTTGTTTATGGACAACAGTACTGCCTATATTGCATAACATGATAGGCGCCACCATTACGGATTTTGTTTTTATTCAAAACAAATGAAATTGAAGGGAAATTTTTCAATTTGTCTAAATTTTTCACAAAATTGGAATCTAAAAGCTCATCTTACTCTACCCTGAAATTGTGTTTCCTGGATATTGTTCCATATAAATGTATTTTATGTTTATATGAGGTGGATTGCAAATAGATTTGCCAATATATTTATCTGTTTATGCACAGACATAAAGGCCTTCCTTCTAATCCTTACTTAACATTGCAGTAAAATTATTATATATATATACAATAAATATCTATTTATGCCTGTTCATGTCTATCTCTCTATTGACCTCACTATCTAACTTCAGTGTACTTTTGATGCTAAAAGCAACTTTGTTCTCTGTATATTCCATGACAAATAATCCCCAGAGCACAATGTTGGCATTGTTAATCCTCAAAAGCTTAAAGAATTTTCTGGAGTGAAAATACAGCACATTCTAAGAATCTTTTTCCAAAAAGTACTTTGAAATAAATCTACTTTTTGTAAATGCACTTCTGAATCTATTGTAAGTAAAGTATTCTTGCTGACCCTGCTAGTCTTCATAAATTTGTGCTAGAAAAATATTAAGCAAGAACTCAATATATTTCCTCGTTGGACTTCAATAAAATATGTCAAAGCAGACAGTTATAACTTTCCCAATTCTTCATGAATATTTATACTGACTCAAACGATACAATGTTGTTTTATTTTCTTTGCTGCTGAAACTGGTTTTCCTAGCTGCTAAATACTCAAATCTTATGATTTCTTCAAAGACAACTGGTATGAACTCTCTCAAAAGGACTCCTTTCACTTTTGCTATCCACACCGTTTCTATCATTACATTTCTGCACACAATTTGTGACAATTTCTAACATATTGTTATTAAAAACCTGTAAATATTAGGAGAAATACTAAGCATTTAAAATAAAAATAACAATAGAAAAGAGTGCTTAAAACTTTATTTTGTGAAAACTACTTTTATGTTCTGTGTATCTGCATAATATGGGATACTATGGCTCTCCATTTTGTAACTGTAAGTCTATTTTGACTCTTTAACATTGTCTGTTGTCCCTGTTCCACTGTCTGCTCATACAAATGAGTGCCATTTTCTCTAAGATCTCTTACCTCATTATATGTTCAGAAATTTTCAAATATCTCTTTCTGGTTCTAAGTATATTTGTCCTTTTAGTTCCTATTTTCCTTAAAATTTCATCGTTGCTCATATGTCCAATCTATGTTATTCTCAGCATCTATTGGTAAAACCACATCTCTGATGATCAAAGTCTTTTTATTATCTTTTCTAAAACTTGCTCCACCATCCATTTACTAAAGCTTGATAGGTAGGTTATGCATTGTTTTCCTTGGTTCCTCTTGCCTCTTTATAAGTATAAGTGTTCTTTTTGTTCCCATTTTCTCTAAAACCTTTTGTTGCTTACATGCTCAATCTATAGTATTCTCAGTATCCTTCTGTAGAACTACATTTACTTGCATATGGCTTCATGTGAAAAAAAATGTAATATGAGCTCAGGTAAAAAATTGATACTAAGAAATTAGTTTTGTAAGTCCCAAAAATTCACTCACTGTAGTGAACAAAAAGAAAAAAGTGACGAGAGGCGGGGTTAGAGAGTGCAGTGCACCGTTTGCTGGCAGACCAGCTGTTCTACTTCCGTCGTTGGTCACCTCGAGGAAATGGATTGTGAGTCTCCCTTTCTTGGCCGTTACACTGGGCAGTCATGAAACAGATACCAACTCAAATGCGCCTACTTCAAATTCTTCATCTGCAGTCAATTCGCACATCCAACTCTGTTGCACAAAGTCCGCCGAATGACTCGACCTGATTCATGCCACTGGCACCTCGCTTTTATGCCAGCCCGACATGGCCGAAATTTGCATGTGTGCAGATATCGTCTCGTTTTTGACGAGATCGGCGCACATAAATCGTGTCTTCAATAGCGGCCATATTTCTTTTCGGGAGTACTCTGCGGGGAAGGGAGAATCACGAGATTTCGGTCTCTACGCGGCCCCAAGGCTAAGATCAAAGTGTAGTATCTGTTCGCAGATTACTCTCTGAATGATCGCCTATGGGGCCGGGATTCCTTCTCCGATACAGGCCGGCGGCAGGGATTCGTCCCTGCGCTGGTAGTATCGTGGCTAAGTCTGACTAGCTATGACCAGCTTGGACAAGCTATGACCAGCTAAGACCAGCCAAGACCAGCTATGACTAGCTAAAGCCAAAGCACTGCGACCCGGGTGAAAACTCGGGTCCATTCCCCCTCCCTCCCCACGTTAAACTCCGACCTTGTGTCACAACCTGGCCCTGTGGGAGGTCAAGTAAATCCCAAGGCTAAGATCAAAGTGTAGTATCTGTTCGCGGATTACTCACTGAATGATCGCCTATGGGGCCGGGATTCCTTCTCCGATACAGGCCGGCTGCAGGGATTCGTCCCTGCGCTGGTAGTATCGTGGCTAAGTCTGACTAGCTATGACCAGCTTGGACAAGCTATGACCAGCTAAGACCAGCCAAGACCAGCTATGACTAGCTAAAGCCAAAGCACTGCGACCCGGGTGAAAGCTCGGGTCCATTCCCCCTCCCCTTCCCACGTTAAACTCGACCTTGTGTCACAACCTGGCCATGTGGGAGGTCAAGTAAATCCCAAGGCTAAGATCAAAGTGTAGTATCTGTTCGCAGATTACTCACTGAATGATCGCCTATGGGGCCGGGATTCCTTCTCCAATACGGGCCGGCGGCAGGGATTCGTCCCTGCGCTGGTAGTATCGCAGCTAAGACTAGCTATGACCAGCTAAAGACCAGCTTAGACCAGCTAAAGCCAAAGCACTGCGGCCCGGGTGAAAACTCGGGTCCATTCCCCCTCCCTTCCCACATTAAACCCTGACCTTGTGTCACAACCTGACCCTGTGGGAGGTCAAGTAAATCAACAGGCCGGCGGCAAGGATTCGTCCCTGCGCTGGTAGTATCTTGGCTACGTCTGACTAGCTATGACCAGCTTGGACAAGCTATGACCAGCTAAGACCAGCCAAAGACCGGCTATGACTAGCTAAAGCCAAAGCACTGCGGCCCGGGTGAAAACTCGGGTCCATTCCCCCTCCCTTCCCACGTTAAACTCCGACCTTGTGTCACAACCTGGCCCTGTGGGAGGTCAAGTGAATCTCGGGAGTACTCTGCGGGCAAGACATTTTCACACTCGTTTTGCACTCTGAGGTAAGTCATACCTTTCGTGACACTCACTAACGTCCCCAATGACATATGGCTCAGTGTATAGAAGCAAAGTACTTGACCCAAAAGTGTTGAAAGTTCAATACCCATAAATATGGCAATAAAGATTAGGACAATAGTTTGAATAGTACAAATAGTTAGAATAACTCATCTCAGAAATGTAGAGAGATAATAGTTCCTTTTCTTGCACTTCTCACTTCTGAAACTTGCTTCCATTTTTTTGCTTCTCTGTCACCACATTTAAAAAAAATTTAAATGCAACTTTAAGTGCAATCTTCTGCCTTGCTGAACCTGTTCTTATATTGTCCTTTCACCTGACTAAAGTTTTCTCATTATCTTTACCCGCTAGTAAATCCTTGCATCTTAGTGGCATTATTACCTTTCTTGGGGCAATAAATAAAAATATTCTGTACTCTATTTTTGCAAATTTCTTGAATCATAAATATAAAAGAGCAATATTTTCTTTATTTCTGGCCTGAAAACAAAACCAAAATTCAAAGAAGGTACCGTTCTTTGACGTATATATATTTTTTTATAAATCCCTTCTGATCAGTGTTATTAATTGAAACTTGCTTGTCACAATCTTTAGCACAACCAGATATACAAAAATTAACATCTTAAATGTTTCAGGCACTCCATTTTCCAGTATATTTTGCAAATAGGAAAAAATGTGTATCTGGGTGCAGCTGTTTTTTTTTTTTTTTTTTTTTAGTGAAATAATCTTAAATCTTATTTGAAAAATATGTAAGCATAAATATTATTGACAGAGATCTATCACACTTCTTGATATCATTTGCTTTCAATATGCTTTCACTGAAGAAATGTCTGGTTATTTGCAGATATTCCACTGACAAAATCCTTATAATATTCATCATTATCACTCATATCTAGAACTATATATTTAGCTTCCTTCATTTCTCACTCTTTCTTTTTTATAACAAGTATGGTCCTGATTTATTGTGGATCATCCTAAGAGTTTACATCAATACAAATATGTGTTTGGATGTTTATATTGTCAACCGTATCTCCAAGAAGAATTTCATATGTTGGATCAGCATGAATATTTATAGAGTATGATAGTAATGCCAATGCCTAGCCTCTCATCTACATGTTTATTGTTGCTATAGACATCTCAGCCTCCATGAACTTAGATCATTTTCAGGTGGCCCACTGACATAAATATTTATGGAACCAGGTACCACAGACACAAATGAAGAACCAGGCTTCTTTAATGTTATCTTTGTTGCTCGAATTGACTTTTGGCCAAAATGACCCACAGTCATCTGTCGATGCCATATGGATATAAATCTTTATGCAGTGTTGCTATCAGTGATATACATATCTAGATAATATATATTTTTCTTATCTAATATAATTTATTTTTAATTTGTAATGATTTCTGGTCACTCACACACACTTATTCTGGTAAAACATTACACAATTAGAGTATTTTTTCAAGATTACATTCACCAAACAAGTAAATGGTGTACAAGAATAAAATTGCTAATTAATGCCAGGTAAACTTGCTTTATGTAGATACATACACAGGGTGTTTTGTTAAATGCTATTGTTTACACAATACTAGGCTCAAGAGAACCTCAAGTTAGAGGTTTACTGAATGGATTTAATTTATGGATGTAAGAATTGCAAATTATTAATATATGTAGGATAGAAAATGATTGACACTAGACTGAAAAGATTAATATTGTAGTAGTCAAGGAAGCATCTTCACAGGAGTTTGTTCTTTAAAATAATGGCTCTCAGAAAGAAGCTGTCCAATTGAAACTTCCTTTTTGCCAAAGGGAGTAAAGATGATTACCCTCATGTATATGGCATGGGAAGTCTTTGCTGTAGATGGAGGGATCAGGGAATATGCCTCATTTGAACAGAGTAGTGGTAGGCTTGTGAGGTTGCTACTGTGGGAGAACAGCTGCTAGGTTGAAAGTAATTCATCATCCACAAGGTAATTCGACTGTTTTTGAACTGTTAAAGCTGAATAGTAAGCATTGGGATGATTATTTAATAAAAAGTCACTCAGCCAGGAGAATCATCTTAGTGTAGCCTCAGAAGAGACTTCATGTATGGATAAGATGGCTCTCATTCATGTTGGTCATCATGTTCACAATGTCAGGGATAGTCTTTTTAAAATCATTTCATCCCAAGTAAGGCCACTAAAATATAACAGGTTACTGGGAGTGAAAGAAACTGAGAAAAACATTATTGAGTAGAAAGGACAATAAAAGAACAGGTTTAAAAAAGACAGAAGATGACAATATATGTTGCATTTAAATGTTTGAAGATCATAGTTGACAGGAAGGCAAAAAGTAGGAATAGATTTCTACAAGCAAATAGTGCAAGAGAAGAAATTATTAGCACATAAATTATGGTTACATCTAGGAATTTCAACAGTAAAATGATGAGACCAAGCTTCTAATCTAGTACTGCACTTAAATTTGTGAGGTTGGGTCATCAAAGAGCCAAACTCATGAGAACAATTACCATGAAAATATTTATAGAAAATGCACAGGGAAGTTTTGTTTCAAATTATTACAGATAGGAGGTCATGTGTTGGTGATGTGATCATGAGAATTTTTGATCAGCACTTCCTGAATCATATCATTCCTAGAGAGAAGAGCAATTTCCCTGGGGCATGTACAGCTTTGCCATGGCCATTCTTTTGATGCAGGGCTCAACTACCTTGTCCTGTACCTTGCAGGTTGACCAGGAGGCTCTTGGGTTGGCAGAACAAAGATTACAACCCTAAGCACCATAAGCAATTTAGTGCACGAATGAGATCTGATGAGTCTCTTGATACTATACATTAAAAAAGAACTTTTTATTTTTCAAAGTTGGAAGGGTGCTGGGATATGTTTTATTCCTTGAAAAATATATTGAAAGGAACTAAAATGCTATTTTTCAAGGTAAGCTAATTTTTTTTTTAATATTAAGTGTCTGAATTACTTGATGTTGGGCATATTTTTTTATCAGATATAAGAAAAATTTGACAAACATGGGAAATTGTGTCCACAATAATATGGAGTGTTATTTATTACATTGTTTATTTACACTATTTATTTATTATATTGTTTATTGGAATTGATTGGCAAAACATCAGCTAATTACCAATCAATTCAAACTTTATAAAATGGTAAATAATAAGGGTTTCCTTATAGTTGTTTCACATATTTTAATAATTGAGTAAATGTTTATAAATTTATGAATAAAAAATTGTTTTCACATTACTTTATAAATTTGTAAATGATATATATTGCATTAGTTCTAATTGTATTAGTTTTTAGAATATTGTAAATATAAAATTCTTCTTGTAAATAAACAATCTAATAAATAATACTATTGTTGTAAATTCTCAAGAACAAAAAAAATGTATAAATTCACTTTCATCATATGTTTAGGTTTTATTCTAATTTAAGTCATCACTTTTTAAAATAATAAACATTGCCAAAAAGTGAAGGTAGTTAAAAATTTGGTGTCATGGGAAAATCTGTCCTTTTGATATTATATCTAATATTGGTCACGTTTATCCGTGTTTACCAAAAATTTAATTCAATCTAGAGCTGTTTAGTCTTCTATTTTTAGCCCTGACATAGTTCAAAAGCATTTATGCAGCCTTGTAGGTTATCAGTTGTTTTCAATTCTACATCTTTCCAACAGATGCATCATTGCTACTCTGTCACTATTTCTATGATAATTATCTGACAAGCTACATTCCCTAGTTCTATCAGTTCAGACATTTACAATTAAAACATACCATGCCATGTACACAGGGGTGAACCATTTTCATTCCCTTCATTTTCCATTGGTAAGAAGAATGGTCCATTCAGACAGCTTCTTCCAAAGAGTAATTGCTTCATCGAACAGACTCCTAAGAGAATACTTCCCCAACCACTACAATCTTAACCTCTTCAAGTCTAGGGTCAATCTTACATATCCTCATAGTATACAATTCTTACATCTGTAAAACAACCACATTAGTAGCCCTCTGGTATCTTGCATGGCTTCTTGGTGAACAGTAGTGAAATAAAAAAGAAAGATATAATTTAAGAAATTCCCCAATGCAGTTATAGAAAAGAATTAAAAATTATTAAAATAGTTATGTATTTGCCATTTATTTACTACTGCTTTATATATATTTATATTTATTTATATTTACTACTACTTGGATTTGTATTTCACTCTGCATGACTTCAAGGCAAAAGTACATGAATACTTCCAGGGCCCAGTCTATACTGCACATGTCATAAAATGTAGGAATTCTGTTATCCCCTATTGTGAATATTATCCTTGTCTTAGCAAAGCTGAACAGTAGTGAAATAAAAAAGAAAGATATAATTTAAGAAATTCCCCAATGCAGTTATAGAAAAGAATTAAAAATTATTAAAATAGTTATGTATTTGCCATTTATTTACTACTGCTTTATATATATTTATATTTATTTATATTTACTACTACTTGGATTTGTATTTCACTCTGCATGACTTCAAGGCAAAAGTACATGAATACTTCCAGGGCCCAGTCTATACTGCACATGTCATAAAATGTAGGAATTCTGTTATCCCCTATTGTGAATATTATCCTTGTCTTAGCAAAGCTTTTATAGGTAATGCTCTAAACTTCATTCAAAGAAACATGCTCATGGTTTGGTTTCGTTTGTTTTACGGCATATCAACCTCAATGGGTCATTTAATGCCAACAACTTTTTTTTCTTGGTAATATTTTTGTTTTGTCAAAAATCTATTTCTGTTTATATTTTTTTCATCAAAAATGTATAGCTGGTAATATTATTTTTTCAAAAAACTTATTGCTGGTAATATTATTTTTTCAAAAAACATATTGCTGATAATAGTTTTTTTCCAAAACGTATAGCTGGTAATAATTTTTTTTCAAAAACGTATTGCTGGTAATAATTTTTTCTTCAAAAATTTATTTCTGGTAATAATTTTTTACAAAGTATTTCTTGTATTAAAACCTATTTTTACACTTTTATAATGCTTTTTACCTCAGTTTTAGGGTTAACTATTTGCCCATAGCCGGGACCCTAACAGATGCTACCACCCCGGGTCAGGGTGGACCTGGGAACACCAGCAATTAAGAGGTGGTTCCATGCACTTCAAAGCCTCCTGATCAGAGGCCTTGCTGTTGGACATAGTTTATCGTCTAACCCTGGACGTGGATGTAATTTATCGTCATACCCAGGACACCACATGGTCATGCTGCCTGAAAGTAAAAAATGATGTTACTGTCTGCCATTCCCATTAATCCTAGTAGTCATAGAAAGCAGATTTGGAGAGAAAGTCAGAGAAAGGCAAATCATGTGAAACTGGATAAAACCAATAAACGGGACATAATCATTTGCGCTATACAGAAAGTATTTTATAACAAACAAATAATTAGAAAGAAATGTATATGTGTAGTGGGTGTATAAAATGTCTGTACCTGACATGTACAATTGTTGGAGTCTCTTTTCAGAACTATGAAATATGTCCTGGTTGTGAAGGCTGAATTTTGGGAGATGTTAACATGATATCCCTCTCTACAGTGATAAGCCAATGCAAAAGAGGCCAAGTCTCATGACTAATGTCCAGAAATAGAGAGAAAAAAAAAAAGAAGACAAACTAGAATGTCAACTCAACATGGAATATAGAAATACAACTTAAAAATTGTTACATCAGGAATGTTCTTTCATTTCTATTGTTAGTATATCCAGAGCTCTTCCAAATTCTCTGATTTTCTGTTATGCACCAAAGTTCTCAAATTTTCTCTACATAGGTTTGATTATGTTAATGTCAAGACTTTGGGCAGGCCAATCTTGTAACACTGTAATATCTTCAGTGAAAAACTTTGTTAGATGCAACGTGATCCTTCATACAGGAATATTTCACCTGCTCCTGTAAATGGTAATAGTTGGGATTTTAGCGAGTAATATATTTTTTGCAGTTCAGTGATCCATCAATTTTTATTAATTTTCTTCTATCATTTCTTTTGATGTAACTGCAAACTATTGAACCACCACCGCCATCAAATTTTTCTAACTTTTTGTATTGTTTCTTCTACCAGTTAGTCTTTAGACATGCTATTAGAATCCAGTTTTATTTTCTTGTTGTATATATCACTTTTACCCAGTTTTCATTATCCTATAGAAGAGTTCTTTTGTTGAGTGCTTTTATCTTATTTAATATTTTTTGGTTTATGATGGCTTTTTCTTTTTTGCTGAAGCACATTCATTTCAACGACTTTTTTTATAGTATCCTTCTTACTGTATGAATTAACACTTTATTAGTAACATTGCTGTCATCCATTATTTGATGAGGTGTTAACTTTGGGCTGGATACTGATAACCTCACAAGAAAATATGTTAATCTCTTTTATCTAATTTTAAAGGTCAAACACTTTTTTGATATCCAAAATTTCCTCAACATTAGCATACTTCTTCCCAATGAGTTGGAAACATTGCCTTGATATCCTAAACTGTTTAGTGGTTTCACATTGGCTCATTCCTTCTTACATTTTGATAATTTTCATTCTTTTCTTTAAACTCACAATTCCCATTTTTAAACTTAAATCAACTATAAGACAATTTGAAGACAGCAGATTTTATTCAATTTGTGTTTTATCATTTAACATGAGAAATTTGCATATGTATTTAATCTGCATATGTATTTTAATCTAGGATGATGTTAAATGTCTCATAATTTGCATGCCTTATTCAGGTCTGTATTTCCACTCCTGCTGTGCAATGATATCTTGCATTACAGTTCTGAATGACCACAAATACTTTTCTTGAAAGTACAGTGTTGAACATTTATCATGAAAAAGAAGCAAATTGATTTTTTTACCTGAATGACTTATTTTCTTTATTCACTACTGTGTGTGTGTGTGTGTGTGTGTGTGTGTGTGTGTGTGTGTGTGTCCTGGATATGGTGATAAACTACATCAAGCAGCAAGGACTCTGATCGGGAGGTTTTGAGGAGCATGGAACTTAATTGTGGTTTTTCCCAGATATACCCTGACCCGGCGTGGTAGGACCTGTTAGGGTCCCAGCTATGGGCAAATAGTTTAGCACCAAAAATCTGGGGTCAAAACACTATGAAATTATAAACATAGATTTTTATAGTAAAAATACCAGCAGTACATTCTGAAAAAAATATTACCAGCAATAGATTTGACTTTCAACATGAACCCTCTTTACAAAAACATGTCAATGAAACCTGATCTACAAACTGATTTCTTACAAAGAATACATATTCTGTTTATACAAACCTATCCTAAAAATCTTGTCGGCATTAAATAACCCATTAAGGTGTTGATATGTCATAAAACAAAAACCAAACCAAAGATATGTGTGTGTGTGTGTGCGTGTGTGTGTATGTGATGACTGCCACAGAATCGCTGCACCAAACATTTTTTGAAGTCTTGTTTTCTGTGTGAATGTCTAATCAGTTATTTTCAGTGCAAACCCAAGGGACCCCTTTTGCTTCATTGTATACCAGCTCAGATAGCCTGATGCTATGTGAATATTCTATTGTCAAAAGTAGAAGTGTGCAAATAGTAAGTGCCCTGCCTCCACAAAAAGAAAATCCCTGGTGCCAGTGGTTATGTGTCTGTGTCACTTTCTAAACATCACACATGCCAGAAATATTTCTTTGAAAAGTAATTAAGTAGTGGCTGCTCCAAAAATGATTCGTCGCTCCTTTTTTCTTCTTGCATTTTTTATCATTCAACTTTCACACAGGAAATGATATGTAAAATATATTCTTAAGTAGTAGTGGCTTTAAGATTATGTCCTATACACACACAGACATACACAAATACGCATGTGCATATAGTTTAAATATTGAACCACTATTATAAGGTAAAACAGCTCAGTGTCAGAGATAGAGCATCTATAGAAATAGACAGTGTAGACACAGGAATCAACACTGTGTGGTGATTGTTTATTTGACACATAAATGAAACCTTTAGATCAAGTTTCATAGAGTGTTGATTCCAGTGTTCACAATGTACTCTCTCTTTCTCATTTATTTTTATGAGGGGCTGAACTTTTCTTGGTTGACTAAAGAGGAGATTAAAAAAACTTGTGTTTTGTCATTTAGCTCGTACACCAGACTGAGAACTTTTTTGGCACCCCCTCATGTGAGCTGGAAGATATTTTTTATTGCATGAGTAGGAAATAATTATAGGTAGGATATGAAAGTTTTAATAATTTAAATGCTTTTGAAAGAAAATCAGTTGCTTCAATATATCATAAAGAATATTTGCATGGGGTACTGAAAACTTCTTAACCTGAGCCATTTCCCTCAAAATTATCTGTCTGGCCATTTGCTCAGATTCTGGGAAGTGGGTTTGCTGATAATTTTTCAGCAAACCTTCATACATACTTAAAAGTGTGTGTGTGTGTGTGTATATATACATATATATATATATATATATATATATAAAATTATGTATTTATATATCAAAATGTTTATCAGTATGTGAAGTAAAACATGGATACACACACACATGTATATTTCTGAATGATTGGTGGGTAGCTATAGGTTGTCTAGCAACAGACAAGTTGAGTTAAAATTACGTTCAAATTGCCTGCCAACATGAACCCATAATCACACTGGATTTATGATGATTACAGTTCTTGAATTCTTCAGATATTCCCTCTGTCATATCATTGAATCAAAAACAGATTTCCCAACAACTAAGGTGCAGACTTCTTACTTGTGTAACAACTGTTATAGCAAGGTGAACTGGTGGCTGGCACTCTTATAGAACCTATAACATTAGATCATTATATAATTCAGTATTTATTGCTTGTGCATGAACAAAGATGATATGCCGCCATACTCATTAGTGTATGTATGTGTATAAAGAATGGTGTGAAAAGACAATTTAGACAATCATATGCCAATGTTACTTCTTTTATGCTGGCTTGCATGCTCACAACCATGCATATCGACATATTATGCAGTTTGTGGCTTCCCACAAGTGCAACTTGGGTCAAGTGCAAGACTGATCTTACACATGAAAGATTTGTATCTTTTATATCCCAAAAGAATATGACAAACTATCAACAGTTCAGTATTTAATCAACATAATTGAAAAAATTGCAGATTAAATTGATTTAGCTTTTATTTTGGATATTAAAACCTAAATAAAAAAGAAAATAATATAAAAACCTTTGATCTGGGCATGATTGTTAACCCCAGGAAATTGCCTGCACTGAAATGAATACGAAGTCAAGCAGATACTAATATCATTCTGAAGGAATTAAGAGAAGGAAAAAAACTTACTGTTCAATATTAGCTCTATAAAAAAAAAATGGGTTAAGCTTGATATTAACCTAGTAGTCTTTAGTTACAGCAGAGGACATAGGAAAGGGGATTATACATATTTGAGTGGCTGCTTCTAAAAGTGAACTTAAGACAAACATTTGATAGTCATTGATCTAGCCTCCTGGATAAAAAGAAAAATTGACTGAGAGATTTAACAGTCAGAAACCTAAATACCACTTTATTTTTTTAGTCTTCATCAAGTCAGTATTATATTCTTTCATTAAAGTTCACCTGGTACAAGGCTCAAGAGCCAATTAAGATAGAGGATTACTGGATGAAGCATGTGATAGGAATATAACATGATTTCTATACTACAAACCTACTCATTGTGAAACTAAGGGTCAGAACTGGTGGCCTATTTCAAAATGTCTCAATTTCAGAGAGAGTTTACCTTTAAGATTTTAGAGAATATTAGTGGGTTATATCATTAACAAGTATGTGAGAAATATCTGTCTATATTTCTGAGATAAGATATTGTAATTATTTACACTATTTACATTGTTTGGACTGTTGTCTTCATCTTTCTTACCATATTCACAATGTTTCAGCCATTGTACACTCCAGCCTTCTCTAGGTGATTGGAATTTCGAACTGACTCCTTTAATTCATCCACTGGGGTAGATTGTTCTAGGTGCGCATGATATGCTTCTTTTAGATGTTTCAGTTATCTCCCTATAACTCAACTCTCCAAGTTTTTTCTTCATCACTGCAGTAGTCAGGTATTAAAAATATGTGAGAAATGTTATATGGATTTTAATATATGAATTATTCACTTTAAAATTGTTTTAATGAAGCAAAACCCATATCTGAACTATGAATTCTGGAACAAAAATATGACAGAAACCAAAAGTTACTTATTTTATTGTTAGAAATGAAGTAACTATTGCTATAGTAACTTATTTTGTTAACAATATGCTTTTTTAATATATTATTTTTAAGATTATATTGTCATAGTAACTTATTTTAATAATATACTTTTTTAAGATTATAATTATATTATTTTTAAGATTATATTGTCATAGTAACTTATTTTGTTAACAATATATTTTTTTAAGATTAAGATTATATTGTTATAGTAGCTTATTTTGTTAACAATATGCTTTTTTTAAGATTATAATTATATTATTTTTAAGATTATATTGTCATAGTAACTTATTTTGTTAACAATATATTTTTTTAAGATTAAGATTATATTGTTATAGTAGCTTATTTTGTTAACAGTATGCTTTTTTTAAGATTATAATTATATTATTTTTAACATTATTCTGTTATAATAACTTATTTTGCTAACAATATGCTTTTTAAGATTAGAGAAGTACCTATAGAAAAATTGTTTAGCAGCAGTGTTAGGGATTACATTCTATAAAACACATTACATTATCTAAAAATATTAAATTTATTGAATTCTATGACATTGACTTTAACATTTTTAATAAATAATTTTTTCATTAATTTTGTAGTATAAAATATTACATTTGCTTCTGTGATGTTTTTTAGTGGTAAACTAAACTAAAATTTATGTTTTTTAAAATAAGTTATTGAAAGGAAAACACAAATTACTTACAAAAAATTAAATTTTATTATCAATATATTTGGTGTTATGAATAACAATCACAGCTAAAAATATTATATTAACTTTGTGACAAAGAAATGTCACATAGTAAAAATAAAATTGAGGGAAGCTGTTTTCATAAGAGCATAACAAATGTTATTAAAATTCATTTTCTTGAGAGAGAGTTTATAACATTTGTAAGAAAAAAAGATTACAAATATTAGATTAAAAAATTATTTCTTTAAATGAAGTAAAATAACACATTTTCTGGTTAGAGCCATGTCGAGATCTTCCAAAGGAAAAAGGGAACAAAAATGACTCATATGATTACAACTAAAAAGAAACAGTTCTAATTTTTGGAACCTGGAACGAGTTTAACCTGTGAAAATGTCCAGAATAAATTACAGGGGCAAATGAAATTTTCAGTATTTACTGTCCCCCCCCCCCCCTACGAGGGATAGATGTGGCACAAGGCCGGGTTTAAAGTGGGGTATTCCCGAGCCCGTAGGCTTGGCCAAAAAATGCCCGTAGATCCCGTATAAACGGCATCGGGTTGGTCAACCTCCCCAAACGAGGCTCTGCCCTTCGGCGGAGCCTTGTCCGGGTTCCTCTCTGCCCAGAGGCAGAGAGTTCGACCGTCTAGCCGAGTCGTCCGACATCGACTGACGCAAATGAAATTTTCACTCTCTGAACAAATTGATAGAAGCTTTTATGGAGAAGGGTGGACTCATTTTATTTAGTAGGTGGAACAGGATAACTTAACAATATTTGCTAGCCAAGGATGAAGAGTTCAATCCTTGGGAGGATTAGTGTTAACAATCTCTATAATAGTTATCTTGAAAAGTAAAGGAGCATAGTTAAAATTTGCACAATTTAACACTCACAAGATAAATTGAATGCAAAAGGGGTATAGAGAAACAGTGAGTAACCTGACTAACAAGTTTGTGCAAATGGAGGGCAGAACAGGTGGTGGTGGGGTTGTTGGTTGGTTGGTTGGTTTTGTTTAGCAGCATAGCATCCTCTATGGGTTATTTAGTGTAAAAATCTAAATATTTTGAACATCCTTTTATGGCTACAACTAAATATATTTTGAATGCAATTTTATGCCTTCATCTACAGATAAAATGTATTGTTGGTCATTTTTTTATATAAAAATATATTGCTGGTATTTTTATAGTTTCATAGTGTTTTGTTTGGGGTGGTGTCACTATTTGCCCATTTCTGGGACCCTAATAGAATATTTTGGAGTACTATTTGATTTAAAAAATTGTTTGGTTGATTTGGTGTACCAGAATATTAACCCCTATGGGTTATTTAATGACAAAATATAAATAATTTGAACACAATTTCATGACATCAACTAAATATATTTTGAACACAATTGTAATCTTTCAACTACTGATGAATTATATTGCTGTAATGTATTTTTATATTTTCACAGTGTTTTTTTTTTGGTGGGGCTCACTATTTAACGATAGCTGGAACCCAACCTGTTTGCTACCAACAGTTTGGATGTACCTTGAAGCAGCAGCAATTATGAGATAGTTCAAGGCTTCTCAAAACCTCCAATCTCCCAATCAGAGGGCTTGCTGCTGCATGTAGTTACAGATAGTGGGAGAGATAGTAAAGGGACAAACATTGCTTGGAGCGACAAAGGAGAGGAAGTTGTAGAGAGTCATAATTATATATGTCCTGAAGGAACACTGCCCATAAAAAAGATTACTGGTATGATGTTATCCAAGCTTTTTTAAAATCTTAGGTTGATGGTAGCCAAAATCAAACTGTTCTGGGTATGACGATAAACTACATCCACGTGCTAGGTAGGATGATAAACTACGTCTGGCAGCAAGGCCTCTGATCAGGAGGTTTTGAGGAGCATGAAGCCACCTCTTAATTGCTGGTGTTCCCAGGTCCACCCTGTTAGGGTCCCAGCTATGGGCAAATAGTTAACCCCTACACTGGGGCCAAAACACTATGAAAGTGTAACAATAAGTTTTAATACCAGAAATAACATTTTACAAAAAATTATTACCAGAAATACATTATTATCAGCAATACATTTTTGAAGAGAAAATATTACCAGCTATACATTTTTTGAAAATAATATTAGCAGCAATAGATTTTGAAGGAAAAAAAATATTACCAGCAATGAAAAATTTTGTCGGCATTAAGTAACCTATTGAGGTTTATATGCCGTAAAGTAAACCAAACCAAAATCAAGACTTAATTTGACTTCAATGTTTGCTTTATTATCTTCTAAGATTTTTTTCTTTATAAATAATGGATAGACAATTCAGAATGTATTTTATAAACAATCCCTCTTTGTTTGTTTAATTCCACCATTGCCTTATTTAGTGACATGGTTTGTTTCTGTGCAATCAGCTTAAAACCAGTTCCTTCTAAATAGTTAAGTTCTTAAACTATGAATACACAAGTTTTTCTGAATTTCATTACATATCTGGAAGTATTCCAAAACATGAGAAAATATTTGGCTACCCAGGAGATCAAGTCTACAGCTCTATTCATAGTAAAACGACAGACAGATGGATGGAGATTTGGCAAATTATGTATTGGACATATCGAAATCAGTAACTTTCTCACACATTATCCCCATGTCATCTTTGCCTATGCAACCGGGTGGAGACTAAAATAGACGAAAATCAAAAAGAGAGTAATTCAAAAAGGATTTATTAGAATAGATTTGAAACTGTTATTCATCTGTATGAATTGTATTTGATTGGAAATGTGAGGCAAATACTTGATTTGTAGTTTGGATTAGAAAAGTGGTTCCAAACACAGACTTTAAGCTCACTCAACTTTCTGTTGTGGATTTGTAGAGTCGAAAGTAAACATGGATTGTATTAAATGAAGCCAGAGAATAATAACTGCTTATATGTTTCAGCCATTCTCAGCTTTAATCAACTGATTTCATCATTTAATTGTTCACATGTCAATAAGTCTAATTTGAATTATTCTTGGCAAAAGTTCTAAACTTTTACAGCTAAGATCAGTTAATTTTTAGAAAGATATTTGTCCATTGTCTATGGGCTCTATACATTGCAAATGATGCAGTTTATGCATTCATTTGCTATATTCAATGAGGTTACTGAGGCACTTTTTTTATCTCTTGTTAATAGTGTTCTTTATTAGAAAATATTTGATTATGTCAATTTCAGTTGATATATATTTGTTTAATATATTTTCTAACAGTGGTTTTATCGAAAAAATATTTTTATATTTAAATTAGGTTAAATTAGTTCAAGTCTTTTCTACATTGGTCACACCGAGTTAATTTCAATAATGTGTTGACATTGCTATCTTGAAGTTTACTTGTGAAAAAGTTTCCAGTACTAAATTTTAAACAATTTTACAGAGATTTTAGAAATGTATTTGAAATTTTGTTTGATAAATGACAGCAAACTGAACAGAAACAAAGCAGCAGGGCCAGAAGGAATTGTAATAAAGATACTGGCAGTCTTAGATGATTTCAGCATAAACAAGATCACAGAAATAATAAATGAAATCTAAGACCTAAGCAGATTTATTTTCATAGAACTGCCTAGGAAACCAGGTGCAAACAAATTTGAACTCCATTGAAAAATCAACCTAACGAGCCATATACCAAAACTCATCATCGGAATTCTAATAAATAGAGAGCATAGCAGAATCAAACTGGAGATAAGAACAGTGCAGGTTTGTCAAAGACACCGGAACAAGGAATGCGATATTTATGCTCAGAATGTTATCAGAAAGAGAAATGCAAATCCATAAGGATGCATACCTGTGCTTTTTATATACTGCACAAAGGAATTTGTTAAAGTACACCACAAAGATCTGCTACAGTTGCTAAGCAATCTTGATATATCCAGGAAGGATTATTAGAATAATCGAGAAACTATACTGGCAGCAAACTGCCTGCATATGGGTAGAAAATGAGTTCAGTAGATACACAAAAATAAAAAGGGGTGTAAGACAAGGATGTGTCATCTCACCAGATTTATTCAACCTATACAGTGGGGCAATCCAGACAGAATTAGAAATCCTATCAGGATTAATTATTGGTGGCCACAATCTTAACAACATCAGATATGCAGATAACAGAAATTACAAAAGCTCTTACAGAAGTTAGTGAAGGAAAGTGAGAAGAAAAGACTAAGTATAAACTACAAGAAGACAAAATGCATGGTTGTCAGCAAAAGGATGAGCCCAAAAATGCAAATTTCAGATTGGGGAAACTAAATTCAAACAAGTACAAAAATTTAAATATCTGGGAAATGTTCTAAATCTTGAACTGGAAATGCAACATAACCAAAACTGTTGTTATTGTGGTGTCTGAAGTTTCAAGAAATGTACATGTTGCTAAACCTGAAGACTACATGTGAAGTACAGGCCACAGTCTCACTACACTAAGTGTTGTTTCTGTGGTTTCTGTAGCAAATAGGCTTTTACAGGGTGGATATATATGTTAAATTTGTTCATTTCGCTGTTGAATATCTCGGCTGAGTTTCAGTGGCTCTTCAGTAATAAAGTGCACAAATTTATTAGCTTATTAATTTTCCATCTCTTGATATTGAGCACTATAATAACTGCTCGCCTTAAATACATTATCTTCCAGTATTATACAGGTTGACCGATTTTTTAGTGAAATACAATCTTTGTTATTGCTGGTGTAGAGCTAAATGTCAACTGACACTTAAATTTGCTCATAAAAAAGTTTGGTGCCTGAAGATTGAGTTATCATAATACTGGGAATTGTACCAGGAAGCTGGCTAAGATCAGAATTTTAAAGATTTTACTAACAAATCTGCAATGGCTCTGTCTACTCTATTGAGCATTGTCAGTAAATATCCCCTAAGTTATATTTATTGCAAAATTTATTTGTTTTGCAAATATTAATTATTACTGTTTGTGATTATATAAATATATATATATATATATATATATATATATGCCTTGAAAAATTAAAATTGTTAAAAATTAAAATTTAAAACACTGGGTTGTATACTAATATTTTTGTTTTATTTTTTAATTAGGTTCCTCAACTAGTTTTGGACAGCATGGCCATCATCAGGAGAAAAAATTAATGCCTGTTAGTAGCAATCCACTACAAGGGTGGATCACAATGTCTGCAGGATTTGAACTTGGCCTGTTGTTTTCATTTGTTTTTTTATTGATAATTTTTGGTCTGTTCTCAAATATTTTTTCAAGTTGATTTTTATGTAGAAGTCGAGAGAACCATGAGTCTCAGATTTCCTTCTTTAGTCATTTTCACAGCTTTATTAGTTGCTTGGAGGGGGATGCATGTGTTATGTGGATGTTATCTTTTATTTTTGGGGAGTGTGTATATATATATATATATATATATATATATATAAGATGATGAGACAAAGTGGAAAAATTTACAAACAAGTCATTTCGCCAATATCTGTTGGACTCTGCTTCCTCAGCTCCGAATGAAAGACCAAACTTTGTCTAAGGAAAATGCATTGGGATTTTTGAAGTTAAGAGAGGCAATAAATTAAATTACCTTATCAGATCTGATGACCAGAAACCAGAAAGTGTTTGTTTTTCATATATATATATACATGTATATGTATATGATATATAATTTTGTATAATTTTATATATCAACAAACAGTATTTATAAAAATAGTATGACAAACTAGAAAATGCCTGGAAAGTGCCTTGATTGCTAGTGCAGCCATGGTAAATTTGCATTCAGGCTCTTACAATATATCACCAACCAGTGTCTCTTGTTTCATGAGCTTGTGTAGACATAACAACATCAACAAAACCCAGTCCAATGAAATCCTAACGGATTGAAATGTGTCACAAAAATGTTTTTCCAATTTGTTGTGTGTGTGTGTGTGTGTGTGAACTTGAGTATGATAAATATATATGTATATGCAGATATATCCATAGATATACTTAAATGTATGTGTAAGTGTAGTCATATATCTATTATATGTTATGTATGCATTTACGAAAAAAAAAAGAAGAAATATTAGGTTGTGATTATAGGCAGACGATTTCCAAGTTTCATAAATTAATTTTTTTTATTGAAAAGTTTATGATTCAAACCCATTTATCTCCTTTACTGCTTGGTATCTACACCTGTTAACATTTTGTTGTTTTCATTTTCAACATGGCTCCCAGAAAGTCAATATTTGGTCATGTGCAGCATTTTTTTCTCTCTTAAAAATCACAAATTACAGTCTTCATACACATCTCAGGATGATGAAATTACTTCTGCCAGGAATTTAGATTGAAAAAAGAAATCAATTTTTGTCTCCTGGTTATCAAAAACGTTACATGTTGAAACTGAATTCTGATACAAGAGTAG
Organism: Acanthosepion esculentum; assembly: GCA_964036315.1. Lineage (NCBI taxonomy): Eukaryota > Metazoa > Mollusca > Cephalopoda > Sepiida > Sepiidae > Acanthosepion > Acanthosepion esculentum. Next base: position 27,629,604 of record OZ038475.1, on the reverse strand, counting down.
AAAAACATACAAACCTGTTGATTGCAGAAAGATCTATAGATCTTCCTCACCAAAATCAATAACCAATAATCAATAAAGATGCTTAATTCCTACAGGTGCCTGCAGAGAAAACTACTCTGCCAGATTCTTTATTGGCTACTGTAAAGTTAACCAGCACTTCCAAACAGGAAGTTCCAAGGTGGTGATTTCCAAATATTTTAAATCTATATATATATTTATGTCATCATAAGGAGTTTTTGTCAAGATAAAACAGGGAAGATCAAAAAAGTAAAGTTACTTTTCAAGTAAATATATTCCTTGAGGTGCAGTTAGCATTATGGCTATTGGCATGGAAAGGGAAATTGGGGAGTTGAGTACAAATTCCTGACTAGGCTGTTGTTTTCACCGTCACACTATAGCCCTTAATTTATGTGGCTAATAACAAGCTAGACAGGGATTTCTAGCTTTAGGTAGCAGCCAGTCTGGGAGAAAAAACTACACTGAATTAAAAAAGCAATGAAGAAGGCAGTAGAAAAACATGATAATTCACAGAAAATAAAAGAAAGGAATCTGTGGAGAGTCAGTATTACCTATATTCAAAAGAGATATGGAAATTAGAAAAAAAAAGATATTCCTAAATGGTAAACTATTTTCTGTAAGCCAAAGTTTTTGTTTAATTAATGTGTCAAATAAAGATAAACTAACTATTATATATATATATATATATATATATATATATATATATATATATATAGGGGGGATTTCATGAGGAGTGTTTAGTGTAACTTTATTATCTTGAAAGAGCAATGATAGATCTTCTTCAATCAGAGTATAGCATCTGTTCTGTTTCATTGATGAAAAAGATAATGAATTCAAGGTATATAAATGTTAAAGCAAGATAAATAATACTGTTTACAAAATATATCCCAATATCCAGTCAATTATCAATTTATACAATCTCACCAAATATTTATAACCACCTCATATAACAACTGTCATTCTAGAGGTCAAGGTGTAGCTGGATAGAAGTACACCTTAGTGTCACACTTGGCATAAGAATTATAGTTTAATTACCTAGTTTAACTCAAACTATCATGAAAACAACAAGAAAAGTCATTTTTAAAAATTTTTGCACAACCCTGTTAACTTTTAGACATGGAGAAAATACTATTTAAATTTTGTGTACCCTACAGTAATTATTGAACTGAAGCTGATCTTGTGGTATCAAAATGTTCTGGGACTCGAATCTCCTGTCAGTTTCCAAAATTGATTCCAGTCATGTAGAGAGCTGATGAATTGCTTTGTGATTGTCCTCATTGATGAGTTTACATATACTTTCCTCATTTTCTAGTGTTTTGCTGGTAATTGGTCATTATTCTGAATTCTTGTTGCCTTGAATTGACACTTGACTGGCTTTAAAATATGCAAACCACTCAAAAGTCTATATTTGGCCTAAGGATTGTTTACTAAAAGCCTGACAGCATTTTGACTGGCTCATTAGCAGAGTTTTACACAAAATTTGATGCAAGCATGTTACTCAGATTGTTCATCCACCATAAAGATCACAGAATTATTCCAATGTATGACAACTGAACATAGATAGCATGAAGCTTATTGGCAGACTGACTCGGTATACTGGGTACCAACAAGCATACATTTCCATTGAATAGTATAATTACAACAGAGTCTTGAAACTTTGATAACATCTCATATATATCTTCATAAAGAATTTAAATGTACTCACTGAATACCATTACTATTAACAGAGAAAAGTTTAGTTGCCATAAAATATCTCTTACTTATAAAATTTCTGTGTAAACTATACATCATGACATCTATTTTTAAAGTTCATTTTGTCATTATATTAAGTCCAGTTGAATTTCATGGACATGGCTAAATAGATCTAACCAGGAGAGGAACATTTGAATAATTTGTATTAATGGGAAATAGCAGATGATAACAATATTTATTATGAATACTATAGGTTTTCTAAATTTTAACTGAATTTAGAGAAGGCAGATATAAATTCTTTCTATACAAACATGATGAATACAAAAACTTTGACTGAAACATTGCTTATATTTTGCTATTTTAAATATTTGAATTAAAAAATAAATAACACAGAAGAAATATTAAAACATTCTTTTAAAATTGTTAAGTAAATTAAATATTAATGCAAATGTTGTAATTACCATTTGTTAGTAATATATATATATATATATATATATATATATAAAAGTCTGGTAAACATTCATTATATATTAACAATACAGGTTGTTCTGTTCTACTGGTGTCAGGTGGGAACATTAGACAAAATTTAGTTTTACATGAATTTATAAAAGATTATGTAGCTTCACAGCTGAATAAAAGTATTGAAATTAACAGTGGTCACAGTGAACCTTACCTGTAACACACTGTATATTTATACTAATTAGATCTACAATTTTTTTTTTGTTTTACACTGTTCTGTACAAATTGAGCATTACTTTTAGGACATGATGAATTTCTGTTTTCCAAAAGAAAAACTTAATCACCAAATTTATAATAATTACTAAGATAATTTATCAGACCATTAATACTGTACTAGGATCAATCCCCATTGACCACCAAAATTTTGAAATCTAAGCTAAACTGAGAATAACCACAGTCGACTAGTTGGCTGAAATAGATTGATACCTATGAATATTTTTATGACATATGTTCGAAAGTGTTGCAGTACTTGGTTCCACCATTTCATACCTATACAGCTATGAACTGCTATGCCATGTACACATGGTCAATTCATTCTCATTGCCTACATATTCCATTAGTAAGAAAGAAGTTCCACTCAGATAACTGCTTCCCAAGAATAGCTACTTTGTGGAACAGACTCCTGAGAGGACACTTCCCTAATTACTAGAATCTTAATTTCTTCGAGTGGAGGGTTAACTGTTATCTATCCTCTATCCTGATAATCTGCACAGCCTGGGTATGATGATAAATTACATCTGCATCCTGGGTAAGGAGATAAAATACATCCAACAGCAAGGCCTCTGAGGAGGTTTAGAGGAGCATAGAACAACCTCTTAATTGTTGGTGTTCCAAGGTCCAACCTGACCCAGGGTGGTAGCACCTATCAGGATCCCTGCTATGGGCAAATATTTAACCCCGCCAAAAGGGGTCAAAACACTATGAAAGTATAAAAATAAGCTTTAATATCAGCAATACTTTTTTGGAAAAATTATTACCAGCAACACATTTTTGAAAAGAAAATATTACCACAAATAAATTTTTGGAAAAGAAATATTACCACCAATAAAAATCTTGTCAGCATTAAATGGTATGTCGTGAAACAAACCAAACCAAACCTCATAACCTGCACTTAATTTCTCTTCTTATGTCAATATAGCAACCTCATTCAATAATCCTGTACTTTAAGTGTCTTGGGTGAAAACTTAGTAAAACAATGATACCTATTTCTGATCAATGCAAAAACTGTAGTTCAAGAAAAGGCAAAATTCAGGATTCAGAATACCATTTTTTGAAACAAGGAACAACATTAGATATGCAGATAACACAGTGTTGATAGAATCCACGGAAAGGAAAATATGGGTTACTCATACAGTAGGTTGTAAAAGAAAGCAAAAAAGAGGATGAAATAAACATTGTAAGAATGCAAAATACATAGTTGTCAACAAAAGGAGCCCAATGCACAAATTACACATTGGAGATTCCAAAATAAAGCAATTACCAAAATTCAAATATTTAGAATGTATTTTAACGGAGAATGGAAAATGCAACACTGAAATCTAAAGGCAGATTGGGAGAGCAACAGATGCCTTCTAAAAGTTAAGCAAAGTATTAAGAAATGTGAAAAGAATACTGAATTGTTATGCAATACCAGTCCTCTGATATGGCAGTGAATGCTGCACAATCTCCTCACAGATGAAGAGACTTGAGGCAACATAAATGTGGTTCTATAGAAGGTTGATTAGAATACCATAGACTGAACATGTGGGCAGGTTTTAGAGAAAAAGGAAACAGAAAGGACACTTGTACTTAGAATCAGAAAGAGAGAGTTGAAAAATCTTGGGCACAATAAGGAAAGTGGGCTCAGAAATTTTGACACTGACAGGATGTATTGAAGGCAAGAGGAAAGTTTGTGTAAATAGTTGTTAGAACAGGGATTAGCAAGAAGACAAATTTTGTTAAGAGCTACAAAGGACGAGAAATAGTGGAGAGCCATGATTACCAACATCCTGAAGGGACAAGACACATAGGTTTCCTCTGCAGTTGGAAGGCTGGGACACTGCAATCTTCTGACTTTCATTTCTTTAAATGAACTTTGTTATGTATCATTGTAAAAAGTAAAGAAAATCACCAATTGTGACTTAAACCATAAAAGAATATATAGTCAGAATCAAAACGATAGTTAAAACCTTTTCCTTGCACAGGTCATCATTACTTTCTTCTGAAGGTAAATTGAACAATATTTTCTCCAGAATCTCCAAGACATATTTCTCAGTTTATTCTTAGATTTTACTAAAAATGAGGTAGATGAATAAAAAGTACTCAGAAGAGTTTTTCATTGCAATCCAAACAAAATATATTTACTTTGAAAGTGGCTTAATGCAAAAAAGCTCAAATAAAATCTGATGACTCCTACTGTGTGTGATATTTTTAATGCTGTTAAACATTTAAAGTATAATCTGATTTCAACATCCTGAGGTTCTCATGATCAGATAACAGTAAAACTGTTTTTTGGCAGAACAGATGAAAAAATTTATAAGATATTGATGATCCAATAAAAACTTCCCTGAGATATAATCAAAAACATTTGACAGATAACAGAAAGAACTATCAATTCATGATATCATAAATTATATTAAGAACAAAAGTGTCTCTGCTAATTAAGGCAATAATTCAATTTGTGTGTAAAGTACATTTAATTGTATTCATGAAATATACATCTGGCACAAGACCAAGGTTACTAAGCACCCAGTAAACTTGATAAACCAACATAGCAACCACTATGAATCAAGTTATCATTCTCTGAATATATTTTTCTACATTTTTATATAATTAGCATCAAAAGAAATGAATAAAAAATGTTGGTGTTATGAACATACTTCCCCTATTATTTTTTCTTTGTATTCTTCTTTTAATGATAAATTAACCTCTTATGAGGTTTAAGATAAAATGAAATTCTTTGAGATAATGTTAATATTTGGATCTTAAGATTATATATTGAGTCACAAAATATTTGAGAACCACAATGTACAGTGGTTAACAAATTGTGCTCATTCACACTAATGAACTTAGGAAAGGGAGGAATCTGTTTCATCTCCAAACAGCTACTGGTTAAAATAGTAGAGAAGACTGTTATTTAGTGCTGGTGGAGCATTCAGTTTAAGAGGGCACCCTTGAATTCTGCCTCCATGCCAAGATGTCATCGGCAGCATGGCAGAGCTCAAACCAATTTCTCCTCTTGTCTGTCAGACATTAGGGAAGGCTTTTAGCCTGTAGTAGACTGAGAAAAAGGATATATATTACATAAACCTACGCATGAATTAGTCTGTAGCTTCAGGATAAAAATTATTTTTTCCTCAAAAATGCCTATTTTTCAACATAGTCTCCTTCTTTGTCAAAATATCTGACCCAAAGCTTTTCCATTAATGGAAATATTAAACATTATACATTGAAAAATTTAGATCAAAATTTGGTTCATAACTGTGCCAAACTGTAAACTCACTGAACCACTTTCATGTATGTGATTATATATATATATATATGTGTATGTATGTGTCTGTATGATGGGTAAAGAACAAATAGGAAATATTTATAAATTTAATATGTTTCCTTTTATTAAATCTTCATCAAAAATGAAATATGGAGGAGAAAAGAAAATTCTATTTTTGTGTTACTTGTTTTTCATTGGTTAAACAGACCTCACATGAATCTGTCCTGTCAAGCAGTGTTTGTCTATATAATTCATGTGTGTACATGTACCATAATTCTAGTTTATCTATGCAAGATTTGTATGATAATATGTATTTATTTGTGTGTATGTGCATTTAATAGGCATTTTTATCCACCCTTGTTTGTTATCTGAATATTGATTTGGGGATGTTTGTGTGAGGGTGAGAGAATTTAAGTTTCATTGCTTATAGTTGTAGGTAGACATAGCTTAGATTCTTTAAGTATGGATTTGATAAAAGTTGGTGATATAATAAAGTATGTTTGACATGTGTTTATAGATAGTAAAATATTTATCAGAACTCCCTCTAAGTATTTCCTGGGTAATGAATTATATTTTTTTTTCTAATTAGGGTTGCAGTTATAAAATCAAAGTTATGGCCCATTTTATTTCTGTGTATTATGAGAAAGTTTAAAGGCTTGTCCCAATGCAGGTCACTCTTATGTTCTTAGAATCTGACCAAATGACTAAATGTCAGAATTTTGCAGGTAAATCATTCTTGTTTAAGCCTGGAACTTTTCAGCGCCCCTTCCAGTATATGAGAGCATGCAGAATGCAGTGCTTCTGAATTTATTATGCTAGTACATTACCTCAAAGGCAGATGTTAGTGGTATGTCAGTAGATGTTAGATCTTCATACCAATAATCCATCTCAGTTTTTACATACTGAGAAATATCTGATATAGAAATGCATATAATGTAGAGGTCTGTCAATGAATTTCTTCAAGTGGAAAAACTGCTCCAACTGGCATTTACTGAACATTTATGGGGACCAAGCAGTGGATGTAAACAGAGTTATAACAGTAATGAAAGCAATATGAGTGATAAAAATGGGCTGTGCCTTTTGGTACATGTTACTGTGTGGAATAAAGGCTCTTGTTCGATATCGGTGACTATATGGAATAATAGTACTTTTTAGCTGAAAACTTGCTCTATTCAATGGTGTTCTTGTGCTCCCTGTATCTGTTTTCTTTTCTGTGGGAGTAAATGGTAGGCATTACTTTTGAAGTGTATGTGTGTGTATTTTATATATATATATATATATATATATATATATATATATATATATATATATATATATATGTGAGCCAAAGATTTTTGCCTGAAAGGCAATATAGTTCACCCAGAGAGATGATCCTCATATTATGAAGTCATAAAAGCTGTTACAAAAAAGAAACATAAAAGTGGGTTCCCAATGTTCATTGGCAAATTGCCACATTTTGGGATCAAACTGAATGGAATACATAGATCTCGAGAAAGTATGTGTGTGAATAAAACAACAAAATGAAGATAAGTCCCCCAGTTAATGTTATTTGATCTTTAAAGTCAACTGAGTACTATTGCTTCAAGCAATTTTTTTTATCTCTTTACAATCAGCTTATACAAACTAGTTGCCATAATTTGAATCTGTGGTCAAAATTTATGGCTTTAAGAAAAAAACGCCCAAGTCAGAAAGTAGATCAAGCTGCTAACAGATGAAAAGGATCAATGAAATTTTATGGTGTAAGGACAAAAACAAAATATAAAAACAAAGTGAAAGATGACTTGGATGGCAGAAAATGAAGAAAAGCCACTTTCATTTTTGTTGGTTAGTTTTAAGCCAAGATTATTGTTTCATTGACACTTTTTAGAAAAAGTAAGAAATTGTGTTAAAAAAATGAAAAAACACAATGTTTTATTTTTTTATGAATACATTTGTGAAACTCACTCCCTTTGTTTTAAAAATATGTAATAAAAAATAAATATATGTAATAAACAAATACATATGTATATATATATATATATATATATATATATCGAGAGAGAAATATATATATATATATATATATATATATATATATATATATAATAATAATAATGTAATAAAATAATAATAAAAATAAACATATGTAATAAACTATATATATATATATATATATATATATATATATATATATAAAGAGATAGATACATGGATATATAAATAATATCTATATAAATAGATATAATAGATAATAATAATGTAATAAAAATAAATATATGTAATAAAAAATACAATGAAATATTCACTTATCTTGTTTTTTTCAAGATTAGGTAAGTGAACATATTATTATTATTGATATTAAGCACTCCAGTTATAAAATCTGCTTGCCTTAAAACACTATCTTCTAGAAATGTCCTGGTTAACTAATTTTTTGGTGAAATGCAATCTTTGTTATAGATCAATCCCAAGGGATGATGACAGCTCTGCTTTTGTTTTTTCTTTTTTGAAATGAACATGTGCATGACTGGATTCCTTTTCATTGTAGTTGTTACAGTTCTTTTTGTTTTCTACTTTTTTTTTTTTTTTTTTTTTTACAGAACTGCATGAGCGAATTTTACTGAGCAATGGGTTGCATAGATCTCTACCCACCCACTCAAATTTCTCTCTAGGATATGGCAGCAGTGTAACGTTCTGGATAGCTGATGTAGAACCAGTTGCAGTGAATGGTGAGACCAAGCTTCCATACAATACATTGCTTTTACATGATACTTGCTTTGAATTCAGAGTTTTCCATCTCTTAGATTGACACAAAGATAGAGAACCTATTTGACCAATAGCTCAGGGAGGGAAATGGATCCATGTCTTTTCTTAAGGGCATTAATATGAAGTGAAGGCAACAGAATTAGTTGGGATTTTAACTCAGTTTACCAATTCCACTTTCTGAGCTGATATCACTTTATGCTCCATGAATATCAAATATAAAAGTACTGAACAATTAGAGACAGCAGTACCTGGGTGGTTTCACCCTCTCCCACTTGTAATAATGAACTCAACCTGATGAGATATGTGCGAGATAATAGGTAAAAAAGTAAAGTAGATGTGGCAGTTGTTGGATGCTGACAAGATTCAATACTCTTTCATCATAAAATGATTAATAAGACCACAAAGATGGAACACACTATCTTTGATGTGGCAGCTGCTCTACTTTGTTTCTTATGCTTTCTTTTTTTTCTTTTTAACTGGAATCTCTCCAATCAAGTCAGTAATACCACTAAAACATAAGAGGTTGCAGGATGTGGAAGAATTAGGAACAGAAACATTAATGATGAACAGAAAGAGAAGAGAGTAATTAGGTGGACAGTAGATAGCGATTGTTATTGCATTTAAATTTTTTGGAGATTAAAGTTGGCTTGAAAGTATGGAACCAAAAGGGAGTTCCACAAGCAAGAAGTGTGAGAGAGGAAACAGCATAAAATTTATGGCTACAGGAATAAGAACGTACAAGCAATATGTGAATTCCTGACTTAAATACAGCATATAAAAACTATAGACATCCACAGTTGGTGCCAAGAATTGTACTCTGCTGATAACCACTCAACAGAGGGGAACACCATATCAAATTGCATCACAATTTAAAGCTGGTGATGCACAACCCAACAGTGAATATGGTGTACACTATACACTATGATTTCATAGTTATCAGTCAACAAGGGTATTATTATTGTCAACAGATCAGTTACTATGCTTCCTCTGTGACAGAGGATGTGTGGGTGGTGTTATGGATTGTGGTTTAAAATGAGAAATCGAAAACTGAAGTTCAAATTCTAGTCAGCTTCCTTATATTCACTTATGTGAGAATAGTAGGTCTTATATCTGGAAAAATTATTTTTATTCTCAAAAGAATTGTTAATGCAATATTCACTAGCACCCCCCCCCCAAAAAAAAATAGAGTAATTATTCTTACAATCCAAAAAACACGTTTGGGCTTTAAATAACCCACAAAACGGTTGATAAGCTGTAAAAAAAATCAGATCAAATCAGTTTTCTGTCATAGAGAAAAATCTCCACAGGATGATGAAAGATGATTACAGCATTGCCTGACCAAATGACTCTTGTTTCTATCTCTTTCAGACAGATGGACAAAGTTCTGTGTATGAGAAAATGCATGAGGTCATACATCCAGCCTATCAAAAGGACTTTGTGCAAGATAATGTGGGTCTTTATTTTGTGACCATGAGTGCAAACAGAGTCCTTCTTGACACGTGTGATATTTGGTTTACAGACCATTTTCACTCCTTTATGTTCACAACATTTCCTGGTGTAAATGATTTGTTCCACCAAGAGAGCACAGCACCACAATGTGCGTAGATGACAAACTGTTTCCATGAAAATGTGGCTGATTTCTAGATTCTACACTGGCCACAGTGCTCATCAAATTTAAGCACTATTGTGCATGTATGGACATGCTGGAGGTATTAGTAAATTACCTGTAACCACATCAAACAAGCAAAACTCAGGAATGGAATGTCTAGAATGATGCTACCACCTTGTAGACATGCCACCATATCATATTCCATAGTTACTGTTACTCAGATGAAAGCAGTACCTCCATAATTTTCACTAGCTAATTCATTTCAAATTTAGTTCATATATGTGCACAGACATAAAAGTCTACACCACTAATTTGTTACAATTTTTGTGTATGTGTGTACTAGTGAGTAAAGCCAAATGACTGGACTCACTTTATAGTCCCCCCAAATGAAGGTTAACCAATCAGAAGGCGTAAAATATTCAATCCGTTTTCGTTGGTTCCTAGGCCTCATGAATTTAAACGTCCTACGAGGCTGGCATCCCGTTCCCACCCCTTCACCGTTGAAACTGTTAGATGTAGATGTCTCTTCTACTCCAATAGCTTCATGTCTCGCACATCTCGCCTGTGGAACTCCCTTCCTTATTCCTGTTTCCCTGACAAATACAATCTCCAACTATTTAAGTGTAATGTCAATCGACATCTCCAATTGCCTCGATCTATCCACTTCCCTTCTCCACATCCTTTCCCCTTTCATTCCTATCTGCTCTTGCTCCAAATCTTCTGTAACCCCCTTGCCTTGATCGATCCACTATCTTTCTCCACATCCTCTCCTTTACCGCTCCTATCTGCTCTTCCTCCAAACCTTCTGTAACCCCTTGTGTGCTAGTGGCTTCCAGCCTTGCTTGGGGTGATAAGCTTAAAAAAAGAAAAGAAAAAAAGTGTCTAAATGAATGGCAGAATAGGGATTAGAAGAGATAATGGAAAGACAAACTTTACAAAGAGCTACAAAGGATAGGAAGTTTTAGAGAGTCACGAGTTTCCACGTCCTGAAGGAACAGGGCACATACTGTTACGATCACAATATTTCATTTCACAGGAAGGAACAAGATACAATAAATGTCAGTTGTAAGTCTATGCTGAAAGAAATACAGAAGATGCAGTGACACTTAACTTCATTTGTCTTTAAGTATAATTAGAACTGATGTTTGTTGTATTTCATTCCCTCCACTTTTTTCTTCTTCTATGTGTTGTGTCCCTTTAGGACATAGGCAATCATGGCTCACACCATTTTCCTGTCCTTTTTATCTCTTTGTCTTGGTTTGTCTTTTTGCTCTCCTGTTCCTTGCTAGTGGCTTCCAGCCTTGCTTGGGGTGATAAGCTTAAAAAACAAAAAACACAAAAAAAAAAGGCGGCAATCTCTACGAATGTCCAATACGAATCTGTTAGAACCAAAGATGACCAGAGGTCCGTAGAAAGAACTACGCTCTGCTACTGAAACGAGATATCCACTGCTAACCTGAACTATGCTTCCCTACTGTCTTCGAAACATTCACTGCCAACCTCTGGATTCTATACTCAAAGATTACCGTCATCATGAATAACATAATTAACTATGGCTAATTTTCTGAGAAATGTTTCAGCAAAACACAGAAATTATGTTATGATCTTTCATTTTCACTTAAAAATCTTAAAACAAAACAAGATGTACTTTTTTAATAGGAAGAATACAATGGATTTGACCTAAAATTTTAAATGAGCCCAATTTCATAAAAGTTAAACACAGCTAGCGGCTTGGATTGTGGATTCAGAGAGCCACCTTTGAATTCGAGTCAAATCCATTACATTCACTTATGTGCTAATATCCTTGGGAAAGGTATGAATCCATTTCTTCTCCCCCAGCTATGGGTAAGTAGCAGGACAGACCGAGTTCTATAGCCTTGGATGAGAAGTGGTCTACTGGAGAAAGAAATGGCAACCCACTGTGGGAAAAAATCTGCTTCGTTAGTCATGTATCGAAAGATAAATGATCACCTATCATGTATCACGCATGGCACATAACTGACATATGGCACATAACTGACTGAAACATGGCTTGACTTTAAGAATGAAGATTCTATATGTTGTATGCCTAGCGATGGCGAATAAGGTCCACACAAGTCAAATAAGGTCTTTCATGGACTTAAAGAGGTTGAGCAAATAAATGGAATTCCAGATTTACAGTGTTGCCATTTAACAGTATAGAAAGCTCTTAACCCAAAGCAAATTATGCTTTTTTGTTGAAGTATGGTATATGCATTAGATACCTTCATTCATTAAATTAAGAGATTCGTTTCAAACTTTGAATTGTTAACAAATGGAACTTTAAAATGACTATTTTTCAAATATCTACTTTTTTTAAAGACCAAAAATGATGAAAAATTCTCAAAACATAAATTATTTTTCAAGTTCCTTTATAAGTTTCTACATTTTGTCAAACAATTTATTCGAAACCAGGAGAAACTAACCAAAATCCTTAAATGATATTGCTTGTCTGTTCTACATGAACAAACATACATCAGTATGTACAATTTGTACCATGTTGTTTTACTTCTTTCAATAGTTTCAGGGTATGGTGGTCAATCCTGAATTGAATAACTGTTCTAGAAAAAATCTGCTCCCCTTCCATAGCCTATGTGACTCAATAGTGGCTGGCCAAGAATTTTCATGATTGTGTCACTCACAATATATGAACAGATTTTAATCACCTGGATGACTATAGCCTGTCTGAAGTTATTATGCAAATCAAATAAACCTCAATAACTCAAAAAGTTCTATCCAAATATTTGTCAAATTTAGACTCATCCATTACCACCCTTAGTAAAATAATTAAATTTTCTGCCATTTTTAATGGTTAGTTTTTGAGATATTTGGAATTTTAAAAAAATGGACTGATTGAAGTTAGTATGCAGATTAAACTAATATTAGCTTAAGACCTCTGAAATCTACTAAACACTTTTTTCTTTTTGTCCATAATATATGTTGAAACCTGGGTAAAGGGAAGGATCTAACAATTGCTGAAAAAACAGAAAATAACAATGTTATTGAGTGAAGGAATGTCCACATTGGAGATATCAAAGGAGCTTTGCAGAGATCACTGAACAATAAAGAAGCCTGTTGAAAATATAAGTAAGTTGAGAACTTGAAGCAAAGGAAAAGGCTTTAAGAACTTGCTTCCTCAAGATGAACATCAACTAAAGTGAGTTATAGTAAAACAACCACTTTTGACCAGTGCTCAGATGTTTGAAAAGGCTGGAATTGAGGGAATCAAGAAGGACCAAAGTTGTAAAATACATTGTAAATTGGGATCTGTAAAAAAAAATCTCCTATAGGCAACCTCTTCTCACTAAAGCAAATATAATTTAAAACCTCAAAACTGGGCCAAGAAATACATGAAAATTGACTTTTCTAAAGTAATTTTCATGGATGACTCTCTAGTGACATTTGGTGAGCTTGATAGATGGGCTAAAGAATGGATTTCATCCAATTCAGATGTTTTTGTGGCTAAAAAAAAGTTACAAGGAGGTGGTAGTGTTATGAAACATGGGTGAAGGGAAAGATCTAATAAATGCTGAAAAAAACAAAGTTATTCAGTAAGGGAATGTCTCCATTGGAGATATCACCAAACAATAAAAAAGGCTGTTGGAAATATAAGTAAGCTGAGAACTCAAAGCAAAGGAAAAGGCTTTATGAACTTGCTTCCTTCAGATGAATGTAAACTAAAGCAAGTTATAGCAAAACAACCACTTTTGAACAGTGATCTTGAAAAGACTGAAATTGAGCAAGTGAAGAAGGAAAAAGGTGTGGAATACTTTGTGAATTGGGATCTGTAAAAACATCTCCTAGGCAACCTCCTGTCACTAAAACAAATATTTTAAAACTGTCAAAATTGGGCCAGGAAATACATGAAAATTGACTTTTCTAAAGTAATTATCATGTATGAATCTTGAGTGACATTTAATGGACCTAATGGGTAGCCCAAAAAATGGATTATATTCAATTCAGACATGCCTGTCACTAAAAGAAGGCAACAAAGAGGTGGTTGTGTTATGATTTGGACTGAAATTGTCAACCAAACCATTATTCGACCATTTAAAGTCAAAGAAGATGTTAAACTGTACAGTGCTAACTATTGCGATTTTATGAACAAGTGTTTCATTCTATGGTACAAGTCCCAGTCTCAAAGTGAAATGTGTATTTGTGCATGACAATGCTTCGTCTCATGTATCTAAGCTTACCCATAAATTCTTTGAGCATAAAAGATTTTCAGGAGAGAAGATAATAAAATGGCCACCATCAACTCCTGATCTGAGTCCAATCAAAAATCTATGGTCAATTGTGAAGATGAAATTAAATGAAGGTAGCAAACAATATAATGGCAAAGTAGACTTATGAGAAGCAATTAAAATTACCATATTGGAAATTGAACATGCTGAAGTAAAAAAAATTATCAAAATCAATGGATAATAGATTGCTGGCTGTTACTGAGAAGAAGTGTCACTGTATTAAAATGTAAGGGATTCAAAGACTTATCATATGTGTTATTTGTTCTGTTATAGGTGTTGATTCATTTTTGATGATTTTATTACCTTTTTATTGAAGTAAAATGTGATTTGATTTTGCCTAACAATGTCAGACAGCAGTTTTTTAGAATACATCAAATAAATTCAATAAAACACATTGATACTACCTAAAATTATAACTGGCTTTGTTTTGACATCTAAATTGATTGTTTAAAATTTGACAATTTTTTTCAAACCAAATTTGAATTCTTGAAGTTTACATGATTTGCTTAATAATACCAGTGTGTGTATGTGTATATATATATATATATATATATATATATATATATATATATATATATATATATGTATATATGTATATATATATATATATATATATACACACACACACACACACACACACACACAATTGTTTCATTAAAAATAATTTGTGTGATGTTGTAATTATTTCATACAAAGTTGTAAAATACATTGTGAATTGGGATCTGAAAAAAAAAAAATCTCCTAGGCAACCTCTTCTCACTAAAGCAAATATATTTTAAAACCTCAAAACTGGTCCAAGAAATACATGAAAATTGACTTTTCTAAAGTAATTTTCATGGATGACTCTCTAGTGACATTTGGTGAGCTTGATAGATGGGCTAAAGAATGGATTTCATCCAATTCAGATGTTTTTGCGGCTAAAAAAAAGTAACAAGGAGGTGGTAGTGTTATGATATGGGCTGGAATTGTTGACCAAACCATTATTGGACCATTCAAAGTTGATGAAGCAGTTAAACTGAACAGTGCTATTATGATTTCATGAACAAGACTTTCTTTGCATGGTACAAGTCCAAGTCACGAAGTTTCAAAATGAAGTGTGTATTTATGCATGACAATTCTCCTTCTCATGTATCTAAGCTTACCCATGAATTATGTTTAGCATAAAAGATTTACAAGAGAGAAGATAATAAAATGGCCACCATCAAGTCCTGATCTGAATCCAATTGTGAAAATAAAATTATATGAAGGTAGCAAACAATATAACAGCAAAGTAGTATTATGGAAAGCAATTAAAACTACCATGCTGGAAATTGAAACTGCTGAAGTAAAAAAGAATTAACAAAATCAATGGATAATAGATTACTGGCTGTTATTGAGAAGAAGGGTCACTATATTAAAACGTAAAGGATTCAGACTTATGTGTTTGTTATTTGTTCTATTATAGGTGTTGATTAATTTTTGATGATCTTATTACCTTTTTATTGAAGTAAAATGTGATTTGATTTTGCCAAATAAAATTATAACTCTGGCTTTGTTTTGACATCTAAATTGTTTGTTTAAAATTTGACAGATTTTTCAAGGCAAATTCGAATTATTGAAGTTTATATGATTTGCTTAATAACTTCAGACAGGGTGTATATCAGTGATATTGCAGTGTGTGAAACCAAATGGTAGAGAGAAAATAATAACAATCAAGATGCTGACATTCTGCACTCCTTCAAATAAAAGGTTATAAAGCAAACATTCATCAGGAGTGGAAACAGCAATAACAACTACTGGACTTGAGAAAACTTTCCCTGAAAAAATTATTTTACGAGAGAGTTTTTATAAATTTCATCCAAAAGTGGTACTGGCTGCTCAGTCAATGAATGTCAAATGTTTCCTTATTGGGAAACAGCTAATATTACCATCAACATATATAGGACAGGATAAGGAACAAATAGAAAATGTTTATAAATTAAAAAATGTCTCAATATTATTTAAGCCAAATGAGAAAATGAAAAAATTATTTTCTGATAAAGCTTAATTAAACTTGAAACATGTTAAATTTATACATATTTCCTATATGTTCCTTATCCTGCCTTTCTGGTGGATTCTAATCTATATTTGATTCCTATATATGAATAATAGAATGACAAAATATAGAAAAAAAATTCAATTAACCAATATTGTACAAATATATATATATATGTGTGTGTGTGTGTGTGTGTGTGTGTGTGTGTGTGTGCACGCACACACATGTTTATATGTATATAATAAATAAATTCATACAACTATTACTTCAATTCATAATAGCACTGGCAACAGTCATAGTTTCAGAGCTGATATTTTATAACCATAAACCAAGTATTCTCTGACAGTACCTTATTATATCACAAGTCTTCATTGGCTATTTTTATCAGTTTGTGGGAATGCCAGATCCATGCAACCCATCTTGGTGCCTCTTAATATATTTTCTCTTTTCTATAAGGAATTTTGTTAAGTATTCTGGAACTGAGTTGACAACAAAGCTTCAGTATCCGACATGGATAGGAAATGTATTGGTCACCTAAACATTTCTTAGGTATTAATCTCACTGATATTCATCTTTTCCCGCTAAGTGTGGATATCTATTAGAGTTGTGACTGTATCCAGGAAATAAGTCACATTTACTTAAAATTCTAAGTACCTAAAATGGAAAACTATCAACATAAGTTCACACACACACACACACACACACACACACACACACACACACACACACACACACACACACATTTATATATGTGTGTGTGTGTGTAAGATTTTTGATAGAAATGAATGAATGGATAAATTTGCCTCAGAGATTGATTGATATGTCTAAACAAAAACTTATATACATATCAAAATATACAGAGAGATAAGTAAACTGGCAAGTTTATAGAAAATGGAAGGAGGGGCAGATAAGTAGATAGGTCAACAAGTAAAGCATCTAGCGTTAGAATCTCAGAATAGAAGTCTGTCATTCATTTAGGATCAATAAAATAACTTGCAATCTTTCACACTGGGCTGTGGTCAAGCCAGTGAACAAATTGATCTGGAAAATAAATTAGTGAAAAAAAAAAAAATTTCTGATATATGCACATGTACTTTTAATTTTTTAAAAGTATCTAATAGATTTTTATCTATAATTTGTCATTATTTAATACTTCTAAATCTTATATATAAAATACAGTGTGTCCGTGTGTGTGTCCAAGCAACTCCTCTGTTCCCACTGGTCTGATTTCAATGATTCATAACTAATTAAAAAGCCCTAGAAAAGTTAGGTGCAGGGAATGATTTTCATTGAGCTTAAATTCAGGGTTGCCAGATTATGCGAGGTTAAAAATATATATTAATATATAATGTTAGCATTATCATTGCTTTCATGATTCAAGGGGAGTAACTCCTATTTTCCTTTTGTATCCAAAATTGCATCTAGCTTAAAATCTACCCTATTGGGTGGCATTTAAGCTAACTCCTGTGGATGGTTCTTGGTTTGGCCATCATCACAATAGCTAGGGAGGAGTATATGATAGGCATCAATAAACGGCAGAAGAACTCAAAATTGATTGCTGCATAAGTATTGAATTTAAGCTTATCTTTCAAAAGTTCATTGATAATTATTTAGACTATTGTCCTCATCTTTGTTGCCATATTTATTACGTTTCGACCGTTGTACACTCTGGCCTTCTTCAGGTAGTTGGAATGTCAAACTGAACCCATTATTTCACTCACTGGGGTAGACTGTTCTAGTACCACGTGCCATGTTTAATGGATGTCAGTTATCAGTTTTCTGTTAATTTCTCTCTGAAAGTTCTCCACTTACACACTTTGGGTCCTGTCACTGGATCAAACCAACTACTTTATCCCACTGTGACATGTGTCCTTGAGGACATCTGTATATGAATTTCTGGGTATTATAAACCTAATGTCTTCAGCAACCATTTTTACCAATGCTCATATTGCAATTTTTTGCTGTTATCATTGTATGTTTTTACCTGAAAAATCCTACCAGAAACTGGCACGAATATCCAATGATCTGACATTCCTACACCGATGCAGAAACCTACAACTCATCCCTTCAGGCTTGGCACCAAGACTTCCCGTTAATTCAAGGAGAGACCGTCTGGTCACAGAGAAAGCGGGACACGCCCTTGTCTGAGAGAAAATCCAGTACAATCGTTGGATAAAACAGAGACTACAAGCTGATATCTCCCAAAGGCTTGAGGATTTCTTCAACAGAATTACTAATGAAGAAGACCAGAGAAGGATCCAAAATGACCTGGATAAATCCTTCAGATGGAGTCAAGGCTCGCCAAGTACAAAAATTAGATAAGTTGAAAGATTAGAAGGTGACGCACAAGGTCCATCACACACCAGTGAAAGCAGTAGTCAACATCAGCCAATATCAGCTGAGTGCCTCTGAGGAGTCAGTATTGAATAAGGGTCTCAACTTCACCACAACCATCAGGCGAATGCCACACTTGGACATCATTGCCAGAGTC
>OZ038475.1:27540788-27600788 GCA_964036315.1 Acanthosepion esculentum | reverse complement strand
CAAGATACAGAATGTTGTGGAGAGCCATGATCGCACAAATCCTGAAGAAATATACAGCTTGCCTGAACTTATTATGTAAATTGCATAAACCTCGATAACTGAAAAAGTCTAGAACCAATATTTGTCAAATTTAAACTAGTCCATTTCCAGCATTAATAAAATTTCTAACTTTATCTTTAACCACTTTTAGTTGTTATATTTTGAGATATTTAGAATTTTTGAAAATAGGCCGATCAATGTTATTATGCAGATTAAACTGATATTAGTTTAAGGCCTCTGAAATCTAATAAAAACTATTTTGTTTTCTTTTTTTCCATAATTTATGTTGAAACATTGGTAATGAAAACATCTAGAAAATACTGAAAAATAGAATATAAAGTTACTGAGTGAGAGAATATCCACATTGGAGATATCAAAGGATCTTCACAAAAATAGTCAAATGAAGAGAACTGTTGAAAATATAACTAAATTAGGAACTAGAACCAAAAGAAAAGGCTTTAAGTACTTGTCTTCTTGAGGGGAACATAAACTAAAGTGAATTATAGTGAAACAATCCATTTTGACCGGTGCTTAGATCTTTGAACAAGCTAAAAATGAAGGTTTGAAGTAAGGCAAAAGGATCAAAATACTTCACAAATTGGGATCTGTCAAGAAATCTCTGAGGCAAATTTCTATCAGTAAAGCAAACATTTTAAAGTGTTAAAATTGGGCCAAGAAATACATGAAGATTGACTTTTCTAAAGTAATTTTCATGGACGAATCTCGGGTGACACTCAATAGACCTGATGGATGGGCCAAAGGATTTTATCTGATGCAGATGTGCCTGTGGCTAGCAGAAGACAGCAAGTTGGTGGTAGTGTGATGATATGGGTGGGAATTTTTGACCAAACTATTATTGAATCATTCAAAATCGCTGATGGAGTTAAACTGAACAGTGTTATCTATTGTGATTTCATGGACAAGACTTTCTTTGAATGGTACAAGTCACAACCTTGCAGTTTCAAAGTAAATGGTGTATTTATCCATGACAATTCTCCATCTTATGTATCTAAGCTTACCTATGAACTTTTTTAGTGTAAAAGTTTTACAAGGGAGAAAATAATAGAATGACCATCAAGTTTGATCTGAATCTGAAAATCCATGAGCAATTGTGAAGATGAAAGATGAAGGTGACAAACAATATGATAGCAAAGCAGACCTAGGGGAAGCAATTAAAACTAAAATGTTGGAGATTGAAGTAAAACATTTAACAAAATCAATGGTTAATATATTACTGGCTGTTACTAAGAAGAAAAGTCACTATATTTAAGATGTAAATGCTTCAAAGACTTATATGTTTTTTTTATTTTTTCTATTATAGGTGTTGATCAATTGTTGATACTTTTATTAAATTGTCTTTGAAATAAAAAGTGATTTTTCAGGTTTTGTATGATTACTTCAGACTGCAGTTTTTATAATAAATCCAATAACTTTAATAAAACATGTTTAAATTATCTAAAAGATTAACTGAAGATTTGTTTTGATGTCTAAATTAATTGTTTAAAATTTGACAAAAATTCTTTGAAGTAAATTCAAGTTATTGAGGTTTATGTGATTTGCACAATAACTTCAGATGGACTGTAGTATATAAAAGAAATTGCTGCTATTCACTCTACCTATTTGCTTTATCTATCTGGTGTTTGTAGTAAAGGAAAGCAAGAAATGAAGACTAACCATCAATTCTAAGATGACAACATATATGAAACTTAACACGAGAAATAACACAAGATGTGTGCTTTAAATTGGTAACATGAAAATCAAGCAATTACAGAAATTTATCTGTCTGGGAAATCTTATGAGAGATGATGGAAAATGTAATATAAAAAACCCAAAGGAAATTTAGGATGCCACCACTGGGTTTACTCTACTTGGGAATCATCAGTAAGTCAGCAGCTTGGCACAAATATTAGTTTAATTTTGATCTATATCAGTAATATGGATCATTCAAGACAAAGAAATATGGTGAAAAATATTGAATTATTGTCTAAAATATATTATTCTTTTATCAGTTTTCTGGTGACTTATTAAAAAAACTAAATGTTAAGTTGCACAACATCTGATTACTTTGAGGATCATAATGAATCTGTAGTGAAGGTCCTCCATGAGAACATAAGTCTTTGCCAGAAGTTCAAATTCTTTGTTATAGGCCTAGTTCTTCTCCGACAGTCAAAGGTTTTTGCGGTAACTCACTTATCTTGCCAAAAATTCCATTACATTCCCATACACACTGGTGCAGGGATTGAACTTGATGACATATTAATTTTGAATTCAATACCTGGGCTGGGCAGTGTGTATTAGTGGTGAGCAATAACCAAGCAGTATTAAAAATAAGAACTAGACATGATATCCCTAGACATGTACTGTGGAACAAGAACAGTCTCCCCTGGTAGATTAAATAAAAGGCTCACTTCAGAATTCCATGCTGTTTACTTGGATTGACATACACCTGATGAAAACCAGAAAGCACAATAGCCAAAACATTGGGATAACAACAAAGATGAGGACAATATACAGATGTAACTGGTGTAAGTAAATATTTTATTGTTAGATTTAACTGTTTTTATGCAGGAAACATCTGAAATTCATTGACTCAACATTAACTGTTACTAGGAGTTGAAAATGATCATAATGATCTGTGCCATGTGTCCTCAAGGACACATGTCACAGTGGATAAAGGCGTTAGTTAGATCAGTAACAGGACCCAAAGAGTGTAAGTTCAATACCTGGTTAAAGCAGTAGAGAACTTGGAGAGGGGAATTAACAGGAGATAACTGACAACTGACATCCATTAAAACATAGAATGTGGAACTAGAACAGTCTACCCCAGTGAGCGAAATAAAGGGTTCAGTTCAACATTCCAACCACCTGAAGAAGGCCAGAGCATACAACGGCCGAAACGTTGTAATAAATATGGCAACAAAGATGAGGACAATAGTCTGAATAATGTAAATAGTGTACATAATACCTCATCTCAAAAATATAGACAGATACTGAGATGAAAATTATTAAATCTATCTATGAAGGTAGTTTTTCAGGAAACTAAGCTTCTCAAGCTCACTGTTACTGCTCTTTCTCATATTGATGGAAATTTCCTTCCTAACCTTTTGTTTAAGGTAGTGTGAAAAGCCAACATCTTCATTCTATTATTATTTTCTATTCTAGTTATATATGCTTCCTATTTTAGGTGTTATTGTTGGATCTAATGAAGGATTGTCTTTAAAACCTAAAATGTTCATTTGCTTGAAGCTATTCTTAATAATCATATACTGAACAGATATGAACAGTAATTGTTACTGCTAAATATAAACCCATATAACAGAAAGAAGTTGGAATCTAACTACCTCATGAGGAACAAGATTTTATATGTTAAAACCTTCACCAGAGTTCAATAAGTATGCTACCAAATTTGAGGGCTACACATGAAATGATATAATCATAGCTATCTTAAACTGATTTTCCTAATTATGTATATTGATTAGTAATAAACTTGGTATTTTAAATTTATTGTTAGCATCTCTTTTGCTTCAGCACTGTCAGCCTCAGTACTTATTTACTCATTTCTATGTCTGGATTACTCATGTCCGAGACAATTTGGAATTTTGCTCTAGTGATGAAGGATTAGCATTCAAGCAATAAATTTGCACTGTTAATATTTAAGAAAAACATCCCTTTTCTCATTTAAGTTTTTCAGTTGAGATCTTTTCATCTGGAAATCTAATACAATTCTCTTTTTCTTCACTTGTTCTTTCCCTTTTTATTAACCTCATTTCCTTCCTTCTTTGTTTCATTTGCCACCATTTTTCTATCTCGTCTGCTCCTTTCATAGTTTTCTTTTCCTCTCCTTTTTCTATTCTTCTTCTCCTCTCCTCTTTTTTGTTTCTCTCCTTTTCCCTGTTCCTCTCTTTTTCCTTACTACTTTCTCAGTTCTTGCTCTTTTAACTCCCACTTCCATTTTCCCTTCCTGTTCTTCTTTTTTCAGTTCCTCTCCTTTCTAATTTCTTGGTTCCTCTCCTTTTTATTCTCACTTCCCTTTTCCCTTTCTATTCTTCTTTTCTTTTCCAGTTCCTCTCTCTCTTCTTTTCTCAGTTCCTCTCCTTTTCATTCCCTCTTCCTCTTTTCTTGATTTCTCTCCATTTCTTTTCTACTTTCTTGGTTCCTCTCCATTTCATTCCCTCTTCCTCTTTTCCTCTCCTTTTCCTTGCTACTTTCTCAGTTCCTCTCTTTTTCATTCCCTCTTACTCATTTCCTCTTTTCCTTTCTACTTTCTCAGTTCCTCTCTTTTTCATTCCCTCTTTTCCTTTCTCCTTTCTTATAGAGTATAGGTTTAAAACGTATTTTAAATAAAAGACACCCAATTTTTTATGCTATAAATTAATCTTTTTAGAAAAGTTTATAAGTCAATCTTGTAGGATCAAAATCAGTACCACATTTCATTTCTTTCATTATTGTTTTTCCTTTGTAAATTTTATTTTTATTTCAACCTTTTCTTTACTATAATGAATAATGTCAAAAGTTTTACTTTTATTAGCAATATATCTGAAGAGTCTGCAAAGGCAGTAGAAACAAAACATTAAATATTTATAACAAATCCTCATCTGATTGTTTTGATGATATCTCCTCTGTGACACGATAATGTAAATTCCTGGTAACCATTCCTAAATGATTTTTAGCAATGCTTGCGGTAACACTGTCAGCAATGGCTGTGATTAAGGAAAAGAGAAAAGATCCAAGATCGAGGATTTAGATAATTTATATCAAGCAAACGATTCATTTTTACCATCACAAGAATCAGTTCTTTGTTTTGATCTAATGACTCCTCCGTGCACAATTTCATTTGTCTATTAATTTGTTTTCATGTATGCATTCTCAATGGAATGTAATAAACTCTTCGGTTTCCGTGCCTTTCCAAGGTTATTCTATGTGAAAACAAGCTGAGAGGCCATGAAGTTCAATCCTGATATTAAATCATGTCTTAACTGATCCTAGCTCGAGAAACCATTTATAACTCACAGTATGAATTACATTATAAGTTTTGATCACAGATGCTCTTGCATGACATCAAATATTACATTATTAATTTAGTGGGAAATATTTCCATATTTTTCCTTTATGCAGCTAAACATGTGTCAAATGCAATGCTGCTAAAATTAGTAAATTTCATAAATGCATAAAAATTCTTATCATGTTGAATGAAGATCTGTCAATTTTTAACTAATATTTAACAACATTGAACTGCATCAATTGAATAACAATATCATATTATAATCATGTTGGTTTCTCTCTAAATTAGAGAGATAGCATATGCACTATGCCCCAGCCATTACCTCAGATAAATAATGAACCATTCATTTTTTATTGTGAGGAAAGACAGAAGAAAAGATATATCAGAGACACTGATTTTATTAAAAAACAACAACACATAAATAAGAAAGAAAGAAAAGAAAGATGAAGTGATAACACTCTCATGTATTTATCAGCTTATGGAAAACCTTGTCAATTTCAAATGCTTTCATTTGTATCCTCTTCTATACATTAGGATCTACATTTATACTTGTAATTGTTATTGTAATATTCTGTTAAAAATGCTAAGTTCAAATGTCTAATGATGATACAATAGAGGAATTTCCATGAGTGCTATATAGTCATGGAACTTACAAGGAACTTATTCAATCATTAGCTTAAGAATTATGATTCATATAGGAGAACCATTAAATTGTTATGACTAATGCTAATAAATATTAATTTATGGTATCAATATGAAAATGAAAGTGTATTTCTACCTGGAATTAAAATACTGATTTTAAATGCTACTTCTTTTTGGGAAATGTTACTTAAGCAATTACACTATTTGAAGTCAGTATATTGCTGAAGGTTTTAAATTTTTAAGCAAAGTGGACATACTTTGTGCATTGCAAACAAAGTAAGCCTAGAATAATACTCTATATGATTTTTGTTTCTTGAGTAATCAGTGTATTTTCTTGATATCTATGTAGCACATTCTTTATAAAATCTTATTAAATTTCTTAAGAAATACTTATAAATCTGTTACTGTCAAAAGATCTCTGACATGTATACCAAAACAAGTCTACAAGATCTGTACCAAAATACTCAAAGAAAGGTAATTAAAAAATTCTTAAAAACATGTAACACTCAAGAATATCAGTTAAATGCATTTATAAGTAGAGAAGATTAGAATATGTTTGCTTCTTATCTGATACAGAAGATTTTACAAATTTTGTCTATTTTTCTTTACCTTTAAGCCAATTTTTCAAATCATCTCATTATTAAAAGCTATATTGCTTTGGCAGAAGTACTCACATCTTCCTATTATTATAGGATGTCAATGAAATGCCTTGATTTCTCCTTTTCTTTTTTTCTTTCAAATAAAAAAAATGATATTGCTGTGAGAGTTGACCAAATTAATTTGTTTGAGTGAATAATTTTTTTCTTTCTTATAATATAAAAAAGACTTCATTCAGTGAAAGAAAAAATGATTTGACATTTTGTTTTATGCAGTGAACACTAAGTCAAATATTAATATGAGGTGACTGATAAATGATTCCTTAAAAGAAGCCTCATATATTGTCGGCTATGTTGATGCTTTGTTTCTTGGGGTTTTGTTTTTTAATTTTTTCACTCTCAATGTCATAAACGAAAGATAATCTTTCTCTAAAAGTCTGATTAAAGTAACCAAATATATTTTTAGTGATTTATGTATAGACCTACATTAAAGTGCATCCTTATATTTTTGTTGAAGATTATTGTGGCAGTGATATTTGCAGCATGCTATTTCTTTTTTAAAGAGCCTCACTACACTAGCATGAAAAATTTTATGATAGAAAAGACAACTTCCCCTTATTCTTCCATCTCATATACTCCCACTCATGTTAAAACAGAATAACTAATAATAGTAGTTAAAGTTGTTTGTTCTTATTGCTTTGTAAGTCAATGACTTCACATACATTTTTACCTTGAAGATTTAATGTTACTGTTTTTCCTTTTGCTTCTTGGCAGGTGGTGTTATCCACGTACCTTCTTATGTTTATGTTATAGTTATCACAGACAAATAAATTCATTGCACAGGTCCCATAAAATATTCCTTGAAAGAAGCAAAAACTTCTCACCAAGTTAATTAATACTTTTGGTTCTGTTGACATACTTTAACATTTTTACAAAACTTATATTGTCTCTTGTCATTGTATGTATGTATGTTTTCAAAACATGCATCTTTACAAAACTTACATTGCCTTTTTTCAATGCATATATACATTTACACAATACACATATCTTTATAAAA
This sequence comes from Acanthosepion esculentum, assembly GCA_964036315.1. Lineage (NCBI taxonomy): Eukaryota > Metazoa > Mollusca > Cephalopoda > Sepiida > Sepiidae > Acanthosepion > Acanthosepion esculentum. The sequence goes on along the minus strand of OZ038475.1, from coordinate 27,593,452 downwards.
CATTCATTACCTGCTGTCAATGTTTATATATATATGTCTTCAAAACACTATGAATTGTTGGTCTCTAGTGTATTATAAACTAATTAGCACTTAATGTTATTTACAAACCATTGTATACAGATAATACCATACAATTGTGGAGGTTGATGTAAAATGTTGGCTTTTACATTCAAAATGAATGAACACTGTGTAAATGTTTTTTGGGAAGTTTTATTTTCTTTAGTATATAAATACAAACTTGTATCTTTCTTGTGAGATTGAGTTTGTAGCTTGTGGTTCACTGGACACACAAGATAGTGAGTGTGACCCCCTCTGTCTTTGTAGTAGGTAGTCACCCTTATTAATTCTTTCCTGGTTAGAAGAGTTAACCAGCTAGTTCCCCTTTCTGGCAAAAGCGGAGAGAGGACTGATCCCAAATCCTTCTTTTCCTGAGCATATACAGACATTGGTAAGTGGTCAGTGAGTGCATATAGGATTATCCTTTGCTTTGCTACGGGGTATTTTATCTTTTTTTCGCTTATCCAAGTGTCTGGTTTCAGAAATGGAGTTAGCTGATTTACCTGTCCTTAAGAATGCTGGTGCTAATGTTAATGAAGTTTTAAGGAGATAGGTGATACCTTGCAGGCGATTTAAGAAATACTTTTGTTTTATTTCTTAAACTTTGCCTACTACTAGAATATAAAACCTGTTTTGAGATTTATTTTTATTAGATTGTGCGTAGAGTATCTGATCAAAACAAAAATGGCAACATCCATGATAAATTGTCATTATTTCCATTGCAATTCCTGTCATGACTATATCACTATTCCCAGCTACATTCCATATTTCAGAACTTTACAGCTTATACCTGCCATGCCAGGTACACTGGAATGAATCATCTTCATTCCCTTCAAACTGTGTTAATAAAAAGGAAGGTCCATTCAAACAGATTCTTCTCAAGAAATTCTGCCTTATGGAACAAACTCTTGAGAGAGGATGATTTCTGGATCACTACAATCTTAACCTCTTTAAGTCTAGGGTTAACCATTATTGTTCCTTCATATCTTCTTAAACTACAATTCTTACCTCCTCTTACATGTAAAAAAAAAACTCAATTAATAACCCTTTACTGTGAGGGGCTCATACTTGGGAAAACTACTCTTCCATAACAAACCCACCCAGCTCACAGCAGCAAAGTTATTATTGCCAATAGAGAAATAACAAATACACATATTTATAAAGTTCAGTTTTATATAGCACAAATCTACAAGTATAGGACACCAAGTGAGGACTGAATTCACAATGATAGTAATTATCCACATAAAAGCTTTGCTAACAACAACTTACTTTGTGAAGTGACTCATTACAAACTCATATAGACACAAACATGTGCACAGAAACAGTGAGATATAAAACCCAAGTTTATAAGCAAGTTTAAAGTATTTGAAAAACATCTATAATAGTAAGTCTACTTCCTTAAAATTTTAATGTATAAATTAACTCCATTGTATTACAACTGATATTGCTATTGAAACCAATATGTCCACTGGCCATTATTTAAACCATAGCATGTGAGGGTCGTTCAAAAACTTCTAAGCCTCAACCAGAAAGAAGAGGCCTAGTTGAATTTATTTGTTGTGTTAACACTACTACTTCTTATAAAATTAGAAAAAATAATTCAGATTTCTGTCTTAATTTCTGTGCAAGTGAGACCTATACAGTGGTGAGATGTGTGCAACAAATCTAAAAATTGACAAACAGGCTCAAGCAGTCATAAAGAAAAGGTATGACACCCAAAATACATCCATCAGGACATGGTACAGACACTTGCTGTGGGCTCCTCTTCCTATAAATCTATGAAGAAGTGATGACATCAGAGCAGAAGCTGAAAAGGGCCGAGACTTCTAGGAGACTTCAAACTTGCTTCCAGGCTGACCCTGAGAATTTCCACTGTAGATTAGTAACTCAAGATGAAACCTTGGTTCCCCATTTCAAACTTGAATCAAAGATTCAAAGCAAACAGTGGAAACACACTGGTTCTCCAGCCCAGAAGACATAGTGTCAAGCAGGTAGCATCTATTGGCAAGGTGATGGCTTCTGTATTTTTTATTCTGATGATTTAATCATGATAAACTACCTGGAAAAGGGAAAGACTATTAATTAACAGTACTATTCATCAGAATTAAGACAACTGAAGCAAACAATCAAGTCAAAGCACAGAGGGAATCTGAAGGTAGGTGTGCTCTTGATCCAGGATAATGCCCATGTTCACACCGCTCAGGTTGCAGTAGCTGAAGCAGCCTGCTGTAGCTTTGAACTACCCCATTCCTCTTACTCACCAGACACAGCTCCATCTGAGTTCTTCCTGTTTCCTAAACTCACCCGCGTGGTTACCATTTTGGAAACAATGATATCATATGTACTGTGGAGGAGTTTTTGGAGGACCAGGACATCACCTTCTTCTGTGATAGGATTGCAATACTTAAACACTGTTGCATCAAGTGCAATGTCAAGGGGGACTATATTGAAAAATAGTGAAAATCTCTTGTTTCTCCAAATCCTTTTGGGTGAATTTTAGAAATTTTGCAACATTTTTTTGTATACCAAATTTCCCTTTCTTTCATAACACACAAGTAAAAAATCTTGGCACTCCTGTCAAGTTGTTATCTGTGGATCTTCTTTGGAAGTAATTCATTTGAATTCTTGCTAATTATACATTTAGTACACTACACACTAGCTAAATATTTTGTGTAAAGAAAATGTTATCGAACAAAGAAAAAAAAAATGTTTTATTAATTTCACTGTTTAAGAAAAAAAAAAAAAATTAACAAATATGTGTACTCACTAAAAATAATGTTTATAGTAATTAAATAATGTCAGATAAAAAATTCATTAAAAATTACTGTTATTTACATTTTGTGTATGAAGTAGCAGATGTAGATTCATTGACATCTCAATGAGAATATTAGGCATTACTACAAACCTTGCTGTATCTACATGCCCTCGATAAACGAATTGGTAAAGGTATGTTTCAGCTATAGAAGAATTTTCCCTGATGGAAAAATGAAATCCAGGTTTATTTCTTGTCAGTGGCACAATCTTTCTTTAGCAAGACTTCTCAGTCTATGCTGGTTGTTATAAATTTGACTGTTAATAATGTTTATAATAATAACGAAATATATATATATATATATATATATATATATATATATATAATTATTTATTTGAATATTACAACATAAATATGTTATAAAATCACGACAAAAGTAGCCATTTTGTTTCAACACTTCTTGTGTCTTGTCAAGTGATAATATAGAATATAGAATAAATGGTTTTAAAAGTTTCAAATTAATCAACGATCCTTAGCTAAGAGTAAACGCTGTTACGTAAGCCAGAGTAGCCAATCAAAAAACAAGTATAGGATGATTCGAAAAATTTGACAACTAAGCAAGGCTATCTAGATATTAAAAGATTTATAAAATTTGAAATTAAAATTAAAAGTAAAAAATTAAAATTACCTATTTAGAAATCTAAATCAGATCTCTATTAAGTTTTAAATTGTAGAATTACTAAGGAGAAAAAAAAAAAAAAAAAAAAAAAATAGATCTAAAAATAAAAATAAAAGATATATATGCTATTTAATTTATATTTTCATTGAAATTAAGTTGAAAGTTGTATTTAGAGTCCCAGACATAGATGTATACATTTTTCGTTACATTTCAGCATGTTAGTCGCCTCTCACGTGAAATCACTCGAACAACGGCATGCCAAACGCTCGGACGCATCTAGATATATACACACACATACAAAAAAGCAAACCACACATAGGCAAATGCACTACACCTACACACACACACACATCGATACACACAGGCACACACATCTACCGTCAATATGATCCAGACGGTCAAATGTCGAAGCCATTCGTGGCTTAATATGTTATTAAACGAATTTAAACTTGAAAAATTTAAACAAATAACCATATATAAATATATATATATATATATATATATATATATATATATATATATATATACATATATATATATATACGTATACACACACATACACATATATATACATATATACATTTTTGAAAACATATAGTTTTCGACACATTTACAGACAAAAGTAAATAACCACCTCCACATATAATTGAACACTCGCACATCCGCATATAAATTAATACATGCACCCGCATAGACACATATAAGGATAATAGGTACGCATACACAGACCTACGTACATAAACATACACATAGATAAGCACATATAAAAATATATTGACCCATACGTCGACGCAGAAAAGTAAATAAGGCAAGTGAAGAAATACATATAAAGATGCAACCATATACAAGCACACACATACATACATACACATCCAGATGTACATACATAAGCACGCATGCATATATGTATATACACTAAATATATATATAGACATTTACAAATACAAGTGTATACATGAAAAATTAAACAAACGTAAATTAAAACGACATGAGTATAAAAATGCATATACACATCCGCTAGTACATATATATACACACATACATACGCAACTACACATTGATATATACACATATATATCTACAGACATACATATACATACATACATATTCACAAATATATATACGCATACATACATATACATATATATATATATATATATATATACATACATATATAAACACACATACACATATACATACACACACATACACATATACGCACACACACATACATATACAAACACATATACATATATACATAAACATATAGACACATGCATAAAAAAGGAAAAAGAAATAAGCATACATAGACCAACTTATATTCTAATAATATTCCAACAACATTATGATAAAATATATTAAAAGTTAATCATAATTTAAGAAAAGAACAACGGTCTGTAAGCAATTAAAGGTACTTTATCAACAAAGGTAGATTTTAGTTTGTATCTATGATACACTCCAAGACATTAAAGCCTACATACAAATACACATACAATGACACACCAACATATATATATAAATATCTAATCCTATATAAATACCCATATCGACACATCCAGATAAACAATACAGAGACAGTCGAGCTCAACCATATAATCACCCACACATACATATAAATATACACCCATATACAAACACATATACATAAACATATACATACTTAAACATACATATATATACATATATATGCATATATAAACCTATACATACACATAGAAACATACATACTACATATACATACATATATGCACACTCACACATACATATACATACATATGCAATAGGCATACATATATCTACACTCACACAAGTACACATAAATATCCCCATATACCCATACATATACTCACACATTTAGTGGTAGACACTTACCAGAATTTACTCCCTTACTCATACACATAAACAGGTTAACCTATGATAGAAGCCAATATACGCAACGATATACCTTCATAAAAAAAAAAAAAAAAAAAAAATCATATATATATCCCTATACACACATATACATATCCTACAGTAGAAATAACTCTACATAACATACACATATATACATCTAAATACAGACACGTATGATACTTTGTAAGTACCCAGTACACATTCATATCGATAAGGCGACTATCATGCTAAAAAGGTAATAGTCTATTAAGTTTCATTTATCATTATCATAGAAAGTATATGATTTCTATACTAAGTTAAATTTAAGACGATGCTTACAGTTAACTGTTAGTTCATATCTTTGATTTAAAAGATCAGTCTTATTTTTAAATCTAATTATTTCAAGTTTCTCGTTAAGGCATAAGTAACACGGGGCATATAGTGAGTTACATGTCCGGGCCTTTCTAATTAATTTCCATTTAACCTTAGGTGTTTTATTTTTCTCTTTTAGACTCCAAAAGTATTTGGATAATGAAGTCATATATTTATAGTTACTATTATTAAAAGATTGCAGGTGACCCCGCCAGCGTTCCTTGAATGGTCTCATGGTGCAACCTATGTAGAATTTCTTTATATTTGGATTTTCTAGTGTTGATATAGTACTGAGATAAACTACAGAGCTAGTTAAACAGTTATTATTTAGTGGACAATTATTGGGATTCCTGCAGTTACATGATTTATTATTTGTGTCATTTTGCTTAATGTTGCTATGTGCAACCTTGTGGTTTGTCAGGCTCTCCGAATTTATATACTTGCTGAATATACTATTGTTATGTTTTTTAATTATTTTTTCTAGGTTATCAGCACAACTATAGCTTAACTTAAGAGTATTAGAGTTAAATATTTTACTGAGTGAGTTGGTTCCAGATTTGGGGAAATGTTTTTTAATGAGGTTTAGAAACAGGTGCCCCAATTTGGTTTTAACCTTTGTTGATAAAGTACCTTTAATTGCTTACAGACCGTTGTTCTTTTCTTAAATTATGATTAACTTTTAATATATTTTATCATAATGTTGTTGGAATATTATTAGAATATAAGTTGGTCTATGTATGCTTATTTCTTTTTCCTTTTTTATGCATGTGTCTATATGTTTATGTATATATGTATATGTGTTTGTATATGTATGTGTGTGTGCGTATATGTGTATGTGTGTGTATGTATATGTGTATGTGTGTTTATATATGTATGTATATATATATATATATATATATATGTATATGTATGTATGCGTATATATATTTGTGAATATGTATGTATGTATATGTATGTCTGTAGATATATATGTGTATATATCAATGTGTAGTTGCGTATGTATGTGTGTATATATATGTACTAGCGGATGTGTATATGCATTTTTATACTCATGTCGTTTTAATTTACGTTTGTTTAATTTTTCATGTATACACTTGTATTTGTAAATGTCTATATATATATTTAGTGTATATACATATATGCATGCGTGCTTATGTATGTACATCTGGATGTGTATGTATGTATGTGTGTGCTTGTATATGGTTGCATCTTTATATGTATTTCTTCACTTGCCTTATTTACTTTTCTGCATCGACGTATGGGTCAATATATTTTTATATGTGCTTATCTATGTGTATGTTTATGTACGTAGGTCTGTGTATGCGTACCTATTATCCTTATATGTGTCTATGCGGGTGCATGTATTAATTTATATGCGGATGTGCGAGTGTTCAATTATATGTGGAGGTGGTTATTTACTTTTGTCTGTAAATGTGTCGAAAACTATATGTTTTCAAAAATGTATATATGTATATATATGTGTATGTGTGTGTATACGTATATATATATATATGTATATATATATATATATATATATATATATTTATATATGGTTATTTGTTTAAATTTTTCAAGTTTAAATTCGTTTAATAACATATTAAGCCACGAATAGCTTCGACATTTGACCGTCTGGATCATATTGACGGTAGATGTGTGTGCCTGTGTGTATCGATTTGTGTGTGTGTGTAGGTGTAGTGCATTTGCCTATGTGTGGTTTGCTTTTTTGTATGTGTGTGTATATATCTAGATGCGTCCGAGCGTTTGGCATGCCGTTGTTCGAGTGATTTCACGTGAGAGGCGACTAACATGCTGAAATGTAACGAAAAATGTATACATCTATGTCTGGGACTCTAAATACAACTTTCAACTTAATTTCAATGAAAATATAAATTAAATAGCATATATATCTTTTATTTTTATTTTTAGATCTATTTTTTTTTTTTTTTTCTCCTTAGTAATTCTACAATTTAAAACTTAATAGAGATCTGATTTAGATTTCTAAATAGGTAATTTTAATTTTTTACTTTTAATTTTAATTTCAAATTTTATAAATCTTTTAATATCTAGATAGCCTTGCTTAGTTGTCAAATTTTTCGAATCATCCTATACTTGTTTTTTGATTGGCTACTCTGGCTTACGTAACAGCGTTTACTCTTAGCTAAGGATCGTTGATTAATTTGAAACTTTTAAAACCATTTATTCTATATTCTATATTATCACTTGACAAGACACAAGAAGTGTTGAAACAAAATGGCTACTTTTGTCGTGATTTTATAACATATTTATGTTGTAATATTCAAATAAATAATTATATCTGCTCTACTCTGTATTGAGCACTCTTTAAAGAATATTGATTGTTGGTTATTGGATTTCATTCCGTATATACCAATCCTAAACTTGGGTATATATATATATATATATATATGATGAATGTGCCATATCCTATTGGCATACTCACATTTTTTTTAAAACAACTGGAAGAAAAAGATTAATCAGCATTATTTTAAGACTGATGCAGGGTATTTTTTGTTGCTATAAGGCAACACAAAAATGAAAAATAAGAGTGTTCCATGGTCAAGATGATCAGGATCAAGGTGTAGTATTTGTTCCAGTAGCCAAGAGCAAACCCACTGCTTTGGCCATCAGCAGTTCTAGACAGCCAAATGTCATCATCATCATCTTACCACTGGCCGCTGCTCCAGACATTTTTGCCAGCAGAAACAAATATACATTAAACTGTCCTTTTCAGGACAAAATGCTTCAGTGACTACAAAACTGTCCTTTTCAGGACAAAATGCTTCAGTGACTACAAAACTGTCCTTTTCAGGACAAAATGCTTCAGTGACTACAAAACTGTCCTTTTCAGGACAAAATGCTTCAGTGACTACAAAACTGTGCTTTTCAGGACAAAATGCTTCAGTGACTACAAAACTGTCCTTTTCAGGACAAAATGCTTCAGTGACTACAAAACTGTCCTTTTCAGGACTACACTCTTCTCACTCTCTATATGAGTATGCAGAATATTTTTTGCCTAGTGCACTGTAACCTTAATTTTATTGATGTATTTTCTTTAACGAAAATAAACTTGGCAATATATTTTTTACTCAAGTCTTTCTTTTGTTTGTTGTTGTCCTCAGTCATTCAATATCTGTTTGCAGGCCAATATATCCCACACAATAAACGTTTAGTTATTTACTTCACCTCAAGACTGGAAGGCGGCAGTCTTTGAATTTTAAGAGCTTAGGTAAATGAATTGTTTTAATAAAATATTATTTTAACATGCATCAAGATAATATTCAAAATTATTCCATCTGAATAAGAAGGAAATAAAGACTGATTCCATTTTTCTGAATAAAAACCACAGTAGATAAGGAACTCATAGATATACACATTTATTGTTGGCTGAGAAATTAAAAGTTAAGATGAATTCAACAGAGTGACATAATCAACTTTATTATTAAATATTTCTGGGGAAAAAAGTAATTAATATTAGATCTTTACAATTTCATGAGGGAGGGCAGAAATTAACATTTTCACTCACCTTCTACAACTGACAATGCATTGGTGCAAGCACGATAGACACTTCAAATTTCAGTCTAATGCTGAAATATACAAGGGAATTCAATCTGCTAATGGTATTTTATACTCAAGTGATTTCAAATTGCCTAATATCCAACAGACCACTATAAGGATTTTGTTCAAGAAATCATTGGAAGATTTTATCTTGTTCTTTTCTTATTTCGAGTGTTTATTTTAAAATATTTTCTTTTTTTTAATATATTAATGCTAAGGTAGTAAAAGTCTTGAATAGTTTCTGCTATCAGAATTGTAGTAGGTGATGTCAAGAATGTACAAACTTTTGAATCTGAAACTGAAAAAGGCCGAGTAATAGGAAGAAGACTAAAAGCTGAATGTAGGGAGAGCATTGAAAAGATATTAAAAAAAAATATCAGTAGAGAAATATGAAGGGTGTTGATATTGGTCATTTGGTCAAGAACTTTACACCAACCAACTTGCATGTGTATGTATATTAATATGAGATTAGTTATAATAAAAGAGCAATACTAGTTGCTATAAAAATGTACATGAATATTGCATAATCTATATGTGACTATTGATAAAAACAGAAAATAATGAAATACATGTTTATATTTGCATACCTACATAAAATCTTTTCATTTTATGTTTCTATTTATTTTAAATATTTCTTTTTCTTTTTCTAAAATCAATATTTATACAAGTTGATACGGAAATGTTCTTGACTTGATCAAATGATCAAACATCAGAATTATTTTGGAATCCTTTTGTAATGTGACCAAGAACTTTTCAGTACCACTTCATGGTGCCTAGACCTTATGAATCTAAGTGCAGTACTAGATTAGCAACAAGGTCTTGTTGATCTACAGTTGAATTGGCTAGATATATCTGGAAGTTTATTCTAACAGTTTCTTTTCTCGCACTTCTTGCTTGTGGAACTCTCTTCTGGTACTATACTTTCAGACAACTTTGATCTTTAATTTAAATGCAATGTTAATCATTATCAACTGTCTTCCTGATTACTCTTCTATTGTTCTTGCTCCTTGAAAATGTTTTATGTTTTCTAATTCTTTCACATCCAGTAACCCCTTGTGTCTTAGTGGCTTTACTGCCTAGCTTGGGGTAAATTAAATTAGAAAAAAGTGTGTGTGTGTGTGTGTGTGTATATATATATATATATATATATATATATATATATGATGGACTCTCCCGTCGAACTCGACGTATGAGGGTCAGGCAGATCAGTTCCCAGAAACTGAAAGCCCGATACCGACACATGAGATTTGATTATAGTGCTGAAGGCTTTGTGCAGGGTCATCGACACTTTTTGGAGGGACGAATACAGGGACTTGGTGCAGCGAATGCCACAAGGTCCCCAAACGATCCTCCACAGGTTTTGAATTCAGAGTTTTCCTTCTCCTAGACCAGTTGCCATCCAAGGCTATAGAACCCAGTCTGTCCTGCTATTTACCCATAGTTGGAGGGAGAAGAGGAGGATTCACACCTTTCCCAAGGGTATTAGCACGTAAGTGAATGTAATAGATTCGACTGGAATTCGAACTCGGCTCTCCGATTCCTCAATCCAAGCCGTTATCCATTACTCCACCGTGCCTCCTATATATATATATATATATATATATATATATATATATATGCATCGAGAGAGAGAGAAAGATCACTGAAGTTAAGCAATGTTGAGCCTGGTCAGTACCTAGATGGGTGTCTGCTTGGCAATATCAGTGGCTGTAAACTGGGATGTGCTGGTTGTGTAATGGATAATGGTTCAGAATTGTTAAACAAAGAGTCAAATTCCAATTGAGTTTCTTATATTCACTTATGTGCCGATTGCCTTAGGAAAGGTATGAAGCCACCTCTTCTCCTTCAGCTATGGGTTAAATAGTAGGACTTGTATCACTAAATCCCTATTTTCTCCTAAATGAAAAATTCTTATAATCTAAAAACATTTCTGTTAAGGGTTGATAAACCTTAGAAAATGAATCAATCAAGTGAGAGAGAAAGAGAGAGAGAGAGATGTGTCAAAAATTAGTACATCTGATGGTTTTACAGTCCTCCATCTGTAGAAATGAAATGATGATATATGTGAGATTAATAAGTGGTAGTGCAGCTGTGGCGGGCATAGAGTTCAAACAGAATTTAACACTGATTGCAGAATAATTGTTGGTGTCAAAAAGATGGAGTATTGTCTCTGTGATGGCATCTGCTTTATGTTCTTCACAGCACAAGTAGAAAAGACCTACCAGAAGTATAAAAATTCTAAACATACATTAGGAATATGTGAGAAATGAGGGCACTCACCAATGATGGGACCACTAACAATTGACAAGAATGGTATCCACCCAACAATTTGCATCAAATCAACATCAATTCAACACTGGTGCTACCCAATTCTTTGTATATACTGAGATCAAGCACTGAGAAAACAACAAGAGCCTGTGAATCTGACATGACAACAGAATAAGTTATGAACTTGGACTGACTCTGTAATCACTGGGCATTACTACTGAGGAATGAGTTTAATCTTTACTGTATACATCATACATAATTTGACATTAAATACTCCAACAAAGTTTAATACATCATAAAGATAAAATCAATCAACCTGACTTGTGCATCATGACATCCTAACATACTGTCTTTCCGGACATTGAACCAATTAACTATTTTATTCTATCAACCTTAATTCAAACATATATATATATATATATATATATATATATATATATATATATATATATATATGTGTGTGTGTGTGTGTGTGTGTGTAAGCAAATATGTGGATGTAGATCCGACGGTATGATGAAAAATATGGAAAAGACAAAGCAAAATCCGAATATGCAAGCTTACTGTTTTAATTTTGTTTTACTGTCGACGTTGACATCAGACGTTTCGGTCTAGTAGACCATCTTCAGGACATGGTTATTGGAAACATTTATATTTAAGTCAACATGAAGAGACGATAGACACGAGACTAGTCAGAAACAGAAAAACTGAAATTTTAAAGTCAGCGTTCCCTTTTTTGGATTCGGTCACGTTGGTGTGCGTGGGTGATGCTGCGAAAATGCTCTCCCAAGAAAGAGACTTCATCTTAAGTGGAAAAGAGGAATTCTATTTGAATCTAGAGCTTATCAGTACATTTGTCAAGCATTAATCTTGCCAGGAACGGGGAGATGTTAAAGAAGCCGGGCCTAGTATTTACCGTATATGAATTGGATATTATGCCTGCCTCATAAATCTGTCTAAGGTTTTTATTATGGATATATTTTAAAATCTTCACAGAGTCGAAATCGAAATTATGATCAGATTTAGCTAAGTGTACAAATAAAGCACTACTTAAATTACCGAGGCGAATATCTCGTTTATGTTCAGAAACAAGATTTTACGGACCTACCTGTTTCCCCCACATATCTCAAGTTGCAGTCTTTGCATGGGATCTGGTAGACACAAGCATCAGATGTAATATGCTGTTTGCTGGTGTTATTTAATATACTGCGAATAGTTCTAGTAGATAATATAGTAGTTTTAATTTTTAGTGCGTTTAGATTGTTGGAGTTGTGTTCAGTCAAAGGGTTATTCAGTAGAAAGATGCGACCAAAAGAATTATCAGCGGCAGCTGAAAGTGTGCCTTTCACTAACATAGAAGTAGTAGTATTCGAGGTGTCATTTTGCGCTGATGAACGAATTTTATGAATTTTCAAAGCTTTATTTTTAGCACTTAGTAATAATTGTATATATATATATATATGAGTGCATTTTTGTTTTATGGATGTTTGGCTGAAGACTAATTGAAGTTCTATGAGTTTTTGAATTTACTTTTGATTTGGTTTGGATAATTTCTTTGGTTTCAAAGCAGACATTGTACGTACATAGTCTTATGAGCAAAAGCGGTCAGAAGACATTGGAGAATTAATGCATAAACTCTGCCCAGAAACAAGAAAAATGGTCCAAACCAAATGCATACATACACAAACACACATTCTTATTTCTAAATAACCTTTGGAATAATTTGAAATATAAGTTGCCACCTCCCTAGTAACTGTTAAGTTAATACAATAAACCAAAAATACCTGCCTTGCTATCCATAATCCTCCAATGACCAGCATATATAGATAGATAAGCCATGACACAACACACATGGCTTAAAGATTACCACTTACTTTTAAGTATGAAATGATGTCACCACTCAGTGTTGACTGTAGTGTCCACTTTATACATATATATCTCAGAAACAGCAATATGGAGGTATAGACAATGTGGGCATATGAATGTACACTGTATGGTCTGAAGAACATTTGAGGTTGGAAACGAACAGAGACTGTACAGTGTTGATATCCATTTCCATTCTGTGTGTGCATATATATATATATATATATATATATAGATAAATGTGCCCACAATGCAAGTTTGGGAAGAAGGATTACAAAAGTGAAGTAGACAAAACTTGCATATCTGAATTAATATGTGATTGCATTGGTTACTACAAGTAGTAGATTTCATCTTTATTATTTCATTTTTCTTTATATCTGGAATTTGGTAAGAAGGCTGACATATCTTTCTAAACATTAGGCAGCTGACTGGCAACATTCTTGACACATGATGCAATTCTAGAAAATGTCAGAATAAAAAGTGCCACAGACAATGGAACACCAAAAAAAAAACATGAATGCAGAACTAAAAAAAATTGAATATGAAAACTTAATAAAAATAAAGACAAGAAAAGATGAGTAACCCCAACCTGAAAAATAAAACAATAAATAAAGCAAATTAAAAGCTGATTTGTGGTCAAGCTGATTCGCTTTAAAATATTACAAACATCAAATGTATGTAGGTAATTTGTTCTCGAATCAGCTGATTTAGTTGTATGGAGAGTCAGTGATTGATTAATTTTTATGGCTTATCTATCGTTTTGTTGGTTATTTAAAGCCAAAATATATATTATAGATTGTAAGAATAATTTTTTTTCTGTTTTTGTGAGTCAATTACATTAACAATTTTTGAGAATATCAATGATTTTTTCCAGATACGAGTCCTACTATTTATCCCACAGCTGTCGGGGCAGAGATGGATTGATACTTTTCCCAAGTATATTTGCACATAAGTGAATATAACAAACCCGGTTGGAAATTGAACTCAGCTCTTCGGTATCTCATTCCATTATACCACCTGCACATCTACCAGTTGTGAGAAGATGTTTGGCAATTTGATATTAAAATAAATGAAATAATCAGTCGGGTTCATTATTTGTTTGATATAGTTGAGGGAATCCCAAGTAAAAAAATATTTTTGATTTGATTGTTTAATGGTATATCAATTTCTTATGGGTCATTTAATGGCAAAATTTAATTTTTAAGGAGCTTGGAAGTAATAAAAAATATGATATATGTAATTCTGCTTTCAAAATTGAATACATGGTAGATGATACTCAGCTTCTGTGTATATACATGTTTGTGTAGACGTAATTATTTAGAGGTGGTAATTTGTGTGTTTTATGTTTTGTAGAAGTTGATGGAATAATCTATACTAACCTCTCACCCCTCCGGTATAATCCACTTTACACTAAAATCACCTATCAACACTCTAGTTTCAGCAAGTGAGACTTCTCATTGGCTCAGACCCTTAGAACTGTAACAAGTTCACGCGAAAATGTCTTTTCGCACCGAGTGCTCTGGAGCCTATTTTCTTGACCAAAACTCTATAAACAGAAGAATTTGAATCGACTCAGGCAGTCAGACTTTCACTCCTGGAGAGATGCCAAACTAATCCATGCAAGTCAAAACCTTGACCAACTACACTTTTACTGCGCAAACCTCTCTCAGCAAACAACAAGTACGCTCTCTCAGGAACAATTTCTAGCAATTACTTACAATACTTAAAAAGTGATATTTACTCACTACTAAATAAGTATTCGTAAACAATCAATCAAACATCCAAACAACTAAAGGTACACAACTCCTACCAATTTTGGACAATAACTTAAACTTACGCACACACACACTATTGATTGAACTCGCACAAAGGACATTTTTGTATATAACCAAATACTTAGTTTAATTTTACGAACAAATCTTAATAACAGCTTCACACACGCTGAAACTTCACAAAAATACTCTACACAATCTAATTCAACCATCCTCATTTATCCAAAAATATTCAACCCAATTGTATATGTCAATTGTATATAAATCAATGTTATTGTTACACTTTTAATTATGTTTGTCTTCCCTCTGAATTTTCTTGTATGATTTGTTTTCAATATTCCTTTTATCTCTTAATTTGTTGTGGACGAATGTTTAAGAACACCGACATCATAAATCCTTCTAATAACTAAAAATACATTCACCATTCTGCAACAAAGTTATATTTTGGAAAACAGTTTGATTTTTAAGAAATTATATGGAATAATATCATACAAAGTTCTTTCATGTTCGGTTGGCATTTTTCTTTAGCAACATATCAACTATTATTGGTTATTTAATGCTGAAATCTAAAAATTTCAAGCAAGTATATTTTGAACAGAATTGCTTGCCTTCAACTACAGATAAAATGTATTGTTAGTCATTTTTTTCTATAAAATATATTGTTGGTAATTCTTTATATATAAATATGTATTGCTGGTATTTTTACGATAAAAATGTATTTTTATACTTTCATAGTGTTTTCTTTTTTTTGTGGATTCACTATCTCTCCATGAGTGAGACCTTAACAGGTGCTACCACCTCAGGTCAGGGTGGACCTGGGAACAACAAGAATGAAGAGGTAGTTCCACACTCTTCAAAATCTCCTATACCCCAATCAGAAGCCTTGCTGCCAGATGTAGTTTATCATCATACTCAGGACTATGTAAAAAAAAGAAGCAATATCTATGCCTTCTTGGATTTGCAAGTGTGTAAACTGCTTGGCACATTGTTTTCAAAATCTCATAACCGAACAATTCAGATAGATTTCCTAATATTAAAAACTGTTATTCCTGCTACATGTTACTCATTCATGTGCAGGTAGATATGTATGTCACCTTCATAAACCTAAAATGAGATTCAAAGATTGCATAATAAAATCTTTGATGAAAACTAACACCTTGGAAAGGGACTGGGAAGAGACAGCAACTGATCAGGTGGAGATAAATAGCGTACAAGAGAAGAGAGAATTTACAAGTGGCTCCAAAAAAATCATGAAATCTTGAAGAGGGATGCTAGAAAGGGCGCATATGTGATATTACCAGAAAATGTGGGTGGAGATGTGATAAATGTGGCAGAATCTGCCTTGACAGAGTGGAATTGAAAAACCACAAAAGAAGCCATGTACAGATATATTTATATCGAATATTGAGTCCTGGTGTTAATAAAATAGTGCTTGATGCAATATAACAGAGATATAAATTATATATTAATAAATATACATATTTATCCTCACGGTATAAACTATATATTATATTCTATAATGTGTGTGTGAGTATGTGAACATTATTATTACATTGTGAACTTTTTGCCTGTTTCTTTGTCTACTTTTGATTTACATATATATTGTTTGCTTAGTATTATTTTGCCCTGTTTTTTTCTTTTTTTATTGTTTATTGGAAACTGTCAGTTCTGTTTGTTGAGCATTTTTGCCAGTTTCGCTTAACCATGACCTATTACCCCACAATCTATTTCTTCCTGGATTCTATTGCATCATGGGATATCTCAACAACATGTCTTATCAATAGCATGAAGTGATGGTTCATTTAGCAAAAAGGTGTGTCATTATGTATTTGATGAAACCACACTTATAAATATCTTTGTTGCCAATGCAGTAGCTGAAGAGAGGCTTTTATAAAAGTATATTAATGTATGCATACACATGGATTTATAAATTTTTCATTAAGTGATCAATTTGTATTCAAAGTATTATCCTGGGGATAAATCCCTCGAGATTTGTCTCCCTTGTTTTGTATCTGTTGGACTATAAAATACTATTTCAGTATGGATCATTTACTAAATTCGATTTGTGTGCCAATTAACTTTTATACATTTGCTATTTTTTGCCAAGTGAAAGGTTTTTATTCCAAAAGTGTCAAAACACAAGGCAGAAAACAAACTGTTCATTTTGCTCTATAGCTAAATTTCCCATGAGTCTCTGCTATGTAAAAAGAAATATCTTAGAACCTTTTGTATTTAGTGTAATCTTCTTAGCAAATCAACAGTGCAAAGTGGTACTTTTTTATAATTTTTTTTCTTTTTATAATTCCCAGTCATGAATATTTTTCACCAGCTATTCCTGCCCAAAATACAACTACTAAATCTACTATTGATATTGCAATGACTAATTTTTTAAAGATGCAGCTACTACAACTACTGCTGTTGTTTACACTAAGATGTATTCAGTAATAGTTCTATAAGATGGCATAGCTTAGTGGCAGAGCTGTGAAAAAATATTGTAATTAGAATCTCTGAGGCTCATTAAAGAAAAACTCAGATTTTGAATGATCAATAAGACCATACCTCTTTTTTCACATTTTACTAACAGCTATAATACATTGAGTATTACATTGAGCTTACAGCATATCATGTTGAAACACTCGTTTTTGTACGATCACTGAAGTTAAGCAACATCAAGCTTGGACAGTATCTAGATGAGTGACTACTTGTGAATAACAGATGGGGTAAGCTTGGATGTGAGGGTGGTGCAACAAATAAGAACTGAGAGTTGGAAATTGGAGAGTTGAGTTCCAGTTAGGTTTGTTATATTCACTTATGTGCAGGTATCCTTGGGAAAGATATGAATCCATTCTTCTTTCCCTAGCTATGGGTTAATTAGTAGGACTTGTATCAGTAAATAATTATTATCTTAATTCTTACAATCTAAAAATATTTTCTGGCTTTAAATGACTTGCAAATGGTTGATAAGCCATAAAAAAATTATCAAATCAAACAAATTTATTATATCAATGCTTATATAAGTTGTATAATAAATTGATGGGGGTTACTAATGACAAAATCTGATGGGACTTTTCTTCAGATTAAATAATGTTCTTGTTGATGGAATTAAATTGTAGGTACAAGAGAGCAAAAAGACAAACCAAGACAAAGAGACAAAAAGGATAGGAAATTGTTGTGAGCCATGATTGCCTATGTCCTAAAGGGACACGGCAAATAGAAGAAGAAAAAAGTGGAGGGAATGAAATACAACAAACATCAGTTCTAATTATACTTAAAGACAAATGAAGTTAAGTGTCACTGCATCTTCTGTATTTCTTTCAGCATAGACTTACAACTGACATTTATTGTATCTTGTTCCTTCCTGTGAAATGAAATATTGTGATCGTAACAGTATGTGCCCTGTTCCTTCAGGACGTGGAAACTCGTGACTCTCTAAAACTTCCTATCCTTTGTAGCTCTTTGTAAAGTTTGTCTTTCCATTATCTCTTCTAATCCCTATTCTGCCATTCATTTAGACACTTTTTTTTTTTTTGTTTTTTAAGCTTATCACCCCAAGCAAGGCTGGAGGCCACTAGCACGCAAGGGGTTACAGAAGGTTTGGAGGAAGACCAGATAGGAGTGGTAAAGGAGAGGATGTGGAGAAAGATAGTGGATCGATCAAGGCAAGGGGGTTACAGAAGATTTGGAGCGAGAGCAGATAGGAATGAAAGGTGAAAGGATGTGGAGAAAGGAAGTGGATAGATCAAGGCAACTGGAGATGTCGATTGACGTTACACTTAAATAGTTGGAGATTATATTTGTCAGGGAAACAGGAATAAGGAAGGGAGTTCCACAGGCGAGATGTGTGAGACATGAAGCTATTGGAGTAGAAGAGACGTCTACATCTAACAGTTTCAACGGTGAAGGGGTGGGAACGGGATGCCAGCCTCGTAGGACGTTTAAATTCATGAGGCCTAGGAACCAGCGAAAACACCTCCTCGGAGCAATTACCGTGAAAGTACCTTACCTCTTTTCAACATATCCTGTGAGTGTCAAATTCTTCAAGCCCTCTTTCCTCATTATGTGTCCTAGAAATGTCAGCTGTATTTTTCTGATTCTGAGTATAAGTTTCTTTTTTGTTTCTATTTTCCTTAAAATTTCTTGTTACATGTTCAGTCCCTGGTATTCTCAGCATCCTTCTGTAGAACTACATTTATGTTACTCAAGTCTCTTTTTCATCTGTGAGGAGATTGTTTAGCATTCACTGCCAAAGAGAGTACTTTTTTTTTATTTCTAGCAAAATTTTCTTGTCTCTTACACAGCCTACCTTTTGGAAGTCACTATCCCAATATGCCTTTGGATTTTGGTGTTACCTTCTGTTATCTGTTGAAACACTTTCCAGATATTTAAAAGTTTTGTACTTGATTGATTTCAACATCTCCACTTCATAGCTTGCATCTTGGGTGGATCCTCTTAAATTGTCTTTTCTTACAATTGGCAGTCAATACTTTCTTTTTGCTTTCTTTACTACATTCTGTAGGAGTTCCTGTAGTTTCCTTTCTGTGTCTGCTATCAACACTGTGTCTTCTGCACATGTTATGTTAAGATTGTGTCCACCAATAATAAATCCTGATAGGACTCCTAATTCTTGCAGGATCACCTGACTTTAACAGTTGCATAAGTCCAGTGAGAAGACTCATCCTTGTCTTATGGCCATTTCTATTTTTTATATTAACTGAATTCATTTTCTATCCAAAGTTCTGCATATTCTAATGTCCTTTCCAAATTGGCCAAGCTTACCTAGCAGTTCAAAACAATTGTGTTGAACCTTATTAAAAGCTTTTGCATGATCTGGTGTGGGTTATCCCACATAGCTTTGCCAGTTTTGTCATTAGGTGGTGTTGTCAAGTTCCAATAAAAATGGGACAGCAATATCATCCACAGGGCTTTGTTCATGAGCACAAGTACATCTTTCCCTTAGTGACTACACACACACACACACACGTGTGTCATTTCTGACTTGTAATGTCTACTTTCTTTTGCACATATTTTTTCTCTTTTTACTGTTATATAAAAACAAGAACATGAAATATTACCTTGATGAAATTGTGTTCTATTTCCTTACACCTGTCATTACATGTGCAAAATATTGTTGTCAAAACTTTTAAAATATAGGTATTCCTCCATTTGCATTTTTTTATTTTTCTGGTATTATACATATATTTAATATTAGGTTGGTGCAAAATAATGTCGTTATTTACATAAGTAACATATGTGAGAAAACGACATTATTTTTGCACCAACCTAATAGTAAGCTAAAGGCTATCCTATCAGGTGGCATTTAAGCTCACTCCTGCAGATGGCTCTTGATTGGACCTTCATCACAATAGGTAGAAAGGAGTAGATGTGATAGGCAACAATAAACTACAGAAGAACTCAAAATTGATCACTGCATTTAAATATTAATTAATATTTAAGCTTACTTTTTAAAAGTTCCATGGTGATTTTTCTGCCGCCACTTAATTTAAAGACAATTTTATGTACGTAGATCCATACTTTCTGTACAAACAACTATTTTTATTTCATGGGTTACTTTTGCTGGATTTTGCAATTAATTTTGTTTATTCCCAAATTTATTTCCAAGTTATAAAAATTGTTATCATACAAAAAGTTTGTTGTAAAAATTGTTTCCAGTGATTATTTTACAATGGCAATAATGAAAACTTAGGAATCCACATTTCAAGATTACAGGTCCAGATCTGGCCCAGAATGTTTTGTTTTTAATTTGCTCATGGAGTCAGCCTGATTCCAAAAAAGTATGATATGTTGGGCTACGGCGTCTAGGAGTAAAGTTGAAAAAGTGGGACACACTGACATTCACATTTAATATATAGAAGATGAGATATTTCAAAGTTAGAGTGTTGTGTCTCTTTAATTGAGAAAGTGTGACATACTGACATTTGCATTTATTATATAGATTATATGTATATTTAATATTATATATATATTTAATTTTATCAATAAAAACATTAGTCTAAAGAAGCCCTTTTGAATGATGTGACATATAGGATATTTTCCCTATTCTATCACTCAATTACTTACTTCTTTATATGCTGTGTCCTCTCGATCATGGCTCTCCACATCTTCCTGTCCTTTGTAGCTCTTAATAAAATTTGTCTTTCTGTTATTTCTCCTAAGCCCTGTTCTGCCATACATTTACCCAGGCTCACCAAGTATGTTATGTGTTGCTTTACTCTGTAGGGAAGTCATAATTATGAGTAAAAGATTTTACCCTGCTTACATGTATATATACAAAAAATGATCATAAAAATAAGGAATAAGGAATGTAGTTCATCTGAGCACTCTCTATGGAAGTAGTGATAGAGCAATGAGAGGCTTGCCATATACTGCCTGTGAGACAGAGGTTGGAGGGTGGAAAATAATTCTTGTCCAACAAAGACTTGGAGATGCTTTTGAACTATCAATACTGGAAAGTCAGGTCTGCCTGAATATGACAACATTACTGTTGTTATTATTTTATTACTATATTATTATGAAATGTACTTCATCTGAGCACTTTCTTTGAAAGTAGTGACAACAGTGGGAAGCCTGCCACATCTAGTCTGTGAGAGAGAGCCTGGAGGGTGGAAAATAGCTGAAATATTGTGATAGTAACAGTATGGTTGAAACAGTAAGATATTATCATCATCTGAGATAGTCCTCTCTGCCTTCCATCAGCATGGCTGATGCTATCCTTCAGGAAAGTGTCTCATTGCACCTTCTCATGGTTAATTTTCTCAGCTGATGAGATGGAAAGACTACATTAAATCCATTGCCAGATCAGCTGCTAAGAAAGTTGGTTCACTGTGTTAGGTGAGACAATTTTTCTATCCAGAATCTATCTTGCATATCTATATGTCTACCATTCATCCATGCTTAGAATATTGCTGCCATATATGGTCTGGTGTCCATGCTATTTACTTGGACCTCCTTGATAATATCCAAAGAAGAATTAGCAATATTATTGGTTCTGATCTGGCAGATTGGCTTCAGTCACTTGCCCACCACCATAAGGTTGCCTCTCTGTGTCCTTTTTACAAATACTTTCATGGTAATTGTTTGGATGAGATCTTTGCTATGGTACCTCCACTGTATAAATTTAAGTACAATACTAGACTGGTGGTGAAAGCTCACCAATTTACCATAACTTTCATGCTAACAGTTTCTTATCTTGCAATTCTCACTTGTGCAACTCCCTCCCAGCTCCACGCTTTCCAGCCAACATTAATCTGCAAAAATTTAAATGCAATGTCGATCGCTATCTACTGTCCTCCTGAGTTCTCTTTTCTCTTTCTCCTTATTACTTATGTTTCTGTTCCTAACTCCTCCACACCCTGTAACCCCCCCCCCCCCCGCATACTAGTGTCAGTACTGCCTTGCTTGGGATGATACCAATTAAAAGAAAATGTGTCAGAGGTCAGTGTTTGATCCTAGGTAAATATCAGGTTTTTGAATGCTAACTTTCAATGCAGGGAAAGATTTAACCTAATGATTGGTGTAAACAAAATCTCTCTACTTCAAATTTGGCCATGTACCTAACTCAGCTTAGTAAATATCTATATATAGTTATCTTCATTCTCATATTGGGTTTAACTTTTCATCCTTACAGTGCTGAGGTTGTAATTTTCAGACAAACCTTTTTATCACTGATCAGCAAGTTAGTGGGAGGGATTCTGCAGAATATTTTTGGACAAAGAATCTGCTGGAAAAGAAATATTTTTGAACCTAATTCCTATTTTTATAATGAAGGGAATCCAAGCAGAAAGGTAAATGTCATTTGTGCAAAAGCTTCCTGGAGTCTATGGAATGTAAATCCATAATGTAATAACAAGAATATAAAAAGAATTAGATATTTATTTAGAAATCCTGTAGAAAGCAGGACATCAAACTCGGTGCATGTCCTGCCATTTTAGGAGAAAACTCCATAAAAAAGACAAGCCTTTTCTTCTGAGAGACCTTCTGAATTTGAGAGGAAATTTGATAAAATACAGTTGGACAATTCTTGGAGAATTTCCTCTTTAGGGAGAATAAATTTAACTTACTGAGCTATGGTAAGAAAGCTGGCACCTGCCATATTGTCTGAAAACCAGAGCCATAAGTAATTGAAGGTGACCAGAAGATATTAAAAACATAAAAACTTCCCATTAGAGTCAGTGATATTCAAAAGGCCGAATTAAACTTTATCCTAATAATCAAAGCCAAATGGGCATAACATGTAACAAACCAAGTTACACAAATACTAAAGAGTAAAATCTCTGTACACCAAGAATAGTTTGATAAACCTGTTACCAACCAAATTCAGATATATATGAAAATAGAAAAAAAACTCCTACATGTATTTTATTTCTAGAAAGGACTTCATCAAATTAATAGTAGATGATAATTTTGCCATTCAGTTAGCAACTATTAGTATGATATATAGTTTTTGAAGAATGCAGTTTTAATTAAAAGAGAAAAGAGCCAAAATTTATTGAAAGTAAACTAATTTCTTAGTCTTCAATAGTAAATTTAAGTCCAAATTCATATGACATGTTACCATTCCTAATAAAAAATACTGCTATTAGAGTATGGGATATGTAAAAACAACAATGATAAAGACAAAAGCAGTAAAATGCTGAAAGAGGTTGATTAGGTTCAAGCAGCTAGACATATTGGATACCAGAAAGTTCAAACTTAAAGTTAAACAAACTTGCATATTCAGCATTTACCTTGATGTATAATTGTCACTGACATTTGTGTATATTTCATTTCTCCACTGCACATGTATAAAATAGCATCAATAAAACATTTAGTTCAAAGAAGTACTTTTGAAGATAAAATGTGTCACAGCATCTTTCTCACAATTTGTCACTCAACTACTACTCTGTATATCATATTCTCTCAAGACATTTACTATATAGATGCTTATATCAGTCATAACCATAATACATTTAATATAATTGCCTATACCAGACATAACTGCAGTATATTATAAAATACTTACATCAGTCATAACTGTAATACGTTTAATATAATTACCTATATCAGTCATAACTATAATAAATTTATTATGTAAATGTCCTTATATAATATATTCATAATATAAATGTCTATATGAGTTATAACTGCAATACATTATATGTCATATCAGTCATAACTGTAATAGATTTACTATATAAATGTGTATATCAGTCATAACCATAATATATTTACTATATAAATGCCTATACCAGTCATAACCATAATATATTTATTATATAAATACCTATACCAGTCATAACCATAATATATTTACTATATGAATGCCTATACCAGTCATAACCATAATATATTTACTATATGAATGCCTATACCAGTCATAACCATAATATATTTATTATATAAATGCCTATACCAGTCATAACCATAATATATTTACTATATAAATGCCTATACTAGTGATAACCATAATATATTTATTATATAAATGCCTATACCAGTCATAACCATAATATATTTACTATATAAATGCCTATACCAGTCATAAGTGTAATACACTTAAAACTTAACACTTTATTCAGTCTATGAAAATTATCCATTTCTAGCGATACCTCCTTTTGGTTCTCTTTCAGTAATTGCTAGTCCTGTTTCAACTGATGATGAGTATATCTGCATTACCCTGGCCAGATATTGAACTGACAATTACTATGCCACTAAATTAACTAACAAAAGCTTTAATCCCCTAGTCTAGTCCTGTGGGATTAAAGCATTGGTTAATCTCACCAGAAGATGGACAAAGAGTACAATAGCTGAAATATTTTGGGAGTAAGAACCACAACGAAGAAATTAGTCCAACTGTATATTATATAAATAATGATAACTCCTCATCCCAGAATTTTTCCATTTTGTCATTCAATTAACTACCATAAATAAAAAAATCTATCATATATATATATATATATATATATATATATATATATATATATATGTATGTATGTATGTATGTATGTATGTATGTATGTGTGTCTAAGTTCTAACTATTTGGATGCTAATATCTTTGGCTTTTTTTCTTTATTCCTTACAAGCCCGAGTTCTTTTATGTTCCACTTGCTATTATCTGAAAACCTTTGGTCAAATGGATCATTGAAGACTACAGAGATGAGAATGTTGATCCTTAACCCCATGAGGAAATTATTAGTAAGTTATAATGGATGCTTGTCTTAAATATTTTAAGGCAATTTGATCAATTACCACAACACACCAGTATATTAATTTATACACTCTCCATCACCTCACCAACTGAGACTTGACAAAACACAATACAAACCAGTTTTCTCTTCAAGACCTTCCCAAAGACCAGCACTTGGAGGATTAGAAGCAATTCCCCAGAGCAAAGTGTATATGAGTCTAAGAATAATTCCATCAACTGAATACATTCCTTGCAGACTTTCTTATAATGATTATTCACACGACTGGTTCTCCTCTTAGGCGGAGGATGGCCAAATTATCCTCTATCTGATCTTGTGTTTCAGTCAATATTCCAAATTCTTAGTCAGAGGTAAATTGAAATGTGCATTGTTCAGTAATGCAATTGCACACTTTCAGACTTTCTGAAGGCTGGGAAAGAGAGTATGGAGTAATAATCAGCTCAGGTACAGAGAGAAGAATTTCCTGACAATTGGAAGACACAGCACTCCCCAAGCACTTGAGATTAATCGAAGAAATGAAAGAAAACAATGGTATTTACATATATGGACACATCCATTAAGTGCATAACTGTGCTTCTTGCAATTTAAAGAGGTCAAGGATAAGAGAGAGAGAGAGAAAAATTCATAACTCTGAGATTAAGTCTTCTGTCAAAACCCTGTTAGATAGGCACATTTTTCTTTGTATTCTTAATACTTGAATTATACCACCAAGCTATTGCAGATTTTGCATCTACAAAAACGTATAGATTGCTGTCAAGACTTCTTCAGTGGGTTTTAGTTAACACTTAACATATTTGTACAAAATCTATCCATTTGTATCGTTAGATTAATCAGTCATCCTATTTTGCATTTGTGGAATTCTATCTAAGTTTCTGTGATGAGGAGTTTTCATTATTTACATTCAGTATAATGTCATCATTTTTTGTCATTACTATCACAGTATTTCAGCAATTATACACTCCAACCTTCTTCAGGAATCTGTCAGTCTGAGTAACCATCAGGGAATTTTGAACTGAACCCTTTATTGGGGAGAGATTGTACTTGTTGCACTGTCAATGTGTTGTCTTTATTTTTAGACTTGTGTCAGATTAAACTATAAACATTTCTGCTATCATTTAAGGAATTTCAAGAGTGATGTTTATATATAATGAGAGCAAGCAGCACAGTTGCACAGTTTTTAGCCAATCATCAAACACTTTTCAAAATGAACCTTTTACCAAATTTATCACAACAATTTTTTCATCAGGAGGTCTTCATATACCTTGAATAATAAGGAAACATTATTTTTAAAGGGTAATCTAAAAGTTCTAAAATAATCTCAGAGAACTTTAGTCAAAACCAAGTTTAGCAGATATCTTACATGCATATATTAAGCAACCTTTTACTCTCTCAAATATCTTTTCATCATTTTCTGTCCATTTCCAATTTTTATATTGATTCTCTACTATTTCTTATTCAGGTCTGTTCTGATATGATTTGACCACTTTAAATTTTCCCTAACATTCCTCTTTATCATTCATTTTTGTGTTCTGAGTTTGTTTTCAACCAATTTTATTAATTTTCAAGTTTCACATCTGTATTTAATAACTAGCATTATATGTTCATTAAAACTATTTCAAAGTGCATCAGATAAAACGACTAGGCACAGGATGGGGATATGAGAAATAGGAGCTAGCTTGCTAGATAAGGCAAAAAATAGCCCAATCATAGCAGTTGAGAATGATGTGTGTCCAGCTGTGGAATTGTAATGACAGATAATGATGGTATTGTATAAAATTTGTTACTATGATTATTCTAACACTGATTTCTAATAAGTTTTACTTAATTGATAATCTCTTTGAGCTAAAGAAATCTGATTTTTAGTCAAATCAAATTATTAAAAATAAATGTGAATTCATAAGTGATATTTTATAATGATCTGAAAATATTTTTATCCTTTGGTGATAGTGCTGAACAGTCCAGTGAGAAATCCCATTTTTTTTTTTAGAAAAAAAAACAGGAATTTTCTTTTCCTTTTTTTTTCCCTTTTTTTTTTAATTTGCAATGTCTTTTTTCATAATAAGCATGTTAAAACTAAAGATTATGTATTAAAGAATGGTACACACTTATTTGGAACTGACTGCATGAACTATTTCAACACTGGGATCTGCCAATAAATGTTTATTGTAAAAACGTAATTGGACAGGTGACCAATTTAAAAACTCAGAGTGAAAATCTTAAGGAAGAATTAAAAAATATTTTCCACATGTTCTGTTAGATCAACTGGGTTAGTGTTCAAAATTGAAGGAGTGTTTTTGAGTAAAATAGGTTTGATGCCAAAATGAAGCATGCCATTCACAGCATTAGAACAAGTTAATGAAGAGTTGGACGGACTTGAAAGAATTGGTGTAATAGAAATAATTAACTATTTGGAAGGAGCTGCACCAGTGGATGTATGTAAAGAAAAGAAATAATCCAATTTGTGTTTGCACTAATTTCTTGACTGGATTAAACGGTTGTTTAGAAACACATAACTTCCCATTACCAAGTCCAGAAGTAATATTTTCAAAGTTGGATTTCTCTGAAACATATTTACAAAATCAGATTGATAATGAATGTTCTGAATTAACAGCCATGAATATGCACAGAGGATTATATAAAATTAACCAACTTCCTTTTGACATAATGGAGGCATAGGCTATTTTTCAACAAGCCTTGGCTAACATGCTTGTAGATTGGGACTTTGCAGCAGTGTATCTGGATAACAATTTGCTCAAAACTGTAACAAAAGAACATGTTGGGCATGTGAAAACAATTTGGGGAAACTTAGAGAATATGAATTAAAGCTTAGTGAAAATAAATGTTTTTTGTAGAAAATTAAATACCTGGGATAAAATATTGATGAAAATGGTAAGCAACCAGATCCATCGAGGGTAGCTGCAATTAAAAATATGCCTCCCCCCAACAAAAGTGACTTTGTAGGACTGGCTAATTACTATGAAATCTATGTACATAATATGCATAAGTTAAGGGCCCCACTTAATGCTCTACTTAAAAAAGGAGTAAAGTGGATTGGAATGTTAAATGTCAAAAGTCATTTGATGAAAGAAGAAAAAGACTTATGTCTGATTTATCATTAGAACATTATAAGCCAAAAGCAAAAATTTTAGTGGCATCAGATGTTAGTGTGTACATTATTGGAGTGGTGATTTTACATAAACACAATGGTGGTAAAATGAAAGCCTTCAGTCATTCTTCATGGTCCCTTCTACCAGCAGAGAAAAATTACAGCCACATAGAAAAAGAAGCTCTAGCAATTATATTCACTGTGAAGAAATTTCACAAATTTATTCATGGAAGAAATTTTACATTGCAAACAGACTACAGACCTTTATTAACAATAAACATATACAAAGAAATGAGTAGGTATACGTTTCAAAGAAACGTATACCTACTCATACAGCTAATAGACTACAATGCTGGGGTACTATGATTTTATGATGGAGTACCAACCGTCTAAAAAATTTGGACATGTAGATGGATTATCTAGATTAATGCCTAAAAATGCGGAACCATGCAAAATAGAAATAAAAACATTTTGAGCAACACAGTCCAAGAGTTAGCAATGACCCTGGATGAAATAAAAGAAAAAGTGAAAATGACATCTTTATTGCAAAAAAAGTTACAAAGAAAGAAATCTAGACATAATCGCATAGTTGATATGTAATGGTTTAGTAATGTATGGTGAAAGAGTTGTAATACTGAGCATGTTACAGAAATGAATATTAAAGGATTTTTATTGAGGACATCCTGGTATTTCTAGAATGAAATACCTAAGAAGTTTCATATATTGGACAAGATTGAACCAAGATAATGAAAAAATAGTGACAGCATGTAGAGGTTGTGCTCTGGCAGCAAAACTACCTATCACAAAGATATAAACCTTGGCCAAAGACAGACACGGCATGGTCAAGACTGCATATAGATTTTGCAGGTCCTATCAATGGATCATATTATCTTGTGGTAGTTTCACAAAATGACCAAAAATTCATGAGTTCAAATATCCAACATCCTCAGTGACTGTGACTTTCTTACTCTTTTCTGTTTGTGAGATATGGCATAACAGATACCATAGTATCTGATAATGGAATGCAATTCACGGGTAAAGAATACCAAGACTTTTGTAAGGTGTTCTCCATTTAACATATTACAACCCAGCTGTATCACCCAAGGTCTAATGGACAAGCTGAATGGTTTGTGGGAATGTTCAAAAGAATATTGAAGGAAGCAAGTTTTGAGAAATTAAATGAGGAAGCACTTCAAAATTTTCTGACAGTTTACTAGGTATCACTTAACCCCAATATGTCATCATGCATGTTGCTGGCAGAATTAATGTTTGCCAGAAGAGTAAAATCAGTATTTAGCAAGTTGTTATCAAGTTGAAAAACATGAACAGGTAACACAAGCACACTATTTACATTATTTCGACTATTGTCCTCATCTTTGTCACCATATTTATTACAACGTTTCAGCCATTGTATGCTCCGGCCTTCTTCAGGTGGTTGGAATGGGGTTCAGTTCGACATTCCAACCACCTGAAGAAGGCCGGAGTGTACAATGGCTGAAACGTTGTAATAAATATGGCGACAAAGATGAGGACAATAGTCTGAATAATGTAAATAGTGTACATAATACCTATCTCAGAAATATAGACAGTAAGAAAACCAACACCAAAAGTTTCAAGATCGGTGATAAAGTGTTCATTAGAGTATATAAGAATGGCAAGGAAACATGGGAAGACGGAATAATATCAGCAAGAATTGAGAAATTGGTTTACGTGGTGAAAGAGAAAAATTGGGGCATAAAATGCACCATAATCAGCTGAAAAAAGATTCAGTGATGAAAAACCTGTAATATTGGAAGAACCAATAAAAATGCTAAATGACATTTTCGATGTGCCAGCACTATAACAAGTCGTGGAAGCTGCAAGGACAAGTCTAGAAAAAGAAAGCATACGGAAGAACTGGAAGTTAATCCAAGGCGGAAACACTACAAAGTCAAATAAGTTGGTGAACTATCCAGAAAGAGGAGGGGGAGATATTAATAATAATAAAAAAAAAATGAAATTTTTATAAAAGTATTGATCTCAAAAAGGGAAGGGTGTTGTGGAGTAAATAGTACACCTCCAGTGACTATATAAACAAATCCATTACTATAAAGAGATCCATGTCAGAGGTAAGACTGGTAGCTGTTTGGAGTCAGTTTTCAGACTTACTAATATAGGCATCACAGCAAGTAGCCAAAGCATTACATATAGAGAATCCTTATATGAAGTACATCATATAAGAGTGTGTTATAACAATAAACATAAAATAGTGGCATTATAATATAAACACTGATTAGAAAAAAATTTTTTATCCTCATATCACATGAGTATCTATCACTTCATTGCTTTTTTTAATTATCAGAACAGTTGGAAATTTTTTTTTTTTTAAATTACATTAAATTAGTGAAAATGATAATAGATTTTAATGAAACTAATTAACTGCACTTTCTAGTATTTTACTTCATACAGTAAATTCAAATAAAAAGATTGCACTTACCATACTGATAAATGACTAAACAGAAATGCTACATACCTGAAATAAATGAAAATTGAAAAATATTAGTAAAATCTTAAAAATTACTATTAGCAAAAACATATGAGACTAAATTTCTAAATTAGAGCCCATATAAATACAAATAAATTTTATGAAATTATTTTGTCTTACTTACATTATTTATCTCCATTGCCATATTCACAATGTTTCAGACGTTTTGCACTCTGACCTTCTTCAGGTGATTTGAATTTCAAGCCAAACCCTTTATTTCGTCCACTTGGGTAGATTGTTCTAGTTCCACTGCCATGCCTAGTTTTGGATGTCTCAGTTATTTCCCATTAACTTAACCCTCAAAGTTTTGGTTCACCACTACTGTAGCCAGGTATTGAACTCACAACTCTTTGGGTGTAGTCACTGGATCTAACCAATGCCTTTATCCACTGGGCCATGTGGCCTTGGTTGAAACATTGTGAATATAGCAATGAAGATGAGGATAACAATCCAAATAATGTAAATAATGTAAGTAATCATAATACCTCATCTCAGAGATATAGACATATATTAATTTTGTCTTACAAAAATTATCAACAGTAACAACATGATATCTCATTTTATATTGTGTAATATTCTAATATATACAATGATATTCTAAGATACAATAGCACAACAATTTAGAAAAAAAACTCATTGACAAGATGGCATTTTATTGGCATTTAAGAAACATTGTTTCTTTTGTAATCATTTCAACCCAAGCAAGGCATTAATGCTACTAAGATGCAAGGAGTTACTGACAGTGAAAGAGAATGAGAAGATATTAGGAGAAGAAACTGGAAACCCAATCTTAAACAAGAAACAAGGGATAAACATCTACTCCTGTACAAAAGATGTGGAAGAAGTGAAATGGGTGATAGGTAAACTTATCTACTATTATATTTGATAATGGCTTAAAAACCTAAAAGTTGTTCCAAGAGTGATAAAAAGGTTTATCTATATATCTATCTGCACACACTCATGTAAATATTTTCTAACATTCAGTTAGATAAGCTACCTCTGAAGAACATGCTTTTGAGTAATCAATATCTGATTATAAACAAGAAATTTGGTTGATTCAGTTAATATATCATTATGTACTGATACCAACTTGAGAACAAGATAACTAAAAGTGATTGGTCTAAATGCATCATAGCAAATTAATAAAAACAGTTTAATCTCTCAATGTCCAAACAGTCTAGTGTTTAATCTATGATGTAAACAATGAAATAATTACCTTAACTCTAAACAAACACTGATTGTCAACATTTCTTATGATAAATCAATACAAATCACTAATGTCTTTAGGATGATGTAAACAATAAAAGTAAATATTGAATTTTTTTTATCAAGTTTTAAACAGACTCGTTAACCACAGTAATATTTTTCAGTGATGTCTTCACACATGAACATTTCACCAATTAAATGATTTCTGTAAATAAATTAAATTTTGTTATCAAACTGACTAATAAATAGATATCATATCCATGAAACTTCAAGTCAGGAAAGATAAATTGGACATATATAACTAAAAGTGCTCAGGGACAATGATCTGATATATCATGATCCAGAGTTTCATGCTAAGCTTATCTACAAACAAAGATCAAAGGAAAATGAGCTAAAACTACCTTAAATAATTATTTAAGGGAATTTTAGCTAGTCCTCCAATGATTTTTATCACCTAAAGATCACCTCAGCATGAAATGGGGTTATGATTTCACTTTGGAGCACTTTTTGGTGTTGTTACAGCTGCCTTAGCTTCATTTCTAGATGCATTGAGCACTATAAGTTTTTGTATAGATAGATGTCTGCCTTTTCTTTTTTCATGCTTTTTTCTTTGGTAGAGTTGGTTTTAGGCACTTTCCCTTTACCAATTACTTTGCTTATTTTCTTTATATCTGCTTCTTTACACTTGCATAGGCACACACATACACACACGTATGAGTGTGTGTGTGTGAATAAAGATGAGAAGGAAAACTTATTTTGTCCTTTGATGGACATTATCAAGCAAAATTGTATATTGAAGGGGACAAAGGCACAGTAGCCTGAGTTAGGTTATATTTTAAAATATAAATGGCTGGGTAATTTTCGGACAGGCATTATAAACAGTCTCTTAATCCTGATTTTTCTCAAAATCGTCATTTCTTAAAAAGGGATTTTCTTGTAATTTTTTTTGTATATGTGGATTTATATATTAGCATGTTGGTATACTGAAAAGGATAAGAGGTGTACAAAAGTTTGAGGATTATACAAATATATATATATATATATATATATATATATATTCAAATTTATAATATATACATGTTATAAAATCACTACAATTTGAAGCGGACAAAGGCACAATTTGTAATTTTGTTTTGACACTTCTGGTGTCTTGTCAGGTGATGTTGAATTATTCCATGTGTATCAACCTTCTACTTGTGTGTGTATATATATATATATATATATATATATATATATATATATATATATATATATATATATATTTCTGTTGTTTGAACATAGGTATCAGTACTAAAAGTTTTGAAAAAAAATGTAATTTTTATTCATGTTTATAAATACTTGTTGCAATCCTTACACTCTTTCAAACAATCAACAGTCATGCCTTGAGACTGCCATCACCTGCCTTGTTGCAGTGTTCTTAATTCTTAATTTTGTATATGGTGTGAAATTCTTTGCCTTTCAAAAAGGAATTTTAGATTTACAAAAAAGCCAAAAGTTATAGCGAGCCAAATGTGGATGTAATGAGTGTGACAAATCTGCATGACACAATGCTTTGCTAAAAAAACTGCCAAGACATCACAGTGCATATAATAGTCATAAATGTATACAAGATTATTCAGTAGTATTTCACTGCTGACTGAAAAACCCAATAAGAGAGTGTATGTTTATAGATGTTGAGTAAGCTATTTACATTATTCAGACTATTGTCCTCATCTTTGTCGCCATATTTATCAAAACGTTTCGGCTGTTGTATGCTCCAGCCTTCTTCAGGTGGTTGGAATGTCAAACTTAACCCTTTATTCCATCGCTGGGGTAGACTGTTTTAGTTCCACGTGCTATGTCTAATGGAGGTCAGTTATCAGTTATCTCCTGCTAATTCTCCTCTCCAAGTTCTCCACTGCCTTAACCAGGTATTGAATTCACACACTTTGGGCCCTGTAACTGGATCTAACTACCCAGAAAAAATGAACACAGATGGCTAGGGTGGAATTTGAACTCAGATTGACAGTTTCACATTTTGTGTTAATATCCATTACACAACCAGCACACCCTTATATGTATATGCATGCATGATAAAATAGATTTTTGTTGGTTCTTTCTATGATTCAGTAAGGAGAGAAGGGATATTGCAGAGTTGCATGATGTAGTAAAGCAATTAGAAACTGTGTGATATTTAACATTAATGAACTTTTATAGAACAATAGTAACTTTGAGTAATTTCAGTTTTTTAAATTATTTATCTGTAAACTACAATTTGAAGCACATCTATTAAATGAATACACTTATTGAGTTTTTCTTTTTAAATAGTTTCAGTTTATTTACAAGAAATATATTTTATAAAGCCTCATGTATATGAGTGGGTGTTGAAAAGTTTTCAGCCCAACCCACATTCCCAAACCTGACCAAATATCATAATTATTTTAGAATTCCATCTTGATTGGGTTGAAAACTCTTTATTTCTCTGCACATATATAATGTAATATCTAAATCTTGGCAGAATAGATATATTTGTACTTGATCCTTTGCCCAGATGATCCTATCAAAACTTTCTGTATGATTTAAATGCTGACAAAAAACATTCAAGTAAAAATTACTTCCTATAAATGTATGGCAATAAGCACATGAAAGAAAATATTATAGTTTCTGTGTTTTACTTTTCGTCATATCACTGGAATAATAAGAAAACATTATTTTTACATGATGATTCTTCTAAAATAATTTCATAGAACTTTAGCTAAAAAACAACTTTAATATACATATAAAGCAACCTTTTGCTCCATCAGTTCTCCTTTCCTCTTGCTCAGTGTCTTGTTTCCCTCCCTTTTTTTTAATCTGTTCTATTTCTAGTTATTTCCTGTCTTAGTCTTTTCTGATTTGATTTGACCTCTTTATCTATCCCTAACATTGCTCTTTTCATTAATCTTTTGTTTTCAACTAATTTTGTTAATTTTCATATGCACCTATTATAAACTTGCCATTTGAAAGCAAAATAGGTAAAGGTTAAACACAAGATTGAAAGATGACATATAGGAACTAATATCCGAAATGTGGTAAAAAAATAGCCCAGTCATAAGAAGATTTAGGAAAGACCTCTGTCCAGTTGTGGAATACTGATATTAATGGTATAATGCAACAGCAGAATACATATAGTTTTATCATATAGTTTAAGCTATAAACATAAAAAAATTCAATAAAACATTCAATATTGGGTACAAATGGTTCCTCCTAAGTGCAACACTTACATTTTGAAAAGTATTTTTTGGCATTGAATTTCATGTTTTCTTCTTTTCTTTATTAATTTTCCTCTCTCTCTCTCTTTCCCTATATATATATATATATATATATATGAAGAAATGAAATTTGACCAGTGTTATAGTTAATTTCCTGCTAATAATGGTTCATCTAATTTTTCTTCATTGTATAAAATGTTCAGAGTTTTGTAATGACTGATTCAAAATCTATATTCTGCCCAAGGGAAAAACAATCTCCTGTTTCTTTACTTATATTCTACATTACAAGTTGCAATATATTTTTTCCATTTATAAAACTCTGAAAGAAATTGTTTGCTTACTCTTGTGAAAGAAGGCAGTCTGTAAACTGGCCAGTAAAACTTTCTGGCATTATCTGTTAAAAAAAAATCCTGAATTATGAATAATATTTTTTTGAAGTTAACTTCTAAAATATAATAGAAATATATATAATAGAAATTAATCTAGTATGTAAAAATGATAGGAGAAAAACAAATTTGATTCTATATGACAATTTTTAATCTGTTTTCTTGGCTTTTTACTTGTCACAAAATCATATCTTCTCATTTATTTATGAAAAGGCCAAAAAGTTGTTTATTTTGCTTTGAATTAAAATTTGGTATTTTGCTGAGTTTTATGTTAGTCAATTAACTTTGTGTTAAATGATTTTAAAATAGATAAATTAAATTAAAAAATCGTATCAGAAACATGGATTCAATATATCTCAGGGGAACACTTCATAAAGATAATGTTGAGATTAGATATTTCTTTATATGAAAACATTTGGCATTCATTTACTGAATAGCCAGTATAAAATCTTTCTATTAAAACAATTTAAGAAAATAGGTTTCTCAAGTCCACTGTTATTCTTTCCAGCATTGATAAGGTCTTCCTTCCTAACCTTTAGTTTGAAGTAGTAAGGAACATCAACATCTTGATTATACTATTAGTTTCTCTTCAAGTTACACATTATATCCATTTTAGGTGTAGTTGTTGAAAGCCGTCACATGATATAATGATAATGTTAATATTACTTTTGGTTGAAATTTATAAAATCTTTCTATTAAAAGAATTTTCATTATAATAGATTTCTCAAATTCAGCATATGTTATTGCTCTTTCCAATAATGATGGGGTTTCCTTCCTAACCTTTTGTTTGAAGTAGTGTAGAACATCAACATCAACATCAACATTACATTATATATCCATTTTAATTGTTCCTGCTCAAAAGTCCTTAAGAAATGTGGTTTCAGTTATTTGGTACTGATTTTTGTTCATGATTCTGTAGTTCTAGCCCATGAGGTTCAAAGAAATACTGTCCTCTCTGAGAGCTACAGTGTTCATTTGCACAAAGCTATTTTTAATAAAGCAAATACACTGAGTGATATATTCCATTTAAGATGGCACAGGACAAATTCTTATCTATTATTCTAGCAGCTGTGCTACCTAGCAAGAAATTTTTCATCTGTTATGACAACCTCCTACAAATTTTACTATGTAATGAGAGTATTTAAACTTTATCAGCATTGATTAAAGTTATGAATTAAATGTGTATGCTTACATATGTCATCTTAAATTTGAGGGAGACAAAGATTGTTGTAATCTCTTTGTGGCCATATGACAGGTAGATATTCCACTAGATCAAAGACTGTCAGAGATTTGTCACTGAAGAATACTTTTGACATCCTTACTGTTTATTCAGTTGATATTAATGGAGACTGTTTATTTTAGGATGGTTATGTAATCAAGTCTCTTAAAAGTAAAAACATTACAAACTATACATGTCAGTTCTGATGCAGAAATTTATATGCAGAATGTATAAGTACTATATTTGTTATATTTCACTGAGATTTATGTAGTAAGTGAACATTGACAAAATGTGGAAATGAATTTCTACAATGCTGAAATTATAAGCTGGACATCAATTTGAAGTTTGTCTTTAAGAAATTGCTCATCATAATCAAGAAATACCTAAGTCTTAAAAATAGATGACTACTAATTAAATGGTAATAGTGATGGCACCTATTCTGAAATCACCATAAAAATATAAGATATGGAATTAGTAAATATTAAACACTTCAAATATCTCAGTGTACTGATCAGTCATAACAAGTTTAGTATAGGAGACAAAGAAATTGAAAATAGACTACACTATAGGTAGTTTCACTCAACATTGCATTGCTACAAACCTAAAAACTGGTTTGGTTGTTTTACCAGTATATCAACCCTCATGGGTCATTATCAGATTTTTATTCAATAATTTTTCGAAAAGTTTTAAGTTTTATAATTCATGAAGTATAGTTGAAAACTGGTTGTATATTTTGTCTATAGGTGAAGTTGCCTGGGTTAAAGTTTGATGTGTAATTTAGTTTTCCTCAAGTATGTCAAAATGGTTTTTACACTAATGTTTTTGAAAAGTTCCTTAAGGCGATTCACCTCATAAAGGCATTTACAGATAGAAGCAAATTCAGCACAATCCATCATAAAATATTTTGCTGTGTATGTCTCCTGGCATACTATGCCTTTAGGTAGATCCTTATCTTTTAGAAGGAATGAATGTGTGATGTTCATATGACCAATTTTGATTCCTGCTAAGACTACTACTACTCTTTGGAAAAGACTGGTCCTAAACCAGGAGTTATTTTCTTAAATTAAATCATCATATCAAGATTTCCATAAGGATGTCATGCATGGTTCCAAACTCATAAAGACATATCTAAACTCTCAGCTGTATGCAACCTCTTTCTTAAAGCAATGATGAAAAATGGCTTTGGGCAAATGAAGCCTTTAGCAGTTAGTGAGGTCCATTCTTCTTGGAACCTCATGGACTGACACTACAGAAGCACAATCTGATGAGGCTATTTAAATATTCAAAATAACAGAAACCACATCACTTGATTTTCAACTAGCAACAACTAAAATGAATAGCTCATGTAACTTGGAGAGAAAATAATGACAATCAAAATATCGAGATTCCACACTACTTCAACCAAAACATTAGGAAGAAATCCCCCATCAATATTTGAAAGGACAATAACAGGGAACTTAAAAAACGTATTTTCCTGAAAAATTAGTTTAATGGTAGTCTTTATGAATTTCAATTGATAGTAATGTTGCTTGGTGAATGAAGGCCAAATGTTTCCATGTAAGGAAACAGTTAACATTACCATAGAGTGAGGTGATTCTAAGTCAAAGTGTTACCAGGATTTAATAGTACTAGACACAATCTTTACAATATAAGATATGACATCATACTGATGGCAGACACAGAAAAAGAAACTGCAGGAATTTCTAGACAAAGTAGTAAAGGAAAGCAGGAAGAAAGGATTAATCATCAATTTTAAGAAAACAATGTACAGTTGTGAGCAAAAGGGACAGCTTAAGATATGATCTAGCTATTAATAAGAGATGTCAAAATTGAACAGGTACTGAAATTTAGTTACTGGGTAGTGTTATAACAGACAATGGAAAATGTGACTAGAATTCAAGGTCACACTGGAATAGGCATTTCAAAAGCTAAACAAAGTATTAAGAAACAGGAACATTTCCTTAGAAATTAAGAAGAGAGGGCTAAACTGTTATGTAATATCCATCCTCCTATATGTGGATGCAGGATAATTTTCTCACAGATGAAACATGAAATTATCACACTCACAAGACATCAAGAGAGATAGTTAGGAAAGATTCAGTAACATATTTAATGAGCTTATTTAAATGATAGGAAGTTGTCAGCAGCCATTATTACCCATGTCCTGAAAGGATATGACACATAAATAAGGAGCTTAGTAAAATTAATTGAAAATATATTATTGAAAGATTCAGTCTGCTTCTTTCCATATACTTCATTATTAAATGTATGGTTTACTTTAAATGGATGTCTTTGAAGGGTGTCACACATTTGGAACTGTTTGTAGTCACTCAATTTCATTGTTATTTCAGTGTTCTTTTAGTCACTAATTATTATATATATGGAGGGGGTTGTAACGAAACGTTCTTAGTGTGGATGATACTGTAGAAAAACAAAAACTCTTGGCTTATTTAAACTTTAACATCTGTCTTCAATAATTTGTCACTCACAATGACTTGACTCACCAATTTCATCGCTATTGATGCCATTCAAATACCAAATAGTTATACACTGTGGCTTTCAAATAAACAGGAGTGATAGGGAATGACATCACAGTCACACAGACTAGTTCTTAATAATATTCCTGCATTGATATCCTTCTAAATTCCTTCATACCAACATGATATAAATATTTTTCTATGCTCAAATTATCATCAATTTAATTTACATGTTTGATAGAAGTTTTTCCAAATGCAATTAAGGAATAAAGACATGACTAAATTTCTGCACAAAATTGATTCCGAAAATCTAAAAATCCACAAGAAATTCTTCCTGGAAACAATAATAACAGAAAGAAAAAAATTCTAAACTCTTAAATACCAAAATTTGAAAATATTTCCATTAAAAATATTTATTTTTGAAAAATTGGCTTTCACAATTTGAATTCATTTTCTGTTTGAAAGCTTGTTGCAAATTACATATATCATCAGAAACAGATATTGATTGTTAATTTTAGGTTCAAATTTGGCTCTGATGTGATCAAGGACAGAATAAAGAGATTGACAAAGAGAAAAAAATACAGAAAAGAAGAGTTTAAAAGAAGGAAAAGCTGAATCAGAAGTAAAGAAGAAATAGCGGTAAGAAAGAAAGAGAAAGAAATGTTAGTGTCATTTGTGGTTCCAATATATTTTTTCAGGAATGATATAATTTGTTGAAATCCAATCTGAAGAGGTTTATTTTACTCTGCAGCTGATTTCTATTTTATGCATCAATCATCAAACATTAATTCATCTGTCAGAAAATGTTTCACATCAGTATAAAATGTCTTGGATGTAATTTCACATGTTCTTATGGAATCATCACACAATATGTAAATTATGAATTTATTCCACAAAATCTCTTTCCATCTCAGGAATTCACTCTCTTTCTTTTCTTTTTAAATCTGCTCCCCAAAAGAGATTCTGGCCTGAAATTACAAGCAAAACAAAGTGTTTGAATGTTGTAAATAATGAAGACAACAAGAAAGCATGCTATTTGAACACAGAGCTTATTCTTGAAGATTGCAAGCTTTGGACTGGCTAGTCTCTGATTTTATAAATTGATTGGTTACTTGAAATGAACAAACAAAATGTACGTTTTTTTTTTTATCAAGATGAAAAAGTCTTTGATGTCGTCAGAAAATTGTTAATCATTGAATTCTACTACTTAAGTAAATTCCAGATTTTTATCTAGTAAGTAAAATGACACAAAAAGAAATCAGACTAAAATATGAACATCAAAAGTGTGTGCTTCCTTCTATGTGTTGTGTTCATTATTTATATTAAGAGTAGTATACCCGTGCTCTCTAAAATGATAGAAATTTATGAAATTGGTATTGTCTAAGTCTTTACTATTAGTAGCTTTTCACATGTGAGTCTTTAAGTAAATTCTTTGAAGTTAATATTGTTGGATTCTGCTTTTTCATAGAGTCTGTTTTTTCACCTCCCAGTTTTGTAAATATCTTGAAACAGCCTGTCATTGTTCTAACAAAGATACCATTACTTATTGTTGCTGGTGCAAGGGATAGAAACCTAATAAAAAAATAAGATACCAGAAATATACAAATGCACACACACACATATATATATATATATATATATATATATATATATATATATATATATATATTTTTAAGCTTATCACCCCAAGCAAGGCAGGAAGCCACTAGCATGCAAGGGGTTACAGAAGGTTTGGAGGAAGAGCAGATACGAGTGGTAAAGGAGAGGATGTGGAGAAAGATAGTGGATCAATCAAGGCAAGGGGGTTACAGAAGATTTGGGGCGAGAGCAGATAGGAATGAAAGGTGAAAGGATGTGGAGAAGGGAAGTGGATAGATCAAGGCAACTGGAGATGTTGATTGACGTTACACTTAAATAGTTGGAGATTGTATTTGTCAGGGAAACAGGAATAAGGAAGGGAGTTCCACAGGCAAGATGTGCGAGACATGAAGTTATTGGAGTAGAAGAGACGTCTACATCTAACAGTTTCAATGATATATATATATGTATGTATGTATGTATGTGTGTGTGTGTATTAGCAATACTAGCTGTTTTCCTTATATTCATCATTCCTTGATCAAGCAATGAGTGGTAATTTTGGTTGAAATAAAAGCTTTCTATAAAAACAATTTTTGGGGAAAAATTATTGCTCTTTCCAATACTGATGGAGACTTCCTTCTTAACATGTTCTCTGAAAACTCTATGAAAAAGCAGAATCCAATTCAAAGACAATAATCACATTATGTGACTATTGTCTTTGAATTATATGTTATACATTTTTTGTTGTAGCTAAAAGTCGAGTTTCATGTGTTCCACTGTAGCATAGTGGACAGACCAAATTATATAAGTTGACACTGAGGACAAAATCAAGTGGCAAAAGTGTTTCTTGCTTGAATGTAGTCTTCAGGCCATGAAGAATGTGTTTAAGCATGAAACAGACTGTTGCTAATTGGTGTTGACCTCAGTGCCCACTTTTATATTTATATACTTTCTATTCCTAATATTGAGCACTATTACCCATAAATATAGCATACCTCTCTCTCTCTCTCATATATATATATATATATATATATATATATATATATATATATATATATATATAATATTATATTATATATCACAAAGCGTGTGCAGATAGTGTATTAGCATGAAAAGTGAAATTGGCAAGGCGAGTTCAAATTTCAGTTGATGCTGTTTTGTTCACTTCATGCTAACACCTTGAAAAAGGCCTGAATCTATTTCCTATTAGGTATGGATTTAATAACTGGGCAGATAGGGCTCTCTTGAACTGAAGAGAGTGAACTTTGTCAAGCTATCTTACTTTACACATACCACTGCTGCTATAGCTTCAATACATGCAGTGTTCTCAAAACCATCAGGGTTTATAGAACTCATG
Organism: Acanthosepion esculentum; assembly: GCA_964036315.1. Taxonomy (NCBI): domain Eukaryota; kingdom Metazoa; phylum Mollusca; class Cephalopoda; order Sepiida; family Sepiidae; genus Acanthosepion; species Acanthosepion esculentum. The sequence continues at coordinate 27,550,962 of OZ038475.1, read as the reverse complement.
ATGTAACATAATATATATTACAAAAGACAGAAATGTTTTCATTGATGTGTTTTCTTGCAAACAATCATGTCCAATGATTGCAATGGATGGAAAAAATTGTTCATTATGAAATGTTGTTCTTTTTCCTACTGTTGTCATTAATTTTAAATTTTATTTTAGGGTATTTCTATGTGTGGAGATAAACAAGTATAGTAGATATTGTATTACAATTCAATGCAAGATAGAGTATTTCATAAAGTGGTTGAATTTCTTATAAAGGTTAAAAAAAAAGAAACTAAAAACAAAATCCCTGTAGAGGTCATGCTCTGTAGACTTTAAGTAAACATTTATTTTTAATGTAATTTTATATATTTTGCTATTTTCAGTTTTATTTAAAAAGGGTCATGCAATCCAGAGTTAAAAAAAATATGTAAAAATTCTTTTTCAACACTTTCACATTAAAAGATAGGAATCAACTTTTACATTAAAAAAAAGTAATTCGATATTCTAACTTACAAAAACAATTTAATTTCCTAGTATTCATTCATTTATTTTTTTTCTATAGCCAAAATTAAATTTGTTTGTGTTTCAGCCTTTGGATATGCAGTGACACGAGTTTACAAAAATCCCTCCCCAAATAACTGCTCTGAAGCTAGAAATAATGGTCATTTTATATTCATTGCACCAGCGCCCTTGTATAATTTATCTGTTTCCAAGCTAAACATGTCACAACTGACAAAGAAGAACAATAACAGAAATGCCACTGAATAATTTCAAACAAAATTCTATCAATACAAAAACAACACAAACATTTATTGAACAAAATACAAAACTGCCAATTTGGCTCTTCTGATAAAAATGTTTTCTTCATTTCTCTCTTTCTGAGCTACTTTGTTAAAAGGAAAGGTTTTGGCTTGAATTTAAAACTTAGCAAAAGCCTACAGCTACTTTTACAATGTTGATGTAAGATATTTTAAGAAATTGAAGGAATAGGCTTAAGGAAAGTTTTTCTTTTATTTTTTTAGGTTGAAAATGGCAAAATTACTACTTTTTTTAAAAAAAGAAACAAAATTTGGAAAGATAAAACTAGCAAAGAAATTTGAAAACAAATCTTTCATTTTCTATTTAAAAGGCATTTTATGTGAAAAACATATCACTTTTTCACTCATTAACTTTCTATTGTAGTGATGATGAAATTTATGTGCTATATCTTTTCATGGTGTGGGCAATCACGGCTCTCCTCAGCTTCCTGGTTTTTTGCAGCTCTTAGCAATGCTTGTCTTTTTACTGTTTCATCCACTCCAGATTCTGTCATCCATTACACAATCTCAATAGGTCAGTTACTAAGTTACTATTCCCTTCTGTACCTCTTGCCTTCTTTAAGCCTTCTTCCTTCATTATGTATTCTTGAAATTCAAAATGTCTTATGCATGAAACTGTGAAATTAATGTCTACTATCCTAGATATTTTCTTCAGTAGGGCTTCTTGATCTACAGGCTGGTAGACATGAAATTTCACTGTTTAAATGGAACAGGAATATATAACTAAATACATTTAGCCACTAAATATAAAATTTATAGTAATAGGAAAAATATATAAAAATTTACATATACATTCACATGTTTCATATGTAAATATCTGTTCAAACCCCAACAAAAAATCCTACCACTGGAATGCTAGGAACTGTAACTACTAATTGTACCAAGGGTTACTGAATCTATCCATTCAACATAATGTACATTCAAGAAATATTCAAGGAAGATTGATTGATTTGTTTTTACAGCTTAATCCTTTGTGAGTTATTTAAAGCCAAAACATATTTTGAATTATGAGAATAATTCTTTTTTTTTGCAAGTGAATATTGCATTAACAATTCTTTTGAGAGTAACTGATTTTTCTAGGTATGTCTTAATATTTAACCCATAGCTGGGAGAGAAGTATTCATACCTTTTCCAAGGTTATTTTTGCCTAAGTAATGAATCCAGCTGAATTTGAATTCGGCTCTCCAAGACATCATTCCAAGGAACTAAACACTACACCACATGCACATCCTTCAAGGAGGAGAAGAATCTGTTTAAATATACAGAAACAGAGACACAGTGACTTCTGTGGCTGCACATTTGTATATATACGATGGTATGATCATTACAAGATATTATTCCAAGACTCAAGTCATATCAATGCAAAGGCTGAGCATGAAGTTTTTAAATGTAGGAAGACATTGCACTATAACATGTACTCACTATCTGAGCAAGAACAGCATGTTCTGAGAAAGAAGAACCAGTCAACTTCACTGGGTTCTATCAAACTACAGGTGTTCCATCAAAGTTTTCCTTCTCCTCATTAGATACCTTAATGACGTCCAAAACACTCCTAGTGAGCTTACTATGTATTCAGGTCACTCTATGAATGATACTGATATTATTTAACCCAATAAAATTTGATGTATCATGCACAATTGGCAAATAAACTGGTTTTCACACCAGGATTTTCTGATGAGGTGGATAATAGACACTCAGCAGAATTAAAATAAAACCTGTTTAAATGAATCCTTTGATGGGATTAATGGCCATCTAGCAAAGGCATGGTGATATATATATATATTAGGTCTTCACTATAGTGCATGGACACTTCAAATTTAAGTACAGTACTAGACTGGCAATGAGGTCTCACCAATTTACAGTTGAGCTGGCTAGATATAACCATAGATTCTATGCTAACAGTTTCCTTTCTCACACTTCTTGCTTGTGGAACGCCTTTCTGGCTCCATGCTTTCCAGCCAACTTTAATCTGCAAACATTTAAATGCAATGTCAATGGCTATCTGCTGACCTCCTGATTAGTATTCCTCTGTTCCTGCTCATTAGCAATGCTCCAGTTTCTAACTCTTTCCTGCCCAGTAATCCCTTTACTGCTTTGCTTGGTGTGAACTTGATTGACTATATATATATATATATATATATATATATATATATATATGCGCACATACATACATGCATGCATGCATGCATGTATGGTCTGCTGAAAAATTATTGGGATTGGTGCTATAAAATGGAAACTGCAACACACATCAATTTAGCATTTAACCTCCTTCAAAATAGTTCCTTTCTGAAGCCATACACTTTATTCAATGTCATTTTCATTGATGGAAGCATTCCTGGAACTCCATTTTTGAAATAGCGAGTGGTTGCCTCATTGCATTCTCTTGGATTTCTTCAAATCTTTTTCTTTTTACTTGGGAAAGTAAAAATATTCCAAGGGTCAAAATCTGGAGAATATGGTGGTTTTTGAACCTAGGTAATGTTGTTCTAGGTCGAAAACTGCTGCACAAGTCATAATCACTGATGGCATCTCTGTGTTGTAATGATATGATCACACTACACATTTTCCTTCCAAGTACTGAAAACAATGGAAGTTAGCAAGAATATTATAACTTTGTATGCACGAGGGTTCAATATCAATCAATGCCGAGCAGCTTCACACTGAGTACTTTAGCTGTGTTACCATAGCAACTGGCCTAATTCTTTTCAATCAGACCATATATATATATATATATATATAATATATATATATATATATATATATATATATGCCCATAGATTGATTTATAAATACATGTTCATAGATAAATGCACACATGTACAAGTTATCTTGCTCTCACTTTTTCATATATATATATATATATATATATATGTGTGTGTGTGTGTGTTTATGTATGTATATATATATATATATAAATAATGCATACATATAAGGACATTAATGTATCTATGTGTATTCATTAGGATGTATATTTTGGGAGCTCAAAGGAACATCAGAGTAAAAGATTATTAATGGAAAAATATGACACTGAATGATAAAGCTGTTACCTAACAAACAGTTTGGAAATTAAATCTTCTCTAGCTGCTTGACGTAAACCATTAAATACACCTGAAGGTAAAAAGCAGACTGTCTACTTTCACAATCACTAGACAAAGGAATCAGGCAAAATGTGCTGACTAAAATGGAAATATTACACTTCATTATCTCTCCACCATAACAAACTTATAACCTTTCATCAGCTAGAAACAAATCTATTCGACTTCTAAGGCTTGTTTCAGAAATCTCATCATCTGTTGGCTCACAATGTTAATTAAGCAATGCCACTAAAATCTGGTCAGATTTTAGCCTTGTAGACAGCAAATACATTCCTTATATGGTAAAACAGTGGCACTGTTCAGTGAGCAGTCACTAGGGAAAATAAAATCTAATTTTGGTGACAGACTGATGCCAACAACTAACCTCAAAATATTACAAATATGTGGAAGCTTTCAGTTGTTTGTTTTTGCTGCCAAAATACACCTAGAAAATATGAAAATTGTAAAAACATATAGCATGTGGGGAAGTAAAACTTGCAAAATTGAGCAAAATACTTGCTTATTATATCTCAAGATACTGATAAAAATGGATTTCAATAAATACAGATAATGAGAAAAATGAATAAATTAATACAATGTAGCTCCAATTATTTTCTATGACAACCTCAACACAAACACAAAAATCTGCACAACCCTTAACTAAAAAGTTGTTGGACAACAACCCACCAAATGAATACAAAGGGAATGAGGGTGAATCGTTACTTAGCTGTGAAGGTTAGAACTGGTGGAACTAAGGAATGTAGTTCATCTGAACACTTTCCATGGAAATAGTCATAGAGTAAGAGGCTTGCAACATTTTGTCTGTGGGGAAAGGGGTTGTAGAGTGGAAAATAATTCATCACCCACAAGGGTGTGGAAATGTATTTGGACTATCATGGCTAGTAATTAAAGACTAGTTTGCTTCTGCCCATATATGGCAGTAGTCCTCCCTTTGGATGCAACAAAACTAAAGATCATTGTTAATGCTGGATGTCTAGTCCTGGAAGTGCCCTTGATATCTCATCTGTTGAATTTGTGATATTCTAGCCATTTTAAAAAGTAGCATCCACAGTGAAGATTTTCTCATCAGAAAATATACTACACAATTCCATCCTCCAGACCTTCATAGACTCTATTAGAAAGTGCTTTGTTGTATGGTTTAAGGTACAGGTCATCATGCAGGGCAGTTCTAATGGTCATACACTTTTAGCTCATCAGTTCTCTTATGTCTGGATGTTTGTGTGTCCTTTGGAATTTGGGTCTTAAGGGTGTTAATGATTCTGCTTCTTTTTGAGTTTTCCGCTTTTTTTTTCACAGACATTGTGAAAGGACCTATCAATTATTTTGGAGATGCTTCTGTGTAGCCATTTTCTTTAACATTCTTGAAAATTTGATGTTTATTAACAGCAGGCAACATACTATTTGTTCTGCATTTGGTTTCATATCCTTTGATGTCAATATTTTAATACAAATTTTTCTTCCCAACTTATCCTCAAAGCAAAACTCAACATTGTTCTACTCAGATAACTTCTTCCTCAGAACTGTTACTTTGTGGAAAAGACACCTAAGAAGATGCTTCTCTGGTCACAATGATCTTAACCTCTTCAAAGTCTAGGTCAACCATTATCTAGCACATGTATCCTAAAAATATGCACTTCTTACTCCATCCATTTATAACAACCTCATTCAATAACCCACTACCTTAAATGGCTTTTGAGCCTTGTATTGAGTAAACAATAGCAAAAAGAAATATAAAATACAATTAGAGAAACATATAGCCACACAAAATAAAATTTGTCATATATATCTCCAAAGTATAAATATTTTTATTACTTAAAGATATTGTTATGAAATTGTTTTTTTTTTATCCCTGATAGTATACAAATATGTTATGATCAGTCTGTATTGATTAACTTGACTTAAGTTTTATTTTAATAAAAGGCAGTAAACATTCACTTTAAACACATTTCTAGCTTTCTCATTTTTTTTTAATCAAGATTTTTTAAGGTATTGTTCAATTACTGCTATAAATGTGGCAGTGTATAAAATAAGATCAGAGCTGGACATTTGTAAAATACTTATACACTGTAAAATACTTGATTTTTTGGTATTTATATTTATCACAGAATTAAGTGCAATGGCAAAGGTGAAAATCATGTTAAAAAATAAGTATTAATAAAGGGAAATTTGAAGAGAATGAGTTGTCATGATATACTTTTCTATTTGGACAGTTATGATCATTTTGGTTCTTATGATCATTTTTTAACACTGCCTGATCCAGGAATTGAACTCATAAATGCTAGGAAGTCAGATATGCATTAAGCAACAGAAGAACATGTAGTTTGGACCGATTATATACTCTGGTTCAGTGGAAAAAAGCAAACAAGTAACAAAAAGGTGAGCAGAGAATTCATTGATGCAAGATGGCCTCTAGACAGGGAAATACAATGAGAACAATGGAGTGAATAAAAAGCTCAGTTCAAAATCCCAAGAAAGAAATTTCTGAAAAATTTCTGAAAGAGTTACTGCATCTGACAGTTACATGCAGAAGGCTGGGGGTACAGTCACAGAAATGTTATGAGCATAAAAACAAACATGTGTCTATTAGTTCTAATAAAATGGCATATAATAAAAGAAGTATAATGTAAAATAAATGCTCTATACATCATTAGGCTATGGACTTACATTTATATATATATATATATATATATATATATATATATATATATATATATATATATATGTATGTATGTATGTATATATATATATATATATATATATATATATATATATATATGTATGTATGTATGTATGTATGTAAGCTTGAAACCAAGGTAGTGGCTTCAACTGACCTCCTGATTAAAGTTAAAAACTCTACATGCTATCTTTATTTTTATTTTATTTTTCTCGCGTGTATTGAGCACTTTTTAATACTACTGTTTCCTGGTCTGATTCAAAACTGATTATTAACCTATTTTGTATTGTACGTATATATGATTTTCTTAGAATATTACCTAATGTATGCCTTTTGGACTAATGTTTTGCAGGGATCATATTGAAATATTTCCTAGGTCTAATGCTAGGAAAGTTGGTTCACTGTGTCGTGATATACAATTTTTTTTGACAGAATCCATTTTGAACATTTTTAAATCTACCATTCATATGTGCATTGAATATTGCTGCTATATCTGGTCTGGAGCTCCAACCAACTACATATCTCTAAATTCTTGACAAAATCCACAGAAGTGTTTTTAATGCAAGTGCTCCTAACCTGGCATCTCAGCTTCAGTCACTTTCCCACTGGTATGACTGTATGTTCTATTCTAATAGTTTCTTTACTTACACTTCTCACCTCAAATCTCTTCTGGTTTCTTGCTTCACTTACATCTACAATCTTCAAAAATTAAATTCAACTCTTATCACTATATTCAGTTTTCTTGAATCCTGTTTTTTGGCCATTCTTCTCAGTTTACTCATTCATTCTCTTATCATGCTGTATTATGTTGAAACACTGGTTCTCCATATAATTACTGAAGTTAAGCAGTGCTGAGAATGGTCAGTACCAAGATGAGTGACCACTTGCTAATACCAGAGGCTGTAAGCTTTGGATAATGACTTAGAATTGTTAATTGGAGAGCTGAGTTCCACTTCTAGTTGGGTTCATAATATTCACACAAATGCCCTTGGGAAAGGCTCTCGCTCTTCTCTCCACAGCTATGGGTTAATTAGTAAGACTTGCATCACTAAATCATCATTATATTAAAAGAAAAAAATCCTTACAATCAACTTTAAATGTTCTGCAAAGGGTTGATAAGCTGTAGAAAATGAATCAATCAATCATTCTCATTCCCATCCTTGCATCTTAGTGGCATTATTGACTCAGGATGAAATGATAAAAAAGGAAGTCTTTTATGTGAAACTTTCATTGTTTTTTTTCTCCTGAAAAATCTTTTTGTATTTTTGACAATATAGTGCTCCTATCTATTCTATATAATGTTTTTTTAAAGTCTGTAGCAGGGTTAGAAGCAAAGGATAGAATACTGAACAGCTGTGTAATATCAATGCACCTATACGGTAATGAATGCTGAATAATTTCTTGAAAGATGAAGAAGAGACTTCAGGTAACAGAGATGTAGTTATACAGAAGAATGCTGAGAATACCATAGGTGGATCATGTGTGCAATGAGTAAATTCCAAGAAAAAAAGGAAAAAATGACAATTATACTTAGAATCAGACAGTTAAAATTTCTGGTACATGTAATTAGGAAAGAGGGCTTGGAGAATTTGACACTCACAGGACATATTGATGACACAAGAGGATAGACAAAAACAGTGAGCAACTTACCTAATAAGTTTATGCAAATGGATGATGGAGCAAGGACAATGATGGATGGTAAAGAGTTAAATGTTGCTTAGAGCAACAAAGAGCACAAATTTTTGGAATCATAATTGCACACATCCTAAAGGAATATGGCACATAAAAGAAAATGTGTCAATGTTATGGAACTGATTAATCTTTTCTATCAAAATGAATCTATTTTCTTTGACCCTCTCCCGAGATGGTGCTTATGTAATTTTCTTTGACATAATTGTTTTGTTCTCATTTATTAAAATTTCTTAGTTGCATGTTTGTTTAAGCCAGCATTTCTATTTTATAAGTTAAAAAAAGTCTCACTGCTGTGATGACAGCAGATGGCACTTGTATTTAGTACAAAAGAGTATTTCAGAAGAATAATATTATAGTCAAATAAATTTCTTCTTTGCTGGAATCTGTTGTTATGTCTTACCATTTTTTACATTTAATAAATCCACAACTTTTGTTCTGTTGTTAAGAAAATGAATCTATCAATTTTTCTTGTCTATGAAATCTAATCCACACAAACTTTCCAAATTTTTTTCTCTTCCATCTTGTATTTCTATCTTAAGCATTTCCATTTTTACAAATATCATTTTGTTTTCATATTTCTTTGAGTTTTTCTTCAAAGACAAGTGTTTATTTATTTTTTTCATTTACCTCTTCTTATTTAGCAGATCCCAACTCTAACCCTGTTTACTTCCCCACTATTCACCATAAATTATCATAAACCACACCCTAAAAACAAAGGCAAAAAGCTTGCATGTTCCCATTCCAGTTTTGTTTTCTGGGGTTTTTTGACAGGTACTTAACTTATTGAGGATTTTTCTTTTACTTAGTTAAATTGTTCTATTTTCTTTTAAGGAAAAAGATTTCTTCTGAAGTAAAAAAAGTATTTGGCATAAGGCAGGGAAAAAAAACCAAAAATGTTTTAAAAATCAAAAACAATTCAAGAATAATGAAAAGAAAGAAGAAATATAATAAGTTTTTCTTTGATTTTGTCAACCAAAATTTTGCTCATTGTATTTTGTAAAATTTTTTTTTCTCATAGTCAACAAACAACAATCTTGGGCCTCTTCTTGTTGATGAAGTGTTTCAACTAATTTATTTTACCTTGTCTCTTTGGTTGACTAAAAGTCTGAGATATTTTTTTCATAAAATCATTTTCTTCTTCTTGTACTTTCGATGACAGACAAGGTCACTCAGTGAGTCCCAGAGTGATTTTTGTGTAGTAAACACAATGCGGTAAGTGCAACAAGATGTTCTTGTAGTAATGAAAGCTTCATTTTTGTTTTACTATAAAAGAGAAAACAGTTCATGGGTAGTCAGACAAGAAATAAATCTGACCAAACCAATACCTTGACAAGAGTTAGTGTTCTCATTACAGACATTTAAATTAAAGGTACACCTCAAATAATGAAAAATTATTTTTCAGCTAAAACTAGAGAAATTCATGAATTTAAAATAGTTAAATAATGACAACAGTCTAGCATATTAAATTGTTAGGTTGTGAATTTGGTAACACAGGAATTGTGTGTTCAATCTCTGGGCCTTGTTGTAGAGACTTAAATTTGTACCAATACCAAACAATAACTGAGTAGTACTAAAACCCACTAGATGAGCTATCTCTAAACATGATTAATGAAATGAGGAAAAAAATTAAATAAAGAGTTCAATATTACTTGACGGTTATATGGATTGGCAGGAACCTGAAGAAGGCCAAAGAGCACAATTGCGGAAATGTCATGATACTAACAACAAAGATGAGGACAATAGTCCAAGGGTAAAAAATGATAACTCCTCATCCCATAAATTCAGTTAGAAATGAAAATGACATTTAAAATTTTGGACTTTTTATGTTCCTGCCTTCCATCAGCATGGTTGATGCTCAACTTCATGAGAGTGTCTCTCTCTGCCTTCTTGGCCTCATGTTTTCCACTGAGCTG
>OZ038475.1:27510788-27535788 GCA_964036315.1 Acanthosepion esculentum | reverse complement strand
TTAAATGGGGAGGCCATACAAAAAGTGGTAAAGATTTGTTTTTAAATTTCCCTAATAAATAATTTTTATCACTACCATCGCCTGAAGAGTACTTAGTACTGAAACACAAAAGTATTTTTTTAACAATGTAAAATGTTTTTATTGTAATTTATCATAATAAACGAATTATAATAATATTTTGCTCTACTTTGTATTGAGCACTTTTTTAAAAATACATGCTACAAACTGTGGATTTTTACTCCATCTCTTCTTTCTCTCAAATGGATGGATATATATATAGACTTTTTAATTGTATTTTTCCAAGACATTCTACATCATAATCTAAATTATGGATAAACTATCCAAAGTTCATATATTGTTTTGTTTAAGTACTTTTGACCATCTCAGTCATTATGAAGAACTTGATATTTTTAGAATGCCAGACAAAATTTTGTTGTTTACATCTGCCTTTTTGGGGTACATTTGAAATAGTGATGTCATTGCTTGGATTATCATCCTCATCTTTGTTACCATGTTTATCCCAATTTTTCAACCGTTGTATGCTCCAGCCTTCTTCAGGTGGTTGGAAAGTCGAACTCAACCCTTTATTTCACTCACTGAGGTAGACTGTTCTAGTTTCACATGCCATGTCCAATGGATGTCAGTTATCAATTATATCCTGTTAATTCCCCTCACCAATTGATAGCTGACATCCATTACACATGGCACGTGGAACTAGAACAGTCTACTCCAGTGAGTGAAATAAAGGGTTCAGTTCAACATTCCAACCACCTGAAGAAGGCTGGAATGTACAACGGCTGAAACGTTGTGATAAATATGGCAAGGGAGATGGGGATGATAGTCCGAGCAATGTAAATAGTGTACATAATACCTCATCTCAGAAATATAGACAGATACTAGTGATGTCATGTATAAAACCTAGAGATATACAGCACCAGAAAAGAATGTATCAAATATTCATACTTATATTAAACATTTTATATAAACATATTGTTTCCTCTGGTGAAAGATACTTTATTTAAGGCAGGTTGCTTGTTTGTTTGTTTTGTGTAATGATAGCTTTATCTTGTTTATCATAACTGCAATTCTTGATAAGGACTGAGGTAGTCAAAAGTACTTAAAAAAGACAAGAACATGATGGTTGATCCAAAACTTTTGATTTGGTTTGACAACATCTTATTTGAAATATGTAAAAATACAATATAAAAATTAAAGAAACAAACCATATTGGTTGAATTTAATATAACTTATATATATTGAAATATATAAAATGTATAAAATACAATATAAAAATTAAGCAGACCATATTGATTGAATTTAACATACCTTATATTAAAAAGATATAAAAATTATAAAATATATATAAAATACAATATAAAAATTAACTAGACTATTGGTTGAATTTAACATACCTTATATATTACACATGCAAGTATATCAAAATCCTTCTGTATGTGTATAGTGGAAGTAAGTAAGTTGAAAAGTACATTTTCAGATAATCACTATCTGCTTAACAAACCAATTAGTGTAAGTTATTTTTTAATTATTTCTCTATTTGAATTCTCAGAATCAAATAATGTCCTGCTCATGATCTAATCAAAGATAAAAATAAATCCCACTTCTTATGTTTCTAATTGATTATCCGTAATTTTGACTTTAGATCTGGACATCCAATGACTTTTCCAATACTCTATCTTGTTATATCTTTTCCATTTTATCTAACCAGACTTTGGCAGAGAGGTGAGTTGTCTTGGAATTCTCTGTGAGTGGTTTGATATGGTTATCAGAGCCATCAGTACTTTAATCTCTGCATCTGCCCTTTTGTTATGGCTTCCTCACTGACAGGTTGGCAAGGAATGTTTGATTGCTTACAGATGCATACACATCACAAAAGGGGACATGTACTATCTCAACCAATTCCATCTCATGCACAGCCTCCAGGCAAAGACAACTGATTCAGCTCTTTGATCCAAGTGACACAATTTATTTTTGCTGCAACTGTTGCCATTTCTTCTGAGTTTTGTCCCTTCTGCTTTGTGCTCAGCAAAATAAAAAAAATAGCTACGTTCAGTAATTTTGTGAAATGCGAAGTTCAACTACACTGTGTGGTGAATTTTAGGAGAATTAAGCAATTTCCACTTAAATTACTTTTCTAAGATTCACACTGTGAGACTCCCACAGTCAATAATAGTGTAGAGCATAGAAAATTACAATTGGGTTTATGTGACGTATCCATTCAGGATGTGTGTGATCATGGCTCTCCTCAGCTTCTTGTTCTTTTCTACTTTTAATCAATGTTTATACCCTTATCATCCTACTCCTTCCCTGCTATTTATTTTGTTGTGTTGTAAATAGGAACGGTTGACACACATATAGAAAATAAGAAGTAGTTTATTCTAGTGAAGAATATGGTACACAGCTGCAAACACAGACTAATGTAATAAACAGTTAATCATTAACTCCTGTTGCTCAGGAAGAGAGAGTGCTGTTTAAATAGTCTTAGACCAGTCCAAGTTGTGGGGGTGTTCAGCTACTCCACATTTACATAAACTTGTTAGATTATTTGATCTTTCCTTCTAATCTTCTTGTCTTCAGTATGTCCAGTGAGTTTTAAATACCTCAAGCTCTCCTTCCTAATTTAGTATCTGAGAACTTTCAAATTTTTCTTTCCGATTGTTCATTCCCGTTTTTCTGAAAACTTCTTAGTTGCTCACATGTTCTGCTCATAGTATACTTAGCATCTGTTGCTTCAAGTTTCATCTTTATCTGCAATGAAATTGTGCTGCATAGGTTTAATAATAAGCTCATAAAATCAAAATTAAATTAAAAATGAACCAAATTTAGGTGTCATTCAGGAAAATGTTGGAAAAGTTGTAATGGCCTTCAGTTATATCCTTATAATGTCTATAAAATGTTTGCAATAAGACATCACCTTTGCTGAATGTGGGTTCTCTTTTTTTTAAGTGTTTCACCTCAAGCAAGGCAGGAAGCCACTAGCACACATGGGGTTACAGAGAGTTGGAGCGAGAGCAAATAGGAGTGATAGAGGAAAGGATCAAGAGAAGGATAGGGGATAGATCAAGGCATCTGGAGATGTCGATTGACATTACATTTGAATAGTTAAATATTATAGCTTACAGGGAAACAGGAAAAGGGTAGGGAGTCCACAGGCGAGAAGTGCAAAACATGAAGCTATTGGAGTAGAAGAGATGGCTATATTTAACATTTTTGACAGTGAAAGAGTGAGAGCGAGATGCCAGACTAGTTAAACAATTAAATTCATGAAGTCTGGGAACCAGCAAAAGCAGCTCATCAGAGCAGTTACCGTGAAAGTATTCGTAAAAAGACAGAGGGAAGCGACAGCATGCCTGTGAGAGAGGGACTGCAGACGAGAAGCCAGATCAGGGCCAATTTCATTGCATATCTGTCTCTTGATTTTATCAAGGACTTTGAGACTAACAGAAAGGGCTCCAGGCCATATATGGCAGCAATACTCCATGCAAGGGTGAATGGTTGATTTGTAGATTTGAAGGATCGACTCCAGCGAGAAAAATTTCATGTATGGAGAGATAAAACTACTTTTCTGTAACTTTGTGTGGCCTTTTCTGACATCATTAAGATTCAATGTATCAAAATTTGTGTGCTTAATGCAACAAAAGATTTCTTGAGCATTTTCTGTCACTTGAATAGCAAGTTCTCCAGATATCTTAGCACTTTGTAAAACTAATTTAAAATCTTCTGTCACTATCAATGAACTGTCTGTTCCAGGCTAACTTCTGCTTTTTCAAAAAGTCTCTCAGATAAGTATGTATTGCCTCTGTGTTTACATCTGGGAAAATTTAATAACAGGCAATGTTATTGGTCTTGACCTGGAATCTCAGCTTCAGTCACTTTCCCACTGCTGAAATGTAGTTTCCCTGTGCCTTTTATATAAATATTTTCATTGAGATTATTCTGATCACCTTTCCATTTTGGTACTGAGACTTTATGAATTTAAACACAGTCCTAGATTGGTGGCAAGGTCTCACAATTTTACAGTTGAAATGGCTAGATGTAACTGTTTAAGTTCTATACTAACGGTTTCTTCTCTAACACTTCTTGCTCGTAGAACTGTTCCAGCTTCTTGATCTACCAAAATTTAAATGCAATGTCAATCATTATCGTCTATCTTCTTAATTACTGTTCTTTTATTGTTCTCTCTCCTTAATAATGTTTTCTTTTTCATGTATCCTCTCACACTCAGTAACTCCTATCTTAGTGGCTTTATTGCCTTGTTTGAGATGAAATGATTAAAAAAGCTTTTTATGTAAAACTTCATTTCTTCTCTTGAAAATTCTCTTTGTATTTTTTTCAAAATATTCCTGTATCTGTTCTTTTACTAAGTTTCTTAGTATGTACCAGAATATTGATTTGTGTATGTTTTGAGAGAATGTTTACTATTTTCTTTTTACAAATTTGCCACTTGATAAATAACATTTCCTTGTATCTATATTTTTTAACCAAGTTTACCATTGGTTAACATTGATTTTTTTAAAGTGAATTATATAACTAGTTTGAACATCTTCAATGTGAAAGATATCATTATTATATTAATGCAGAAGCATATGATTACATTCTGTTAATAAATACTCAGTGTTGCTTTAATACATGCCTTCTGTTATTTGTTGTTCTTTTCAAACTAATCATGTAAATAAATGTTAGTTAAAAGTTAAAGATTCTTGCTTTTTTATTTGCACATAAACGTTTCCCTTAAACTGGTGACCCTTGAATTCAATACAGCAAATAAATTATTTCCCATCTGTGAAAGATTTAATCTGCAAACAAACTAACTTAATTTCATCAAATTGGCATCATCTATGTGCTATGTCCCTTTAGGACATGGGAGATCATAGCTGTCCACAGCTTCTTATCCTTTGTGAGTTTTAGCAATATTTCTTTTACTATCTTTACCACTATCTGTCCTGCCATCCATTTATATGGGCTTGTTAGGCAGGTTATTTGCTATTTCCCTTTTCCTTGAACACATCCTTTCAGTTTTCAAACTCTCTAAGCCTTCTTTCCTTATTATGTGTTCAAGAAATATCAACTGACTCTTTATGATTCTATGTATAAGTGACCTTTTGTTTCCATATTTCTTAAAGTTTCCTTTTTACTTACATGCTCCATCCATGGAGTCTTAAAATTCTGCAGAAATCTCTGCTGCCTCAAGTCTCATCTTCATCTCTGAGGAAAGTTTTCAGCTTTCATTGTTCTTTAGCAGGTATTAATATTACATAGAAACAAAGAGTATTGAACACCTAACAACATTTTCCTGTTTCTTAATAATTTGCTTAGCTTTTGGAAGACATCTTTCACTATCCCAATGCATCTTCATATTTTGGTAACACATTTTCTATCATCTGTTAAAACAGATATTTAAGCTGCTGTACTTGATTTTGGTATCCCCAATTTGTAGCTTGCATTTTGGGCTCTTTCTTACAAGTGATAATTAGTCCTTTCTTTTCAGTTTCTGTTACTAACATTGGCATACCAAACAATAATTGGCAGGGCACTGATTTTCTGTTTGCAATTATAGCTTCTTAATAGATAAGTGTCTTTGATCAGGTAATGACTCAAAGTTTTTGCTTTAAGATATTTATCCCAATTTTTGTAATGAAGTGTCTCCTCAAATCTTTATCTTTTTGCTTTGTGAATTTTTTTTCAAACAGATTTTATGGCAATGTTTCAAACCTACTTTTCTCTTTTTTTTTATTTCTTTAAGTGTGGTGTCATTTTCTTTTTACTATCTATGAATTGTCACAACATTTTTCAAAAAATAATGAAGTAGTTTTCTGTTATCTTCTCCATGTTTTTGATTTCAAAGTGGACCTTAACTTATACTAGTTTCCTTACCACAGCTAAATAGCCCAGTCTACATTACTATTTACCCTAGCTAAGAGAAGGAAAGCAACAGCATTAGCTTTAAGTTGAACTTAGCCTGCCAATTTCATTTTCCCTGCCAAAAGCATTACACTAATTGAATATCTTGAAAGCAAGTCTTTTCTGTCTTTTTCAAAATGATCTGACAAATTTTGTTTACAAAACTAAAACTAACCATTTTGGTTTGTAAATCAAAACATTACAAATATGAAAAAAATTCACAATGTCTGATGGTTTGAGGGAATATACAAATCTGTGTGAGAATTCGCTGCATCAATAAATAAAAATTAGATTAAAAATTTTAAATGTAAAAAGAAAAAAACCTGCATTTAATCAAATGTGCATAATCTTTCTAACAATGATGCATCAAATTAAACTTAAATCTTAGAGGCAAAACAGAAAAAATGAATTTTTTATTTGTATACATACATAGCATTAAAAATCTCAGCATTACAAAGATATCTTGCCAGCAATCATAAAAGAATTACTACAATTCATGGAAAAACTCAACATTGTAACCAAGAGGTTTTGATGACCAATATTCTGTCTGGGGTCAGGAATGAATATAAAGTTTATCTTTCACCAAGGACTTCTACTTGCAATTGACAGAACCTCTGACCCAATTTAGTTTCTGCTTTAAACTTTCAAATCTTTTTATATGGGTTTTACAAAATGCATATTTATGATACAAGTCTTTTTCAATTATAAATTATTGGAATGTCAACATATAGGATTATATGTAATCATCCATTTCTAGTAAAGCTCTTACTTACACATGATGACACAGATACAAATTTAAGTTTAAGATGCTGCCCTCTGTGATTATATATATTTATATTATTTACATACAGAAAATTGTCCTCATGTAAATAATATGTCTTCATCCCCGAAATTCAGACAGAAAATTATATATATATTATATATATAATTTTCCATTTGAATTAGTACAAATAAAATTTGTCACTTACTAGATTGATGTTATATTAATGCAGTCCAATTATCAGGAATTTTCAGCAATTGTTGAAACCTTCTGACAAGTGGACAGAACAATTAAAAAAAGCTTCATCTGTGAAAGTCTGGAGTTGAGGTGCTGAATATAACATTACTCAGTTAAATGACAAATTTTATTTTATTTACAAATTTTATATATGTATATATTACACACACACACACACACACATCATACTTGCTGGAGAGAACACATTTTCTTTATTAAAGTTTCTCAAATGTGCAGGCTAGTAATTAACACTGTTTAAACAGAGTGCCTACTCAAACACAGATATCCCCAAAAAATGCCTGGAGTAGTAGTAGTAGTAGTATATATATATATATATATATATATATATATATATATATATATATATATAGTACCCTAATTATTTTATACTCAAACAAAAGGCTAATAAAATATTACAAAATAGCTCCCCACCTCGATAAACCCAGTGAATTAAAAAACCTTGTCCTACCAAATCTATCACATCTACAATTGGAAAGAGCCTATCTTAACTCAAGAGAAAATTTGTTGCTACCACATCTAAAACAATAAAAGACTTAGTAAATACTAAGCCAAACAATAAGCTAAACTTTGAAGGAGGAATTTACTTAAGCACCTGTGATAATTGTCACAAAAATACATAAGAGAAATCTCAAGAAATTTAAACAAAAGATTATATGAACACAAAAGGGATGTTTTACATAATACATCAAATGCAATTGTTGCCCATCATAATGAGACTGACCATAATTTTGACATAAAACCTGCTACTCTTATCAAAGGAGAAAACAATTTACTACAATGAAAATGTCTAGAGAGTGCCTTGATTGCAAGGTTATCCACAGTTGATTTGCAACCAGGCTCATACAACATTTCACCATTCCTGGCAGAACTTATATTATGATAGTGTGAGATATCTATGATCAAAAGTGATAAAAAGAAAAAGAATCTGAATGAAATCAGCTAGATTAAAAAAAAATTTGAAATTTAAAATTTAGTTTGATAAAGTCCTAAAGTATGAAATGCATCACAAGCAAACGTTTTCTACCTTGTCATATATTTTCCCCCAATATTGTTCTTCATATGTAAAAAATGCTTTGTTATATATATATATATATATATATATATATATATATATATATATATATATATATATAAATATAAATTTATTTTAATCAACATTTTTGTTTTATTTAACCATTTACAGAACTGTTTCCTGCTTCGTAATTTTTCAAAATGACTGCCTATTTATTGATAGTTTCCTCAAAAAAATCTTAAGAATTTAAAATAATACTTTTATATCCATAAGGGAATAGAAAATATATATATATATATATATATATATAAAATGAATCCATATTTTTATATTAATATCTATGTTGCATTCAACTGAAACAAGTGTGTGTGTGTATATATATAAGATTGTTTTCACAAAAAATATTGACCTGTATTACTGAAGGATAATGGTTTTAAAGCCAGTAGTCTTTGTAAATTAAATGCTCAATGTTAAGAAAGAGATTAAGAAATATAATGAAGACATTGTTTGATATCAATATGGATATTACAACTACCAAAATTATGGAAGTTGTTAAAATTTTTACTGTGGAAATGACTAAATTTAAAAAAAAAATAAATCACTTCTCTATAAATGGATTTTTCCTCTTTGATAAGTGAGCTGGTTTATTCTGTGTCAGTCATTCTTTTGTCTGGTAAACCTATGACCCTGTCATCTAAGAAATATAACTTTGCTACTGTTCTTTTTTAAATGTGTTGTTTGCTCACCTAATCTTTAACAGATACTACTACTGATAACATTGGTTTTTCCTCATTCTGTTGAGGAAAAAGTTTCAAACTTTTATACAAATGGTGATAGTTATTGGCAACAAAAATTTGGATCCATCATCTTCATATGCATACTATAGTGTACTCTTGTAAAGGAAAAGAAACTTCTTTTTTTCTATTCAATGATTAAACATATGAATAAGACCAATCTTAAACACAAAGCAATCCTGAATCTGAATTTATGATTTCTATGCATAGAAAGCTAAAGAAAACCAAAAACTGCAAAGCAATTCTGAAATTTGGTATGTAATAGAACTGAAATAATGGAGTAAATGATTGAATGCCAGCTGGGATAGAACCTGGGTCAAATACAGCAGCAGTCTATGTCATTAATCATTATTTTGTGCCACAGTTTCATCTGTAGCTATTGCAAATGTACATGATATGAGTTTTTCTGTCCTCATGCTTTGGAAAATGAGATCAAGGGGGCAAAACCTGGAATGGCTGGCACTTCTCTAAATGCTGTGACATTAATTGACATTATGGGAGACGAAAATTAATCTGCATCAATAAACTTTCACAGAAAAAGATTGTATGTGATCTAATGAATATATAAATATATATCTATACACTCATACAGACATTTATTTACTCTATGAAAGAAAAGAGAAATCAGGTATGGATGCAGGTAATGTATACTGATGTCCACATTGATATACATGTGCACGCACACACACACATATATGTTATACAAAGGGAGAAATATAAATGTGAACTGTGAAAATATATGTGGATGCATTCATATTCTTACCATATATATGCAAACATATTGATGACAAAAATCAATGAAAAATAATATATGCGTATATGTGAGTGCATAATATGGGGATTTGCAAATATTCAATGGTTTGAGTCTTATATGTATCTGCAGGTATATATAATAGAAAAGATTTTTCAGCCTATATAAATCTGACATATAAAATTAAAATTCCCAGTATCCTTTGTTCATGTGAATGTGTAGTGGTACCAACATTACAAATGATGGAGTCTTAAAAGATAAAACTGGGAATATATATATATAAATAATAATAATAACAATAAAGATGTTAATGGTCAGTTGAATTAGTCCAGGAAACAGTACTATTAAAATCACCTGAAGATACCGAAAGTTGAAACCAAGGTAGCGGAATTTCTGTGTGTGTGTGTGTGTGTGTGTGTGTGTGTGTGTGTGTATATATATATATATATATATATATATTATTTATTCAAAAATTATAACATAAACATGTTATAACATCACTACATCAATAGCCATTTTGTTTCAACACTTTTGATGTCTTCTCAAGTGATGGTATTGAATAAATAATATTTGCTCTACTCTGTATTGAGCACTCTTTTAAGAATAGTGATTTTGGTTATTGGAATTTTATTCTGTCTACACCAATCCTATACTTGGATATATATATATATAATGTTTCTGTGTTTTCTAATTCTTCCACTCTCAGTAAGCCCTTTTGTCTTAGGTGTACACTCTTGCTTGAGGTGAAAATTTAGATTTATAAGATTAAAATTTCTGATATGCATAATGCCATCAAACATACTAACACTGCCTAATTCATATTATACATTATTTCCATTTAGTCCCAAACTGTGATCTAAATGCTAAGATCATTACACTTTCATGCCAGAAAATAATTAAGTACTCTGCAAAACAATTGTTTATTTGTAAAAATAACAAAAGATCGCATTAGAAATGAATAAAAAAAATTACAGTTATTTTTTATAAATTTGATTTTCAAACCGGAATATGCAAATTAGTTACCTCTATTAAACAAGAAGTTGGCATGGATTTAAACCACATACAAAGAGGTGCAAATAATAAAGTGAATTTATGATGTAGTTCTTATTATTAAACTTGAGCCCCAGGGCCTCATCACTTCAGGATAATAAGAGGAGAATCAGGTTAATCACTGACACTGCAAGCATTGTCAAGAGTTGGAGTACTAAGTGGATGAGCATTTTTTGACCTTTTGGTCCATATACACAAGGGTTTCCAATAGAAATAAAGATGCTAACACTGTATTGTACAATAAAAATGACTTGAATATATTGAACCATTGGTTTTTCCGTCAATCTCCAGAAGGGCTTAGCAAACAGTAATCCTTCAGCAGAATTTTCCATATACTCATTTACATATTATGCATACCAGAAATTTCAACTCTCTCTTTCTAAATACAAGTGTCCTTTTTGTTGCCATCTTAATTAAAACTTCCTCATTGTTCACATATTCCATCTATGGTACTCTGTGCATCCTGTAGAACAACATTGCTGTATAAAAAGAAAAGGTATGTTTTTCTTCTTTTTTTTATTTTTGATAAGAAAAAAAATCTTGAAAACTGTACATAAAAAATATTTTTTATATTCATCTTTCTAGATGAATGATTATAAAAGCTTCTATCCTGAATTGAAATTCTCTTTGTGTCATATCTTATCAAATGGCTTGTGTAATCTATGAAGCATAGATGTGTATCTACTGTATGTAGTTGAACTGGCTGTTCTAATAACATTCTGATCATAAAAATTGCATTTCTTATTCCACTTTCTTGAACAGAGTCACACTGTTCTTGCTCTATTTTCTGCTTTCATTCTGCTACAGGATCTATTCATTAAAATCCTAATTATTGCTTTAGTTCTATAACTCATCAACTTTATTGTCCAATAAAGTTCCCATTAATTTGTACCATGTTTCTTTAGCTGCTCTATGAAGATTGATTGAAGCTTTCCAGTACTTCAACATTGTCTTATATTTTATTTATCTCTTCAGTAAACTCATCAATCCCTATATCCTCTAAGACTGTCAGTATCTTTATCACAATCCCATCACGTGCTGATGCTTTGTTTCTGTTCATCTTGGCCAGTGTTAACATAGCCTTAAATTTTAATATGTGTCCCTCTCTTCTATTGACATTGACATGTTAAAACATCAGACCCAACCCCCTCAGCTCCAGGCCACATATGATCACTGAAGTTAAGCAATGTTGAGACTGGTCTGTATCTAGATGAGTGACCACTTGGGCATACCATGTGCTCTAAGTTGAATGTGTAGGTGGTGTAATGGATATTGGCTTGCAATTGTTAAATGGAGAACCGAGTTCCAATTCCAGTTGGGTTCATTATATTCACTTATGCACAAATACTCTTGAGAACAGTATGAATTTAACTCTTCTCTCATCTGTCTATGAGTTAATTAGTAATGTTTATATTGCTAAACCATTATTATCTGAAAAAAGTAATCTCTTATGAGAATATTTTCTGGCTTTAAATAACCTACAAAGGTTTGATAAACTAAAATGAATCAATCTATTGTCAGAAGAGCTTTCTGATGTATTCATGACATTTCTACATTACATTTTCTTTGCTAACTTTTCCTTGTAGATAATCTTTTTATGCATAGCTGCTATATCTATGTTCTTCAATTATTGTAAATTTCCCATTGAGCCAATTGTCTTTTGCTTGCTTACACTTATTTGCAATATTTTTATTTTCTGTGCCTTTTCTTACTGTAATCTGCTATTTTTCTTTTTATGATACCAAGATTTTCACTTGCCATTCACTTTTTTCTTGTCTTTCTTCCCTCTTTTTCTCTTGTTACTAATGTTTCCTTTAAGGCGTTGAACTTTGAGTTCCAGACCTCTTGTAAAGTTTCAAATTTGTTCATAAATTTGAAAGAATATGGATGTTTGCAAATAGAATCACATTGGAGTTTGTTGCATTGCAGTTTAGGCATTGCTTTTAGTATCATTAATTTTTGTAATTTCCTAGCTAGTTTGCACATAACTGGGAGGTGATCTCTCCAGCAGTCAGTGCTTGGATATGTTTTACAGTAAAAAAATGCATTTCTAAATCATTTGGTAATGGTTATATAGTCTGTCTAGTTTCCTTCCAGGCTTTTCCATATCTGCACACAATTTGGGTGTTCGACCAAGTGTTGGTTATTACATGACCATTTGCCTTGCACCAATGAAACACTTTTTCTCCATGTTCATTATATGATTCACTTCCACATTTAAAGATATTTTCACTATCTTTATTTATATATTCATATATACACAAACATATGATCTCACTTTTCTAGAAGTTAAGGTATTTTTTGATATAACAAGTCACCTATGTAAAGTGAAACTATCCTAGGAAGATTTATATTTGTTTGTAAGTTTTGCACATTATTTATATATACACATTATTTGCAAACACAAAATTTATGTGTTCACAAATAAAGGCATGTAAAAATATATAGCTTGTATAAACATACAATTACACTTATTATATTCAAACTTGGACAAGTGGTTATTATGTTAGCATTCCAACCATGAGACCTGGGTTTAAATTAAACCATAGTTGATTTGTCAGGGAGATGCCTTCCTCATAATATAATTCTGGGGAGATTGTCACACAGGGACTATGTTAGGAAGTGCCTGAAAATCATACCATATGTGGACCCAATCCTTGTGAGTAAAACTGAGTAGCTGAAGCTCTTCAGAAGAAGATGGTGCTTGTGATGGCATGGAGTTGTAGGTTATCATTACTAAGGCTTCAATTATATTGGCCTCGTTCAAATATCAATCACACCAGATTATGCACTGTCTTGCAGGAACTGTAACTGATGTCTATTCAATATAGCTGCAGTAGAAACTACTGGCTAGTTCTATGGGTGGTCAAGAAACACAAATGTTTCTGAGTAGGTATCTGCACTAGTGATTCACTTGCCACCTTAGCAGATTGGTGTACTTGAAAACTAACCATTACTTATAAACATATAATATATATTCATAGCTACAATTCATATGCCTATACTCATAGGCAGTTATGAAATATGAATGTATCTGAATTTAAATAATTCTGCACCTTAATGCAAATGCAAGAAGACATGACAGAATCAATACAATGTCACACACACCCATCAATATATTTTATCTTCCCATTTATATGTAGTTATTTACTAGAGGTTGCTTAGTCTGGCACAGGATCACAACAATGGGACACCTAATAGGTATTGAACATGTTATGCTAGCAAATTGCTTGGTGAGGCAAGTTTACTAAAACTCATATTGTGGTATATATCCTTAACATAGATACAAATCTGTTCATAAATATGGACAAACATAATTTATACCTCCTACAGAAGTATCTGATTAGTGTCTGCATATAAAATACCAAATCAGTGTACTATCAATATTTTTTAAATTGATTTTTTACCAGAAGTCTAAAGAATTCAACATAGTTTTGAATGAGCAAAAGAGATTTCAGACAGTTATTGTTCTTGTAAATTTAAATTAATGGAACTTGGACACATGATGGAGGGAGAATGATTTATTTAAACTGCTTTGTTCACTGGGTTCCTAATGAAAGTTGGTTGTTTGGTACTTCTGGGTAAGACTGTCCTTTTCTAGGTAGGCAGGTACGAGATTATCCAAGGGGAACAAATTATGAAGATTAACAGCTCTTCCCCTTTTTTCTTTTTTTGTTGTTGATCATTTTATATATATATATATATATATATATGTGTGTGTGTGTGTGTGTGGTTGTTTTTATTAATTTGCAAAAGAAAGTTGGAGAATATAGATTGATTACACAGAGGCTTCCTAAGGCTCCCATATGAACCCAATCATCTTAAATGATGACACTCCTTTCTTTGTGCATCAGTTGGTATTCAAGAAATTTCTGTAATTTCTTTTCTGTCTATTATTTCTCTCAAAATATTCATGTCTGTGCAAAGCCTCTTATCCAGAATTTCTGTTGATGGATATACTGCATTGTTGAGACAGGAATTGTTTCTTTTAAATATTATTTGTACATTATCACTATTATCTGTTGCAGCAGTTCAAATAAAAATCTTCTCTAAAAAGGCAAGTTTCTCCTGCATCAACTAGGGCTAATATTTCAGCTGCTAGAGTACTTTTAATGACTTCTAATATGATTTAATTATCAAGCAATTGGTGTATACCTTTTGTTAGTTCCTACCAAAAAGAGTATATACTCTTTTCTTTTTTTTTGTTTTAAAAGAAAATGATTTATTCAAACTGCTTTGTTCTCCACATGTGTTCCCAGTGAAAGATGGTTGCTTAGCATTTTCAGGTTAGATTGTCCCTTCTTATGTAGGAAAGTATCCAAGGGGGAGCAACTCATGAAGATTAACAGTTCTTGTTTTAACTTAACCAAAACTTTGCAAATCAGTTGTGAGACACTACCTTGAGTCTGGACATTGGAGGCGATAAACCATCTAATTTGATTTAAGGTTACTATTTATCCCCAGAGATAACCAAAGCATTTTTCCTCACATACAGTTTTGTCTTTTTTCATCTTAACCTAAGGAAGCCAAAGAGAGCACTCTGGCAAAATGCATCATTCATACATTTTTCAAAGACTGTCAAAAGGACATGCTCCATGATTCTCGATCAGAGTTAATTTCCCTGCATATTTTATAAATCCATTTAGTGAATGGAGTAAAATCAAGAATTGTTATTCACTGTGTCGCTTAGAATGTGGCACATGCAATATATTTGTCTGACAAAGAGTCAGGCATCAAATTTCACAGAGCTAAATATTTATATTTGAAAACATCAGGAGAGTATGAGAAGGCTGTGTGCTTGATTGTCAATATTAATGAATTCCATCAAGAGTAAATGAACCTATTATGAGTTAAAAAACTTGCTGCAGAAATAGTTTATTATAATACATCTTCATGTATTTCTGCAGACATACCTTTGTTCAAGTCTATATTTACATTCATGAATAAGTGTAGATTAAAAAACATTAATATGAAAAAAAAAAAAACAATTATATCTCTTTAAAAAGTCAAAGACTTTTGCTGTATATCTCATCCCAACATCTTATTCAGATCAATGCAACCATTGTAATATTTTTAGAATATAAGTTTGTTCAAGGAAGTAATGTTATCTCCATTTACATATGTATATATAAATTAGAAATCATTTGAGTGTGTTTTATTTGTGATTTGTTAAATCTGACAATGCTCTCCATGATGCATATAAGAAATGTGCTGTAAACTTTATATTCTCACAATTTTGTTTAATATTGTCAGAAGGTCTTGTTTTATTCATTTTTCTTATTTCATATTCTCCACTTCAAAAGGTTCAGAACACCTTTTTGTTTTTAACTTTTTATTGCTGCTGCAGGTGTTAAATTACTAAACTTTTTAAAGTTTGCACATATTAAAGTTTATAGCAGATTCAACCATTTTTTTCAGTGATTAATTGATCCTCTACAAATGATTAATAAAAACAATTGGCCTGGCTACAAGTTTTGACTCAGAGAGATCTAGTCACTAAATTAAATATATGACTGAATGTAGTCAAGGTCAACAATAGTCGTAACAGAATCTTTGCTGCTCATGCATGAGCAGTAAAGTAGTGATTGGAATATAATTTACTCTAGTGCTCATAAACCTAATTTTTTCTTCTTCAGTTATCATTGATGAGACTGATAAGAAAGATCTCTCAGAGAGACATACCATTCCCAAGAACATTCATGTGAAGTAAATACAATCAGCTCAATACAGAACTTGAACTCCATCAATTTCATCTTCCAGGTATATAAACATTACACTGCCTTGCAAGTCTACTATGTTAGTAAAAAAACAATTGGAAGCTTGTGACCAAAATTCAGAAAATGCTAAACAATGCTGAATATATATACAATCTTTCTCCATCAACCATTATAGTATACCAATGTTGAGATTAGATGTAGGTGTATGGCTGAGTGGTTAAAACATTAACATTCTGACCACAAGACTCAGGTTTACATCACAAGATGGTCAATTTGTCAAGAAGGTGACTTCCTTGTAATATTGGCCTGGGAAATGATCCCAGCATGTGGCATCATTGGGAAATGCCTGAAAACCATGGTTGACTCAAACCTTGCAAATGAATTCTGGTAGACAAAACTATTAAGAAGAATTCAGTAGTTGTGCAAATGGGTAGATCTTTAGTGTTCACTGGCAAACTATCCAGAGGTGGTCATTCAGTAAAAAATTCCATCACCTTGGCAGTTTGGGTCCCTAGTTGGGGGATGCACTGACCAAAGAAAAACACACAATTACTAAGATTTTTAAATCATGTGAGTTATGCAATCCGCTACAGGTAGCAATGATGTCTTCTTTTTATCAGATTACCTAGGGGGACAGAAATCAGATCTATGCCTTTTCCAAGAGGATACATGAATACAAGTGACCTTAGGTAAAATTATTAAAAATTACCGACAATACATATTTATATTAAAATTTATGAACAATACATTTTATCTGTCATTGAAGGCATGCAACTGTGTTCAAAATGTTTAAATTTCAGCATTAAATAACCCATAGAAGTTGATATGCAGCTAAGTAAAATCAACAAAACCAACACGACATTAATCTATATAACATCCAACTATTTCTTAAAGAAGTCAAACTGTATTTTAAAATATAACTTCAACAATAATACAATGTAAAACACATATAACACTGTCACTAGTAATTATATCCACACAAGCATCTATATGCACAAAAGCTGAGTATCATCTACCATTTATTCAATGATGAAAGCAGAATAAAATGTACCATATTTTTATGACTTTAAAGCTTTCAAAAAAACTAAATATTGGCATTAAATGACCCATAAGGAGTTGATATGCCATTAAACAAACAAAACAAAGCACTATCTGTCTATATTTATGAGATGAGGTATTGTAATTATTTACATTATTCGGAGTGTTGTCCTCATCTTTATTGTCATATTCATGATGTTTTGGCCATTGTATGTTCCAGCCTTCTTCAGGTGATTGGAATTTCAAACTGTAGTCTTTATTTTGTCCAAAGACACATGACCCAGTGGATTAAAGTGTTAGATGGATCCAGTGACTTGATCCAAAGAGTTGTGAGTTCTATACCTGGCTACTGCAGTGGTGAACAAAAGCTTGGAGAGTTGAGTTAAAGGGATATAGCTGAGACATCCAGAAAAGGCATGGCACATGGAACTAAAATAATCTACTCCAGTGGATGAAATAAAGAATTCAGTTCAAAATTCCAATCACCTGAAAAAGGCCAGAGCATACAGCCGAAACGTTCATGAATAGAACAATAAAGATGAGAACAACTGTCTGAACAATGTAAATAATATAAAACAAACCACCTCTTAAATATGATCTGATACATGAAATATCTTCTGCAAAGAAAAAAACATTTGGACAACACCTTGTTATTAACTGCAACTTCAAAGTGATTCATCATTTATTCAGTTAACATATTTAGTCCATCTGTGGTCACCACTCTACTCCATCTCACAATTGTGGTTCATGATGACATTCAAGACAATAATAAAATGGCTTGCTGTTTTCTTTTGTACCAGGGATGTTGAGGTTACCCCTGTCTCTCCACTCATTAAAGAGGCAAGACCTACAAGGTAGCAGGTGGTTTGAATTCAGCATTTTCCTTCTCCTAGAATGGTTGTCAACCAAAGCTAAAGGGTCCAGTAGGTCCTGCTATTTACCCATAGATGGAGGGAAGAGATGGATTTATACCTTTCCTAAGGGTATTAGCATGTAAATGAATGCGATGAACTTGACTGGAATTTTAACTTGGCTTTCTGATTCCTCCATCCGAGCTGCTATCCATTACTCCACTGTGCCATGCTCACAGTGATTAAAACACACTAACTGGAGAGTAGAATGATTTAATGTTGCAAACAACCTTCCAGGTGATTTGGACAATTATGGGCAAGTATTTCAGTACAACAATATTTAACTAAATAGGAAAAAAAGCATGATTAGACTGTATAGATAGGAAAACACTTTCTGCTCAAAATGATGGGAAGCGTGAGGCAGGCTACAGTAGTTCTCAATGGTTTAAGTGTAAATATATTTATTAGAAATATATGTTATGTATTTGACATTGCTGTTAAAGGTTCTGAAAAGTGAGAAAGATTATATTTATGCTTTTAGCCTCCAAATGTCACTGGCTACAGTTGATAGGATTTATTGAAGTTAGGCCAATATGATAATGGATGAAGTGTTTGTCTTTGATTTGGCTGTAAAATCACAACATTTTGCTCAGAGTGATAACATTTACAGAATAAATATATGGTTTTAATTATGCAGAGAATCTGAAGAAAGTTATTATAGTAAAACACAGATTTCTTAGACTCTCATAACAAGAATTATCAGGATTACTGTTTAGAAAAGAGATTAATGAAATGAATATTTTAATGTAAAAATGTACCATAATCCTTTGTGTCAAGATTGCTAAAGAGTATACAGCTGCCAGTTGTCACCAGTTTATATTTTTAATTTGGTGTATAGATGTTGTTCGATTTTGTCAACTGGACAGTATAGTAGGATCAGTTGTCTGTAAGAAAATAGAGCAGTATGATAAAATTCACTCTGCCAGAAATTTGGAAATGGCATTCTGTACTGCTTGCATTTGTACCAGAAACTCCAATACAAACATTTCAGAGTGTTTGGGTGTCAATCTGAGGATAAGGCAGAGAATTTGGAAACAGTTGGAGGAGTCCAATGGTGATTACGAAAGTATGGCAGCTTGAGAACTCACTCGTTCTGATAAGGAAAGAACTCCCAAATTTGTTGGTAAGGGCCTCAGACTCAACACAGAGACCTATATCAAGTGCCTTAAGTGCTCTGGGTCAAGAGGGTGTCTGCTAGAAGACCCTATATCTGGCAACGGGACTCTTCACCATGCCACACCAGCAGGAGAATTCAATCATGGCTGTCAGACAATTTCTGTGACCACATCACCCCTTACGTCTGACTACCTAACTCCCCAGACTACAACCTTTTTGATTATTATGTGTGGGGCACAATTCAGTGAGAGACCAACAAAACTCCTCCTAACACCAAAGATGAATTGAATGCTAGGATTATGGCAGCATTCACCAACAAGGAGACTGTCCAGAAGAGTTGCAGGAGATTCCAAAGTTATCTAGAGGCTGTGGTTGAAGCCAATGGCAATTTTATTGAATTAATTTACTCTTTAGTATTTCAAGATATTGCGTAATTTTGGTAAATATATTTGCTAAAATGAGATGTTAGTGTTATTTTCATTTTTGCATAATTTAGAAGACAGTTTATCCATCACACCCTGTAAGACACAGTTAAAAACACAGAGAAATCTGAGAGTAAAAAACTTATTTTCATGTATAAGGAAGAGAAAAACCTGAAAAAAAAAGTGGAACATTTTGTTTACTTTTGTGATACGAAAACATGATAATGACTATTGGGGTATAAGACCACTAAATTACCAATGCACATTGAGAAAATGAACTGAAATAAATTTAAATATATCTTAACTATGTTTGGTTGATTTTAATTTTTTTGTGACAATCTGTGGTATTTGTTTTGTATTTAATTTATTTGTATAGTTCTGAAAAGGACCATTTTTAAGGAATCCAGGCCATTTTTCTTTGCTCTTGCACATCTGAGGTCTGAGAATGAAAGGTCATCCTTGTCAAACTCTTCAACTCACATTCAAGATTTTGACATTGATAGCAGTGTCTAACGTTGATGATTTACGAGCAGAGGTCCTGATATATAGGTGTGAATTAATTTTCTTTGTTGTTTTACGCCATTAGATAGATATCATCTTTACAGTAAACAAATAAATCCAATTTGATCCAACTTTGTGCATTTTGACTCCTGGAAAAAATGGGATTGAGTTCTAAACTAAAGTATAACACTCAGCAGACTTTTGGATGAAAAAGTTTTATACACACATGATTATGATAGTATTGAAAAAGGAAATTTTTAATGTTCAGCTGTAAGCACTTTTGATCTGATCAGACATGAATAGCATATTGTACTTAATTGAATAATAAAATAACAAAATTATTATTATACTTATTATTATAATAAAATTATTATTATAAACAAATCATTATAAAATGACTTTTTGTTTTTGGCTGAGTAACTTTTTCTTTTAAGTAAATTTTATGATTTTTAATATAAAATTTAAATAGATTAAAACTTAAAGTCTTTAAATGTATATGCACTTTATATTGAAAGCATTGTTTATGATGTAGTTGATATCTTTATTAAACAAGCTCTCATGGCTACTAACTTTCTTTAGAGTGTTGCCCTTGTAACATATACAGATAAGCTAAAGCCATATGACTAGTGACAGTTGGCAAAAAAAGACTACTGTCTCATAACAACTGCACAAGTCTGTATTAAAGATATATAAACCAGCTTCAAATACTTCACTTTATATGCGAAGAAAATGATTTGAGTGACTTCGAGACTTGTTAAGAGCATTTCTGAAATTTGTTGAGATTACATGTTTAGTTAAATTGAGTGCTTGAGAAACTTTCCTGCCAAGTATGAACCATCAGAAGGGCTACTATGGTACAAATTGTAGATAGTTCTGTGTCACAACATACAGTAGTGTGTGGAACTTTCTGTGCTCCTACACTAATCAATTTCCATTATTAAAATAGTTTTCACTAGGTATGTAAGCATCACAATTTGACTTTGTATCAATGAAAAATAAATTGGCTGGGTCAATAAGTCATACTTTCTCCTGAAAAATATTACAGGCAAGGTATGTATGCATTGTGGAAAAACAAGAAATGGGGGTAGTTTGGGTAATGTCACATTCAGAAATGTTAGGTCCTATTTTTTAATATGCAAAATACTCATGTAACATCGACGTCAACATCATTGGAAACCAAGTGCACTTCTTCATGGCAACAGCTTTCTACCATTGGATTGACACTTTTCAGTAAGACAAACCCTCTACATCACATGAGTATTATGAAAATTATTTCTGCAACATGAAGAAAACATAACTGTGTTGTTCTGCATACCATACACTCCAGATCTCAATCACATTGAGTACTTACTGAATAGTTTGGACCAAGTTTAACATTCCAACATCAGATCCAAGAGAAAACCTTTAAAAGTCCACAACTAATCAGGTAAGAGCTATTTGGCAGGCACATGGGGACCAAACATTATATTAGACAGAGAGACATAAGACTTTACTAACAAACATTTTAAACTATAATGATTACTTTATCTTTACTTGCAAAAGATGATGGCTGTATCTAATTTTTTTATTCAAATGAATTGTACATATATCCAAAACTTTGTTTCTCTGTAATTTATAGTTTTTATTTAATAATTCCTGATTATTAAACTAAACTCAAAATTAACTCAAGGTGACTAATGATTCCTCTCCTTACGATCATCTCAATGCTGATTGTTTAGTATTTTAACCTGCTTCATATTATCTTATACATACAGGTCCAGAACTGTGTCTGGCAGTATTTTCTGTAATAATTCTTCTATTTATTTGTGATATAAAAGTAATTTAACAAATACACAAATATACTACATATATACCGGTTTGTTCAGACGGGTGTCATCATTTGAGTGATAAGTAGTACAATGTTTCAGTTGGTATTCTCAGACTTTCTTCAGTTATGATTCATAGTAATCTTGGAATTTCAAGCTGAACCCTTTATTTATTTCACTTAGATTGTTCTTATTCTGCTTACCCACGCTGGAGGATATATCATATAAGTGGTTAATTTGTTCCCATGATATGGCCTGTCTCTTCTACTGAATGAGAATATATGATTCTTTTTTTCATTATCTGACTTAGGGATTGAACCCATGACCATCAGGTAACTCGATTTGTTTAACAAATCGCTTATTCACAAATGTAATAAAGTCATATTCTTTGGTTCAATGGAAGAGACAAGTGATATAACAAGGATGAATTAACTAATATGAGATATCTTCTGCCATAGGCAACAAAATGAGTATCATCCCACTTCTGTTGATTGAATAAAGGGTTTGGTATGAAATTCTCAAGTTACCAACTATGACAAGCACTTGATGACTAGAGGAGACAACAGGCAGAATGTGACAATAACAACCAAAATGAGGATATGAGTTTGAGAAAATCAGTGCATAATATTTTTTTGTCTCAAGAATTTAAACAAAAATAAATTAAGGAGCTTTTTGTCAGATTTAAAATAACAAAAATTCTTTTTGTTAACTTTTTTTCCATTTCTATATAGTGGTCTCTTCTGGTGATATTGCCGAGTGTTACAAACGCACCAAAGTGCATGTATGCTGACACACGGCATATTGTATATTTTAAAAATAAGATAAGGATTTACCTTTAATTTGATATAAAAATGCTGAGGAAAATATATTTACAACTTCCGACATGAACTAAGAATTATAAAGAAAAGATACAGAGTAAATATAAACAGCTTTTTTTTAAAGTCACTCATTTTCTTTTTTCTTTAATCATGATAAATGCCAGCTTAGGGAAAATGTCAGTCAGTTATGTGCCATGCGTGATAGATGCCTAGGCGATCATGTATCTTTCGATATATGACTGACAAGGCATATTTTTTCCTGCAGTAAGTTGCCATTACTTTCTGCAGTAGACCAGTTGCCATCCAAGGCTATAGAACCAGGTCTGTCCTGCTATTTAACCATATCTGGGGGAGGAGAAGAGGATTCATACATTTGCCAAGGGTATTAGCACATAAGTGAATGCAATGGATTCAAGTGGAATTTGAACTCAGCTCTCTGATTCCTCAATCTGAGCTGCTATCCATTACTCCACTGTGCCACCGGGAAAAAGTACAATGATTTATTATTTAAGTATACACACAAATACACACACACTTCTTTCTTTCATTCTTGGATCTGATGAAGCCTAGAAAGGTGAAACATGTAATCAAATCTAGTTTCAATGAATCATTTTCCATTTGTCAAATGTCTTAAAAGATTTGTTGGAATTCTGTATCCTATTTTAAACACATTGTTCATGTATATAGTTTATCATGATGGACAAAGGAACTTAGGCTTTGATTTTAATAAGATTTTTTTCAAATAAGATCATGTTTGTAAGATTTTAAAAAAGAGTGCTGAGTTTTGATTATATTGAAATCATCTACTGCTCTTAACATTTGGATATACTAACTAATTTTGCAAAGTTCCAAAAGTTTGTTAAATTCACAGTATTTGAACTGAAAGGAAATTTAAATCTTTGAGTGAAAGTAATTTCATTTGGTTCTTTATTAACTTTGGTAATGGTTGCATTTTCGGCCAATTTCCTGCACTGCAAGACTGAAATTAAATTTTATAAAGTAATCTGAAATGTACATGTTTGAGTACTTACATTCATGAAACTTCCAAGTTATTCATAATTTTCCTGTTTTTCTCTCTGATAGAAAAAACTTCTTGGATTATGTCTTTTGTTTTTGCTCCATATAAATAAAATTTCAATTTCTTCCTTGCCATTTTCTCACATTTTTCTTGCAAAATTCACTTTATCAAACTTTGTGATTTTCACATGAACTATTTTTTTTAGGCTTTTTTCAATAAAAGTTTTTCTAACACTGACAATGTACTGTCTTGAATAAAAAAAATCAGAATTTACTCTATTTTGACTGTCAATCTTTTATTTTTTTTCATTTATTTTCTAAGCTTGAAGCTTTACTTCTGTCATAGCAAAATCAATTTTTTATTTACTAAAGAGTAGAGATTAGACAGGAAGAGTTTTAACTTTGCTTTCACTGAACACAAAATCCAAGCAGCCTTCTTATGATATCTTGTTCTTTGTTGGTTGAATAAAGATTAACAATGACATTGAACTAACATTCAAAGGACATTTCTCTGATTTAAGTCAGCTTTGGACTTTTGCTGATTTTTACCAACATCAATTTGAGAATGGTTTCCTTTTTAATATTCATGATATAAGTAGATATTCCTTAGGTAGTATTTATATGTAATATGAATTTTTATCATTTTAAAGTAAATTTTGCAAATTTTTCAGTTGGCATCATTAGGATAATGTAGAAAATTTTTGCAAAAAAAAAAAAAAAAAAAAAAAAAATTGGAGAAAAAATATTTTTCTTCAAATATGGATTATTTCAGTCAGTAATCTGTAAGTTTCACGGAAAGAATATTTTTATCTATTGCCAGTATATGTATACTTATCTATCAA
Organism: Acanthosepion esculentum; assembly: GCA_964036315.1. Taxonomy (NCBI): domain Eukaryota; kingdom Metazoa; phylum Mollusca; class Cephalopoda; order Sepiida; family Sepiidae; genus Acanthosepion; species Acanthosepion esculentum. Next base: position 27,511,057 of record OZ038475.1, on the reverse strand, counting down.
ATATACATCAGTATGTCTATCTATGATAGAATATTAATCTGTTTGCACAGATATATACAGACAGGCATTATAAATATTTCTTTTTTATTGTTTGGTTAGGAAAGTGTAGATATATGTGAAAGGGGAAATGCTGATGTGAACATGCTAGTATTTTTTGTCTTGTTATACGAATTATTCATGTGAAAAGATTTACTATTATATTAATATTTTATATTTTCATATTTAAATGAATATATGTATACATATGTAGATGTCAGTATCTGTTTATA
>OZ038475.1:27348288-27505788 GCA_964036315.1 Acanthosepion esculentum | reverse complement strand
ATGTAATCCAATAAATTCCAAAAGACAAAGTTTGTCATTGGAAGTGACTGGGTATATATATATATATATATATATATATATATATATATATATATATATATTGATACATGTGTATACATCAGTTATCCAAAGTAAATATCAAGGCATATATTATATGGAGATGTGTAGTAATATCAACATATAGACATATTCAGCAAATTTAGTTCAGTTTCAGCCAATGATAAATAAATGAATTCAAGAAAAAACATGTCCCATTCTTCCTAACTGGCTTGTCTTTTTTTTAAACCTAATGCTGTGATGGGAGTCCATTTCATAAAGTGAGAGTTCTTAGAACTTTTCTTCTTGCATTTAGAAAACAGAGGATTATGTGGTATGTTGCCCCAACAGTAAAACTGAACTGAACTGATGGGTCAAAAGAATGCAGTTCATCTGCATTGAATCAGTGTAAAAATCAACTACCTCAGCCATAATTCTCTCTCTCTTTATATATATATATATATATATATATATATATATATATATATATGGAGAGAGAGTTAGACCTGCAGATATGGTTATATGATTATATATATGTATGAATGCAAAAGAGTGCATTAACATTAGTATATATGCCATTATATATATATATATATATATATATATATATGTATACTATTAAATAAATCATTTTGTAGTCTTTGTTTATGTATCTTTGAAGTGAACAGAATCAATTCTTCTTATACTCTCAGAAATAACAGTGTATACAAAATGAATTATTCATTTTTGATTGTATTAAAGAAAGATTCTCATGAATTCTACCAAGTTCCAACTAGTGACTGGCCATTTACAACAAGAAAGATACCAGATCAGTGCCATAGTTTTGCAAGTTAATGCCTCTTTTGTTTTTGTTTTTATTCATGGAAATCAGCCAATTGACATTATTTCCTTTTAGAAAAAAAATTATTCGTAAAAGATAAAAAAAATTAAGAAAATATAAGAGATAAAAAGCAAGAAAGATGGCAAGAAACATTTATTTATTTTTTATTTCTTGTCTCGTTCAAAGACAGAAATAAAAGAATGAAATACATACCAGCTGAGGATAAGTATTGTTACATTGGTTCTTGTAAGGTTGTTACTTTATTGGCCGAGAGCTCTTTTTCCCCACAACTTCAACTCAAAAACAACATTATAAAGAAAACATTAAATTTTACCTGATGTCTGTTCATCATGACATGCAAGTCTATGATTAATATTTGTACCTATAATGGCTTAACTCTTGGCTAATTATGCAAGGTTACGGATACAAATGTTGGAAGCCTGGAACTCTATGAATCCAAAGCTTCATTGCGATTTAATTAACTAACTAACTCCAGCATTAATTTGTAAATGATAGAGAATAATTCCTAAAACCAAATATTCTGGTTTTGCAAAGTTTGGAATCAGTCAAACTGTTTCTTACTTTATCAAAAGCTTTATATTAAAAGTTGTCATTTTTGATCTTGAGATATACAGGCAAAGGTACATATAAATAAAATTTGTTGAGAATTGACAAATTAATTTAGAAAAATTTGAAGACAAATTGATAATTCCTGTATCTGGCAAATTATCTTTAATGAAGTGCTTTTTTTAATAGATGTTTACTAAGCTGTGCTCCATTGTAAATTAAGGACAGAATAAATTGCAATCTGTTATTTTTTTTCGGGAAGATTGATAAAATCTTGGCTTTTACCATTCATTAAATACTGATTTCTAGCAGACACAAGAAGAAAACGTGTAGCTATCTTAGCCACAATGTTAACTCATTTTCTTTTAAAATACATTTGAGCTGTGATGTCTGTGTTGGTACCAAAACCTATTACCTGTTACAGTTAAAAGATGATAGTATAGTAATCACCATAATTTCTATTTATATTATTTAGACTGTGGTCCTAATCTTTATTATCATATTCACAATGTTTCAGGTGTTGTATGCTCCAGCCTTGTTCAGAATAATAAAATGGGGCATTATTTTCAGAAAATTTATTTTGGAGCAACTGCTGAAACATTGTGAATATGACAATAAAGACAAGAACAACAATCTGAACAATGTATATAGTGTAAGTAGACAGACTATAATTTCTGTTTTAATTTCTGGGATCATTATTTATCATGGACTATTGTCCACATCTCATTATTTGCCATGGTCTATTGTCCTCATGTTTTGGCTGTTGCACTCTCCAGACTTCAGTACGTGTATGCCTATCTGAGTAACCTACAAAGAACTTTCAACTGAACCCTTTATTCAATCTATGATTAGATTGTTCTCATTCCACTGCCAATGTATAGGGATATTAGATTGTTCTCATTCCACTGCCAATGTATAGGGATATCTCATCTAGCTTTTATTTTGAATAAAGCTCAATTATTTTCTAATCCACTAGGTGCCACTATCACACAGTACACTAGACGAGTAAATTAAAGTGTTTGTTCATGAATTTGGTGACAGTAATTGTGAGTTCAATACCTGGGCTAGGCTTTGTGTATTTGGACAGTGTGAGCAATAACAGTGCAGTACTAAAAGTAAGCGTGTCTCACTGGCAACGGTTCGAGGTAATGCTTTCTCCATCATAGCGGCTGGCAGAGGATAGAAAAAAAATTTGTTTATAGTTACGTTGTTCTGGAATTGTCATCATTGGCTGACTGAACTTGCTTTGTTTCAATTATTGTTTCCCTTAGATTAAACTTACCATTTCTTTTTATACTATAATGTATTTCAGTGTTACCCAATAAATCTTTTAATTTCTTCCATAAAAAAAAAAAAAAAATCTGGAAATTCATGATATAGCTACATCCTGAAGAAACAAAGTAAGAACTAGATGAGATATCCCTGAATATGGGCAGTAGAATGAGAACAATCAATCCTGTAGATTAAATAAAGGGTTCAGTTAAGAATTCTCTGCAGGTTATCTGGATTGACATACACACTATGAAGGCTGAAAAACAACACTATGGCTGAAATGTTGATAACAACAAAAAAAGATAAGGACTGTAGGTCATGTGTAAATAGGATAAATAAGCATCATCAAGTAATTTCAATTGCTCAACATGACGCAGGCAGATCAAAAATTTTTTTTTGCCGATGTATCCCAGAATAGTCTGTCTCAAATCACTTGACAAATAGATGAGTATCATTAAATAAGTCTCTTTGCCTTAGAGATTTAATTGTTTCTCTACTTAAGTTTTAAAGTTGCTTCGATATGCAGTGTTATTTAATGTTAAAAGTGGCTGAAGAAACAATGAAACATGGCAATGTAGAAACAGAATAGCCTTAATGTTTATTTAGAAAAAAGTACACATATATACGTATATAACTACAAGTTCTGATAAATATATATTGAAAGATACATTCTTTATCTTGACTTGCCCTTTCACTTTTTTTTTATGACTTTTATTGATAGTTTAATTTGTAATTCTCCTATCAGTCTTCTTCAACAAACTCTCGAAAGTGCTTTTCTATCTGGGGAATAAAAGAGTAAATCAGTACAAGACGACAGCTCCCACACCTCAGCTTTTCCTCTTTCAAAACACTGCATTTAGCCAACAAAAACCTCTGATAACAATCTTCTATTCTAATCGCTTTTCAAACTGTAAATAAAGTAACAATTTTTTTAATGTCTGCATCAACAGCTGACAACATGATCAGTTTCTGTTCTTTTTAGTGTTTTTAAGTGATTCCTTGTCTATTGCCACATGAGAACCTCCTCGTCTAAGCACTTTCTTAAAATTTACTGGACAAGATGCCTCCATAAAATGTAATTTATTTGGGAATTCCAGTTTACCATAGACTCAGACATTGGAATGGTGGTGGGAAATGAGGGGATTTTATTCCTTTATACTAAATTCTCCTTCACTCCCTTATTCACTCGTTCAGATAACAATAATTAAATTATACTTGCTTTGGGTAAATCATTGCTACTTATCTGAAGGAAAATTGTTGATCAATTTTTATTTTCATTCTTTTGGTTTAATTTGCTTTGTTTCCAAAGTAACTTTTATTTCACAAATCAATAATAAGTTTTTATTATGTTTTTTTTTCATCTCTGTTGGTTTTTTGAACAATTGTTCTGCAATATTACTTATCAAATGAGAGAAGCACACATGCACACAAAAAGCGAGAATGAGAAATTTATGTAAATATATACATGTACATTGAAACCGTTTATACACAAACTTATATAGATATATATATATATGTATGTGTGTGTGTGTGTAAACAGACATACAAAAACAATTATATAAACCTACACATACACATAACCCCTAGTTTTTGTATTTTTATTCCTTTGTCTTCCCTTTTTCACTCTACAAAATCAAATCTGCATATTTGGGAGTCTTCTGAAAGAACAAAATACTTGTAAAATCTCATTATATATATAAATATATATATGTGTGTGTGTGTGTGTGTGTGTGTGCCTATGTGCAAAATGTTAGATATAACTAAAAGTATATCTGTAAAAAAACAATATCAATCAAGGCAAAATGTAAATTTCTCTTAGTCAATGTGTTTTGTCCTCTGATAGACTTTATCAAGTACATGCCTTGATAAAGGCCATCATAGGCTGAAATGTATTGGTTAAATTTATCTTTTGTCTTGTATATATATGTCATTTGCAGACAGTATTGTTTCACTGTATCACAGCTCCTCAGTGCAACTAGACATCCGAAAGCCTCAAGCCAGGACTGAAACCTGACCGATTTGGTGTCATTTGGAGTTTCTACCCCGAAGCTATCAGCACCCGGCTGAGAGAAACTGCTAATTCTAGTGTATTGTTTTTAATGAATGTAAACAAACACCAGTCATATATATATATATATATATATACACACACACACAATAAAAATTTTAAACCATACTATATTTATGGGAGAAAATATCAGGAACAGAGCATATGTAAGCATGAGCACTGTTGTCATAGATATCAACACTCAATAGTGATACTCAGGTTCCTGCATAAATACAATTCTCATTGCATTTAAGTATGAAACAGACTATTCCTATTCTGTATTGAAATCTATGTCAACATTTCTCTTTTTTATATATATATATATATATATATATATATATATATATATATATATATATGAAGAAATATACTCTTAAAGTGTGCTATATTTATGGGATAAAGTGCTGAATATCAGAGATAGAGCGTGTGTAAATATAAAAGTGAACATTGAAGTCAACACTTAGAGGCGACAGGCTGTGTCATGTTCGACACAATTGTCAGACCACATGTGTTTTTTGGGGAGGCTATTTATATATACGGGTCAGTGGTGCATTATGTGTAGTCTATTTTGGTGGTTATTTTGCTGGAAGTCATTTATTTATTTTGGCTAATTTATTTTGCTTGTTTTTATTTATTTCTATTTATTTATTTTTTATTTCTTATCTTATACATTTATTTAATTTTATTTTAATCAGTGTTTTATTAACGAAGTAAAATTTAGTTTATATCACTTATTTAATAGTTTTGGTTTGGTTTGGGAAGATAAAGCTATTTATTCAATTTTGGGGTTGATTGCTGTAGTTTATTCTAACTATTATTTTGGTGGGAGCAATTTTTAATTTGTTTATTACTTCATTTGTTTATTTGGATTGATTATCTTTACTTGTTTTTTTTTGTTTATTTGGATTTATTTAGATTAATTTATTTTACTTGTTTTTTATTATTTAATTATTATACTGTATATTTTTATTTACTCTTTTCAGTTTTCAATTTTTAAGTAACGTAATATCTTTTTTTAATCATTATATAACAGTTATAGCTATGTTTTTCGTCCAATTTTTGGTTTGATTTTTATAGTCTAACTAATATTTTGATCATAATGGTTTGTTAATTTGTTTATTATTTACTTTATTTATTTGGGTTCATTGGTTTTGTTTTTTATTTTTTATTTATTTATTCTATTTCGTCTATTCTAACGGGTGTGATTTGGTAATTTGTTTGGGTTAATTTATTTTACTTATTTTATTGCCATTTTGTTTATTTATTTACTTATTTTATTTTTATTTTTTCAGTTTTCGATTTTTAAGTAACATAGTAAAAATTTGTTTTCATGTCTGCATTTTGAGATGAACTTGGATCATTTATTTAATAATTTATTTTGGTCTGGGAAGGTAATGATAGCTATTTTTTCCTCCAAGCAAAGTTTGCAAGTTTTGGATTGGTTGCTGTAGGCTGATGATCCTTTCCTTATTTTCCAAGATATTTTTGGTGTGATATGCGTTTTGTTTTTAATTTCCCAGATATACTTAGAAAGCATTGTGCTGTTCGAGTATTTACTATTTGTGAAAGATGTTTTTTATGCATAATTTCTTTCTATTCAGGGTCCTTCAGTTACTCCTATGTATACTTTTCCTTCATTATCTGGTGATTTTATCATGGCTTGGTATATTACGTTTTATATATATATATATATATATATACACACACACACACTCTCTCTCTCTCTGTCCATGATATTGAGCACTTTTACCCTTAAATATAGCATACTTAAAACTATATTTTTATCATATATATATATAGAGAGAGAGAGAGAAAGATACATACATACACACATATTATATGTTGCAATTTGAATATTATCCAAATATTAATCTACACCCAGGTTTTTCCTAATATCACCTTTCCTAACAGAATCTTTACTCTCCCAAGCCAATGTACACAACAAATATATTAGGAAATCAAAAGAAAATGGTTAAATCTGTCGACACAACAATACAAACAATAGTTCTACACATGAAAATATTCTCTTCAAATAAAGTAATTGAGATAATTTTTCATTTGACCATATGAATATACAATAGCGTTTCTAAATTCTCCTAGTTGCTAACAACATTTTTTTTTGTTGCTTATAGATACTTTGTTTCAATAAATTAATTTCTTCTTTTATTTTGGCCTTGAAAAGTCCACATTGGATGAAATGCATTGGCTTAAAACTACAGTTTTCCTAATGTCTTTTTCCTTAATACATATTGTCTTTTTCTACAGGTTACTTCTGAGAAATTTTAATATATATCTCCAGGAATTATATATATTATCCAGAAATTAACTGAACATTGAAAATAACAGTTTTCTTTTTTTAATTATCTGTTGTGCTCAGAAAGTTAGATTGTATGTTTAAGCGAGCTGCAGATATATTTCTAAAATGTTTTATTTAATGATTAATAATCAAATACATTTTGTTCATTTCTTGGTATTCAGTAACTATAATAATATTTAGGAATTTTATGCTTTTCTGTAATTTTTATACTGAAGAGTGCCCTCAACGATTCTCTGAAAATGCTAAAATGATCTTTGTTCACATCAGAAGAAAAAGCATTTGTACTGGAGCAGTATGACTACCCAATTTTGCTTAAAGTTCTCTCTGGATGCTGTAAAAACCTACCTCTACAACATTTATGGAAATTTCAGTATCGTACCTTGCTCTGTATCTTTGTGATAAACAGCAGTATTTCTGAAAAGGTGTAGAAATGACCTAGTAAAGAAATGGAGATGAAGTGTTCTAAGAAATGCTATAGAAAATCTGCCAAAAGGTGTTTTAAAAATAGATAACTGTAAGTCAAATAGAATTGGAATCTTCTGATCCCATCTTGGTTAGTAAGTTTCAAGAAGCATTGGTACAATCTAAATGAAACTGTTTTTATGTAAATGCCACAAAGAAACCAGATGCCAGTAAGGAGTTATGAACCTTAAAGAGAACCCGGATTTGCAGAATGTGATCTGAACAAAAAAAAGTGGTTCAATATTGATGGATCTGTCTACTACAACTTCTTTTTTGGTATGATCTATAATGACAAACACCAAGATGACTTGCTTGATGATGTAGGAATTATAGTTGAGGGTAGATTTACTGGGTTTGGGCTACATCATGTAGTTATTGCTGATGGTACTTTGACAGCACTCAAGTAGCAAAGAAAACTAGAAAATAGTTTGATCACGAAGCTATCAATGAATAAAGAAGAAAAGAAACATTTGATTTTTCAGCAAGACAATGTGAGTTGACATTCTTCAAAAACAGCTATTGTGTTCCTCAGTGATTGTCTCTAGACCTCAATCCCATAAAAAATTGTCAAACATTCTAACATATTATTCTATACAGGTCTTGAATGCAAAATCTGCATCCATAAAATATTAACTTTGGTTAATAAAATGTGTTAACTTTTGTACTATTTTTATAATTGATGAACATCAATTCTTTTCATGTTTTATTAAAAAAATGAAATTTACAACCAAAGAGAAAATACTTAAAAATACCTTTGAATATTTTATAAAAATCTAGTTTGCTTAAAACCAAATCCAAATATTTTTGGTTTGTCTAAAACAAATTTTTAGAATTTATTTTATTTTTTAATTTGTCTGAGAACAAATTGCATGAAAATGTTTAAAAATTTGCAGTTTTATAATTTCTGGCTTGGATATTACGTAACTGAATACAAACAAAAAAAGGTTGTGGATTTACTAAAACCCAAACACTTCAAATATTCCAGTGTATGGATCAGTTATAACAAATTTAGTATAGGAGAAAAAGAAGTTAAACATAGAATATATGGTGCTAGAGATTAACTCAACACTGTAAAAAAACAAAACATTAACCTGTAAACTTCAGTCTTGTTCTTAAATTGCTTCAGCAGATTGAGTCGTTTATGTGGATTTAATGCATGGCACCAAACCTGTTCAGAAATATCTAAACTGTCAGCTGTATGTAACAGCTTAGCAAAGACCTTGTGAACTGGTGCTACAGAATTACAAACAAGAACTGTACCAAACTGAAGAAATCACATCACTTGCGGATTTTTATGGCATCATCAGTTAAAATGAATAGCATATGCAACTTGAAGAGAAAATAATGATATAATCAAGATGTTTACATTCCATACTTCTTCCAAGTTTAGGAAAGAAACTCTTATCAATACTGGAAAAAGCAATAATAGTTATAAGACTTGAGGAAGCTATTTTTCTGAAAAATTGTTTTAAGAGAAAAATTTAATAAATTTCAGCTTATAAGGAAATAGCTATTATTACTATATATATATATATATATATATATGTATATATACATATATATGTGTATGTATATATATGTATGTATATATATATAAATAAATATATATATATATATGTATATATATATATATGTGTATATATATATATATATATATATGTATATATATATATATATATATATGTATATATATATATATATATATATATATATATATATATGTATATATATATATATGTGTATATATATATATGTGTATATATATATATGTGTATATATATATATATATATATATATATATATATGTATGTATATATATATATATATATATATATATATATATATGTATGTATATATATATATATATATATATATATATGTATGTATATATATATATATATATATATATATAAGTATATATATATATATATGTATATATATATAAGTGTGTATATATATATATATATATATATATATATATATATATTAGATATATAGATATATATATATATATATATATATACATGAATAAAATAGACTACTGGAAAATAGTACTTAGTCCTTGCCAACACATTTAGTCACCTAACTACATCATGACAAGTAATGATAAACAAAAGTGAAATGTTGTGTAGTTACACGAAATTCCAAAATTTTGAAAGATGTTCCTGTGAAAACCCTCTTTTTGGATATTAGTAACTTTTTTTTTTGACTAACTTTGTGTTTTTGTTTTCCATATCAACAATGTATGAAAGTTCTCAGCATATATCTGTAGAGAAGATAAATTGAATAAACAGGAGAATAAAGTCAAATTGCAAAATATGTTGGCAAGGACTAAGTACTATTTTCCGATCGTCTATTTTTATTGAATTTCTCTTCTCTACAGATATATTCTGAGTACTTTCACATACAAACACACACACACATACATACATACATATTATATACATATATATATATATATATATATATATATATATATATAGCATATGTCTTTAATTGCATAATTCCTGTCAGAAATTAAAAATTTGAAAATGCACATTCCCCTGTTAGGGTTTTTCTTGTGGATGATGAATTATTTTCCACCTTTTAACCTCTATCTCACAGACTAAATTTCACAAGTCTCTTGCTTCTCTGTTGCTATTTCTATGAAAAATATTATGACAAGCTGCATTTCTTGGTTCCACAAGTTTAGAGCTTTTCAAAAATGATCCACCATACCATGTATGCAGGATCAAATCATTGTCATTCCCTTCATATTCCATAAGTAAGAAGGAATTTCTATTTAGACAACTTCATCCCAAAATCTGCTGCTTTGTGAGACAGACACCTGAAAGAATGCTTCTCTGATTCTTACAACCTCTCCTAATCAAGGGTCAACTGTTATCTATGCTACATATCCTCATAATCTACACTTTTTACTTTCTCTTATGTACATAAAACAGCTTCATTTAGTAATCCTCTAAGTTAAGTGGCTCTCAGGTCTTTTATTGGATGAACTCCTAACTAAACAAAGCTTAGTAAATATTTATAAAATCTGCCTCATATATGTCCTTTTGGTATTAATGGTCAGTGTTCAATTGCATATAAAAGCCAGGATTTTGGTGGGTGATTTTCAAAACACCCGCGCAGGCATTATTTTTCTCCTCTTTGGCCTTGTGCCAAACTATATTAAACTATCCAAATCTCACTCTACACATCACAACCCTTTTATACTCTTTTACTAGGTGACTTTCAGTATTATTATTATCTTTTGTTGTTATCACATTATCATCATTTGCATTTTGTTTTTACACTTTTTAACCTAATATAGTTTTTCACTTTCTTTATATTTGGATAGTCAACATTGAAATCTTCCATTTAAATGCTATCAATTTAATATCTACCATCTAAAGTGGCCACATTGGGTGGGCAGGGTTATTATCATTTGATCTTGGCTTGCCTCAGAGATTGTATCTTCTCGTGTTTTTATATTTAAAAGGACGGCATCAATTCCTAGCTTTTGTATCTATTTGTTTGCTATAAATTTATTTATCTGTAGTCCCACACAAATGCTTAAGAATCTCATCTAAGTCTGGCATAGGGTCACATGTTTGTGAAGACTAAACAAACTCATACTGGTCCGCAAATGAGCTTGTTAAACATTAATCTTCAGCAAATGTCTATTTATGCCTGTTCATAATGAAGAGTTCACTTGGATCTTTTTGTTTTAGTCATCACTACAAGAATGGATTGGTAAGTTTTAATCTGAAACTTTCCTTGTATCTCTTGAGTAATGTCCACAACTGAATTAAGTGAATTAACATGGAAAGTGATTATATTAAAAATAAATGTGTTATATAAAATAAATTTTGCCCTTATCTTGATTTTTTCACTGGGATGGCATGGCAGAAATTTGGTAACTGAGAATTTGATCAGTCTACTTTGTCATTAATTACCAAGGCAGTAGCATAAAAAGGTTGTTACTTCCTTTATTAACCTTGACAGATTAGAACATATTTATATTTGAACAGAGAGGGTAGGACAAAGGTCATTTGATATATAATTCTGAAACATGAAAAACAAAAAAGAATATTGAACAAAATTTTCTACTAAAATCTTTGTTTCAAGATATTTAAAAAACAAAAAGCAAAGAGTGACATTTGATTCTCCTGCATGCTTACCGCTGGACGTATACAATTAAGTAATTACAGAAACAGAGGGAAATTCACATATTTATGCAGATACAAATTTGATTTACTGTAATTATGATATATAAAGAGAAATTTCTGTTTACTGTACGAAAAGAAGGTATGAAATGATATACCATTTTTCTGTAATCCAAATGAACTCGTTCTTTGTACATTGAATAAATAAATAAATGCCATAATGAACTTGAAAATATGAAGAGACTTCTATTGACTAAAATAAGTATTGCTTGTATACAAATCATCTTTGTTTTAAATTGAAAGCAGAGAAAAGTAGAGAGGGTCAGATTTTGATATGATCCATAGTCACCTGTCGGGTACACTTTATTTGCAGGCATCATCAGATAATTTAATCATCAACAGTGCCTGGAGAAACTCAAGATATTTTTAATCTGAATTGCTTATTTAATTACTGGTTTTGGTTGGGCCATGCTGATGAATAAAGTATGTCTGACAGATAGCCACAGAGTTGACCAAAGGTCAGCTCTTGTCCTCTAACAATTCAGGAATTCTGGCTATTTTTAATGTGCAGTAAAATTAGAGATCAGATCATCAGTGAAAATGCTCAGAAACAAACAAAGTAAAGATGATGAGGAGCTGGATTAACTTCATTTCTTGTTTTACTTACTTCAGCCTTGAGATTCTGATTTTGCAAGTTCAGTTTGGAGTTTCTTAAAGTTAAAGATTAATGAATTATAGTTTTCATATGAAAATTGAAGCACAAATTGAATTTAATGAAGATGTATTTTTATTCATAGTTGTTATATACTGTACATATGAACACTAATGGGTATGTCCTAATCCTCATAAATATTTTGGACACTATTGTAATTATGGGTAATATGATGTCTAAGTAGTCCACCACTAGCAGTGGTTTACCTAGTTCACGCTGCTGGTGAGTATTGTATTTTGTTGATGATTACTATATCATTTCCAACCTCCATTTTGGTTATTCTTCATTCAGTAACCCTTTCTAGGTTACAACAATAGTAAAAGTGACATTTTTATTAAATAATAATCAGGACTTTTTGAATATGAAAAAGGATTAGCAAAATTTAAATTTTCAATTAATTCATTTTTTTTCTTTTTTATAGATTGTACTGTTCATTGTTACTAGGTGAAGAAGCCATTTTGTGAAATTTCAATTTACCATATTAATATCAGAGGAAGATTATTTGTAAAATTGTCTAAACTATTTTACTTTGAAAAGAAAAACAACTTTGAAGTGTTTTCATAAACATGACAAAGAACTTAGCTAAAATATTGAATTGGCCAAAAGGTGTGTTTGGTTTATTAAGTAAAACATTTATCTAATAAACCCCAAAACATTTTGGCCAACCCAATATATAGCAGTCAAAGCTCTGTTTTTTTGTGTAAAATCTATATTTTATGTGGTAGGGTGGCTGATTTTACTGCATAAAATACAAAAATGAATCTGCAATGTTATATGTTTTGACCTGATATCTCAGCTTCATTCATTTTCCTGTGCCTTTTTCTATAAATATTTTCATGGAAATTGTTCTGATGAGCTTTCTTCTTTTTTGGTACATTGACTTTATGAATTTCAGTGTACAATTCAACTGGTGGGAGGGTCTCATCCTCTTACAGCTGAAATGGCTAGATGTAACCATAATTTTCTTGCTAACAGTTTCTTCTCTCACATTTCTCACTTGTGGAACTCCAGCTGGCTTCTTGCTTTCAAGTCAATTTTGATCTTCAAAAATTTAAATGCACTGTTCATGATTATCTTCTCTTTTCTTAATTCCTGTTCTTTTATCGTTCTCTCTCATTGATAATTTTTTCTTTTTCTCATATTTCCTTACACTCAGTAATGCATGTTAGTAGCGTTATTGCCTTGCTTATTGTGAAAGGATTTAAAATTAAAAAAAAAATGTCAACTGTTGTCTTATTAAATGCTTAATTTTTTTTATTGAGCTCTCAGAGAAGATCTAACTCACTATTTACTAGTAAAGGTTAATCACTTACCATTAACCACCACTGAGATATTCTTTATGGTAGGCATATTAAAATTCCTTACTTTTAATATAGATTAAGAAAGCAACATTTTTCATCAGGTTTTATTATTATAAAGATATCAGCAATGATGATAATAGTAATAACAAAATTATTATTTTGCAGGGTTGTGGGTCTTAGATAAAGTATTGTCATTGTTTAATGACTTATTCTGAACACTAGAATTACCATTCCCATTTCACTTACTGTGTACTGAGGAGGGATTCTCCAGATTTCCTTAGTTATGTTCCAATATTTTTTACTATTTTTTTCTTTGGTAAAATAGCAAAAATTCATAGGATATGTATTAATTTACAAAATAAAATTCACCAGTATAAAAATTGTGATTTACCAGGGTGGGAAAAAATGACGATGACCAGATGAAACAACACACACTTGATTATAATCAGAGAGTCTATCACCGCAAACTAATGGGTGAAATGACCAGATGCTACACTACTCATTTGAAGAATACCAGAAAGTTTATCACCTCAGAAGTAGTGCTTGAAATAACCAACTGAAACAACACCCACTTGAGAGAGGCCAGAGAATCCATCATCTCAAAACTAGTGGTTGAAATGACTAGATGTAATACCACTCATTTGAAGAATACTAAGAACCCATTACTGCAAAAGGAGTGCTGGAAACAACAAGTGTTATTCTCTCTAAAATAATTCACTGGATTCACATTATTTGACTCTTAGATTTTACAAGTACATGTGTGTACAGATTATTAAAAAAGTGCAAAAATAAAATATCCCTTTTTTTTTCTAGTTGACCTAGCACATATACATAAGATTTGGCATTCAGATTTTCATATGCAGTCTAAACATTTGAAACAATAAAATACACTGATAAAATATTTCTAAAATGTTAGTTTTATGAAATAATGATTGATGTTATAACAATAATCAGGATATTGTTTATGAAAAAGTTTATTTTCACAATATTCTGAACTGTGGTAATGATAGTATGATTGATAAATTTGCATAAAAATGCCTGAAGTTTTCTATGCACAGCAATGTTTAAATTCAACGTTTTGTTTTAAAACAGATAATACCCAAAATCCCAAAGTTAATACAGTATGCAGGAATATGAACAAAAAATTAAATTTCTCTAAGCATGAAAATCGGGAAAACAAGATTTAAAAATTAATAAATTGGAAAAAAATCAGTATGATAACTGTTTAAGTAATTACATCTCTTGCAAATTATTCACAGTTTTGGTAATATCAAAGGGGAGAAACCAAATTGATATAATAATTTTGGTTGTAATCATAATAATTTTGATACTGATGCATGTCAAGAAGCTTGGCCAAGAGCTATAAATATTGTGGAACTTGAAAAGTAGTCTCTGTAATGAATGGAATGCTGGGAATAGCAACAAAGACTCTTGCAAAAAATTTTAAAGAAGTGGAAATCCAAAAAAGCCTCAAGACAAATGAGGGCAATGGAACACTGCCCAAAATTTGAAGAGACTTTATATTACTTTGATCGTCAATGATATCACCAGGGAATCAATGGTATTCTTGGAAGAGTCCCAAAGATTCTTGCAGAAATATTGGGGGATCTTCAGATCTTAAAAAGTATTTAAACTCTTCAAACTTTAGCACTCATAGATCAATGTGAATAATAGAGATGTTGCTCCAAATTTGGGGGGATATATTCTCACTTAGTCTCCAAAAATAATATATATATGATGTAAAATATATAAATGATAAAAAGGAGTTGATATTTGAAGTGAAGGAAGATGGTGTTTATAAAAAACATTTCTGCAGAAAATGTTGATAATTTAGTTCATTCATAAAAAATGAATTTTCTTCTTTAATGTACCTTGTCCCATCATGACATCAGCAATTCACACTCTCCACAACTTCCTATCCTTTGCTGTCATTAGTTAGGTTTGTCTTTGTTTTATATCTTCTAATCCCTTTTTCTAACAACCATGTACACAAGCTTGTTAGGAAATTTATTAGCTGCTTTCTTCTGTCCCTCTTACCTTCAGTATAACCTCTTAGTGTCAAATTCTCAAACCCTCTTTCCACATTATATGCCCTACAAATTTCAGCTGACTCTTTCTGGTTCTAAGTATAAGTGTTCTTTTGGCTTCAATTTTTGTTGCTCACATGTTCAAATTCAATCTATTTTCAGTGCTAGCTGTATACAAATGCATTCTAAGACCAATGGTTAAAAGGAGTTTTTGAGTGAGTGAAGACTACACCTTAAACCTTGTGGATTGATGCTATGGAATCACAATCAAAGAACAGTACCAAACCACTTAACAACTTACAAAAGTAGTAACAGCTAAAATGAATATCACATCTAACTCAAAGAGGAAATAATGATTTAATCAAAATGTTGACATTCCACACTACTTCTAATAAAAGGTTAGGAAGGAAACCCTCATCAGTATTAATAAGAATGATTGCAGTAACTAGACTTGAGATATCCATTTTCTTGAAAAATTGATTTGTGAGAAAGATTTTATAAATTTCAAACAAATGTAGCACTGTCTGTTCAGTCAGTGACTACCAAATATTTCCTTATAAGGAAATGGCTAATATTACCATTTCTATAGAACCACATTTCTAATTAAAGTCCATGGTTGGTCTCATCATTTCCTTTCTTACAGATTCAATTGAGAACACATCTCTTAATTAGAATGTTGCTTTTCTTTTGTTCAATATAATATGCCAAAACAAAAAAAAGAAAAGAAAAAGTTAAATGTACTGTTTCTGTGTTTTCACTTTTTTGTTAGCCAGAAAAAAGATCTTTGGATTTTTCTACTTGTACCTTCCACCCTGAACAGAGCTGATAAATTTACCACATTCCATTAGGCTTGCATTTACCCAAACAGATACTACACTCAAATAAAGGCAAAAGGCAATAAACTGTCATTAAAGTTTACAATAATAAAATGTCAATGTTTTGATATAAAATTTAATCTTTTATTTTTCTTTCAAATTTGTCAGCTTTTAAAAACATACTTTCCATTTGTTACAGAAATTAAAGACAGCAGACAAAATAGCTGACAATTTTTTAATTCCAGAAACCAAGAACAAAATCTATGTCCTTGAAAACAGAAAAAACAATACATTTGTGACATTTATTGCCAAACCTTTTCCCCACCACAGATGCAGTGTAGCAAACTTGTTGCTACTCTATCACTATTTCAATGGTAAAGTTTCAGATAGACTTCATTCTTTGAACTTCCACCAGTTCAGACCTTTAAAACTAGGACATTCCATGCCACCTTTATGAAGTCAAATCATCTTCATTTCTTTTATTGTCATAAGAAATTTCCACTCGGGCAACTTTTTTCCCAAAAACTGCTACTTTGGGAAACAGACTCTTATATGAATGTTTTTCTGAACACTTCCATCTTGACTGGTACAAGTCAAGATTCAGTTGTCATCTGTCCTACTTATTCTTATAAATCTTCACTTCCTCTTTTTTCATTCATATCACACACACCTCATCTTGTATTATTATTTTGCTGACTGTAGTCCTCTACCTTGAGTGGATCTTGACCATTGTATTAGTTGAACTTTAGTATAAAGAAGACTTACTGTAATCCTTTGTGTATAGATTGCTAGGGAGTATAAGATGCTGGAAAAAAAGATTATTTTTATGTATAATACACATCTGATTTTAAAACAAAGAAACTGACCCAAACTTGTGAAAAAGGAAGTGTAAAAATGAAAAACAAAAAAAAACAAAAAACAGGACATTTTGTTTACTTTTGTAATTTGTAAGCATTATGAAAATGTTATAAGGACTAAATCACCAATGCATATTGAGAAAATAAACTGAAATAAAATGGAATGAATATTAACTTCTGTTGAGGTGTCTAGACGCAATGAAAGCCAGGAAATGTATAGAACCTTATGGGACTTATAGAAACCTTATCAAAGATTTATTGCCCTTTGTTGCAATATGCTATCACATAGATATTATATCTCCAGTAAGCAGATAAATCGAATTTGACCCAGTTTAGTTAGTTTTCAGTCTTGGAAAAAATGGGATTGATTTGCAGTCAACTCTTCTACATGATTTTCGATGACAGAACACAGGATACACACAGGTTTACAGTAATTTGTTTCTCTGGATAATTCACTAGCTTGGAAAATGGGTTCAAGAAGATCTGCTATCTTGTTGATATTCATGCAAGAGTAATGCTCTTCAAAAGGACAACTCTCCCATCACTGACATGGAATAATGACTAAATACTGGGGGAGTAAGCATTTTGGTATAATTACTTATCTGATCATGCATGTGGAGTACACATCTGTTACTCTCATAGCCAAAATTGACAAGATCCAATTACATACAAATACACATGTGATACAATCATTAAGCCGGTATCTAGACACATTTATTATCTGAATATTAAGCTGAAATTTTTTCATTGTATAATGTTTGATTAAGAATATGTTTTGGATTAAGTGACAATGAAAGAGATTATGTTGGAATAAATTTGTGTAAAATGTCATCATGAGTTACAAATCTATATGTCTGTCTGTGCGTTATTTTCAAGCACTCTTGTCAGTCTGTCTTTATTTTGGGCTAATTAGGTTTAATTTATATTTCTTTTTTATGTCCAAAAACACAAACTCATCTTTTCATCTGACCACTTGCAACAATCTGTCTCTTATTGGTTAACCCAAGAAAGCAAAGAGCTTAATTGGAATTAAAAATAAGAATTTTATCGTTACAGCTCGATATTTAGTTGGTCATTATTTTGAAGGATCTTTTGGTAAATCATAACAAAAATAATGTGAGCTTTTTTTCTCTTTCTAATTACTCAAATACTGGATTTTCATATCTTTAATATATCTGTATCTCTGTTGATCATAAAATCAGAGATTCTTTACTTATCATTCTATCATGAAGTATCTGACTTATCCCTAATCTTCTGTTTCCATTGATTGCTTTCAGGAATATTGTAAAAGCATAGTCCAAGGGCAGACAAATTTCTAATACTAGATCATCAGGTAAAAAACAAATCCCAAGAAAACTGAGAATTTGATTCATTTGGAATGGAATATTTGTGAATAAAATGACTTACAAAGAAAAAAACCTGTAGAGAGAGAAAGATATATAGAATAAAAAGTATTGTTATAATGGAAAAGAAAAAGAAAATAAAGACAATGAAACAATAAATAAGATCTGGAAGAAATGCAAAACAACTGGTCTACAAGAAATATAAAATAAGATGAAGATATATGGTCTCCTTGATAATCAGATTTATACTTGTAAAATATACATGGCTTATTTATAATGAGCAATAAATATGATGATAATGGAAAAAATGACAACAAAAATAATACATGAAAATAATGCCAAAAATAATAAATATTATTACTATTTTTCAATCTGTTGCAATATGGTAGTGCTTTAAAAATGAAGTAACCAAGCAAAAATGTATAGATAATGAAAAAGTAGGAACAGGTAAAAAGATAAAATGCAGGTGAGAAAAAAAAAAGAAAGTAAAGAAAAACAGAAATTTTCATCTGCCTTTGAAATATGGTGTTGGAAATAAAATTAGGAATGAAACATTCAAGAAAAAAAAATCATCAAAAACAGGGAGGAAAAAACAAAAGGGATCAGAAAGTGGGGAAAGCAAAAGGGTGTAAAAGTAACAGAACAGGAATGTGCCAGAAGCTGGTAAAGAAGAGGTAGAAAAAAAAAGAAAACATCTGTAAAATAATGTTGACAAAAAAGCTAAAGATATAAAAATTTGGAAAAATAAATTCAAAGAAGATCAGAATTGAGAAACTTAAGGAAAAATGATATCAGGTTGAAGAAAAATTAGCAGAGAACAAAATTTCAGGGAAGAATAAAGCAGAAAATTAATTTGAAAGGCAAATCAAATTTATATGAATGGTCTAGCATACAATATTATATAGAATTATCTGAACAGATGAGGGTGATGAGGATGAGAAAATGGAATATAGAGGAAAAAGATGACAACATGGCGGAAGAGAACAGGAAAAATGAACAATGAATATAGCTAAGGGAATGGTTGGGGAGATAAAGAGATGGGCTAAGAAAATTGATTATTCAAAACTGGATGAAAAAATTTACGATTAAGATCACAATTAGTTTTATATTTGGTTTTATTTTTCATACTAGAATCCATATTCAGTTTTTGATATCATAATGTCTAATCTGGTGTTTTGGCTAGTCGAGATGAAACTAGTGTGATGATTTGATGTCTGGAATTACTGTCATGGGAAACTGGGAAGGGGAACATGTATAAGTCATGAATCAGGCCAGATTGTTCGGCTCTTTTTTGTTCTTTGGACTTTTGTGGGTATTATAAATTGGAAACACTCTTTTGTTATTGAAATGTTAGCCAGGAAAATGATAGCAAATTATTTCTCATCAAAAATGAAAAAAAGAAAATCGAACTGGAACATACGAGAACAGAAGCATATGCCATGGTACATACATGTACAAAAAATGTGTAAATATTAAAATTTATGACAAAATAAATATGCATACATATGTCTTCAGTTGAGTGCAAGTTTCCACATACAGACAAATATGCATACTTGGGGATTGGGTTACTTGGCTATTTCTTATCACTGCAAATGGTCTATCGTTCAAGTTTATCAAATGCAGATTTTCAAGGTAAGTCTTTCCCATTTAGATGAAAGACATACAATTTATCAGTTTTTGACTAGTATTCCTACTTCTATATGACATTTCTCTTCATGGCATGGGCCATCTTGGCTCTCCACAACTTCCTATCTTTTGTAGCTGTTAGCAACATACTTTTTATTATCATTCTACACTCTCTGTTCTGCCATAAATATAAAACATTCTTGTTTGTTATGTTACTTGCTATTTTCTTCTATCTCTTTTGCCTTCAATATGTCTTGTGAGTGTCAAATTATCCAAGTCTGCTTTCTTCATTATGTGTCCTAGAAATGTATAAGTTTCCTTTGTATTGCCATTCTCCTTAAAATTTTCTCAGGATCTGTCCATGGTATTCTCAGAATCCTTCTGTATGGCAACATCTGTCACCTCAAGTCTTTTCTTCATCTGGAAAGAACTTATCAAGCATTCACTATCATGTAGGAGGATTTATACAACAAAATCAATTCAGCACTCTCTTCTTTTTTCTAATGAAATTTTCCTGTTTTTTAATATTTTGCTTAGCTTTTGGAATGCATATTTAACTATTCTAGTGTCTCTTTTTTCTATCATCTTTTAAGACACTTTCCAGATAATTAAATTTCTGTACTTGTTTGATTTTGATGTCTTCAATCTGTATTTCACATCTTGGGTTTCTCCTCTTGTTAGCAACTGTTATATACTGAGTATGGTTGCAAGAATAACAAATGAAAACCACAACATATCACCAGTATAGTGGAAAGAAAAGGAGAATAGATATGTGAAAATAAAAATATCTGTATTGTCAGTATGATGGATCAAGGTAGAATATCTCTTTTGTAGGCAAGGGAAACAACTTGGAAGATGGGACTTTTGCTTGTGTACGGGTCTAGAGTTGAAGCTTGTGTTGAATCAGTTGACAGAGAGCCCACTGGTGAACCCTGACTTCCTAACTACTGACATGAGTGTTGCTGAGCAGGTCCTTTGAAGCAGTCAGGGTGAATACATGGTGGATAATTTTTTTTTTTTAAGATTGACTCTGATGTTTAGATTTTATTTATATTTTTTGGGTTATTTGTTATTGAGATGAATGTGATGCTTGGAGCCTCTCTGCAGAGAGAAACTTTTTTTTATTTTGCTTTTGTAGTTTTCCCATCCAGATGACAGGTTTTCATGTATGCTAAATCAGAAAGAGATCTAATTTGGAGACATACATTGCCTTCTTACAGTTGATGGTTAGTCCTTCTTTGCTACTTTCATTTTAATTTTTTTCATTGCTTTTTATCCTGACTGAAGATTACAATCTACTGCAGTGTGTCAACAGTGTAGTTTGGAAATGAAAAATAAGCTCTCTTTAAGAGTCAACCTAATATTTCTTTTGTTACAGGAAAAATTTGATAAATTCTTCAGTTGCTCTTCCTGGCTGAGATACAAGAACTCAACAGTTTTTCAGATCAAGTCTAAGATTTATAATTTTAATATTTCTGTGTTTTCTTTTCATATAAGCAGTATTAGTAGTAACACTTATTTTTATTTGATGAAACATTGTTTATGATGTTTTGACAAGTATTTATTTTTATTTTTACCATAACCTTACTCAGGTCATTAATCTACAGTAGGGTGTAGATAGCAAGGATTGTATAAAGAGACTGAGGAAAAGCAACTGAATATATAACTATGAGTATATATTAGTCAAAAAATAATAACAACAATCCATCTCATAAAAAATAAAGATGAAAGTATATACTACTCACAATATAATCATGTTTGACAATACTTTCTAACTCTCACTAAAGTACTAGTATACATATTATCAGACATTATTCATGTATTTTGTGATATCAAATTCACTTTTGTGCATAATATCTTGTGAATTATTAATCACTTTATTATTCACTGTTCACCTGCAGCTTTAACCTGGAAGAAAAGGGAAAGCAGTCAACTTTAAAAACCTCTCAGTAATCTTTTCAGACTATTTTCTTTTCCTTACTGTTGGTTATACAAGGCATCAAGGTAATTACCTCGTTCCTACTATGTCTGAAATTTTTTTCCAAGACACAATGTGTCCCTTTATAATATTTTAGAGGGTTTTTTTTTGTTTTTTTTTAAGCATTTCACCTCAAGCAAGGTGGGAGTGCCACTAACATACAAGCGGTTACAGAGAGTGAGAGCAAAAGTAAAGAGGGAAGTTTGAGGAAAGGATAAACAGAAATATGTGGATCAAGATCAAGGCATCAGAAGATGTCGATTGATATTACAATTGAATATTTGAAGATTATAGCTAACAGGAAAGCAAGTAAGAGGAAGGGAGTTCCACTGTTGGGAAGTGTGAGAGAAGAAGCTGTTGGAGTATAAGAGGTGGTTACATTTAACTATTTTGACAGTGAAAGGGTGAGACTGTGATGTCAACCTAGTAGCACACTTAAATTCATGCAGTTGGGGTACCAGTGAAAGTAGCTCGTCAGAGCAGTTGCCATGAAAATATTTGTAGAAAAGACAGAGGGAAGCCATATCACATCTGTGAGAAAGTGACTGTAGTTGAGATGCCAGGTCAGGATCTATAACATTGCATATCTGTCTGGATTTTGTTGAGAACCTTAAGATGAAGAGCGGGGACACCAGACCATATATGGCAACAGTATTCAATGCAAGAATGAATGGTAGATTTATAGATTTGAAGGATGAATGGTAGATTTATAGATTTGAAGGATGAACTCAAACGAGAACCAACTTTCCTTGCGGTAGATGAAGCTATTGATTCAATGTAGTTGTTTCACCTCAAGTTATTGAAAAACGTGAGACCAAGAAGGCAGAGAGAGATGCTCTGGTGGAGTTGAGCATCAGCCATGCTGATAGGAGGCAGGGAATTTTCTCTATGGTGGTTAAAGGAGAGAAGTTTCGTTTTGGAAGCATTAAAGTTTACAAGCCATTTCCTACCCCAGTCAACCACAGATTGAAGGTCCTTTTTGAGACCAATGGACAGGTTAATTTTGTCAGCAATGCCAGATTTACTATTGAGACAGAAGTAAATGATAGTGTCATCTGAGCAGATGACTACTTGAGAACTTTTGTTCCCAGTTTTTTTTTATAGTTTCTTCTTTAAAAGTGATTTCTTTATGTATTTTTCTTGAAATGAGCCTTGTTTATATTTCTAGCTTTCACTGTTAATTATACATTGATTTGATTCATCAATAAAGATTAAGACATCATTTATATGAAGCATGGAACTTTTTCATTGACGCAAGCAGACAGTTACATGTTTCACCTAATAAAAAAGAAAATAGTACACTTCTGGCTTCCTGCTTTCCTGTCAATTATGATCTTCAAAACTTGCAATGTGAATTATCATCTTCGGTCTCCTTGATTACTGTTCTTTTATTGTCATTTCTGCTTCTTTAATTCTCAGTAACACCTTGCATCCTAGTGGCTTTATTGCCTTGCTTGGGGAGAAATGATTAATAAAAAACAGTTTTTGTTGTACTCAAAAATCATATTCTAGGGTTATACTATGCTTGATGGCCGAGATAGTTGTGTGTCTCACTTCAATTAATGATTGGTATACAATTCAAAATTTTCCCTTTAAATTTTCTGATCACAGAGTTGTATTACAGTACCCATGGGAGAAGTGCCTATGTTTCCTGAGGGACAAAAACTGCCATAACCTTTTATTTCATTTAGCATTCTCTTCAAATTCAAAACTATATACTGATGAATTTCAAAAGATAATTTTAAAAAGCTTTACAGGGGTTGGACAAAATAATTGAAACACTTGTTAAATTCAAAGAAAATTTATTTAATATGGAGTTGGTCCTCCTTTAGTCTCACATACAGCTTTAATATGTCTAGAAATGGAATCATACAGCTTCCTGACTTCATCCAGAGGAATTTTCAGCCATTCTTCCATTAAGACCTGCTCCAGCTCTTTAAGACACAATGTTGGAGGATAGTCACTCCAAAATGCAACACAAATGTTTAATAATATTGATATCTGGAGATTGGGTAGGCCACCCCATGTGTTTAAGCTCACTTTTATGCTCTTTATATCAATTCTTAACCACTCAAGCAGTATGTATTGGAGCATTATCATCTTGGAAGATGCAGTCACCATCAGGGAATAGTCTGGGCCATTGGATGAACATGATCTCCCAAAATGTTCAGGTAATCTTTGCTGTTGATTCTACCATGCAGGGAAACTATTGGACTGAGATATTTCCATGGTATGGCGGCCCAAACTATCACTAATCCACCTCTATGCTTCAATGTTGGAAGAAGGTAGTCAGAGTTGTAAACCTCTTTGGGCTGCCTCCACACATAAACTCACCCTGAAGTTGGGAAAAGAGAAAAACTGGACTCGTCTGAGAATATGACTTGCTTCCATTGGTCTGCAGACCAGGCATTGTGATCTCTGCACCACTTCAACCTCTTCTGAATGTTGTGAGGGGAGAGAAGAGGTTTCCTCATAGCGGCTCTTCCATGATATCCAGCCTTATGGAGCTCATGGTAAACAGTTCTAGTAGAAACTGAACTATTCAGATGATTATTCAACTCAGCAGTCACTTTGGTTGTGGTAGTCTGATGATTTTTTGCCACATTGTGTTTCAATGCACATCGGTCCCTGTCAGTAAGTTTGCAAGTCCGGCCTGAATTGCTATGGTTGCTAGAGGTCTTGCCCTGTTTCTCAAATTGTGTCATGGTTCTTGATATGGCAGCTCTTAAAAAACCAAACAGTTCAGCAACCTTAGAGATCAAGGCTCCTGCCATGCGAGCTTCAACAATTTGCCCTTTTTCAAACTCGGAGAGGTCATGCAATTGGCTTAAATTTTACTAATTTCTAAAAATAAATAAGACAAAGACAGTAAATTAGATAAATAAACATATTTACAATAGATATAACCTGCAATTATGAAGTTTTAGTTACAGTTCTTAATACAATAGGTCTTTGAAATATAGGAGTAAAAATTGCAGCTGTTCCAATTATTTTGTTCAACCCCTGTACATCAAGCGATGATGAATAACCAAAACATGTTTACCACATGTATTAAAATATTGAATTTAAGAAAGGAGTAAACATCAATTGTAAGAAGGCAGAATGTATGGTTGTCAGCAAAAGGGGCAGCCTAACATGATAATTACAAATTGGAGATATCAAAATCAACCAAGTACAACAATTTAAATATATGGGAAGTGTTTAAACAGAGGACTGAAAATATGACACTGAAATATGGAAATGAATTGAGTTAATGAAAGTACCTTCTAAAAGCTAAGCAAAATATTAGGAAGCAGGAGATTTTTGTTAGAAATGAAAAAAAGACTACAGAAATGTTATACAATATCAGTCCTCCTAAATGGTCATAAATACTGGACAATCTCCTCACAGATGAAGAAAAAATCTGAGACACCAGAAATAGGGTTCTACAAAAAAATTACTGAGAATACTATTGTCTCAATATATGGGCAACAACAAAGTTTTTGGGAAAATGGAAACAAAAAGGACATTTAGAATCAGAAAGAGAGAGTTGAAATTTCTTGGGAACATAATGAGGAAAGAGATCTTGGAGAATTTAACACTGACATGACATAGTGATGGTGAGGCAGAGGAAAGCAGTGAATAACCTACCTAATGAACTTTTGGAATTGAATGGCAGAACAAAGATTAGGAGAGATAGCAAAAAGACAAACCATATTAAGAGCTACAAAAGACAGGAACTTGTGGAGAGCCATGATTGCTCATGTCCTGAAGGAACAAGGCACATAATAGAGGAAGATTACGAGATTGTGTTTAAGTTAAAAAAAAACAAAATGTTGCTTTTCAAAGCAAGATGATTATCCATCATTGAAGAATAAGTGTTACCCAATCTTCAGCATCTCATTTCTCCAGATTTGGACACACACACTAAATGCAGTAAATATCAATTATAAACAAAACCAAACCAAACCAATTTTTCTCAGTATCTGATGTAAAAGGAAAGTTTTGCGCATATATAATAAATTTCTATTAACCTTTAAATTTCCCATTGACATTTTTATTGAATGCACACTAGAATATTTTGCATATACCTATCATCTCTTTAATCAACTGAATTTTATTTCATATTCTCTGCTAGACCATTCATATAAATTTGATTTGCCTTTCAAATTAATTTTCTGCTCTATTCTTCCTTGTAATTTTGTATGCTGCTAAGTTTTCCTCATCTTGATCAATTTTCTTTGAGTTTCTCAATTCTTATCTTATTTGAATTTATTTTTTTCAAATTTGATAACATTTTTCCACATTGTCCATCATTGCCTGTGGCAGATTATTTCCAGGACCTCATGGGGATACCAAAAGCTGTATATAATAAAGTTCCGTATATAAAATCGTGTAGTATTTGCATATGACCTATGCCCGTTCGCTTGGATATTTTAAATTATTTTGAGACTACTTATAATACCTAATGTGATGTAAATAGTTGTTGGACTGTAGCTATGACAAGATTTTGATAGGAAATTGATCATTGAGAAAAAAACGAATTTGTATAAAGTAAATATTATCATCAAAATCATTATACCATCAATAAAAACAAATATTGGAGAAAATTATATATAAAAAGTATTAATGCACACATTATAGAATCAGATATATTTATAACAAAAGATAGAGTGAAAAGTTGTCTACCTATAATTAAAAAGAGTCATAATATTTTTAGAAGTTATTTGATAATGCATAAAAACCTGAAAGAAGATTTTATTTCTAATCTTGGAGAAGAAACACACAATACAAATCATAAAATAACGAATAAACTACAAGGCAAACAATGTTTAAACATGGGGTGCTGGAGAGAAACTGAAGACCTGTGAAAAGGCAAGACAGCAGGGTATGGCTACATATTACATCATGTGTATAGCTTTTGCATAGTATTTGGTGTACAACAAATATTACCAATTTGAAGTTCAAATTTATTCTTTGGTAGATTGTTTTGAGTAAATATTTTAAGACATTTTTTTTTTAAGTAAATATTAAATTTAATGAAACTCTTGAATTCATGATATTTAAAAATCTGTACACACAAAATACATAGAGACAAAAGACAAATTGTATAGAAGACACTAGTTTTCTATCAAACATATTTTATAAAATGTATCAAACAAGCATTTTTAGAAATTAGCATGTCAAATTTTTGGACAGTTCTTTAATGGTCATGGTTAATACTGTAAGGACTTTTAATATTTTTCACCGAGGTTATCAAAATGACCATATATTAATTTCTGTCGGTAACTCGTCATGGTGTAATGGTTAGCAAGTTTGTCCTGCTAGAACAATTATGACTGAGTAGTGAGCTTTATCTTTACTGTGTCCCATACTTTTGGCCTTGTGCCATATCTAAGCTACACTTAAAAAAAGTCACCATATATTAATTTTTGATGGTAAATTTAGAAATTAAGTTTTAAATATTACTTTTATAAACTTTGCATAACATTATTCAAATTTATTCTTTGGTAGATTGTTTTGAGTAAATATTTTAAGACATTTTTTTTAAAGTAAATATTAAATTTAATGAAACTCTTGAATTCATGATATTTAAAAAAAGACAATTTATTTCTAATTTAAAAAAAATTAATTTCAGAAAAGGACATCTTCAGTAATCCTTGTTTATGGTCACGACATAAAAGAGACATAAAAAAGGGGTTTAAAAATACAGCAACATATATTATTTGATTATAGTGGTGATGGCTTGTGCAGAAGCAACCACACTTTTTGGAGGATCTGAATAGAGAACTGTTGCAAAGCATGCCACAAATTCCCAAATCAACCCTCCTCAGGTTTTGTATTCAGAGTTGATCGACTAGACTAGTTGCCACCCAAGTCTGTCTTTCTATTTACCCATAGCTAGGGTTAGAAGAAATGAATTCTTACGTTTTCCAAGGCTATTTGCATCTAAGTG
Source organism: Acanthosepion esculentum (assembly GCA_964036315.1). Taxonomy (NCBI): domain Eukaryota; kingdom Metazoa; phylum Mollusca; class Cephalopoda; order Sepiida; family Sepiidae; genus Acanthosepion; species Acanthosepion esculentum. The sequence goes on along the minus strand of OZ038475.1, from coordinate 27,477,528 downwards.
AATGTAACAAACTTAACTGGAATTCAAACTTGGCTGTTAATCATTACTCCACTGTGCCACCTAATAATTATATATATTTGAAGTAAGAAATGTTTAAAATAGGCAATTATTTTTGGAGTGCACAATCAATCTTGGCCTCATTAGTAAATTACATAAAGAGGATCTATCATGTTTTCACAGATAGTAAAATAACAGACACAAATCTATCTGATTTTTTATAAACTTCTTTCATACTTGCATTATCTTGAAGAGAAATAAGAAAATTATTTTAATATTTACAGTGTTAATAATAATAATAATAATGATAATAGTTACAATACTCCAGCACTTTCCTCAGTATTATAGCTGATTTTAGTAGTGTCCTTGTCTCAGGGTATCAATTCTGCAACAGATTTCAATTTCATCAAGCCTTTTTGTTCTCAGTTTATTTGATATAATTTCCAGTGCTCTATCAATCTCTAGCACAACTTTCATGTTCCACAATTTCTTCATTTTCTGGCAAAAAGTTCAGCTTTTCGGTTTGTTTCAATTTTACTCAATGGTTTGCTGGAAGAACAAAATCCATTGTCTGCCACATTTTCTCTTTGTCCATAATTTAATCTGGATTAATTTTTTTTTTTTTACTTTCCTTCTCCCAAAAGGATTTTGTGGTTTTCATTCTCGAAGATAGATTATTGTCTGTGTATATACTATTGGTCTCTCTGGCCAAATTGCAGTCATTTGCTCAATTCCCAAAGGATTACTCTTCCTACTCCATCATGTTTACTTTTGTACTCTTGCTGAGCTAACCTGTTTATTTTCTGACTGATTGTCTCATTTTTTCTTTGCGGTATCTGTATTTGTAATTTTCCTATTTTTATCTATCTTGAAAAACACACACACACACACACACATTGTATCTTTTGTAATTGGTTCAGTGATTCATTTTCTCTTTGTTGTTTCATCTGCCATTCCTTTGTCTTCTGAAATGTCCATGCAGTTGTTTTCCTTCCCATTTGTAGATTCTTATTTTCTGATTTCCTGGTTCTTTATTCACATTCTCCTATTAGTTCGATTGCAAAATGTGGCTTTTGTCAAAGCTTTGCTATTTACCATCCTCAACTCACTTGTTTAAATAGCATAATTATACCACCACCACCTTAATAAAAAGAGCAGTTAACTTTTATTATTAGACAATAAATATATGTAGCACAAGGGCAGTACATTATTGTAATAAATGAGGTTGCTTCTGGTTACTAGTTTGTAGTTGGAGAAATTATGATTTGTTGTGATGAAGGTGAAGACTTACAAAATAAAATGAATTTCGGCATGTGTATATTTTTTATACATATATTTATAAAGAACAGAATAGCTCATGAAAGAAGAGAAGAAAATTGTATTTACATGTATACAGATAGCATAATTAAAAGGTAGAAAAACATTTATATGCTTAGCCTTAGTATACATGTGTGTGACATCCACAGGATTTGTTTGAAGTAATCTGTTCCCTAGGGGAAAGAAAGATTCCCTGCTGAAGACAACTTCCATATTGCCACTAATACATTTCAAAGCAAAAAGTGAACTGTGTTTATCTCCATTTCTCTTATAGTCCTGAAGAGAACTCTATCTAGCAGGAATCCTGGCAGACAAGGTGGGGTAATCTGTTGTACTTAAATTGAAAAGACTGGAGCTCTACTCATTGGAAGATTAATTATGTTTTAAATTTATTTCATTATCTTCAGGTTCCAGTCAGCTTTTATTTATTAAGTTTAGCCTTATGTGGTGCAAGGCTATAATAGTAAAGCATCTAGCATACTGAACTTGCTAACAGTGATCTGAGAGAATCTTGATTCCTATAAATTTAAAGACAGTTTCCCACACAATGTTAAATCAAAAAGTAAAGACTGCTTCCATACCGCACCTTTATTTCCCCTGATGAAGAACAAATGCATACGTCACTTTTTCACTTACTCACCTCCCGCCACTGCACAGTGATGTACTTCAGATACACCAAATTTTGGTATGTACTAAACGTAGCTAAATATGATACGCAATCATGACTGACACAACTAGTAAGGATCAAACTTGCACTTGCTTGCAAGGCTAAACCGTTATAATCAGAGCTCTTGAGATAAGGTGCAAAAGCTATAAATGATGTGTTTCACTGAACATCTGTTGACTTTGGCTTTTTCAGGTCAAAATGAAAGAAAACAAAAGCATTTGTGAAGAAAACATGTTGGAAATTTTGAGGATAAGAGGGGCAATAAATTATATTATCAGATCACATGACCAGAAACCAGAAAATGTTTGTTTGTTTATTTGTTATATATATATATATGTATGTGAGATTGTTTAGTGTCTCATGAATTTTAAATATACATATCACAAACAAGCACTTTCTGGTCTTTGGTCATAGAATCTGTTAAGGTAATTTTATTTATGGCCCCTCTTATTCTCAAAAATCCCAATGCAATTTCTTCATACATTTGGGGAAATGCATTGTGTATAAGTCCACTTTTTTTCAGGTACTATTATACATCCTACAAAAACACAACCAGAGATCTACAACTTATGTCTTTCAATGGTATAATTCCAAAGACAACTTACAAATTAATCTCGAGAGGGTGAGCTTTTATCTTGATTTTAAATACTGCTTTTTAATATCAATACATTTTTTAATTAATTTTTAATTAACTTGGCAATATAACTTTAAAGCCAAAGTATTCTATCTTGCTTCACAAAAAAGAAATGCTTTTAGAATATGTAGGGATACGGAAGGTGCTTATCTTCCCTTAGTGGAGATAGCTCATGTGAGTCACATGACAAGTGTTTAGTGATGTCACTTCATGCAGTTATGAAAGTGACAGTCAAATTCAGTTTGTTTTCAGCAGCTAAACCATAACTGGCTTTCTTTAGCTTGAACATCCATGGTGCTGTTTTCCTTTCGAAATATATTTTTCCCAGATATATGGAATGAAACTTCAGCTCACAGTCCTCAATTTGGAAAAATCCACAACTCGCTGTTTCCTATTCATTGAATATGTCTTCACATTGGACATAGATGAATCTGGTCCATTTGTATCTGGCTTCTCCAAACACAGGAGTAGTTCAATATTATATGTAAAACCCTTCCTTTTTGTTTCTCCTTACATGCTCATACATTTTTGTGATATAGCCCTTATTTGCTGGTAACCTCTCCTATTCAATTTCACTCCTTTTTCAATGAACATTATAGTAATAAAATAAGTACATCCCATCTCCCCTCTCGCTTGTAGCCATCCACTATAATAAATATTTTCAGGAATAAGGATGAATTAGTCAGATAAAGCTTCATAAGCATCTGTTGTTTCTATATTACAAACACCAAAAGCAATTTCGAACTATCAAAAGCAACAGCAGCCAAAACCAGATGTTTTCTGTCACTTGAAATGTGTTCCGACATGTTCAGGAATATTTCCTGATGAAATGGCATAAACCTTATTATTTTGTTAATTCTAAAGTCTTATCTGACCAAACAAAGTCTTTTTCTGTGGTATGCTGCATTACCTCAAACATTTTCTTTCCTCTGCCAAGCTATTTTTGCTTGAAAGCACTGCTTGGAGCAATTGTTGTCATTGAATCTTATATGGTTTTAACCCTAAATTCTCTTTCACAATTCTCCTTAGTAACCTATCCAAAATATCTATCCAGCAATTTTTCCATCTTACTCATGCTTCTTTGTGGATTTCATTTTACTCTCTTGATGGCTTCAGTGACTTTTCTGGCATAAACTGAACAGTTTCTCCCCAGAATTGGATTTTGGAGTTTATTTGCTAATCTTGAAAATTTTTCCATGTATTAAAAACAGTTTTTCTGCAAGCATTCAACTATATTATCATCTCAAAATAATTCAAACCAGTCATTTTTAATGCAACAATTTTATCCTAATTTGTTTGATATGTAATGACATGTAATTATACTATAAATTATCCTGTTTTGTTTTATATGTAATTATACTATAAACAATAAATCAAAATAATATTAGGAAGACTTATGGAAAATTTGAATCTATTTTTATGAACAGGTATGTTTCAATTTATGTTATGGGTAAATATTTATGCCCCACCTGGTAGTTTTTTCTCAAGGTTAAAATAGATGTATTTCCCATTTGGGCAAGTGTTTAACCCTGTGTAAAATACAGAATGCAAAAACTGAAGTTTCTCTAAGTAATTGGGTCCTTCCCATTTAAAAGAATGGCATTGTACAATCTTCCTCCACATATTTCAGTTGTGCTAAGTTTACTGAATGTTGTTGCGTGTGGACATAAATTTAGGTTCAAACTGTCTAATCTTTTAAAAAAGAAGCTGTAATCATTGTCACATCTTTTGAAATGTAATAGTCTTCCAAATGATGATATATCTTTTCTTTCCCAAATGAATAATACACTGACATCAGAGTCTAGACCAAACCTAACAAACTGAAGTGAATTCTAAAAAGTCCAATTAACAAATTACTCAAATGAAATCCAATCATCTCAAGTCTCATTTGGACTGATTCAGTTTAATGTAATTAGACAATTTTTTAATTGATAGAAAAACTAGACAGCTTTATTTATTGATACAATTTTTAAAGCAATTTTCATGAGAGTTCTGTTCATTTAATAATTTCTTAAAATCAGATTTTCACTTGGTTTTCTGTTTTTCTTGTTTGTAATGGACAATTTTTCTTGTTTTTGTGAACAACTTCACTTTCAACTCAAAATCTTTTTCTGAACTTTGATTAGTCAATACAGCTTAGCCTAAGCCAATAATCTATGAATTTTATATTTCCCTTATACATAATTCTTTTCAATATGAATGAAATATATTTTTGATATCAAGGATTTTTGAGTGGCTATTTGCTATTTGATAATGTTGCATTTACTTTAATAGATATATTTCAGATAAAACTCTCTGTGTGTGTATATATATATATATATATATATATATATATCTATATCAATCAATATTATAACATATTATATAATATATTGTTAATCAAGTGATACTGCCAACTATAAAAATATAGTTTCTACAACTTGATTACTTTGATGACTTATCTTCAAGTAATCTGCAGCAGGATTAAAACCTATTTTCAGATCAACCTAGTTTATTTCAGACTCTAGAGGTTTTAAGATGGGCTGATCATCTGGCTTAAAGAGAGTCTTGACTGTTTAATAGTGACCAATTAACTAGTTTCTCCTCAGAAAATCCAAATGTCAAGGAGAAAAAAAGTCCTGATTTTCTTACAAATAATATCCAGTCTTTTCTGATTCCCTCTTTGCTGTTGTTCTACTTTTCTGCTTATAGATATTGTCTGTAATTCTTACTAATTCTTGGGTCATTCTTGGACATTGTCTATCTTTTCAGCTTTATAATCAAGCAATAGGTTCAGACAAAAAACTCAGCTGCAACCTTGATAAATGGTAGGTTATATTTATTATGATATTTCTGTCTTTTTTTCATGAGGTCACAGTCAAAGTACTGGAACACAAAAAAGAGCCTGATAAGATAATTTTCAAACTATTACAGTGTTTGAAAATAAATTACATTTTATCAGAAAGGATGTAAAAACAAATTTAAGTTAAACTTATTTTTATATCACTTATTTTCCATTCAATATTTAAAAATATCTAGTTTTTAATCATGAAAAAGTTTGAAAGACTGTTTTCAACTCCTCCTTACTGAATATCCTAGCACTTATGCAGTGTTCTTTTTATCAAAACAAATGAAAATTTGTAGGTGTCATATATCTAGTGGGGATGAAGGATGTGGAAGAAACTTTTAACCTAACAATCTCTTTTTTTATTCATTTTGCAGATTGTGTCCCAGCATTGTCATGATTGAAAACATCACTTTTTCTGTTTTGCTAAAGCAATACTTTATTTATCTAATCATGTTTCTGGCAATAAACATCTGCAGTGATGGCCATCCCATGTTATAATCGGTGACACATTCCATATTCCACCAGACACAAAGAAAGGACTTCTGTAGATGAAGTACTGATTTCTCATTTTATGATAACAATTTTTTTGTTTTTCTGTTGACATGTAAAACCCATTTTTCAACATCTGTAACAATGTGGTGCAATTCGGTTGTCATTTTTTTAAAAATTAATTCCTGGTTGGCATTGTGTTTAGTTCCCATGCAAATGCACATGAAGAGCTCCAATTCCTCTTTTTAATTTTTCCCAATTAAACTATGAAATGTATTACAAATGATTCATTGCCAGCTAGAATAGATCATGAATTAATTCTAAAGGCAGGTTTCTACCACTCAACTTTGATTCTCTTTGGGTTAGTTGAAATATAATTCATGATAGTGAAATATGTAATTACTTTCCAAACACCCAAATACTACTTAAGGTGATATGAGTCAGTGTTGCTTTCTAAAAACTATGTGAGATTCAATTATAGTAATGTTTTTTCATTTATTTTTAAGAAATGACAGGTTATCGATACCTCTCCACATAACCCAACAAAATTTGTCTTGTGTTAGAGAGAAAATTGGTACCATCAACTCACAGTAAATTGTTCTAGAAATGTCAGGAATAACCTCAGGTAAGAGATATGTCCTGTTACTCCTAACATATAAGCTGATACTGTCTTATATTACTTGGAGATATGATGGCATCAGCAAGTAGCCATCTTTGTTTCAAAGTAGCCATGAACGACTAAGGTTCAACATGGCAATCTAATAAGTGCCATATAAAAGTGGGATTTATTAATAAAAGAATTATTAAAAGCTAAAATATATTATTAATTGCTTTGAAATTCATTCTTAATAGATTGTAAAACAAATACAATTTTGAATTAAAATTCTTTTGTAACATTTTCTTGTAATATAGTTTCTTTTCTCGCATTCTCACCTGTGGAACTCCCTTCGATTTACTTTCTTCCCTGATGATTATAATCTTGAAAAATTTAAATGCAATGTCAATTGCCATCTTCTATCTTCTTGAATCTCATTCATCTTTTGTCTTCGCCTCAATCCTCCCTATACTTGGTCTTTTCACTCATTTCACTTCCTGTAACCCCGTGTGTACTAGTGGCATTTCCACCTTGCTTGGGGTGAAATGATTAAAAAGAAAGATTTATATTTGTTATGATTATAGGAATAAGTGAAGATTTTCTTGTTGAAAAGAATGCCTTTTCCTATCTAATAATTCATTAACATGGCAATAAATAATTCTCTTATCTAATAATGTCCAGTCATAGCAACAACTCCTTTTGCTATGTAATAATTTCCTATGATTTGTCTTGCACTTAGTTTGTCTAATAGACGAGTTTGAAAACAAATGTTTGTGATTTAACATCAAAACTTGGAGGCCTTGGCAAATCTTCCCCCCCTTTTTGGCTTTGTCTGAAGAATACACATTTTTTTGTTTTTAAATCAAACTTGAGAAACTTTGCAATGCAATCAGTGAATTGTGTTTATGTGAGTGAGGAGAGGGAGAAAAGTGTGGAGAGGAGAGAAGTAAGTTATCATCTCCAAGAAACTCTCCACACTTTAACCTGAGGCAACTTCCCACTGGCTCATGAAAAACACGTAACAATGCAATGAGAGTCAAATATTCCTTCATAGACATTTTCAACCATTGGCCTTGCTGTTGAGGAAATATTTACCAATCAAGTTTACCTGATGAATCTGCTGGACTTTTTCAAACTCTGCCAACAGAATAATCACATCTGTTTGCCTTGGTCTCTTCTCACCAGAAGAGTCTGATTTCCATGTGTCAGTGAATTGATCAACAGGAGGAAATAACTCAAATATTTTGTGAACATTTTTCTCCTCTTATATTCAATATTGACAAAGCATGCTAAAGAAGAATTCTTCACATTTAACTGCATTATTACAAATTTATACACATTTATCTTTGAATTAATGTGCAAATCAAAGAGAGTTTTGTTTTTTGACCTCATGAGAAGTCCTGTAAACAAATGCATACTTTTCCTTTAATTCACCTGAAACTAGGTAACATTTTTTTTCAAAACCCATATAAGTAATCATTATATTCTTCTATATAGCATATCACTTCAGAATCCGGGCGATCATAGCTCTCCACAATTTCCTATATCTTGTGGCTCTTAGTAACACTTGTCTTTTTGCTATAACTTCCACCCACCACATTCTACCATCCATTCACATAAAGTTATCAGGTTGGGGACCAGCTGCCACCCACTATCCTATCTAGCTTTGATACATCCTGTGATTATCAAATTATCCAAGCCCTGCTTCCTTATTATGTATCCAAAGAATTTCAGCTGTCTCTTTCTAATTCTGAGAATAAGTTTGCTTTTCACTTCTATTTTACCTTGAGATTTTTTTTAATCATTTAACACCAAGCAAGGCAATAAAACCACTAAGATGCAAGGGGTTACTGAGTGAGAGAGAACATGAGAAAAAGAAAACATTAATAAAGAGAGAGAACAATAAAAAAAATTAAGACAAAAGGTAACAATTGACACTGCATTTAAATTTTTGAAGATCAAAGTTGACTGGGAAGCAAGAAGTGCAAAACAGAAGAAACTGTTAGCATAGACCTTATGGTTACATCTGGCCATTTCAACTGTAAAATGATGAGACCTTACTGCCAGTCGAGTACTGTGCTTAAATTCATAAAGTCAAAGTACCAAAGAGGAAATCTCACCAGAACAATTATCATGAAAGTATTTATAGAAAAGGCATAGAGAAGCAGTGGGGAACTGAGATATCAGGTCAGGATCTATAATATTACAGATTCTTTACATTATTTGGACTATTGTCCTCATCTTTGTTGCCATATTTATCACGTTTCAATAAATATGGCAACAAAGCTGAAGACAATAGTCTGAATAATGTAAATAGTGTATATAATACATCATCTCAGAAATATAGACAGATACATTACAGATTCTTCTTTGTATTTTATCAAGAATCTCTAAATATCTAGCAGAAGCACCAGACTAAATGTGGTAGCAATATTCAATGCATGGATGAATGGTAAACTAATAAATATGTAAGACAGATTCTGTCGAAAAAATTAACAAGCAATTCCTTGCCCCATTTAACAACAGAGTGTAGGTCATTTTTGAGATCATCTGCCACTATGACCTTATCAAGCTGCTCAAACTTACTTTCTTAGGAAAATAAATGGATGCCAACTATATCTTCAGAAACAGTAACCTAAACTAGGTCCTAAATGTAAATGAGATTTTTTAAAAATGATAATTGTAAATTAAAACTGAAATGGAAATGTTTTCACCATTCAGTGCATCAAAAGTTTTGTAAGAGTCAGTTGTATATATATGAGGTTTAATGAAAAATGGCTACCTTTTTGCTTACTTTGGAGTGTAACCCTGTTTATATTGCAAATGCCTATAATTCTACTGTACTTCCTTAGATATTTTGTCAGTATACCAAATATTTTTTTTTTATTAATTACACACAAAACTGCATATAAATGACATATAAAAAGGAGTTCTTTACAAAAGATCTCAAAATATAATAAAATTTCTCATTGCCTAAAGGACAGTGACCTAAGGCTGCTGCAAGAGTTTCCAAAATTTAGGGCTAAGTCTTTTATTATATATATATATATATATATATATATATATATATATGTATGTATATATATATCACATCATTATGTAGACATAAAGAAGGTTTATTTTACCCCTTATGACTGTATACCACAATATTAAGTTAATTGTATATGCCATCATAAAGAGAATGATTTCAGTTTTAATTTGTTGAATTCTTCAAGGATTTTTCTTAGATCTTGAATTTATTAAAATGACTGATCAAACAAATATTGCATTGAGCTAAACAAGTAATATTTTGGAGAATATGCAATAGTTGAAAGAGTCCCATTTGCATGTATTACTGCAGCAACAAAATTGCAATTTAGGGATGGGTAATTAAATAGACAAACCATGCTGATTAAATTTAAGAAAACTTGTTTAAATGAATTCTAGCTGCCTATATATATATATATATATATATATATATATATATATATTTATGAAAGCACTAAAAGCAGTTTACCTTGCTACCTGGGTTTCAACCAGTGAGAGTAAAAATATATGTAATTTACAATATATAATAAATATATGTAATATACAGTGTGTGTGTGTATATATATATATATATATATATATATATATATATGATATGTGTGTGTGTGTGTGTGTGTGTGTGCATATATATATATATATATGATAATCATATAGTCTTAACCTATAATTATGTTAACATCAGGAGAGCTAAGTTTACTTTAATAATATATTCTAACAATGATTTTTATGCAAAAAAGAGTTATCTCCATTGATACATACCATGTTGATGTAAATTCAAATTTAAAAAAAAATCATTTAATGTGTTTTTTAATTTTTGGACTTTAGAACTTACAAATTTGAATGGTATAAATTATAAATAATGAATTCTAATGTCATAGGATACAATAATAAAATAAAAAGGTTTTAACACAATTTAAATCAATACCACAAGAACAGGGATTTCATAACATTGCACGGTCAGTGAGTATTTTGCACCTGAAGATTGCATGTTTGCATGAAACTCTAAGTCGTGCTATCAATGTGGGTTATTATGTATATTCACTTATATATATATATGATGCCTAGCTGCTTGTTTTCCAGAATATCTGTTTGCTAGAGTGACAAGTCAATCCTCATTACAGATGCCTGCTCATGTATATTTGTGTTTGCTAACCACCCACAGAGATCATTTATATTTTATACTTCAGCTCTGAGAAATCCTTAGTTACAGTTTCTGAGAGAGAACTCACAATCTGGCATGATCAACAGTTTAAACAACAACAGTACACACGTGGCCATGGTCATCATGACTTTTGATTTTATGTGAGCACAACCATTGACAAACAGTTCTGACTTGTAATTTTGTGCTAGTACAACTATTGATGACTTCTAAACAGTTCCAGCTCTCCAAATTCACTAAAAAAGTTTAGGTCGACCTGTGGCATGGTTCTTAAGCACTTTGCAAAGGAGCCGTACACTGGGATTGCCTCCCTAGACTGATAAGATCAAGATGTCACCTGACTGACAAATTGGCTATGGTGAGATCTGAACCCAGGTCTTATGGCTGGAAAGCAAACATTATTACATATACACAATAATAGTACTGAAAAGTACTCTGCTTGGTCTACTTCTCAAAATCTGACCAAATGATCAAACAGAATTTGTTTTTAAATCACTTCCTGAGACAAGAACTTTTCAGCACCCTTCCAAATTTTAGATAATTTGGAGAGTAATACACTTTTGAAGATAGAATAACAAATATTTTCACAAAATCATTATCATCATTACCAAGCAATGCCTAAAGTCCACAATGAAACTAATTCATTTATTCCTTGTTGAAAGTATCTGGCTAAACTGGATATAAAAACATCTTTCAAATTTAAACCAAAAGCTTCACCTCAGAAGCTCTTTGTTAATAGTTGAAGGAATACAGAAGGCTTCCTCTATTATAAATTCTTAGAATAAACCAAGACAATCACAGGAGATCTTTACTGTTAAGAATGAAGAAAGAGTAAAAGTTTCCAGAAAAAATATCTTGATTTGGTCAAGAGAAAGTCTGTTATCCTTCAAAATGGCAGAGCAATACCAAAATGATGAAATTGTGAAACTGGGAGGATTTACTTCGGCATCTCTATTCACTGGAGTTAACAACTTCAAATTTCCATTCATTCACTATTCTGATTACATGAACAGTTTCTTCATGGTGAAAGCTTTAAAAGCAGAGTAGAGGTCAATTCAGCATTATCAGAATTCTTTTTGTCCTGAAGCCTTTCAATAAGGAATAAAAGAATTAGTTTCAAAGAGGCCTTTGTCATTGATAATAATGCTTTTTATATTCTTGACAAACAAATGCTACATTTGAACAGGCTTTTAATTCTCTTATTCGAAAATGTGTGTATGTGTGATTGTGTAGATCAACTTGACAGTTATTAGCTAAATTCTGATCTGAAATTTTTGCTCTATTATGTTGGACTGATGTAACAAATATTCACAACTGAATTAAGTGTATTAACAAAAATGATGAATATGTCCATAAACATATATCTGTTGTATTAAAAACCTATTTTATCATAAGGCTTCATAATTTTTGACATTATATATATATATATATTGATGTGTAGGTGGTTTGGAGAGCCAAGTTCGAATTCATATTCACTTATGCACAAATATCCTTGGAAAAGGATCCAGTTCTTTTTTTATTTCTGAGCTATGGGCTAAATAATAGAGTAGCCTTGACTGGCAACCAGTCTATGAAAAGAACAAATCTAACTTCAAAACCTAAGGAAGGTGGTTTGGAGAACATGTGGCAAACCAGTCCTATGCATTTACTTCTTCCGAAATGTGTGGTTAGTTTTGCATATGTCTTTATCATTATAATCAAATCATATGTGTGGTTAATCTGGCTGTTTGGTTCTAAGAACTGAACTGCTGGATGTTCATATGTTGAAAATGATGGGTGAGTTCATTATTAATATTATTATTATTATATATTTTTGATACTATAAATATCACTGACAGTGTAGTAATAAGAAATAATGTTGAGTTTGAAAATCCATTTAAAAAATACAAACAGGTTTACTTAAAAAAAAACAATAAATGTTTTTTGTTAAAGATATTTAAGAATTTATTCTGTCTCTATTTCAGTGAAAAAGTCATCTGAAATATAAAGAAAATATATTCTTAACAAAAACCTTTCATTGGTCTTTGTATAAATGAAAAATAGCTACCCAATTATACACTCCGATATATAAAACAAATTTTTTTCTTTTCTTACAATTACAACCTAGATAATTCATAGATGAAAATATGAATAAAAATAAACTAATTATTTGATTGTCATTCATGCAATCATTGGGGATAATGAATTAACTATATAAGACCATAAGAATTTAAAGATATATATTTTTCTTGGTTCTAAATTCTGTTTCTTCTTATTACTGTTCTTAACATATAATGATTGTAAAGTCTATTTTACATAAAAGGATATAACTGATATATTTATAATTTATGTAGCTAAAACCAACATTAAGATTAATAGAAAAATAATAAAAAGGTTGGATTTCCTCATGGCTGGAAATGCATTTATATCACTGGCACCAGTGTGTGGTGTTCAAGTTAATAAAAAAAATGTTTTGAAGGCTGAATTTTGGATTCTGAATGCATGGTAAAGTGGATTTGATTCCATGCTGGACTGAAGCAAAGAGAATCCGTTATTTGTAGATAGGGAATTTCTATCATTGCAATTCTATGGCTCAACAAAAACGAGGAAAATTTCTGTCACAGTCAATAAATTCATACACACATTATCAAATGATACTCTATTTACTCTAATTCAGTTATTATAAACAATTATTAAATGTATCACAGTCTGGCACATGGCCAAATCAAAAAATATTGTAAAGTTAGAAAAATATGTTGCAAAAACTTATCTCAATCACTATCCAGGTTCGACATTTTCAATTTGATGACATCAAGTATGAAAGAAAGTGATATTTCTATTTCTGTGGTAAATTTACTGAAAGTTTCAAATATTAAATAAAAATACTTTGATAAGTCTTCTGGGTGTTGTTTTTTTAAAATTACTTATCTAATGTACATGTAAAATAATGCTTATTGGTGCAGAATGGAAAATTGGTGAGCTGAGTTCAAATTCAGACCTTGACAGATAGAAAAGGGGAGAGTGGAAGGACCGAAGAGTGAAGAGGAGAGGGACAGGACCGAATGAAAAGAGGAGAGGGACAGGACCGAATGAAAAGAGGAGAGGGACAGGACCGAATGAAAAGAGGAGAGGGACAGGACCGAATGAAAAGAGGAGAGGGACAGGACCGAATGAAAAGAGGAGAGGGACAGGACCGAATGAAAAGAGGAGAGGGACAGGACCGAATGAAAAGAGGAGAGGGACAGGACCGAATGAAAAGAGGAGAGGGACAGGACCGAATGAAAAGAGGAGAGGGACAGGACCGAATGAAAAGAGGAGAGGGACAGGACCGAATGAAAAGAGCAGAGGGACAGGACCGAATGAAAAGAGGAGAGGGACAGGACCGAATGAAAAGAGGAGAGGGACAGGACCGAATGAAAAGAGGAGAGGGACAGGACCGAATGAAAAGAGGAGAGGGACAGGACCGAATGAAAAGAGGAGAGGGAATGGACCGAATGAAAAGAGGAGAGGGACAGGACCGAATGAAAAGAGGAGAGGGAATGGACCGAATGAAAAGAGGAGAGGGACAGGACTGAATGAAAAGAGGAGAGGGAAAGGACCGAATGAAAAGAGGAGAGGGAATGGACCGAATGAAAAGAGGAGAGGGAAAGGACCGAATGAAAAGAGGAGAGGGAATGGACCGAATGAAAAGAGGAGAGGGAATGGACCGAATGAAAAGAGGAGAGGGAATGGACCGAATGAAAAGAGGAGAGGGAATGGACCGAATGAAAAGAGGAGAGGGACAGGACCGAATGAAAAGAGGAGAGGGACAGGACCGAATGAAAAGAGGAGAGGGAATGGACCGAATGAAAAGAGGAGAGGGACAGGACTGAATGAAAAGAGGAGAGGGAAAGGACCGAATGAAAAGAGGAGAGGGACAGGACTGAATGAAAAGAGGAGAGGGAAAGGACTGAATGAAAAGAGGAGAGGGAATGGACCGAATGAAAAGAGGAGAGGGAATGGACCGAATGAAAAGAGGAGAGGGAAAGGACCGAATGAAAAGAGGAGAGGGAATGGACCGAATGAAAAGAGGAGAGGGAAAGGACCGAATGAAAAGAGGAGAGGGAATGGACCGAATGAAAAGAGGAGAGGGACAGGACCGAATGAAAAGAGGAGAGGGAATGGACCGAATGAAAAGAGGAGAGGGACAGGACCGAATGAAAAGAGGAGAGGGAAAGGACCGAATGAAAAGAGGAGAGGGAAAGGACCGAATGAAAAGAGGAGAGGGAATGGACCGAATGAAAAGAGGAGAGGGAATGGACCGAATGAAAAGAGGAGAGGGAATGGACCGAATGAAAAGAGGAGAGGGAATGGACCGAATGAAAAGAGGAGAGGGAATGGACCGAATGAAAAGAGGAGAGGGACAGGACCGAATGAAAAGAGGAGAGGGAAAGGACCGAATGAAAAGAGGAGAGGGAATGGACCGAATGAAAAGAGGAGAGGGAAAGGACCGAATGAAAAGAGGAGAGGGAATGGACCGAATGAAAAGAGGAGAGGGAATGGACCGAATGAAAAGAGGAGAGGGAATGGACCGAATGAAAAGAGGAGAGGGAATGGACCGAATGAAAAGAGGAGAGGGAATGGACCGAATGAAAAGAGGAGAGGGAATGGACCGAATGAAAAGAGGAGAGGGAATGGACCGAATGAAAAGAGGAGAGGGAAAGGACCGAATGAAAAGAGGAGAGGGAATGGACCGAAAGAAAAGAGGAGAGGGAATGGACCGAATGAAAAGAGGAGAGGGAATGGATCGAATGAAAAGAGGAGAGGGAATGGGCAGAGAATAATGAGTGCCTGGAACGAGCATACATTCTAAAAGAACAGAATTCTAAATGATATCAACAGGAAGATGCTACTATTACCCCCAACAAGTTATTGCAAATTACAGATGATAAAGAAGAAAAGGAATCTACAGTCCACCATGTTCACTAAATCCTGGAGGAACATGGCATTTAAAAATATAAATATAAATATGTAAAATTTGAAAAAGTTTTTTAATGATTTTTACTGAAATACATATTTATTTGTAATTGAAAATTAATATATTTTCTCACAAGAAATGATTTGCATCTTCCATATTTTTGTCAGTATAATGAGATATTTTTCAAAAGTTGTGTCACAAGTCTTGATTTCTTGGCTGTTTTGAAATACAATCTATTACAATTTATTTTTAAGAAACAGAAATTATTAATGCAGATGTCTTATTTCTAATACATTTTCTTATATTATGATCATTTCAATCTTCATGATTAAAAATGCCATTTTATTCATTATTATCAGTTAGATTATCCTCTTTAGACCCATCTTAATAACTACCCTCTTCAGGCTGTTTTATTATCATCATCATCATCTCAACCTGTTATCATCAGCATCATGTTTTCTTTTCCTGTTTCCGTAGCTTCTTTTCCATTTCCTCTTTATGAAAACTTTTCCCTTGTCTTTAATTTTTTCTCTACACTTTTTCTTGTATCTCCTTTTATTCTTTCCTCCTCCTCCTCCTCCTCCTTTGCTTTTTTTCATTCTTTTTCCTTTATTTTTATTTCATTCTGCTACTAACAATCAACTTCATTATTATGCAGTCTTTTTGTTCCGTCATTATCATCTTATTTGCTGTCATCATAATCATTGTCTTTTTCCTGATCATGGGTTTGGCTTAATTTCTCATAATTTATTATGAAATTTTGAAAAATATTTACAAAAATAAAAAATAATAATAATAATATTATTATTATGCATTTTTATACCATTATCTAGCTGGAGCTTCGGTGGATCAAATGCATCTCCTCAATGCTTAAGCAAACATCTTGATAATTCTTCCAATGTTTTTATTGCTACTATATGAACAGCAGTTTCATTTTTTTTCCTTTGATTTCCAATTCTTTCTTGTTAAAAGTTTTGGGATTATTCCAAGTATTCAAACAATAATAAAATTACTATTTACTCACTTTATTTTTACATATCACAATGTCATGGTAGGAAGATTAAGGTGAGAAAAGCTTGCCTAAATTAAATAAAACACTTTTGATCTGGACTCAGAAAATGGCCTATGTTATGGGTGAAAATATACAACTATTTCAGCTGTGAAGTAAGGCTTATTATTATTGTGATTTGTTCCATCAACGTTTTTCAGGGTATTTAGGCTGTGTTCATGGTAGTTTTGCCCAACACCACAAATTGCTACAAAACCAAAACATTAACATAAAATCTCAAGTCATATTCTTTAATAGCCTCATCAGATTGAAAGTTTAAAATGGATATTATGCATGGTATCACACTTGTTTAGAAATAACTGTTAGCTGTATACAAGCATTTTCTCAAATCAATGGTTAAAAATGGCATTGAGCAAGTGAAGCTTTGAGGTTTTAGCAATGACCATAGATCTTTGAAATTTTGAAATGATGCTACATAATCACAAAGAACTGTGCCAAATAACAGAACCTTGATCTCTTGAAGACATTTCAAAGCAGTAACAACTTATTATTTTTAATCAATTCAACCCAAGTAAGGCAGGAATTCCACTAGTATGCATTGGGTTACAGAGAGTGAACGTGAGAGAAAAACTGGGTATAGGAGGGATTGAAGAAAGGATAAAATATGAATGAGGTTGATGATAGAACATGGCAATTAACATTGAATTTAAATTTTTGAAGATTGTAGTTTTCAGGGAAGCAAGTAAACAAATGAATGTTGAAGAAAGAAAGGTTAAGGGGTTTAGGTTTTTTTTTTTGTTGAGCTGGTTTAGGTTTATATCTTTGGATGTTTATAGTCATGATGCGTTATTTTGGTAAGGAATGGCCTAGGGTAATAGTAGAAGTCGGTTGTCTAATGTAGCATGTGCAGGAAGGGAACGGGTGAAGACTACAACATAGTGCGGCCTTGGGGTTGCTCATTGGGGTTTTCTTTCAGGGAGATCCTTCCATGCATGACATGGTACAGAAAGAACAGCAATATGCAACTGTTGATTGGAGCAGCCTCACAAGATGCTACACTAGAGTTCAGGCTACTAACTACCAGTTGGGAACAGTAACCAGAAAACTGCCAATCCAGTACCCTCAGTACAAAGAGACATAACCACCATCCATGCATATCACGAAAAAATTCATGACAGCACCACTATTAATGCCAGAGGAAAGCAGAGGAACCAGGAACTCCTTCCTAAACAGGGAACAAGGTATGAGCCTATAGTCCTGTTCAAGAGAAGGGGGAGGAGTATGGACCAGGTGATAAGAGAGCCTATCTACTCCAATTAAGAAAAAAAAAACAAAAAAACAGAACAATCCAGAGTGTGACATCAAGATAAATTATTTTAGAGTGAGCTTTCAGGTAACTTATTTGAAGAGTCGATCTGTGGCCTACAAATGTCCCAGCACAAACATGTGTACATGCCTGTGCATAAGGGAGTTAAAAAAAATAAAATAATTAAGTTTAACTTAGTATAAGTCCGAATACAAACTCTTTGAAACTGCATTCACGCAATCCCCAGTCAGTAGCCCCACCGCCCGCCAAAAATTCATTAAATGCTGCAACCCCAATCAGTTAAAATTATGTGAACATATATATAAACATAAATAAACATTCAAGCAAAGGTAGGAAGACATGGCGGAGAATCAAGAGAAAAAATGTCAAATTAAAACATATAGATTATTGAATTCACCCATTTTCAGACCGGCTAGTTTTTCATCATGGGATTTATGACCAAAAGTAAGAAATTCAGGAATATACCATGACATGCCATAGAGTTGGGATTAATGGGGAAGTGAAAATGGAAAGCACATTTAAGTCAAAAAGAAAATGGTGACATAATCAGGATGTTGACATTCCACACTACTTCAAACAAAAAAGCTGTGAAGGAAGCTCTCACCAATACTGGAAAGAGTGAAAACAGTGAACTTGGGAAACTTATTTTCCTGGAAAATTTCATGAATTTAAACCAAAAGTAGCATTGTGTACTTGATCAATGAATGCTAAATGTTTCCTTAGAAGGTAGTCCTGGGTATGATGATAAACTACATCTGGCAGCAGGGCCTCTGATCGGGAGACTGGAGGTTTTGAGGTGTGGGGAACCACTTTTTAATTGCTGTTGTTCCCAGGTCCACCCTGAGTAGTAGGACCTGTTAAGATCCCAAATATGGGTAAATAGTGAACCCCCAAACAAAAACAAAAGATTATAAAAGTATAAAAATACATTTTTTTATATTAAAAATACCAGCAATACATTTTCATATACAAAATTACCAACAATACATTTTATCTGTAATTGAAGTCAAATTTGTGTTTGAAATATTTAGAATTAGGCATTAAATTACCCATTGAGGTTGATATGTTTCTAAACAAAGTCCACCAACCAAACAACTAACATGAACAAACTCTTTCAGAACATTAATCCATATATTATCCTACAATTTCTTAAAGAAATCAAACTGTATTCTAAAATATAACTTTATCAAAACTACAACATAAAACACACATATCATCACCTTTAGTAATTATGTTCACACAAACATGTATATGCACAAAAGCTGAGTTTCATCTATTGTGTATTCTATTGTGAAAACAGAACAAGGTATGTCATATTTTTATTATTCCAAAGCTGCTAAGAAAATGAAATTTCAGAATTAAATGGCCCATATGTAGTTGATATTCCATTAAACAAATCAATCAATCAATTTATCCTTATAAGGAAATGTTATGACTACTTGATTCATCTGATCTATGGGCACCAAAAATTACTGTTGTTTGCTTAAAATATCTGTTTCAGGACATGACTAAACTGGAAGAAACCATGTTCTTGTGCCCTCAGATTTCCTCCTCCTTTTAAAAGCACTCCCCCAACACTGATAATGCTTGGAATTAAGTCTATAATGCAACCCTTTCTCAAGAATTTCTATGAGCAAAAAAAAAAAAAAATTTATCATCAAACATTGGTTAGTTTGCATCATATTGTGCAGTAATCAAACTGGAAAGACACCTTTAACCCTAAACTACCTTTAATTCAAATATGTATTATAATCAACTAATTTTCTTTTTTCTCTCATTCTAAGTGCCTTGGGTAAAACCAGAAATCTCAAATGACAGAGCTTATTTTGTCCCCTTTTAAAACATTATTTTTAAGAAGCTTTTATTCTGTAAAATTTCCTTTCCTTGAACTTTCATTTTTGTGCTTTAAATTTAAAGCTCAACCTCGTGGGGGTCACTTTTTTCATTATTGTAGGCAAAACATCACTGAGCTGCAACAGTTGATTTTAATAAAAAAATAATGAACAATTTCATTATGTCCTTCAATAATTACACAGCTGATTCTTTTCTTCAGACTTTTCCTTTTAATGATATTTTTAACTTCTTTCTTTGCTCTTTTCTCTTCACTTATTTTGAAACTTTTTCATCTTCCTATTCTCAGTTTTTTATCTTACTCTTTATTTAATTTTTTTGTCTTTTTTTTTCTCATTATTATTCTTTCCCCTTCTCTAGTTTGCCTATTTGTACCTCATCGCTTTCCTATCTGCCTGATCTCTCTTCACCATTTCCTCCTGCCTGATCCCCCTTTTCCATTTCTCTCTGCTTGGTCTCTCTCCACCATTTCTCTCCTCTTGGTCCACCTCTCTCTTTCTCTATTTTTGGTCTCCCTTCCATTTTCTCTGCCTGGTCCTTTCTCTTTCTCTCTGCCCCCCCCCCTCACATCTTTCAGTACTCAACTTTCTCATTCTTTTTTCTTCCTTCCTTTTTTTCACTCACTTTCTTCACTATTATCCCTTTGAAGATATACATTTCTCCTCTTTTTTTTCCTTCCTTTTCCTGATTGTTTCTCTTCGTCTATTTTTGCCCTCATTTCTTTTACTTACACTCTTTTTTGTTTTCACTCAGTTTCATTTTTTCCTCACAATCATCTGAAATGTTTGTCTCAGCATCTATTTTTAATATTCCTTTTTTCTCTATATCTTTATCTTTTTATTTGACACTCTCATCCATTATATTGACTTTATCCATCTTTCATTTACCACTCTTTCTTAAATGTTCCAGCCTGTCTTCCTTCATATTATTTTATTTCCAGTTCAGCTTCTCCCTCTCTTGTCTTCAAGACTAACTCACACCAACTTAATTAAAATTAGTCTAATATCTTAAGAGCAGCATCTGACAGAATTTTTCCATTGACTAAATTTACAGATTAAATTATTTTGTCTTTTACTTTCCGAAAGCTAAGTTTTGAAAATTCTATGTAATTTCCCATAATTGTGTAAATCAAGAAAATCCAATAATCTTGGATGATGCAATAAACGGATTAATTCCTAAATCCTAAAAGTGTATATTATGTTAATCCCTATGAAAGGCAGAGAAGAAAAAAAGAGGGAAGGATAAAAGAAAAAAAAGAAATCAATCTAAGAGGGGAGAAAAGAAGGTAGACAGGGAAAGAAAAAAGAGTAAATGAAAGAAAAAAATAAAGAGGAGGAGGAGCAAGAACAGAAAAAAGAAGAAATAAGAGAAGGAAAGAAAAAGTTTTAAAAAATCTGTTGAGAACGAAGATAAATGTAGAAATGATGTCATAAACAAGAACGAAACAATTTTGGGAAGAAAGGAAAAAGAGTAAAAGTAAAGAAAAGAGGAAAGAGAAAGAAAAGAGGAAAGAGAAAGAAAAGAGGAAAGAGAAAGAAAAGAGGAAAGAGAAAGAAAAGAGGAAAGAGAAAGAAAAGAGGAAAGAGAAAGAAAAGAGGAAAGAGAAAGAAAAGAGGAAAGAGAAAGAAAAGAGGAAAGAGAAAGAAAAGAGGAAAGAGAAAGAAAAGAGGAAAGAGAAAGAAAAGAGGAAAGAGAAAGAAAAGAGGAAAGAGAATGAAAAGAGGAAAGAGAAAGAAAAGAGGAAAGAGAAAAAAGAAGTTATGGAAATGTAGACAAAGTGAAAAATATTATTAACAAAAATATTATCAGTTATTAATATAAACAAAATAAAACATTTCTGTTTGAATTTCTAGGATGAGGTTGTAATTATTATTTACACTATTTACATTGAGACTAAAGTACTTATCTTTGTTGTCTTTATCACAACATATTGGCCATTGTACACTGTAATTCATCAGGTATATATTGATTTGGGTAACTTACACGGAATCACTATGTCAACAAAATCACAAACCAAATCTTTTACCTCAGGCCTTCTCATCTTCCAACCATAATTCCACATGATGACTTACAAAGATTAAAAAAGTAAACCTAAACCATCCCTTCAAATATCACCTAAACCCCTCAACATTTCGTTCTCCAACATCCGTGGCATTAGAACCAATTTCTGCAGTGTGGAATCTTTCCTAACTGCAAACTGCCTGGATATACTGGTTCTGTGCGAGACCAATCTTGACTCATCTATCCCCTCCTCTGATCTCACGATCCCAGCTACCTTCCTCTCCTCAGAAAAGACTCTAACCCACATGCATGGCCTTGGTGTCAACGTCAAGGACCATCTCCCTCTGGCTAGAAGGTTGTCTCTCGAATCACTGGACCATTCATACATGCGTCTCCGGCTATCTCTTCTCAATGCTGTAAGCTTTCTCTTCTTCCTTTATCACTCTCTATCCTCTCAAGACTGTGGAATAATCGATAGTATCTCTGACAGCATAGACAAGGCCCTCTCTCTCCATCCGTTTGCTCACATATTTGTGTTTGGCAATTTTAACACCCATCACAACAAGTGGCTTAAGGATGCTGCTACTGACCTCGCAGGCATTCATACACTTAACTTTTCAGTTTCTCAATCCCTCACGCAGATAGTTGACTTCCCCATGTGTTTTGCCTACAACCGGGATGGTAAGGCCTCTCTTCTCGACCTGTGTTTTACCTCCATCCCTGAGTCTTGTAGTGCCATGCAGCTCTGCCCTCTTGGTAACTCCGATCATGCTGTAGTGTCTGTTAATATCTCCTTTTACCCCACCTCTGCAAAGAGCCTCCTACCACCAGAACTTCGTTCTCCTATCAACCAGCTGACTGGGACTTGTTCCGTGATTTCCTCCACAATGTCCCCTGGGATGTTGTCTTTAAGCTCCCCATTCAAGAAAGTGCTTCAGAGGTCTCATCCTGGGTTAAAGCTGGAATCAACACTTTCACCCACTCAAGGAAATTTAAGGTCAAATCCCACTCCTCACCTTGGCTCTCCACTGCTTGCTCAGCTGCCATTACCCATAGGAACCACTTCTTCCACCTATTTCGTAGCGACATGTCTGACTGCAATAGACGTCTCTTTGCCTCCACCCGTAATGAGTGTAAACATGTCCTCAGTGAAGCTAAATCACTATTTGCTGCTCGGATGAAGGAACATATTGCATCTCGCAAATTCGGCTCCAAGGATTATTGGTGTCTCTGTAAGAGCGTTCTGAACAATAGCAATCTGTTTGAGGTCTTGCCCTCTGCCAACAAGGCTGAATGCTTTGCTTGGAAATTTTCTTTCAATTCAACGCTTGACTCTTCCGGTGTACCCATACCTGATTTCCCTCTGAGAACTGAGGTTCTATTGAGCAGGTTACACATATCCCCGTCATTGGTATTGGGCATTATCTCTAATTTAGACACCCACAAGACTAGTGATGGAGATGGTATACCAGCCATTATCTTGAAGAAATGTGCACCTGAATTGGCACCCGCCCTCTCTAAATTATATAACTACTGCCTCAAGGAGTCTTGTTTTCCTGACTGCTGGAAGTCCTCATCCATTGTTTCTGTCTTTAAGAACTCTGGCGACCCCTCTGATTCTTCTAATTACAAACTATCAGTCTCCTACCATTCTTAGACAAAGTCTTCAAAGCCCTAATCAATGCCAAAGTGGTTAACCATGATCCACTCTCAGACAAGCAATATGTTTTCCGCTTTGCCCGATCTACAGCTGATGTGCTTACGGCCATCACTGAATTTGTCTACCAAGCTCTACATAATAACGGAGAAGCTCCAAAGTGTTTGATAGGGTTTGGCATGCCGGCCTTCTTCACAAGCTTCAGGGCTATGGTATTACAGGTCGATTGTTTGACCTAATACAATCATTCCTGCCAAACTGTGAATTGAGGGTCGTTCTCAACGGATTCTCCTCCAGCTCCTATCCCACTAATGCAGGTGTTCCTCAAGGCTCCATCCTAGGCCCTACTCTGTTCCTTATCTTCATAAAGGATCTTCCTGATGCCATAGATTCCCAAGTTGGCATCTGTGCGGACGACACCACAATTTACTCCTGCCTCAAAAACAAATCTAGTGTCACTGACAAAATTAACCTGGCTGTCCGTCTCGATAAGGACCTCCAATCGGTTGTGAACTAGGGCAGGAATTGGTTGGTTAACTTTAACACCGCAAAAACAAAACTGCTCTCTATTAATCACCACAGAGATCCTTCCCTGCATCCCATTAGATTGTCTGAAGCTCAACTTCTCGAGAGCTCCTCTCTGTGGCTGCTCGGTCTCATGCTGACTGCTGACCTGAGATGGAACAAATACATTGAGTCAATTGCTTCATCCACCACAAGGAAAGTTGGCTCCCTGTGCCGGGCCAGGAAATTTTTCTCCCCGGTACTGATTCTTCAAATCTAAAAATCAACCATTTGCCCTTGCATGGAGTTTTGCTGCCATATATGGTCTGGAGCCCCTTCTGTTTGCCTCGGGGTTCTTGATAAGATCCCGAGATGGATATGCAATGTAATTGGCCCTGATCTGGCATCTCGTTTGCAGTTGCTCTCTCTGTCTTTTTTACAAATACTTTAACGGTAATTGCTCCGATGAGCTGCTTTCGCTGGTTCCCAGACTTCATGAATTCAAGAGTTCTTCGAGGCTAGCATCCCGCTCCCATCCTTTCACTGTCGAAACTGTTAAATGTAGCCATCTCTTCTACTCCAATAGCTTTGTATCTCACACCTCTCGCCTGTGGAACTCCCTTATTCCTGTTTCCTGACAACTATAATCTCCAACTATTCAAATATAATGGCAATCGACATCTCCAGTTGCCTTGATCTATCCACTATCCTTCTCCACATCCTTTCCTCTATCACTTCTATTTGCTCTCACTCCAAATCTTCTGTAACCCCATGCATGCTAGTGGCTTCCCGCCTTGCTTGGGGTGAAATGCTTAAAATAAAAAAAATTCACTGGACAATAACCTTGGGGATTAAAGCATTGGTGACATAATATTTGGGAATTCAATCCCTGGGCCAGGCAGTGTGCACCTGGACTCAGTGGAAACAGTATGTGCAGTAACTAGACAGTACTAAAATAAGAATTAGATGAGATATCCCTAGACATGTGCAGCAGAATGAGAACTGTGTATATAAAATAAAAGGCTCGGTTCAGAATTCCCTGTAGACTGATATACATCTAATGAAGACCAGAGGACACAATGGTTGAAGCATTGTGATAGCAACAACAAACATTAGGACAATAGTTTGAATGTAAATAAAAGTAACATAAATAAATACTATCACTATTAATATGCTTTTGTGCAAGCGATGGTGGTAGGAATTTTTCAACTGATAAATAATGTCAGTTTAAATAAAATTTCCTCTGGAAACTTTTCATATAAGTTTAATAAAATTTACTGAACATTCTTCTGCTATGTTCTGTTTACCTTCAGGGGTTATCATGGCTTACAACAACTTCTGCATTTTGTGACTCTTAGTAATATTTGTCTTTTTGCTATCTCTTCTAATCCCTATTCTGCCAGCTAATTAATTAAACACATTAGGTAGGTTATTAGCAGCTTTCCTCTGTCTCAACGTGTCTGGTGAGTGTCAAATGCCCAAACCTTCTTTTCTCATTATGTACACTAGAAATTTTAAGTGGCTTTTTCTGATTTGTTTCCATTATCCCTAAAACCTATTAACTACTCACATATTCAGGCCAAGGTTTTATCAGCATCCTTCTCTAGAATTACATCTATGTTGCTTCAAGTCTTTGAGATTGTGTTCAGCATTCACTGCCATATAGGAGGAATGATATTATATACTAGTTCAGTATTCTTTTCTTTGCTTTAAGCACTGGACATTAGTTGACCAAAATAACTGTTACAGAAGAAAATTATTTATAATATATAATAAGCACTATCCATAGTTAAAGAACTATAGGAAACAGTTTCATCATGCCTGATTAGTGGAAGGAGTAACTGAAACACTTATTCTACAGATGCAACATCGCAAGCAATTAATTAGCATGGTAGATGTTTGGACAAGTTACATTCCTTAGTGATACAAGCTCAGACCTTTATAACTAGGACCCACCATGTGTTCACGGTGGCAAACCATCCCTATATATATATATATATATATATATAAAATCTGTGTGTGTATATATTGATGTAATAGGAAAAAACAGTGAGATTAATAATCCAAAATTCATTACTGTTTATGTTTTTATTCTTAAAAACAGTGCTCGATACAGAAGTAGAGCTTAAAATTATAATTATTTTTTAAAAATAGGATTCCATTGTGACACAGAAATGTTTCAAAACTGACCCAAGTCAAAGTTTAATTACAGTATTAATCTTAAAATTTAGAGTGCAGTTTCATTCTCAAGTGAAACTAACTTTCTTCAATATGAAACAGTAATTTCTGTCATGATGGAATCATATTTTTTTTTAAAATAATTATATATATATATATATAAAACTTTCAATATGTATCTCTCTCCCTCTCTCTGTATATATATATATACACTCACACACAGAGGTTTTTAATATATATATATATATATATATATATACACACACACAGGTTTTTAATATATATATATATATATATATATATATATACACACACACAGGTTTTTAATATATATATATATATATATATATATATACACACACACAGGTTTTTAATATATATATATATATATATATATATATATATATACACACACACAGGTTTTTAATATATATATATATATATATATATATATACACACAGGTTTTTAATATATATATATATATATATACACACAGGTTTTTAATATATATATATATATATATATATATATATATACACACAGGTTTTTAATATATATATATATATATATATATATATATATATACACAGGTTTTAATATATATATATATATATATATATATATATATACACAGGTTTTAATATATATATATATATATATATATATACACAGGTTTTAATATATATATATATATATATATATACACAGGTTTTAATATATATATATATATATATATATACACACAGGTTTTAATATATATATATATATATATATATACACACAGGTTTTAATATATATATATATATATATATACATATATACACAGGTTTTAATATATATATATATATATATATATATATATATATATACACAGGTTTTAATATATATATATATATATATATATATATACACAGGTTTTAATATATATATATATATATATATATATATATACACAGGTTTTAATATATATATATATATATATATATATATATATCTATACATACATACATACATACAAGTTTTTAATATATATATATATATATATACATACACACAGGTTTTTAATATACATATATATATATATATACACACACACACACACTTAATATGTGTATACGTGTCTAATATCAGATTCAGATGTGAATGAGTTGCACTTGTGAGTTAGTTGCAACTTATCCTTCTTCCTGCAAGGCATAGATATAAGCACCTGCCATTTTGCTTTGGTGAACAATATTCTTATTCTTTCTTTTCTCCATTTGAAAAATTATTGGAAAGTACAAAAAATGTAAAGATAATAATAATAATAATAATAAAAGACCCAAATAAAAAATAATCAGAAATGATTATAAAATGAAAAGCCAAATTTTTCTCCTGAGCCAATCCACAAGGAACAATAATAGCCTGGCCTGTTAATGTTAGATGCAGGTGCTTTGCTGAAGCAGAAATTAGATAATATTGCTTCTATTCAATTCAGCAAACATCGTAATGTTTGTTTTTTGCCTTGTTTGTTGCTTCAAAGGTTTTATGGCAACCTCCATTTTGGGTTTTTGCAGTCTCTTCTGCATAATTTCAATTTTTTCAGGAGAAAATCTATCAAAATGTCATCCTTTATCTAAATTTTAAATTGAGACCTTTATCTTGAGATGAGAAAATGCCAGTTTCCAAATGGAATTTTTAAAAATAAAACTGCAGATAAAATGCATTACGATCTATTAAGTCGTATAGATTCCTTAAAAATCAACAAAAGCTAACAAAATTAGATTAGATCCTGTTTAATTTCTGATTCTGCAAATATATTAAATTGTTTTGTCTGTAAAAATTCTATTCCAAAATCTATTAATTTTTGGCATCAAAAATTGTGCTTTATAAATGTTTTTTTCTGATTTCATCTTACTTTTATTGAATTATATTCTAAGTTGACATTGAAAAAGTTTATCAAATTACATTTAAAAGTTTACATACTTGCAGAAAAATTCAAGAATCAAGTTATCTACTTAGATTCTGTTTTCCCCAGTTTGATTTAATTTTATCCTATATTAAAACATATTTCGAAATGCTGTCAAATCCATGAGTTCATTAGCCAAGAGCGAAACAATGCACACAATATGAATTGAGATTTATTGGAAATCTCTACTATAACTGACAGTTCACAGTATT
Organism: Acanthosepion esculentum; assembly: GCA_964036315.1. Taxonomy (NCBI): domain Eukaryota; kingdom Metazoa; phylum Mollusca; class Cephalopoda; order Sepiida; family Sepiidae; genus Acanthosepion; species Acanthosepion esculentum. Next base: position 27,449,195 of record OZ038475.1, on the reverse strand, counting down.
TTCCTTACACAAAAATTGGTTGCTTAGATGGAGTAGAAATGATAATATAAACATCTTAAAATTATTCTTTTTAATCAACTTGTAAAAATTGAAAAAAATATCCACAAAAGAACTTTGAATTATTTCAATCAAAAAATTAATAATTCAAGATTCATGGAACCAACATTAGAATTCAGAGATAAAACTTTAAGACAAATCAAGTATGATCCTACAAATTACTTCTATAGTGCAATTATCTCTGCATATTCCTATTATCTCTAAGGTTCAAATGATTTATTTACAGGTTATCAACCCTTTTTAGGTTGTTTAATGTCAAAATACTTTGTATTGTTTGAATAATGCTTTTATTTTTTGTGAATATTGCATTAACAATTTTTTTAGAATAACAATATTTCCAGTTACACATCTATTTAACCCATAACTAGGGGAACGAGATTTATTCATACCTTTCCCAAGGGCATGCATTGGTCCTGTCCTGGCATCTTCAATCACTTTCCATGACTATAATGTAGCTTCTCTGTACATTTTCTATAAATACTTTCAGGGTAACTGTTTGGATAAAGTCATCACTATGGTACCTAGACTTTATGAATTTCAGCACAGTAGTAGATTGGCAGTGTGGTGTAATGGGTATCAGCTTGGAATGAGAAATTAGAGAGCTGAATTCAAAATCCTGCCTGGTTTGTTACATTCACTTACGTGCAAGTAGCCTTGAGAAAGGTATGAATCCATCTTTTCTCCCTCCAGCTATGAGTTGAATAGCAAGACAGAATGGGTTCTATAGCCTTGTTTGGTAACCAGTCTATCATGGAAAGAAATGGCAGCCTACTGCAGGAAAATTTTCTGCCTACTCAGTCATGAATTGAAAGAGACATGATATGCCCAAGCAATGGCGCTTAACTGACTGACTAGATTGGTGGCAAGGTCTCATCAGTTCACATTTGGAAAGATGTAACCCTGAGATTTATGCTAACAGTTTTCTTTTCTCACTTGTGGAACTCTTCCAGCTCCCTTCTTTCCAGCCAACTTTAATCTTTAAACATTTTAATGCAATGTCAGTTGTTACTGTTTTCTTGATTATTCTGCTGTTGACCGCACTGCTTAATAATATTAATCTTCTTTACTTATTCTTTTACACTCAGAACCCCTTGTGGCTTTACTGCTTTGCATGAGGTGATATGATTAAAAAGATTGCTTTTCAAAGGAAAATGAAGGTTCTTTAAAAAGAATAGTCTCCTAATGTATTGACTGAGTAAGGAGTTGCACAGATTCAAGCCTACTTTCTCAATATCCTTTCCAGGATCCATCGAGGAGGTGGCATCCAGGAGAACTGATCTAAGTTTAGTTGCAGTGAATGTTGAGAGTTATCTTTGATGCAATCAATGCCCTTCTCATAGTTGAGATCATGTGTATATCTAATTGGTCTGAATTTGGAATGTTCCTTCTAGACTAGCTGCCAAACAAACTGGTAGAGCCCAGTTTACTCTCAATAATAAAATCATCTTTAAATCCCTGTAAATGATGACAAAATTATCTTCATTTTGGGAGAAGCATCATTAAAATTTAAAATGTTGTTCAAGACCATTGAAATTCTTTATTCTGCTTATCTTTACTGAGTGTCCACTTAAAATAGATAATGCAAAGCATTGTGGTAATAATATAAGTAATATAAAAAAAGGAATTCAATAGTTTAAAGAAAAAAATGTCCTTCCTCTTTCCATATTCTTGATATTTTAGCGATTCTGACAGTCGATAATTTTATATGAAGTATCTTTTCTAATTAGTCTTCTATGCTTTTCTTTTACTCACAAAAACTTTGTTTCAAGCACAATAATAATTTTCTTGGAGAATAAAACTTTAATCAACTTGTTACTTTTGTTGTGCTTAAATCCTAGACTGAACATTTTTTTTATTTCCATGTTGCAGAAGTTAATTCTCTAAGTTCTAAATTCTGGAGTTCAAATGAGTTACACAAGCAAAAAGCAGAAGAAATTATTTTTATTTCATTATGCAAGTGATTAATCATCTTGAAGTTCAATTGATTTAGATGAGTCAGCAAAAACATTCTAAAGCAAATTTGACTTGCTAACAAAAGATTTTTTTGCAAATATAAGCAAAATAAAATACTATTATTTTTTTTCTCTCTGTTTGAGAAAATAGAATGAATGTTAAAATGGTTGAGAGATAAGTAACTAATGTCTTGTTTTTGGTATCTAAGGTTGTTGCTCTTACTACTACTCTTACTACCATCACTTTGATGCATAGAGAGAAAAATACCAAATACATGTGTTCATCTATAGTATAAACTATTTCAAGACATCAACATAAACCAATGTCTATCTCTATAGCTTATCTTTGTTTCTGTCAGGTCTTTAGTTCTACTACTTAAAAATAATTCTTATGACTCTGCTTTTTTTTATTCTATTTGTGTCATTTTTAACTACAAAAATCTATATTCTGTTTATCTATAATTTAAGTCCAACTTTACAATTCTTTTGGACACCTGAATATAACAAGAAATAAGAATGAAATAAATTTCTTTACACCTTTGTTTCTTCTTTAATAATTAATGATCCGACTCCATTTAGTTTCACTATAAATCCCTTTGGCCTTAAAATGATAATTTCTGGACTGATTCTGTCCATTTATGTTACTTTCTCTATGTCAACCATCTTAACCACCTCAATTAATTTTATGCTATTTGCCTTAATTTTTTATGATGAAACTCATTTAGTCAAAGCAAAAACAGATCCTTAAATGAAAAATCATTAAAGAATATCATGTGGATTCCAAGGTTGGGTTAGGACTTTTGATATCTAACAATACTTCAATACCAGGATGTTATGTCTCAAAGGTGTATTACTGTTTTGCAATTTGATTTTATATACATGTACACACACACTATATATATATATATATATATATATATGTGTGTGTGTGTGTGTGTGTGTGTGTGTGTTAAAGATCAAATGCAGATCAAATATAGATTGAAGAAGAAATAGTGATTGAGAGAAATCAAAGATTTAGGGAGAAAATATTTTTGTTTCTTTCAATCACTGGCAAATCTTTAATAAAACAGGATCTACAGTAAAAGTAAAAAGAAAAATGAAATGATCTCTAGTCACTTACTGGCTACAAGGTCTCAACTGCCCTCAGATTCCATTGATGGATTTTATCAAGATTTGATAAAACTAAGTAAGGAATGTTCATTTTCTTCAGTATCAGCTGAACAATATTGGGCTGATATGAGATGCCTTCATAAATGGGCTACAGTCCATGAATATCCGACAAAGAATACTTGAAAGCAGCTCTTTAACAATATTAACATTATAGCAGGCCTATGACCAGGCAAGAATATTAGCAAAATGCTAAAAATTATGAGACAGAGACCTCTCCACACATCCCCCCCACCATTGTATAAAACACTAGGCTTTCCTAAAATATCAGCATTAACTAAATGTACATTTTTTTTTTGGAGGCAAGAGACACACAAGGTCATTATGCCCTGCTAAATGGACACATATTATACATGTGGAAAACAGGGACATTGGGCTAAAATTTGTAAAATTAAGAAAAAGGGAGCAAAACAGTAACTTGTTCAGCATCATTTGATATATCTGGCTGCTTATCAACTACAATGATAGACATCACTGCTAATGAAAAGCCACTGATTGATATACGGGGAACACAGAAAACGTCCTTAACACAAGCAGTGTAAAACTAAATTAATGGAAAATTTACTCATGCCTAAACAAAGTGGTAATGGCTAGCTCATCTCTTTCCATACAAATACTTGGATACTGTTTAGTTGATCTATGAATAAAGGGTACTCTATATCAAGCATTAAGATGTCTACTAATGAAAGATCTATGCTACAACCTAATTTTATGGCACAACTTCTTACACCAACATTCATTAGTAGCAATACCCTTTGGAGGTTCTAAGCCACTCTTTAAAGTTTGTGGCCAAACAGGTATGAGAATGCCATACCCAGCTCTCTTCAACAATTTAACACCAGGTTGTAAACTGGTAACTACTAACACATGGAGGAGGATAAATTATTTATCCAAACTGAAGTTATATATTGAAGGAAGGAATAATCAAGTCCAGACATTCACAGTAGAGATCCTAAGCCATTGCTGTCTCCTCTGAGAACAAAAAAAAGTCAATGGTAATTGATTATTCCTAAACAATAAACTGGTTTACTTTGCTGGATGCCTACCCTCTGTCAAGTGTAAATGATATGATAAAAAAAAATAGCCTAAAATAGCCTATTTAGTACTCTGGACATTAAAAGTTCCTAGGATAAAGCCCAATGATAAACCCTTTCAATTTTACAGAATACCATTTGGTGTGACTAACAGTGTAGCTAGTTTCCAGAGTGATAGACCAGATAATATCAAAAGAGGACCTGCAAGGCACCTATGCTTACATCGATAATGTAACTATTTGCAGGAAAAATCGTGTGGAACATGACAAAAATTTTAAATTATTACTGGCCTGCTGTTAAAAAGTACAAGCCTATGCTTAACCAAGACAAATGTCATTTTAGATGTAAAAATATAAAACTTCTTGGGTACATAAGAGATAAAAACAACATAAAACCTGATCCAGAATGTCTGATTCCATTATTCAGCCAACCACTCCCAAAAGATTTACCCACTCTGTGCTGTGCATTATGAATGTTCACAGACTATGCACACTGGATTTCATCTTTTTCAGACAAAATTTACCCTCTAATAACAGTATCAAAATTCCCGTTATCTCTCATAGCAGAGAAAGCATTTAACAAGTTAAAGAAAGGTATAGTAAAAGCAGCCATTACTACATCTGATCATGCACTACCTCTGATAGTATAGACACCTCAAAATGCACCATAGCCATCTCTTTAAGAGATTCAGGGAGGTCCGTAACTTTTTTCACCATAACCCTGTCTAAATCAGAACATAGGCATTCTGCAATACAGAAAGAAGCCTATGCTATTTTCAAATGACTTACGAAATGGAGGCATTATTTGATTGGGTGACATTTTAAACTAATTACAGACTAAAAATCAGTCCCATTCATGTCCAACTAGAAAACAACAAGCAAAATTAAAAATAAGAAGATAGCCAGATGGAGAATAGAACTCTCGTGTTACTTATTCAATGTAACATATAAATAAAGAAACTGCAGCTGTAGATGCCCTCTCTCGTGTATGTAGATTGGCTGCTTGCAAAGATGAGTTAAAGAAACTACATATATAGAGAATTGTTCCACTTAGGTGTTACACACATGGTCCACATGACAAAAATCAAAAACCTTCCCCACTTAGTAGAGGATGTGAAAGAAATCACCAAATTGTGTAAGAATTGCGCAGAAAATAAAACGGGGTTTTGCCGTCCTAAAAACCAGCAAGCTTATAAAAGTCACACAAACCTATGGAAGCATTGCATTGGATTTTAAAGGACTGCTTCCATAAAACCTCCTAACAGATATATGCTGACAATAATTGAATATTTACCCTGTCCTGATGCATCCTCTCCAATGGTCATACAAGCACTTTGCTTAGTTTGCTGTCTTCGGGCTACCCACGTATATTCATTTGGACAGAGGGGCTTCATTTATGCCCAAAAAATGCACAGCAAGTAGTAGCCATAAGTAGAACGACCCTATATAACCCTCAAGTTAATGGCCAGTGTGAGAGGTATAATGGAATGATTTGGAAAACTGTTCGACTAGCAGCTGATTGAGAGAGTTGGGAACAACTATTCTCAGAGGCACTGCATGCAATTAGAATGCTGTTATGCACTGCCACTAATGCAAAACTGAATAAGAACAAACCACTGGTGGATCGAGAGAAGCTTCTAGATGTCAACCCCACTATGTGAGTGTTTGTTACCCTGATGGACAGGAACACACAGTTTCACTAAGGGACTTGGTTCCAGCAGGGGATGAATTGGGACCCACAAGCCTAAGTAAGGGTCATCAACAGGACACTTCAACTATGAAGAAACAGAAACATGATCTCTTTTTGCAGATTGCAAGGTCCCTCAAGTAGTGACAAATGGATTTCAGAGAAGAGATCCTACCCACCTACTGATACTCTAGAGGACGATCAAGCCACTTGAAGAAGATTATGCAAACACAGAAGGATTAAATTCAGTTCTAGCGAAAAAGAGGAAAAACATCATCATGCTCCTGGCAATCTGACACAGACTCACAGACAGCAAAGGCTGCCTGCTTGATTCAGGGAATTATTCTCTCTGTAAGAATAAGGCAGAGGAGAATGTGGCATGATCTATCTCCCCCACTAATTGATATATCCTGAACACACATATTCAGGAGAATTCAGCTGATATGCAGAGTATATTGAATCTTACTGATAAGCAATACATATTATCTAGAACAATTCTACTACAAGCAGATTTAATAAATTTGATATATGAAATAGAGAAGCAAACAAATTTGATAATGGCAAGATGGCTATATTTTAATTTGTATCATATCTTTGAAGTGGTTAGATTGCTAACTAAAGGCTCTTCTTTCTTTGAAAAGAGGTTATTTCCTCTGTGTGCGTGTCTCTATATACATAAAAGCATATGTGTTTTCGTAACCTCATTATATTCATTTATTTTACTATATCCGAGATCTACTAATGCCATTGTTTTAATTTATCTCAGTTTTATCTTTTTAGCTTGCTACGATAAATGTTTATTTCCGTTCTTTTTTTTAATTGCATATTTAAATATGTAGATGTCTGTGACTTATCAGTTTATGAATAATGTGACACAGTTAATCTGTTCATTTGTCTGACAGTATTTATCAGCATTTCTATAGTTGATTTTTTTTTTCCAATTGCAATATACAGTAAATTTCTTTAGGGATATGTCTGCAGAGAATAAAAAATGTTCTTCATTGATGAAATAGTGAAAACAAAACAATTTATCTTTCAATTTCTTTGGAAGTTTGCAACAGAGTTCACTTTCCCAAACAAAAGGACAGAAAACCTTTTCTAAGAAATATTGATAAATTTAATTTCTAAGTATTTCTTTGCAATGTTATATAGCAAATTAACCCATGATGTTGGTAAGATTTTGAGCAAAAAATATTAATCTATTTTTAATTTGACATATCTATTGCTCTAAGATCTAAATTTAAATAGAACATTTTTCATTGAATTGTTAAAAACTGGTCATTTTTTATTTATAATCTATTGTGAAAAAAACTTGTCAATTTTTATCTATAATCTATCATGAAATAAACTGGCTAGAAAAGGAAAGAAATTTATTCCTTAGCAAATTTATAGCATTCTTCTTTTTTGCACAATCAATAAAAAAATAAAATTGTGTTTAATGGGCAAATTGTGAATATTAGGTGAATATCAGGTGTGATTGAAAAGTTCAGCAATGATACCTTATGGTGATATAAATTTTGCAGTGGGAAAACTGAAATCTGTTGGTCTAATATGCTTAATTATAAATGGAATATAATGTAGGATGTATTCTTGGAAACCTATCAGATCGAGACATTCATATGGCTATTACGCATGATGCTGAACCCATTCAGAAATATCTAAACTGTCAGCTGTATACAACAGCTTCCTAGGATCGATGATAAAAATAATTTTGAGTGAGTGAAATCTGAGGGTCTTGGCAAAGACCATGCTTCTTTGAACATTGTTGATTGATGCTATAGAATCATAAACAAAAAGAAACTGTATTAAATAACAAAAACTGCAACCCTCATTGACTACCAACAGCAGCAACAACTAAAATGAACAGCACATGTAACCCAAACAGAAAATAAAGATATAATCAAGATGTTGACACACTAATTCAAATAAAAGATTAGAAAGGAAACACTCTTCAATACTGGAAAAAAGCAATAATAGCTACTGGACTTGAGAAACCTATTTTCCTGGAAAATTGGTTTAAGAGAAAGATTTTATAAAAGACAACTGATAGCCATACTGGCTGATTGGTCAGTAAATGCAAAATGTTTCCTTGTAGGGAAACAGCTAATAATACAATTATCAGTACTGGAAAAAGACGAAAAATCATTTTCTTATTTTATTTATCTATACATATTAAGAAAAAGGTCAGATCTAAAATTGTGGTGTATAGCAGTTGTTTAATCAATGGATATATGTTAAAAGAATGTTTCATTTTCAATAACCCTATCAACAATAGTAGTTGTACTGTTTATACAATCTAAATATACACATACACAACTGTCTATACTTAAGAAATGACTTCTTAATGCATGCAAATCTTTATAAAACAAAAAGGCACAGTCAAATCAGATATTAGATACTTGTCTCAGCTATATCTTGAGTTCATCTTTCAGCATATCCTCCATAAAACTGACTAGAGAGAAAAGTGCCTTCATCCAGAAAATTCCAGCTGGTACTTTTGCACTGTTCACTATATATATATATATATATATATATATATATATATATATATATATATATATATATAAAGAAATATAGTCTTAAAGTGTGCTATATTTATGGGATAAAGTGCTCAATATCAGAGATAGAGCGTGTGTAAATATAAAAGTGAACATAGAAGTCAACACTTAGAGGTAATAGTCTGTTTCATGCTAGATGCAATCATCAGCCCGGTGATTGCATCTAGCATGAAACAGACTGTCACCTCTAAGTGTTGACTTCTATGTTCACTTTTATTTATTTATTTATTTATATATATATATATATATATATATATATATACATATTTTGCCACCTTAACATATTTATATAATCAGTTTGAATTTAAATGATGCTATCATGCAAAAACCCAAACCCGCCAACACTTGATAGTTACTCTTATATTGTCAGATAATTTTGTTTGCTTTTTGCCAATGTTATTTGAATTAACCCACAAAATATTTTTATCGTAGTGTTTTAGGATTTGTTAAAATTCTTGCTAAATAATAGGTTTAAAATAAATGGAAAAAATGAACAAATTTATCTGACAAACCAATATAAATTATAGCAATTGGTCTCATCTCAGACCTCACTAAGCATAAGAAATAACATCTGTTCTTGTAAAATATGCATTCTTAAAAGGAGAAGATTATGTGGCTCTGAGAAAGACACAAATTTTATTTATGTTTTGCCTGTTACAAATAACTATATCATTTTCTGAGCAGTCTTTTGAATTATGTTTCATTACATCCTAACAATTCATCTCTGCTGACAGCCCCAGTTTTGAGTGAAACACGAATTTAATGAAATGTTGACAGAAGCAAACAAATATGAACAAAAGAAATTTGTTAGTGAACTATACATTTCCAGGTCAACTCTTTTTTTTGGACTTGATGATATGAAAGTAATAGTTTCTCTGCACAGTGACACCTGTATGGGCAAGATAGTATTGTTAATTTCCATGCTGAAAATAAAAGTGTAATAGTGTATCTATATATAAAAGGTACAACTTGAATTTAGTACATTAAATCACGTGTTTAAAATTTCAAGATGATGATCATTCATCAGGCCCTATAGAATGCTGCAACAAAATTGCAAAGAGCTTTACCAAATGGTGTTCACTCTGTACAAGGCCCGATAGTTTCTTGAAGTTACAGACACAATTTATGTAGATATGTGTGGAAGATAACATTTAACCCTAGACTTGAACAGGCTAAGATTGTAGTTATTGGGGAAGTAATCTCTTAGGAATTGGTTCTACAAGGCAGTGGTTCATAGAAAGAAGATGCTTGTGGAACTTACATCTCACTGAAGGAATACAAAAGGATTGAGGGTGGTTTTCTAAAATGTGTGTGGCATAATGAGATGTAGCTGTGAAAGTTACAACTGGTGAAACTAAGGAGTGTAGTTCATCTGAACACTTTTCATGGAAATAGTGATAGTGATAAAACAATGAGAGTTGTCTCCTCTGTGAGAAAAAGGTTGTAGTGTGGAAACTGAGAACATGGAGATGCTTTCAAAGGTGGAAAGTGAAGGCTGGGCACCCCCTGCCTATATATTGCAGCATCACTTTATTTTTAGCTGTTCTGGTTCTTGTAAAGGTAGATCATAGCAGGAGAATTCTAGTACTTTCTGGAACAATACAGGGAACTAATGATTTTTTTAAAAAAACATTTAAAAATTTTCAACAGCAGAACATCAAAAATATGTAGCACATCTAAGTAGAAGAAAGAATTATGATATAATCAAGATGTTAAATTTCCACATGACCAGAAACAAAACATTTGGAAAGAAACTACAATCACTATTAGAAAGAGCTATAATATATAGTGGACATGAAATGTCTAATTTTCTAAACAACTGATTTAAGAAAAGGATTTTATAAATTTCAACTGCCAGTAATGTGAATGGTTTGAACAATACATGCTTATTTCATTGATATTTCTATGAAAAGTGCTAGCTCTGTTGTTATTTCCATGGAAATTGCTCAGATGAACTACATTCCTTAGTTCTAAACTTCATGACTAAAAACATGCACACCATAGCAAACCACCCTCATTTCATTTGTATTCCATTAGTGAGATGTCAGTTTTACTTGAGCAGCTGTTTCCCATGAATCGCTACTTTGTAGAACCAAGTCCCAAAACGTTTCCTGATCACTACAATCCTTACCTGTTCAAGTGAAGGGTTAACAGTTATCTCCCGTTCATTGTCAAAAAAATAAAACAAATAATTTCCGTTACCATTATTTTCTTATCTGGCCATGTTTTATGGAGAACTCAGTACAGACCAATTTTTAATTGTAATGACAACAGGATTAACATTTTCATGAAATTGAATAACGTTTCATGCTACTGTAATTGATTACAGCTGTTTTTCTCTAATAAGTGGTAAGTCTTGTATGCCACTCTGTTCTTTTAAAAATGAGATTTTAACTATCACAAGGAAAGATGGTTTAAATTTGATTTGTACAATGGGGTAAAGGTCAAAATTCTGGCTGAGGTTGTTACATTCCTTTTTTGTGCATATAACACTGGAAAAGGTAGGAATATATCTCTTCTGCACCACCCCCAATCCAGTATGGGCCAATTAGAAGGGAAGACAGGGCTCTCTAGCCACATCTGATAACTAGTCTACCAGAACGACAGGAATTCAAAGCAATATGCAGCCCTGGTGAGACAAACTATATAACCATTGAAAAGATCATGGAATTAACAATTAACTTATGTGTGGTGATCTTAACTGAGGTCAAATAAAAAAAATAAAGAGAAGGGAATAAAACACCAAAGCACATCATTACAAATTTAGTTTTTCAAAGAGTATCAATGTAAAGTATTAATATCCGTCTTAAAGTATATGATATATATTTAACACAGAAATAAGAGAACTTATTAGAGATGACTTCATTTTACTAATTGTCTATAAAGCAATTTCTACTAAATTTTATAAGCCATTTATTTTCTGTTTACCAAATTTTCCCCTAATACAATAGCTCAAGAACCCCTTAAGGTAGAGGGTTACAGAATGCAGTTGTTGTACAGACATAAGAGGAGGAAATAAGAGTGGATTATAAGGATATGTAAGATAGATAATGGCTGACCCTAGACTTGAAGCAGAGAAGGATCACTCAAGAGTTTGTTTCACAAAGTAGCAGTCCTTGGGAAGAAACTGTCTGAATAGATCATCTTTCTTAAAAATGGAATATGAAGGGAATTTGAATAATTTGAGCCATGTTCATAATATGGCAGTTATTAGCTGTAAATGTTTGAACTGATGGAACTAAGGAATATAGTTCATCTGAACATCTTTAAAAGCATTGTGGGATAGCATCCCTCTAAGTTGATAATGATAAAATAATCTTATATCTATAAATAGTTAATACATGAAATGGCAGTCTTGAATGAATTAATAAGAAAAAAATAATGTCTTTTCATAATAGGATTATCATAGAAAATTCAGTTAATATTCAAAAAAATAATTTATTTAATTGTATTTTCCTCGTCAGAGGACCCCACAATTGAAATAATCTTGAGAGAAGCACAATTTATTTATGCAAATAAAACTTTTCTGGTATATGAGTAACTTTGGAGAAGATCAGAGTGAATTTAAATTTTATAAATCTTGTACATCATTTTGTTCTTCAGTCTAATACTCTGTCACAGAATTAGAGTAAGATGAATCCATGCATTTTTTACCAATCTTTGTTGATTTTAGGCACCTGTAGTCTTGAAAAGGTTAATTTTCCATGAAGAAATCTTTATTCAGATAGAATTTCCAGCATACCAGTGTTTGGCAAATGTATAATAATTCACTCTTCTTACAAGTGTAAATAAACCAGCAATAGATTGCAACATTGTTTCAGAAAGCTAACATCACCCTGAAATATCATGTTTATTCTTCGGCTGAGTGGGTGGACAGTTGATAGAGACCACAGTGATTGGTAATGTATCATAAGTAGTCAATGGTCAAACAGCAATCCAACTGAGAGTCTGTTATATTCTCTGCCACTGACCAGGCTAAAATGTACCTAACACAGTATCATTGGAAGGTTGTTAGTTGAACCAATCAGACTCTTATATTTCCAGTAGATTGAACACAACAGATCATATTGGATTATATCAATGAGATTTTCAAGAAAATCCAAAGTCATTATTCTTTCTAACTTCTCTACCTTTCTAGTACTCAACTGATAAAAATCAATTGAATGGAGATTGTCATTTGTCTCACATCTGATAGAATTCCCTGGCAAACTGATATTACTTATTACATTATTATTTGCTTGGCTCAGTCGATATCCAAGATTCAAAGCTCCTTTCACTCAAGGTTGCTGACTTTTTCCTCAAGGATAAATTCTTTATGTTCTTTGCACTTTCCAAAGCCAATTTTTGAAGTCATTCATAAAAGATGGCACTGTGCAAGACCACCACTATTTCAAGGAGCCAAATTTTCAGATTTTATTATACAAGTCAATGTTTTCACCATAAGATCATAGAACCAATATTAAATTTTCAGGCAATACTTTTATATTGAATATAATATGTCAGTTTCAGCTTATATGTTATTATGAGAAATATTTACAATAAGTTATTTGGTGGTGTGTTGTTCATCAGGTTGTTCATCATAATGTAAATAAATACATCTAAAAGCATAGTTATCAGTATTTATTATTGTTAATTTCAGAGAGATAAAGATTGCCATTTTTTTTTACAATGATGTTCACCCTGTACAAAGTCTGAGAGCCACTCGAGGCAGCGGGTTATAGAGTAAGAGGCAGAGTTTAGGTGGATATGTGAGGTCCGAAAGAGAAGCCAGATATTGTAAAGTTGTTGAGTAATGGAAATGAAATATTGGAATTACAAATATTTCAAATCAAAAGAGAAAAATCAAAGAAGAAATTGAAATCATTGACAAAATAAAAACAAAAAAAAAAAGACTGGCTTTAAGAATGTCATAAAAGGAGATTTACGAAAAAAGGGGTAATAAAGTAAATATTTGTAACTGGTGTTGAAAATGTAAACAGGGGGGAAATATGTAGAATATTTAGAATATTATCTAATGTGTGAGTTGGGTGAAGAAATACATGAAAACTGATTCATCAACAATAATTATAGTGATGAATGGAGAGCTACATTGGATGGAACTGGTGTCGTGCTAGAGTTTGGGTCCTCCATGAAAATAATCAACCAATGTCATTTATAAAATAAGTGGAAAATGTGGAGTAATGTTTTGGATTAGTATTGTAGCCAGTACAGTAATAAGGCCCTTCAAAATTGATGATGGTGCCAAAATAAATGCAGAGAATTATTGTCAGTTCTTGGACAAACTAGTTCAACTATTATCTATCTTACATATGCTCAGAATCTGTACTTAATTGATCCTCCTACTTCCATACAACAAACTCATTTAGTAAGTATCTACCTTCAGGGGCTCTTGGGCCTTGTATTAGGTGAAAATGAAGTAAAATATTTAAATATTTACCTTGAAAGAAGCTCTTTTGTGCTCTTCGTACAAAATATTTTATTGTTTGCATTTAAAAAGTTAAGCTCACTGCAATATTTATCTTCCAAATATAATTAATATCTCATCTCTTGGTTCTTACAATTGTCTGTTTGTAAAATATCTGAAAACACAGAACTGAACTTTTGATAAGTAGCTGTCTTCTTGAATATGAAGTTTCAGAAATGTTTCAAACATGATTTCAAAGATGTAAAATATACAAATAAAATGAAATACATGTTAACAAACAAATTTATAAAAATGGTAAAACTTAACATTAGATAATCAAGCAAGCATCTTTTTAATTTTTGGTGCTTAATGTAGCTAGATATTTTGGCAGTCTCATACACATACACCCTTGTGCAAATTAATTGAAACAACCACTTTAGTTTTCTTTCTTTCACCATACGGTCAATTTTAGACCCACTGGAGTGAGAGGGTGTAATCAATTTCTATTTTTTCCTCAAATTTGATCATTTGCAGTGGTGTGCAGTAATATGAATCTATTTTCAGGATGTATGACAAAATTTGTTTGGCCTTGAAAAATATTGCATCATCTGTGATTGCATCAGATTTTTATCACGCCCAAACACTACTGATTTGACTGTTGATTAGTTGTTCTACAGCCATTATCTGCAATGTGTGTTACTCCAAGGAAGCATACGAAAATTTTGACAATACACAAACACACTAGCAAGCCTTACCAGTGAGCAAATGAAAGTACTATAGATTGGCATGGAAACTCTCCTGATTTAAATCCAATTGAGAATCTGTGGTCAATCTGCAAGGAACACTTTTGTGGAATGGACATACAGAGTACTAACAGGTGTACTGGGTCATGTTTCATCAGTGAGATATGAAAAAAGTAAATAATAACAGACTTATTTGTTTTGTTTCAATTAATTTGCATAAGTGTGTAGATCTCAAAATTATTATTTTAAATGCTAATATATAACCATCAAAATCAATACAATTAAAAAACGGTCATTAAAATGCTGGCAGTCATGACATTCAGATTTATTCAGTTTGTAGATAATTCTTCTTCTATGTGACATATCCCTCCAGGAGGTGGGCGATCATGGCTCTCCAAAACTTCCTATCCTTTTTAGCACTTACTAAGGTTGGTCTTTTTGTCATCACCTTGCCAATATGCTTTCTTCTGTCTCTCATGCCTTCAATACAGGATGAACCAAAAGTAGGTGACTAGTAGGCTGAATAGGGCTTGTGTCAGGGTTATATTATAACTTTAATGTTTTTGTTATATTAAATTTTATAAATAAATTTATTTAAATTTAATGTCTTTTTCTTTTCAGATAGTTTAGGGAACCCATAATGGCAAATAATTTAAATACTGATGCAAGAAAATGGCCGTTAAAAGAGTTTGGGAAGTCTCAAAATCCTGAAACCATTAGAACAAAATCGGCTGAAACATTAGCCAATCAAAGAGACAAACCATTTACTGCATTCGTACCAAATTTGATGCAACTGGCTCAATTCTTAAGGGAAACTTCAAAGCTGTGTAAATCGTGATGGACAGCAGTGCTCAAACCTGCACTGATAAAATGTTCAGTTCTTTTGTATTGTATTATTGTATTAATTTTTTTTTTTTTTTAAGCTTATCACCCCAAGCAAGGCTGGAAGCCACTAGCACGCAAGGGGTTACGGAAGGTTTGGAGGAAGAGCAGATAGGAGTGGTAAAGGAGAGGATGTGGAGAAAGATAGTGGATCGATCAAGGCAAGGGGGTTACAGAAGATTTGGAGTGAGAGCAGATAGGAATGAAAGGGGAAAGGATGTGGAAAAGGGAAGTGGATAGATCAAGGCAACTGGAGATGTCGATTGATGTTACAATGTATTTGTCAGGGAAACAGGAATAAGGAAGGGAGTTCCACAGGCGAGATGTGCGAGACATGAAGCTATTGGAGTAGAAGAGACGTCTACATCTAACAGTTTCACCGGTGAAGGGGTGGGAACGGGATGCCAGCCTCGTGGGACGTTTAAATTCATGAGGCCTAGGAACCAGCAAAAGCAGCTCCTCGGTACAATTACCGTTAAAGTATTTGTAAAAAAGACAGAGCGAGGCAATGTCACGTCTGTGAAAGAGCGACTGCAGAGGAGATGACAGATCAGGGCCAATTACATTGCATATCTGTCTCTGGATATTATCAAGAACCCTGAGGCAAACAGCAGGGGCTCCAGACCATATATGGCAGCAATACTCCATGCAAGGGTGAATGGTCGATTTATAGATTTGGAGGATCGATTCCGGGGAGAAAAATTTCCTGGCTCGGCACAGGGAGCCAACTTTCCTTGCGGTGGATGATGCAATTGACTCGATGTATTTGTTAAAGTTTAATCGTATGTCTAATAATTGTTTATCAAAATTTAACTGTATAAATATGTAATCTCAAAATAAATGTTATCATTTACTGTCCACTTACTTTTAGTTCACCCTGTATATCCTATGAGTGTCAAATTCTCCAATTCTTCTTTCCTCGTTGTGTCTTAGAAATTTCAATAGTCTTTAACATATTCTACATATAAGCACCCTTTTTGCTTCCATTTTCTTTAAAACTTCTTCATTGCTCACATCCCAAGCTTAAATTGGTTTGGCACAAGGCCAACCCAAACTTGTTAGCCATCATATCTCCCCACTGTTTTAATGTTTACAATTGAATATTTCTAATTTAGAGATGTGCATGTAGATTTTAACTAAAGTTTTTTTTTTTTTTATTCATATACTTATATAATACACCCCATAATATGTTGCCCCAAATGGTAACTTTGAAACCATTATGTGTCCTTATGAATAAACTTGAAATAAATAATTGTGCTTTCTGGGTTTCTTCATATGTCATCTCTGAATTTCTGTTTAAAAATAAATTTAAATTACACTGTGCAGACAAAAAATGATTTACATCAATTATTTTTACTTGTCTGTTTCAAAGAAGTAGGGTTTAGATATAACTTAAGCTAAATTATTGTTTGGATTTTTATGAGGAGTAGTTATCATTACTTGAGTTTTTATGTTTGGATAAATGTCCTCATCTTTGCTGATATAATATTTAATACCTGGATTGAAAGACACCTGAAGAAGACCAAAATGACTGTAGTTTGATAATAAACAACAAGGATATTTAGTCCAAATGTAAATAATGTAAATACTAAAAAAAAAAAACAACAAATTGCATTACCTTGAACAATTAGTTTAAAAAATTAAGAAAACTATGTAAAAGTTCAGTTATAAGAATATACACCAATACATACATTTTTTAAAAATCAATTCACTCCAAGCAAGGCAATAATGCCACGAAGACACAAGGGGCTACTGGGAGCAAAAGATAATGAAAAAGACTTTAGAAGGAACTGGAAACCCAATCTTTACCAGGGAACAAAGGATAAACCTCTCCTCCTGTTTAAAAGACTGAGGAAGAGTGTGAACTTGATGATAGGTGAGCCTATTGACTCCTATCGAGTAAAAAAAATAACTAATGAAATAAACAACATTTCAGATTTCAGACAGAAGTGTTAGAAGTATAGAGTTGAAGTAGAGTTTGAGATATAGGTACAAATAAATCCAAATTTTGTTCAGACTGTTTAGGCCAGCAAAGGATGATTAGAACTTAAACATTCACAAATGAACACACTTAAATAAAGAAAATAAAACAAAATAAAATGAAATAAAAACAATATAAGAAAACATCTGTCTTCTTTATCCAATGAAACTTTGTCAATGTTATCCGGCCATTTAGCCAACCTTATACATATATATTATGGAGAGAGTGGCGCGCGCACACACACACACTTTTATATTTTGTGGTCAAACATGTTAGATATATTGGTGAAATCTGAAAAGTAACTTCATTTCTTAGAAATTCAGTAAAGAAAACAGTGAAATTTCAATATAATAATGTGGTAAACATTTTCCCGACGCTAAATTATGTGAAGCTGTCATTAAAAACAGTGAGACCTCTTTTATCAATAAATCAAATCCTGTATTTCCCATGCTAACTCTAAAGATGAGAAAGCATTTTTGGCCAACTTCCAGATTGTCTCATCATAAGATGCTTGATGGCACTACTTTCATTTCATCTCATCAAAAGTGAAAAAAAAAAAGAAAAAAAAAGAAAAAAAAAGAATGATCTTTGTTTTGGAAGCAAATTCCCTTTTGCAACAATTTACAGTTTAGCAATAGGCTTCTGCAAATGTTAGCTTTTAGTGAAATTTTCAAGCAAGCAACTTGAGAAAGTTACTCTATAAATTTTTTATTTTATTTTCAATTTTATAACTTCTGTGTTAGAGATAAAATTAACAGAAGAAATGTATTAAAATTGAGAAAAGGAAAAACAAAAGAAATGATAAAACCATGACAATGAACAAAACAAACAAGAAAGGGGTGGAGTTGATGAAACAAGAACGACTCCAAAGTCAAAAATATTCTGTAAGAGTTTGGAAAATTAGGATATAATAATTATCTCATTTTCTTAATTATGCATCCATAAATTATGAAACTCAGAATATATCAGACACTAAAAGATAATTTAGAGCTGCTAATTTTTTTTCAGTGTCTAGAGAGAAGTTTTAACTATAAATACAGAATTCATACTAAGACTGTAACACAATAAGTGTCCTTTGTAAAACAATGTTTTCCTTGACAATACCAGATATGAAACCAGTACTTTAGTTAGTCACAACTTAAAACTTTTTATCTATATTATCAAAGAAGGTTTAATGAGAGACATTATTTTTTCTTTTCTTTTTCTTTGCTCACTCTCAAAGAGTTCTTTATATCATTAAATACTCATTTAAAATTGTGTTTTATTTGGTATTAGGTTAGTGGCCATTCCTGTACAATGTCAAATTATACATAAAAAAGTCATATTTTTTCAAAATTCATAGTAGAATTGGAAAACTTGCACAGTTTTAACCAGTATTATTATATAGGTTTATTTGTAGCATTATTATATAGAGGTTTATATGTAGCATTATAATAAAAAAGGTTTAGATGTAGCATTATAATAAAAAAGGTTTAGATGTAGCATTATAATAAAAAAGGTTTAGATATTGCATTATTATATAGAATTATGCATAGCATTATTATATAGAAATTTATATGTTGCATTATTATATAGAGGTTCATATGTAGCATTATTATATAGAGGTTCATATGTAGCATTATTATATAGAGGTTCATATGTAGCATTATTATATAGAGGCTTATATCTAGCATTATTATATAGTGGTTTCAAATGTTGCATTATTATATAGATATTTATATGTAGCATTATTAGAAGGGATACTTTGTTGACTTTACGGAGCTTTAACCATTACTACAAAATATGGATAATGATAAAAATTCTAGTAACCCAGTGGATGGTAATATTTTATCAAGATTTGCATGCATTAAGAAATATCCATTTCTTAGGTATAGACAGATTTAGGTGTGTATTTAGATTGTATAGACAGTACAACTACCAGATTGATAGGGTTAATGAATATAAAATGATCTTTTAAATTATATCTGCTGATTAAACAACTACTATCCTCCATAATTTTAGAACTGGCCCTGTTCTTAATATGTACTGATAAATAAAATAAATAAGAAACTGATTTTTCTCCTTTTTCCAGTACTGTTATCAGTTGACATTTACAAAATCTTTTGCTTAAAACAATTTTTCAGGAAAATAGGTGTCTCAAGTCTAGTAACTACTATTGCTCTTTCCAGTATTGAAAGGGGTTTCTTTCTTAACTTTTTATTTGAATCTGTCTATATTTCAGAGATGAGGTATTATGTACACTATTTACATTATTCGGACTATTGTCCTCATTTTTGTCTCCATATTTATCACAACATTTCGGCCGTGGTACGCTTCGGCTTTCTTCAGGTGGTTGGAATGTCGAACTGAACACTTTATTTCGCTCATTATTTGAAGTAGTGTGGAATGTCAACCTCTTGATTATGTTATCATTTTCTTTTTGATAAGCATGTAATATCCATTTTAGTTGTTGCTGCTGCTGAAGGTCTTCAAGTGATGAGGTTTCTGTTATTTGGTACAGATTTTGTTTGTGATTCTGTAGCAACAGTTAACAATGTTCAAAGAAGGATGGCCATTTTTGATCATTGATCTGAGAAAGTTGCTGTATACAGCTGACAGTTTAGATATTTCTGAATGGGTTTGACACCATGCATGGCATCCATATGAAAGTCTAACTCTAATAAAACTATTTCAGAACATTACTCAAGTTTTAAGAGTAATGTTTTGGTTTTGTAGCAATTTTTAGTGTTGGGCAAAACTATCTCTAACACAGTCTACTCTATGCTCAATTTCCTATACAGAATCTATTATAACTGATCTATATGCCAAGTTACTTGAAGCATTTAGTATTTTTATGATGGATTTAGGGTAGGGATTAATTTTATGATTTAATTCCAGTTCCAGATCATAGTTTTAGAAAGGTTTATATTGAATCCTATTTCCTGGAACACTTGCTTGAGGATGTTGATTTTCTCACTTTGGTGTATTGTCTGTAAGTAAACAAATTCAAGAAAGGTAGTAATAAATCAAGAGAGAGTTACATTTTCTTGAATTCCCAAGAAGGAAAATGACCTGACAATAGCTCTCCAAAATATTCTTCTAATAGGTAAAATACTTTATTCTAAACTACTGTAATGTCTGATGTTCACATCAATCAGCAGCTCAATAGAAAATAAGACTGAATTCTTCAATGCAGAATAACAAACTAATCAATATACAACAGAGACAGTTTACACTGTAATTCCTCTCAGCAGTAGATATATGGCCTTCTAGTAACATTCTTGTCACTATTTCCGATAGACACAACTGCCTTTTGGTAATGGCAACTAATACAATACCAGCTGAAAGCAACAAGAATACATTCAACTGATAGATTAATGTTTCATGCAAAAACTGCTGCTGATAGTACATGAATAATTAATATTTGTCTCAAGACATCAGACATTTTAAACTAACTGTATTGTTTTCCCAGAAAAATTTTCTTGATAGTTTTGTTAATATTCTCATTCCTATTCAGTTTAGGAGCTGTCAGTTTTATATATATATATATATATATATATATATATATATATATACTGATTGTACATATTTATATCTTAGTATTTTTCTCAGTTAAAAGCTTTATTACATCATCATCAAAATCTCTTTTAGTTTATTTTTTTTCTCTTGTCTAGATTTGGCTATTCAATATGTTGGAATTATATTTTTAGCATAAAATAGCAAGATTTACTTATTGTTTCTGAGTAGCAATTTACTAAGAATAGTTACAATCTTTTTAGTCATCGTTGTTTTCATTCTCAAGAAGATTTTGGTTATATCTGAGATAGAAATATATTTTTGCAAACATTGGCTTTCGACAGATTCTTACCATTGAAAAATAAAAAGAGAGAGAAAAAATATTACATATTTTTGTGGCAGTAAAAGTCCATGAATTAGAGAAAACGTAAAAACAGAATATTTTAAACCTTTTTCTAGAAATGTATTTTTTATTTATGAAATGCTAATATAAACTTCCAAGTCTCTATGGGCTGGGATTATACCATTCAATAAAAACATACATGCAGCTAAAATTTGTTGGTACCTGTAGAAACATTTTTATCACAAATAAATAAAAATAAAATATAAAATAATAAAGAAAATTGTAAATAAAATAAAATAAAACAATAACATAAAAACATTGTATAAAATAAATAAAAATTAAAAATGATCTTTTAAAATATATCTGCTGATTAAACAACTAATATCCCCCATAATTTTAGAGCTGGCCTTTTTCTTAATATGTATTGATAAATAAAATAAATAAGAAACTGATTTTTCTTCTTTTTCCAGTACTGTTATCAGTTGACATTTACAAAATCTTTCTCTTAAAACAATTTTTCAAGAAAATAGGTTTCTCAAGTCTAGTAACTACTATTGCTCTTTCCAGTATTGAAAGGGGTTTGCTTCTGAACCTTTTATTTGAATTAGTGTGGAAAAAAACTCTATCCCAGCATGCAACAAAAACTGTTCTTGCTGGAAATATGGACATCCCTCCAAAATACGTTAAATTGAATCTTGTTACCACAAACCTTGGTACAAGCAACATGTGTCCAACTTCTTTCTGTGATATGGTTTGTAATACTACTCCCTTTTATCATACGTACCATAAAACAATCATAACCTAAAAAATACACACAAAAATGTAAATAAATTGTATGAAAGTAACATACAATTTACCATGCCTTTCCTGTTATTTCTGCACGTTTTATTTTCTGTCAAGTATGCTTTTATCCCCATGAACACAAAGCTAAATTTTTGCTGCTATGATGTGAGCAAATCCCCCACATACCTAGTCTACTTAGTCAGTTTATCAAAAAGCTTTGTGATATCTACTTATGTTCAAATATTAGACAAGATCACTGTTCATGCTTGATAGAATTCAAAAGACCTTGTGAGTGATGAATAATTTTCTATTCTACAACCCTTTCCCCATAGATGAAACTTGGCTAGCCTCTTGCTACTTTGTCACTATTTCAATGGCAAATATTCAGATGAGCTTCATTAGTTTCACTATTCCCTTCTCATTCCATTGGTAAGGAAGAAGTTCTTCCCTAGAAATGTTACTTTGTGGAACAGACTCCTGAGCAGAGGCTTCCCCAGTCACTACAATCTTAACCTCTTCAAATCAAGGATCAAACATTATCTATCCCACATGTCTATAATAATATGCACTTTTTATTTCCTCCCTTTCCAACCTTACAGCAATCTCAAGTGGCAACCCTCTACCTTGAGTGTCACTTGGGTCTTGTATTAGGTGACTAATAGCATAAAAACGATTTTGTATATTATTGAAATGGCTCTGTGATTTTTATGATAACTGACAAATTCAAATAACTTGTAGGAGAAACCACCATCTGATCCAGCATGATTTGACCACTTGGCTACAGAGAGCTTCACAGTCAAGCAAAGTTCTATTTTGTTTAATCATAACTGATAAGATGCTGGTTTCTGCAGCAAAGGAGATACAGGTTCAAATCCTGTACAAGGTTACGTTTTTTGTAAGTTTTATCAAGTGTGCAGAATGGAAAATGAAACAAACACTGTTTAAAAACGTCTGCTCAAATATGAGTATCCACAAAAAATAATGTTTGAAGTAACAAAAAAATGTTAGATTTACAAATAAAAATACATTAATTCTTTAGAAATACACTGACATGCAAATATACAAAATACAGGTTAAATATTGGGGCAGAGAGCTTCATGTCTCGCACATCTCGCCTGTGGAACTCCCTTCCTTATTCCTGTTTCCCTGACAAATACAATCTCCAACTATTTAAGTGTAACATCAATTGACATCTCCAGTTGCCTTGATCTATCCACTTCCCTTCTCCACATCCTTTCATTCCTATCTGCTCTCACTCCAAATCTTCTGTAACGCCCTTGCCTTGATTGATCCACTATCTTTCTCCACATCCTCTCCTTTACCACTCCTATCTGCTCTTCCTCCAAACCTTCTGTAACCCCTTGTGTGCTAGTGGCTTTCAGCCTTGCTTGGGGTGATAAGCTTAAAAAAAAAAAAAAAAAAAAAAAAGAGAGAGTGGTTGTTACACTTGGTTGGCAACCAACTTAGGAAAAAGACAATAATTGACAATGGTTTACTAATTGCCATGGTCCTAAAAGGTCTCTTATCCAATTTCAAGCAATTTACAAATGTTATGACTCAGAAAGACAAACTACTAACATTTAGTGAATTTAAAGTAGCATTGTGAATCTTTGAAGAAACTGAAAAGATGATTCTGGAGAATAACAGTGAAAATACTGCAAGGACTTTCTGAGTGTCAAGACCAAAACTCTAAACTAATGTTCCTGCCTGTTTTACTTGTGGTAAACTTGGACATAAAAACCCTGATTGCCAAAGTAATTTTTGGAATTATCCAGTAAATAATTCCCCCTAAAAATGCTATAATTCCAATCCACTGAACAAAAATATTATCAGTCATGTTTGTCTCAAACCCAGAAACAAAAAGAACAGGGCAGAACATAGTTGGCAACCAACTTAGGAGAAAGACCCTTCTGAATTCAAAATTACTTGGGCACAGAGCTACTAACTTAATTTTGTAAAAACCTACTTGTATGAGAACCACAGCAACATTGTTGAGAAATGTGGTCTCATACTCATAAATGGAGTCTGCAGGACCTGAGTATGTGCGAGTGTCTGTAAATAATAACTTTTTGTGATATTTCAAATTAAGAAATTTTGAGAGATAGATCAATAGGCAAAACAAAACACCAAATTGTGTTGTATTTTACATCACATGGGGATGTAAATAACCATGCATCACAGCAGAATTCCAGAAGAGTTAAATTTAATTCATTTCATAAACTTTGACAAGGACAAAAGATTACAGAAAGATAGTTGTTATTTTCACTACAAGATCTACATAACTAATTTGATTTTTCTCTTGTTCTACATGACAGACAAGTTGTTAATCCCTACCTTGTATCAACTCCTCACCTGAAAGATAAAAGGAAATCATACTATACCTGTTGGATAAGAATAATGAGATGGCTTTTGGCAAATATCTTTGAAGTTCATCTCCAGGAGATTTAATCAAGAATATTGGATAATGCATACATACCTGAAAAGATAAGAAAAAGTATTTACTATACAATCCTGATAAAGCATCAATTAGGAACAAGACAAATCTTATGCAAAACTTTAGAAGAGAATACTGATTTTCTTCAAGAAACACAGAAGCAAGTATTTACATTATTTTCATGCAGACTGTTGTCCTCATCTTTGTTGTTAATATCCCAACATTTTATTTGTTGTACCCTCTGTCCTCATCAGATACTTGTCAATCCAGTGAAATTTAAGGGAATTTCAAATGAAACCCTATTTTTAATCAATGGGCATCGATTGTTCATGTTTCACTGGACATGTCCAGGGATATCTTGTCTAGTAGTTATTTAGTACTGCTCACCCAATTTCACTGAGTCCACAGCTGCACTGCCTAGCCCAGGAATTTAGCTCACAATTACTATGTCACCAAATTCACAAATGACTGCTTTAATCCACTAGGTTGGAAATAGAGCAACAGTAATAAATAAGAGCAACAGTAATAAATAAGAACAAGACAAGTTTCCCCTAGATATGGTCAGTGGAATGAAAATAATCTACCCCATAGATTAAATAAAGGGTTCAGTTCAAAGTTCTCTGATGGTTACCTGGGTTGAAAAATCACCTTATGAAGGCTGGAGGTTACAATGACTGAAAAGTTGTGATGATAACAACAATGATGAGAACATTTATATCCATATTTAATTCAGTAAAGCACCTCCCCATTGCTGATTGTAATATTAGCTGTTTCCTTATAAGGAATATAGAAATCATTTTACTAAATTATAAAGGACTACCAATTCTGAATGAGGAGTTATTATTCATTTTAGAATACAAGCAAAAACAGCAAATGAGTAGAAAGATTTTAACAAAGTATGTAGGCCAAGTTTTTGCATAGAAAAGTGTAATATTGAATATATAAACACTGACTTGGGGCCTGAGATAGTTATGGACTTCCCTGAGTATTCATTATCAGTGTTCAAGAAGGTATTTTGAACAATTGTTTTTAAAACAGGTTGATCCTTCTCCCAAAATATTTTGATGCAGCTCAACCTTTTTCTTCTCTTCCTTACCAATTTGACATTTTTCCAGTTTGAGTCTAATAAAATTGGAGCTGAAAGTATTGTGCATTTCTTACTGACACTAGTGACTAATGTTGAAATGTTGACTAATGTTGAAATGTTGACTAAAATGAAAGCAAGAATTTTGAATACAGATTTTTCACTTCTAATTTGGAAGATTGATGCTATGCAATATTTCTCTGCTTCATCTGATTTAATAACCCTTTTTAAAGTTCAGTTCTTCTGAGGCTCTATGTTGAGTGATTAGCCATGATCAAATGCAAAGAAATAGCAGAACTGTCCAACAAACAGAATTAACAAATTTTTTTGAACAGTTCTATCATTTCTTTTGCATTTGACCATGGCTAATCATTCAACAGGTTTTCCATCCAGGAATAGACTCTGCTTTCATGGTGACAAATCAAAATATGAACTATGGGAAGTAACATTTTTGAGTTACATGTGAATCCAAAAATTACACAAAACAATCTTGTCACCTTTTGATTGTTCCAATGGCAAAGATAACCATGAAAAGGATGCAAATGCGTTTTCCAAATGAATTCAATCACTCGATGATTGAAGTTTGTCTCTTATTATGAGAAAAGCCCCTGACAATAGGAGAAAACACTGGAAATTTTGAGAGAGCACTATTTATCGAAAGGAAAGCCAAAAATAATTTACCTGTATACTGAATTAACATCCTTATGCAAAGCCAGTGCTGAAATTATTT
The DNA here is from genome assembly GCA_964036315.1 of Acanthosepion esculentum. NCBI lineage: Eukaryota > Metazoa > Mollusca > Cephalopoda > Sepiida > Sepiidae > Acanthosepion > Acanthosepion esculentum. Next base: position 27,422,862 of record OZ038475.1, on the reverse strand, counting down.
CTGATTATATTATTAGAACCAAAAAATTGGCCATTTTATTAAAGACATCTGGGGAAATAATTGGCAATGGTTTACTAATTGCCATGGTCCTAAAAGGCCTCCTATCCAATTTCAAGCAATTTACAAATGTTATGACTCAGAAAGACAAACTACTAACATTTAGTGAATTTAAAGTAGCATTGTGAATCTTCAAAAAAACTGAAAAGATGATTCAGGAGAATAACAGTGAAAATACTGCAAGGACTTTCTGAGTGTCAAGACCAAAACCCTAAACTAATGTTCCTGCCAGTTTTACTTGTGGTAAACTTGGACATAAAAACCCTGATTGCCAAAGTAATTTTTGGAATTGTCCAGTAAATAATTCCCCCTGAAAATGCTATAATTCCAATCCACTGAACAAAAATATTATCCGTCATGTTTGTCTCAAACACAGAAAAAAAGGAACAGGGCAAAAATGAAATAATATGAAGTGAACAATATATGCAAAGCAAATTAACAGGTCAGTAGGCAAAAACGTCCACAAACTAAGAACTGGTGTTGACACACAAAAGAAAGTCAGACAAGCAAATGTAGCAGTTTGTCTTCTATTCAAGGCAGATCTGGATGGAGGTTATTTACCTTTCCTCCCCAAAAGACAGACCGTGGCACAAGGCCTTTTTATGTGGGGTGATTTCCGAGACCGTAGGCTTTGGCACAAATTCCCCATAGACCCTACATACATGGGTTCAGGCTTGTCTACCTCTCCAGATGAGACTCTACCCTTTAGCATAGCCTTGTCTTGGTTGCTCTCTAACCAAAGGCAGAGAACTCAACAAGTCAGTCCGAACCACCTGAAACGGTAGATCTGGACTGAGTCATGTCAAACTGCAAGCTGTCCTATTTTATTGGCTAAGAAAAATATCCCAGCATGCATTTGTAGACTTCTGCCTATAAAAAGGGAGGGGGAAATGTTTTGCAGTCATTCCCACTCCAGATTGTCTTTCTTTTGTTGGATGAGTCCATTTTATATTTGATAACAGACAAACATAAATGTCACATTTTTTCTGTGTATTGTCCCTGATTTTGTTTTTGTCACTGTCATCGTTTGTTTATCCATTTTAACTTTTTTGTCGTGGTGTGTGTTGGTGAGGGTACCCCTCCACTATGGCTGAGTCGCCATCACAGCAGCCAGCATTGGCAGTGTTAGCATGGGCCTCTAACAGGCCGAAAAACATAGTCCTGAGGATTATGTGGCCCTTCAGGAAAAATATGCCCTCTTCACCAAGGGAAATGAGTTCTTGACAATACTGGAGACCTTGTCTGTGTCATAGGGGGTTTAAAATGCCACAGTTGATGAGTCATCGGCACACATTGATGTTGGCTTTCATAAGCTGTGCATTGACAGATTACTCAATCTTCAAGAGGAGTATTAGGAATGCCTTCCCTAGCCTTACCCTCACACCTCCTGTTTCTAAGGCTGAGTGCCATCTTAAGCTTTGGAATCAATCGAGATTCCTCCAAGAGTGTTGGGTGGCCTTGAAGATCATTCCTTGATCAAGTGACCTTTTACTATCTTGTAGGCTATTGTATGATGAATTAGTGGAGGAGATCATGAAGGATCATTTATGTGGGCAGCTCAGTTTGTCAGAAATATGTTATCGAGTTGATGGCCTGTATCGATCTTGAAATGGTGCTACTGCTACTCATCTTGAAGTTGTCAACAAAATCCCAGAAATATCTGCAATGTAATCAATCTCCACTTGGCATCTTAACTTCAGTCACTTTCTCACTGATGTGATATGGCTTTCCTCTGTCTTTTTTATGATATTTTCATTGCAACTGCTCTGAAAAGCTTTTTCCCTGGTGCCCTGACTAGATGAAATTAAGCATCTACTAGATTTGCATCAAGGTTTCACCCTTTTACTGTTGAAATAATTAAATAGTTCACTTTTTGTAACCCACTGCATACTAGTGGCATTCCTGCTTTGCTTGGGGGTGAAATGATTAAAAAACAAAAACAATTATTGGCACAGAAAGTGAAATCTGAAAGCAGAAGTTTTGTTAATATTCATATTAATCCTTTTGAGAAAGGCATGAACACATCTCTTCTTCCTGAAGCTATGTGTGAAGTGAATTTAATAGAAGGATTAAAAACTGATGATGGAAAATTTTCAGAGGAGCTACAATCATTAGTTCCACCAACTTTAACTCTCACAGCTGAAGCTTGCCACACCTTGAACCATCCTTGTTCTCTGTATATTCCATTAATAACAAGAAAGTTCCACTTAAACAGCTTCTTTCCATAACGTGCTCCTTTGTGTAACTGACTCCCAAGAGGATGCAATTTCAACCATGACAATCTTAACCTGTTCAAGTCTAGGGTTAAATGTTATCTTTCCCACATAGCTTCAAAAGGTGCACACCTCTTATCTCTTACAATTGCCACACACTTAACCTTCCTCACTAACTCTCTATATCTACTGGCTCTTGTATAAGAGAAAATGGGTGTTCCTTATTTATATTTTTACTTTAACAATCATTAGCAATACTAACAGAATAGGTTTAATTTCTGTATAAATGCTGGAGATATTGAAATTCTGCAAAATAGTTCAACTAGAGGCTTTGAAGATTTGACACAAATTATTTTTAAAGAAGCAAACAGTAAAAAAAATAGTATATTTAACTTTAAAAGACAGAAAACCTATGTAGCTCAATTCTAAGAATTATCTTAAGCTGAAGAGGACAAAAAGAAAGATTTTTCATCTTTCTGACATGAAAATCACTGGAGGTTCAAATCTGGAACACTTATGAATGGTTGATAAAGCTTCTTGTTTGTTTAGCAGCATATCAACTTCATAACAGTTTAGTACATTTTCTTTGCTTCCAATGAAATTTTTACCATGATACTTTTCTGATTTTGGAAGGCATTTTTTGTTATTGCAATATGTCTTTGGATTTCCGTGTCACACTTAATATTAATATGCTTCCCAGATATCTAAATTGTTGCACATGCCTGATTTCAGTATCACCAATCTGTAATTTACATGTTGGGCTGTTTCTTTTGCTAACAAAAATGTATTCAGTTTTCTTGCAATTGATGTTTAGTCCTTACTTCTTGATTTCCTTCAATACATTCTGTAGGAATTCTCATAGTTTCCTTTCTGTGCCTGCTATAAACTCTGTCATCTGCATATTTCATATTGTAAAATTGTATTGGCTTACCAATTCCAGTTTTAATGCTAATGAGCAACAAACATTGACCAGAGTGTTTGGTCTTTAGATCTGCTTTCATAAAAAACAATTACATTTGTACTGAATTATCATAAAGTTTTGAATCTTGTCTGTAAACTTCCCATTCTAAAATTGCTATTGAACTGTTCAAGAAATAACAATAATAATAAAAAGCATTTGCAAAGATCATTAACACGAGCATTTTTTCTTTCTTTATTCCTACTCTTTCATTTTTTACCAGATCAATAAAACACAGAGGAAGACCTTCAAAAGGCCCCAGGCCAATTGAAACCTCCTGGGTTGCTGTGGCAAAGCAAAGAAGGACATTATTATTAAGTTTGGAGGCAACACAGAGTTAAATCAAACCTCTGATGATTGCCAGACATTACTGAAGCATTCCCTAGATGGTGTTTCTCTGTTGAAGATGATGAACATGATGGAGATCAAGAGGGGAAACAAGAAACTGGGAAAGGAAAAAATAAATATTTTCAGAACTTGTCAGTGATCTAATGTCTGCATATCATAAATGTATTGCAGCTCAAGAAAATAGCTGCAGATTTTAATGCCATCAAGATTCTGAAAATGCAAAATGTACTGAAAACCATGAACATGAAACAAGAATTTTATCATCAGTTTTGGACATTTACCACTACATAGATAAAGAGGTGTTTTGTCATTTTACAGTAATTCCTTTGGAAAAGGCATGAAACCACTCATCCTTGCACTGCATCCTATCACAAATACAAGACTGGAAAATAGGTCTCATCATTTTCCCACTGTAATAGCTAGATGTAACTTTCTATCCTAACTGTTTCTACTCTTGCACTTCTTGCCTTTAGGACTCCTTTCCAGGTTCTTGCTTTCCTGTCAAAGTGACATGAATAATGCACACTTGGGTGATCATGTCTCTTTTCAATTCATGATCAACTTCTTAGCAGAAGAATTCACACAGTAGGCTGCTGTTACCTTTTGCAGGCTGGCTATAGGAATTAGTCTGTTCTGCTATTTAACACATTCCTGTCAATTATGATCTTCAAAAATTTAAATGCAACATCAATTGTCATCTGTTGTCTTTCTGAGTCCTGTTCTTTTATTGTCCTTTCTCCTCACTAAAGTCTTCTCATTTTCTTTCACCCTCAGTAATCCCTGGCATCTTAGTGGCATTATCACCATCTTCTGTAATCCTGAATTCTGTTCTTTTATTGTCCTTTTGCCTCACTAAAGTCTTTTCATTCTCTTTCACCTGCAGTAACTACTGGCTTCTTAGTAACATTATTGTCTTGTTTGGGATGAAATGACAAAACAGTTCACAAATATTTATATGTAATTTAAAAAAAAAAATTAAACATGTTTTTTGAATCAGGTTAGAAAAAAAAAATTATTCATTTCGTTCCAAACAAGGCAAAAATGTCACTAAGATGCAAAGGGTTACTAGGAGTTAAAGAAAATAAGACTTTAGGAGAAGGAGCCAGAAACCCAATCCTAAACAGAAAACAAGGGAAACCTCTACTCCTGTTCAAAAGACAGAGAATAAGTATGAACTGGAATTCTGCCTTAAAAAAGCACTAGCATGTAAAACTATCTGTCTACATTTCTGAGATGAGGTATTGTAACTATTTACACCATTTACATTATTCCCGACTTTTGTCTTCATCTTTATTATCATATTCATGATGTTTTGGCCATTGTATACTCTTCAGTTGATATACATTGGAACAGAACCCTTTATTTCATTCACAAGGGTAGAATGTTCTAGTTCCGTGTGCCAGCTTTTCGCAATATCTTAATTTCAGTTATTTCGCTTCAGTAACTCAACTCTCCAAGTTTTTGTTCATCTCTGCTGTATTGAACTCACAACTCTTTTGGGTCAAGTCACTGGAATATTTCTACCAACACTTTTATCCACTGGGCCATGTTTCCAATGTATATCACTTGAATTCCAATGTATATCACCTGAAGAAGACCAGAGTGTACAATGCCGAAACATTGTGAATATGGAGATAAAGATGAGGACAACAGTCCAAACAATGTAAATACATGTAAAACAAAATAAGAAAAATAACTGGTGCATAAGATTTTAACCTTGACAAGGACCATTTAATAATCTCCTAGATATGAATTTTAATTCATAGTTATTGCAATAGTCATTGCTTAAGTGAAATTTTACATATAATAAGTACACCTCTATGCGTATGAGTATCTACAGATAGCACAAATCATTTCAGGTTATCATCTATTTGTTATATCACTTCAGGATGTGGGCAGTCATGGCTCACCACAATTTCTATCCTTTATAGCTCTCAGCATTTTTATCTATTTACTATACCCCCAACTGCCTGTTCTGCCATCTATTTACACAAGTTTGTTAAGTAGGTTATTTGCTATTTCCCTCTGCTGCACTTGCCTTCAATATGTTCTGAAAGTGTCAAATTCTCCAAGCCCTATTTCCTCATCATATGCTACAGACATTTCAGTTGTTTTTTTCCGATTCCTTTATGTTTCCATATTCCTTAAATTCTCAGCATCCTTCTGTAGAGTCCAATTTCTGATGCCTCTAGTTTGCTATTCATCTATGAGGAAATTGTTTAGCCTTCACTGTCATATAAGAGGTTAAATATTATATAGCAGTTCAGCATTCAGGTCAATTTTTAACCATGTGAAACAATAAGAAAGAAATATATCACCTACAAACATGATAAAACTATATTAAAAATAGAGAAAACAATTATTTTGTTTGATAAATGTATTAGTGTTGATATGATTTTTTTTTTTTAAATCCTAAGATTGTTTCCTATTCAGACAGAGTCCATTCTTTGACTCCAGTGTCCATTTCTGTCAGGATTGAACACCAATCAGCGGGTCAATTTGGTTAATCTGTTGCGACAGTCTGATTCACTTGTTTCCTTTGGATTCTTGATTACTCTTAGATACTTCTAGATTTTTCTTCTGTTTATCCCTAAGACTGATCTCACATCTAAGCTCCATTACCGATTTGATTGTATTTCTCTAACTTCTTAAACTAATCTGACCATTACACAAGTTCACTTACATCATACAGTACTTGATGACTGAGATTAATGATAGAGGAGAGGACTGTAGGCTGAGAGGTTGGATATTTAATCTCAAATATAGCTAATTACTTTGTCTATCAAATAGATGAATGGTGATTGTAATATTAGCTATTTCTCTATTCGGAAATATTAGGCATTCATTGACTGAGCAGCTAGTATTTCTTTTGGTTGAAATTTATAAAATGTTTCTCTTAAACCATTTTTTCATAAAAATAGGTCTCTCAAGTCCAGTAAGAGTTATCACTCTTTCCCATAATATTGATTTCCCAAGCATAGCTTAGATGTTGCACAAGCCTGAAAGTAGAGGACACCCAGTGAGGGTCGAACTCATTACTCAGTTGTAATTGTTCTAGCGAGACAAGCTTGCTAACCATTACACTGCTTCAAGGTGCCTCTCTTTCCCATAATAATGAGGGTTTCCTTTCCAGACTTTTATTTGAAGTAATGTGGAATGTTTACATCTTGATTATATCATTATTTTCTTTGAGTTAAATGTGCTATCCATTTTAGCTGTTACTGCTGTTGGAAGTGCTCAAGGGATGTGGTTTCTATTATCAGGTATAGTTGTTTGTGATTCTATATTGCTTATCGACAAAATTTCAAGAAGGATGGTCTTCACTAAGACCCATAGGCTTCACTCGTTCAAAGTCATTTTTAGTCATTGATCTGGGGAAACTGGTTGTATACATCTGACAGTTTAAATATTTCTGATTTCTGAATATGTTTTGTTGCCATGTATGGCATCCATATGTAAGTCTTGATCTGATGAGGCTATTTAAGAACATGGTTTGTGTTTTTGGGTTAATGCTTTGGTTTTGTAGCAATTTGTGGTGGTGGGCAAAACTATCTCTAGCACAGATTTTGATCTTTTATTTCCTTCCCACGTTTTGTCTGTTTCATTTCTCAGTGCTTCTTTCTTTCCTTCCAATTATCACTATTTCCTATTACTGTGCATTTTGATTTCTTTCCCACTCACTTTTTTGTTGTTGTGTCTTTATATCTTTCAATCCCATTGTCTCTTTATTTTATACTTTTTTCTTTCCTTGTCACTTTCTCACTCTTTCATTTTTCTGTGCTTTTTTCCCTCTTCCCACTTTTTCTACTTTTTGTTTTCATTCCATTTTCTTTCTGTCCAAATTTCTTTCTTTTCATTTCTGAGTTATTTCCTTTCCTTTTCACTTTCTCTTGATATTTTTCTCTTTCCTTTTCACTTTCTCTTGATATTTTTCTCTTTCCTTTTCACTTTCTCTGGATATTTTTCTCTTTCCTTTTCACTTTCTCTGGATATTTTTCTCTTTCCTTTTCACTTTCTCTGGATATTTTTCTCTTTCCTTTTCACTTTCTCTGGATATTTTTCTCTTTCCTTTTCACTTTCTCTGGATATTTTTCTCTTTCCTTTTCACTTTCTCTGGATATTTTTCTCTTTCCTTTTCACTTTCTCTTGATATTTTTTCTCTTTCCTTTTCACTTTCTCTGGATATTTTTCTCTTTCCTTTTCACTTTCTCTGGATATTTTTCTCTTTCCTTTTCACTTTCTCTGGATATTTTTCTCTTTCCTTTTCACTTTCTCTGGATATTTTTCTCTTTCCTTTTCACTTTCTCTGGATATTTTTCTCTTTCCTTTTCACTTTCTCTGGATATTTTTCTCTTTCCTTTTCACTTTCTCTGGATATTTTTCTCTTTCCTTTTCACTTTCTCTGGATATTTTTCTCTTTCCTTTTCACTTTCTCTTGATATTTTTTGTCTTTCCTTTTCACTTTCTCTTGATATTTTTTGTCTTTCCTTTTCACTTTCTCTTGATATTTTTTCTCTTTCCTTTTCACTTTCTCTGGATATTTTTCTCTTTCCTTTTCACTTTCTCTGGATATTTTTCTCTTTCCTTTTCACTTTCTCTGGATATTTTTCTCTTTCCTTTTCACTTTCTCTGGATATTTTTCTCTTTCCTTTTCACTTTCTCTTGATATTTTTTGTCTTTCCTTTTCACTTTCTCTGGATATTTTTCTCTTTCCTTTTCACTTTCTCTGGATATTTTTCTCTTTCCTTTTCACTTTCTCTGGATATTTTTCTCTTTCCTTTTCACTTTCTCTGGATATTTTTCTCTTTCCTTTTCACTTTCTCTGGATATTTTTCTCTTTCCTTTTCACTTTCTCTGGATATTTTTCTCTTTCCTTTTCACTTTCTCTGGATATTTTTCTCTTTCCTTTTCACTTTCTCTGGATATTTTTCTCTTTCCTTTTCACTTTCTCTGGATATTTTTCTCTTTCCTTTTCTCTTTCTCTGGATATTTTTCTCTTTCCTTTTCTCTTTCTCTGGATATTTTTCTCTTTCCTTTTCACTTTCTCTGGATATTTTTCTCTTTCCTTTTCACTTTCTCTGGATATTTTTCTCTTTCCTTTTCACTTTCTCTGGATATTTTTCTCTTTCCTTTTCACTTTCTCTGGATATTTTTCTCTTTCCTTTTCACTTTCTCTGGATATTTTTCTCTTTCCTTTTCACTTTCTCTGGATATTTTTCTCTTTCCTTTTCACTTTCTCTGGATATTTTTCTCTTTCCTTTTCACTTTCTCTGGATATTTTTCTCTTTCCTTTTCACTTTCTCTGGATATTTTTCTCTTTCCTTTTCACTTTCTCTGGATATTTTTCTCTTTCCTTTTCACTTTCTCTGGATATTTTTCTCTTTCCTTTTCACTTTCTCTGGATATTTTTCTCTTTCCTTTTCACTTTCTCTGGATATTTTTCTCTTTCCTTTTCACTTTCTCTGGATATTTTTCTCTTTCCTTTTCACTTTCTGTTTTTGTTTCCAATGAACCTTCTCACTTTTGCTCTGTTACTCTTTTTGATTCCTTTTCTTTCCTTCCCACTTTTCACTTTAATATCCTTTATCTTTTCATCTAACATTGTCTCCGTTTCTTAATTCCTCTTTCAGTCCTTTAATTTCCTTCTCATATGTATATGTACTTTTGCTCTATCACCTTTGGGTTTATTTTTAAATTCTTTAATACTTGCTTCCTATTTTCTAGATTGTAGGAGATTTAACTACATTTAAATATATATATATATATAGAGAGAGAGAGAGAGAGAGAAGAGGGAGGAAGTATGCAACATTAAAATAGTTCTTATGAAGACAGTTTTCATTGTATAGACCTTTATTTCAAAATGACTCTTCTCAGTAAAGACTAACTTGATTTTAAGGAATATATTATATATTTGTACAAACAGAACAAAGATTACTAAAAATAGCTACAAATGTGATGTTAAGTAAAATTAATGTTGTCAAAATTATGCAAACTTAGAAGAAAAGTGAATATTTGGAAGTGCACAGGTGGCAGTCAGGTCATCCATGCAGGGTGACCCCATGACTATCTATTATCTCAGGAGATTTGTGGAGAAAAGCCCAAGAAAATTGGTTGTACATATTACTACTGAAGCAAAAAGTAAACTATGTCATGTTAGAATTATCTCACATTGTCTGCAAATGGATTTTGCTCAATGCCCACTAGATGGCATGGCAATCAAAAGTATAAAAGCAAAAGATTTACTCTTTTTTTTCCTCTGAGATGTAGCAGAGACAACATAGAATTTTTTACTTAGGCTAGCCTAATACTTAATTTCACCAAATGATATGAAAAGCTTACATACATGCATATACACATTACCATTAATATCATAAATATTTTCTTCCCTTTTTCTGAACCCGGCTGGTAAACAGATATAAATATAATGTTCTTTATATAAAAATATATGCATGAAATCCTACATGCACTGACTTCACCTTTTCTTGTAATTAGTTTCAACCCTTGCTATTACAGTTTATATATCAATTGCAACAATGAAATATTCCCTGAAAAATATACTTAACTGAGTGATGATCACATAGAACCCACAACTGAATTGGAGACACAAAAAGGTTCATTTAAAGTATGCACAGATAAAGATAAAAATTCAGTTTTATGACAGTGATCAGATTAAACAAAAATCAACTTATTTTGGTTTTATGGCATCTGACATATTTATTTATGGTTTGAAACTGTATGATAGCATTGATGGAATCATGAATACTGAATATAACAAACTACTGAAAGAAAACCTGTTGCTTTCATTCAGACACTTGAGAAAAGAAATGTTCCAACTTGACATAGGCACTTGTACATGGTTAGTGGCTAGCAAACTATTCTTGCTTGATCAATTTCACCTCAAGCCAGGCATAAAACCAGTATAGGGTTACTGAATGTGAAAGAATAAAAAAACATTTAAGAGCAAGAACAATTAAAGGAGGAATCAAGTCAAGAAGACAGTAGATAATGATTGACATTGCATTTAAATTTTTGAAGATCAAAATTGGTTGGAAAGTAAGAACCCAGAAGAGATTTTCACATGAAAGAAGTGCAAGAAAAACTGTTCATATAAAACTTATAGTTATATCTATCCATTTCAACTGTAAAATGAGAACTCATTGTCAATCTAGTACTGGGCTTAAATTCATAAAGTCAAGGTACCATAGAGAAATGTTCATCAGAACAATCACCATGAAAGTATTTATAGAAAATGCACAGGGAAGCTACATTAAAGTGATGTGAAAGTGACTGAAGCTGTGATGCCAGGTTAGGACGAATAAGATTTCAGATTCTTCTTATCAAGAATCTCTAAATATACAACAGGAGCACCAGTCCAGATGTGGCAGCAATAGTCAAAAACCTGGATAAATGATAGACTTATAAATATACGAGAGAAAAATTGTCTAGCACAACAAAATGAACCAACTTTCTTAGAAGTAGACCTAGCGATAGATTTGATATAAACTTTTGACTTCATATCAGCCGAGAATCTTAGACCAAGAAATTTGCAATGAGTCACTCTCATAGAAGTTAGTATCAGCCATGCTAATGGGTGGCAGGAAAGAGTGTTTCATGTGATTAATAGAGAGAATTTTCACATATGGTGTGGTGATCTTGCTATATATAACAGGATCACCACCCCATATGTGGCAGCAATATTAAAAGGAAGGATGAATGGTAGACTTTTAAATATCTAAGATAGACTCTGTAGGGAATTATGGTTGAGTATTGAGTTTGAATCTCACTTGTCGCTCCATACTTGTAAGCTTGTGCCACGTCTATGCTACACTTAGTAAATCATTATGTTCCATCTTGACATTCCACAAAGATGAGTTTCTGAAGAAGCAAAAGTGCTTGATTGGCCTCGTATGCCATCAGATTTAAGGTTAGTTGAGCACTTGTGTAATGTACTTAAATATCAAGTAGAAAAATGAAAACTATCCAACAAGAGGAAAGTGAATGGTGCCATAGTGACAGAGTGGAAAAACATCCCAGTGCAAATCAAGTGAGGTCAATGTCATCAAGACTACAAGCAGTAGTAAACAATGAAGTCAGCCACACCAAATATTGATTTTTAAATAACTTCTTTCACAAGGGTGTATTTATTTTTGGAGTGCTACTTTTAGTTACAGAGTTTCAATGCCATACACTTTGGTAAGAAATAATAACTAATAATACCTATTTTGATTCTAGATTTTTCATTAGAAATAAGAAAAAGTATTTATCAGTCTGATTTAGAAGAAAATTGTTTTTTTCCATAAAAATTTGTTAGGAGACGTATTATTTATGGGTGATACTGTGTGTGTGTGTGTGTGTGTATATATATATATATATATAAATAAGGTAGAGTTTAAAACTTGCTATATTTATAGGAGAAGAGTGCTCACTATTGGAGATAATGTATTTATAAATGAAACAGTGTAGATATAGGAATCAACACAATATGGTGACTGTCAGTTTTGTGAGTGTGTATATAAGGAATAAATGGAATTCATTGTTCAAAATGATTTCTTAATAGTTTAAACATTATATTCAGTACATCACTGTTATTTTAAAGATTGTAAATTTATGCCTACCAGCCTGTGTAGTCATGAGTCTTAAAGAAAATATCCACTAAATATAACATTTAAGTGTGCGTGTGTGTGTATATATATATATATATATATATATATATATCTCAGATTAGATTATTAGTCAAAATAAAGTAAATTTTAGCTGTCATTGACAAAATTTTCAAGATATATGTGTATGAGCATTATATAACGAGTTTTCAATTTATTGTCCTTATTAAAATAATTAAGAACTTGTTGTATGTTAGGTTTTATTATGCAAACAAAATAGTTTTTCTTTTAATCAGTTCATCCCAAGCAAGGTGATAATGCGACTAAATACAAGAAGTTACTGGGAGTGAAAGAGAATGAAAAGATTTGAGAAGGTATCAGAAACCAAATCCAAAACATAGAACAAAGGATAAACTATTCCTGTTCAAAAGACTGGGGAAGAGCGTGAACTAGATGGTGGGTAAAACCTATCTAATCCTATTACAGAGAAATAAGTAAATAATTATTAAATAAAATTTCAGAGATCCGATGGTGATGTTAGAAGCATAGGGTTTAAGTAGACTTTAAAAGGAACCGGAAAACCAATCCTGAACAGGAAAGTGGTGATAAACCTCTACTCTTGTTTAAATGTCTGGAGAGGAGTGTGAACTGGATGGTAGGCAAACCTATCACCTCCAACATGTGCAATATAAATGTTTCTTTATAAATAAACCAAGAAGATATTAGCTATAAGAAAACATTAATTTTATTAACAAAATGTCACATATAGCTGAACAAATCATTGTTTTTATTACTTTATATGTTAATATGGCCTCTTTGACATTCTCTAATCTTCATCAGTCTTTCAACCATTGATTAACTTTCTCATTGTTTCAACTTTAACATTATTTGCAACAGTTTTGATTACTTCTCATAGATAATCTTTGTTTTCCATTCTCATGCACTCCTTCAATGATTGATCACAAATTTTCTCTCAGATTAACATTTTGGAAGCCATGATTATTTTATTAATTTGGTGTCTTGGAAAACTTTCTTAGCAAGGTGGACAATTATTATCAGCTTTTCAGAAGGTCAAGTAACATGTTTTGCTGAATATCTTCTATTCACTATGTGGATGATTATGGCTCTCCACAACTTCCTACCTTCTGCTGATTTAAGTAATTCTCTTCATATTTTTTGCCTAATTCTGCTCAAATCTCTATTCATTAAATCCTAATAAGTTTAGTCAAGGACACATGGCCCAGGGGATAAAGACATTGGTTAGATCCAGTGATTAGACCCAAAAAGAAGTTAGTTCAATACCAGGCTACAGTACTGGTGAACCAAAAAACTTAGAGAGTGAAGTTAAAGGGAAACAATTGAGACATTCAGAAGAGGCATGGCATGTGGAACTAGAACAATCTACCCTGGTAGACGAAATAAAAGATTTGGTTTGAAATTCCAATCACCTGAAGAAGACTGAGCATTCAGTGGCTGAAACATGAATATGGCAATGAAGATGAGGATAACAGTCTGAATAATGTAAATAAGTTTAACTAAGTTAATTTTGTGATGGAGTTTGCATTCATTTGCAAACAGTTTCTTTGGCATGAAGATAGATCTACTGAAGTCTTATGGCATATTACGACTGTCATATTTTATCTATAATTTTAGTAATCTTACCAATTCTGAAATCATCTAATGCTGATATTACTATCTCATCTGAAATATAACATATAAGGACTACAGGTCCTTATATGTTTTTATAAATTGTAGGCTTCATTTCTCCATTGCCATGGAAAAGGTCATCTGTTTATTCATTCCATCTTTGTATATATCTTTTCTTTATTTCTTATGATTGCTCCCATGTCAGACTTTATGAGCCGATTGAGGAGCACATTTTCTGTCCTGCTATCTCTTCCATCTTTTTATGTATGCTTGCTTTGTTTCTGTTTCATTGTGTTTCCATTTCTGCACACTTGTTGAGTCATTCATCTTTTCCTTTTTTTTTATATATCTATTCCAAATGTCTTCATTGATAATACAACAGTCTCTCACATTCCTTTATATCATCTTTTGTCTTTTTTTCTTAGTTTGAGAATTTCGTGTCAATCACTTCTTTTTTTCATGTTGCTTTTCCCTTGAGATGAGCTCTTTTACGGATGTCACCATTGCTTCCTTAAGTTGTTTCCCTTTGAGTTATCAACCTCTTCTAAGAGGTTTTATTTCCCCTTCACTATATCAGAATATATTTGTCTAAAATTTAAGTCATTCTGGAGTTTCATTTGGTAATTTAAGTGTTGCTTTAGTAGTTTTTAAATTTTTAGCTTAAATTTTGTTGGATATGACCTATACAACACTAACATCTCTGAAAACAATATTTCTCTTTATTTAACTTTACTCCATCCTCATTAACTTTGGAGAGATGTATGTTTTACTGCTTACAATAATGTATCCAAAACATTATTCCTCCTGTTGTATGCTATGTCATGTCAATTATTTCCATGAAGGACCTGGCCATCAGATCCATCCAATGTAGCTCTACATTCATCACTCAGTATTATTTTTAATAAATTAGTTAATAAAACATTTTCCACATCCTTCACTTATCTTGCAGATTTATCCTTATACTTATTTTGGTTGCTTTCATGTCTTTATGTAATATTCTCAATTTTCTGCACCTTTTCTCTCTATTAACATTTGAAACACTAGATCCTTTATTTTGTTTCTGGTCAATCCATTTTTCTTACTTGTTAGTCTTAATTTCTCTCAATCTTTGAGTTGAATAATAAAATATGAAACCTCTGAGTTAGTGTAAAGATTTCTAATAAAAAATATCAGAGGCCAAAATTTATCATATAAATATATCCTAAAGATTTTACCAACACTGGTTGATTAATACCAATCTTATGCTGAAATATGGACTTTTATAATAAAACCTGACCTTTTGAGTGTGTATTTCCAAAGTAATATACATACACATCTTTTATATGAGGGAGGATGCATTTGATTAATGTATACATGCAATTGTGAAAATAGTTGTAAAAATTGCCAAAATGTTTCTGATCATAATGCTAACAATGATATTACACTCCAGGCTGATATGCTTCAACTGGAAATGGTCATAATTGGAAAATAAATGAGCTTTCTTAATTAAAAATAATGCAAATATTTATGAACCATAAAAAGTTCATTCTTGAAAAGAAAAGTGTTTCTTGTTTTAAACAGCATGCTGAAATTTATTTGCCCACAAAAAGAACAAAAAAAACAAACATGGTGATCTGAGAATTAATCGATGATAAAAAATAAACTAAAAAGTATTGTAAATAAATGAATTTCAGAGAGACTAAATATTCTCAAATAACGGCATTTGAATAGAAAGGTCAAACTTGTGGCATCAGCCATAATTTCAATTTATGCTGTTATGTGGATTTGACCTTTTGACAAAATGCCCAGAGTTCATGGATCAAATTTTCAATTCAAAATATAAAATATGATGAAAAAACTTAATGTGAAAGAAACTGCAATATAAAATGTTATTGCAGCATAATGTTTAAAGGCGAGCAACGTCTGCATATTTGTAGGGTAAGAGCACCGGTTATGATTGGTTAGCTTCTGGGTAGTAAATGGTAGCAAAGGTCACCAGTTATAGAGGTGGCTATTAGAATTTTGTTTACATTATTGTTGTGTTGAACTGTTTATGTAAAAAAGTTTATTTTTCTATTGATTATTAGAGGTGCATTATAGTATCAAAGATAAAAGTGATATAATTTAACTGCATGCATATATAAAATATCAGATTTTTATGCAAGTCAATGTTTTCTCAATAAGATTGCTATTAACCAACTGATATTGATAACATTTTCAGGATATCTTCTTCTATGTGCTGTAACTAGTCAGGGCATGGGTGATCATGGCTCTCCACAACTTCCTTTCCTTTCTAGCTTATAGAAAAGTTTGTCTTTTCACTATATCTTCCAATTCCTTTTTGCTATCCATTTGCACTGGCTTGTTAGGTACACTATTTGCTGTTTTCTGCAGCTCTTATTTTGCCTTCAATATATCCTGTGAGTATCAGTTTCACTTAGCCCTCTTTCCTTACCATGTGACGTAAAATTTCAACTGTCTCTTTCTGATTCTAAGTATAAGTGTCATTTTTGTTCCCATTTCTTTAAAATTCCCCTGTCAAGCATATTTTCAATACATGGAATTCTCAAAATCCTTCTGTTGAATCACATTTCTGCTACCTGAAGTTTCTATTTACTTTGATAAAATCCAAAGAGGAATCAGCAATATTATTGATTCTGATCTGGCATCTCGGCTTCAGTCACTTTCCCACTGCTGTAAATTTGTCTCTGTGTCTTTTCTATAAATACTTTCATGTTAATTGTTCAGATGGCACCAAGATCGCCTCATTTTACAGTTGAGCTGGCTAGATGTAGCCATAAGTTCTCTGCTAACAGAACTTCTTTTGTTGCACTTCTCCCTTGCTAATTTTAATCTTCAAAAATTTAAATGCAATATCATTTGCTATCTACTATTCTCCTCATTACTCTTTTCTCTTTCTGCTTATTATTAATGTTTCTGTTCCTAATTCTTCTACACCTTATAACCCTTCTGTCTTAGTGGTTTTACTGACTTGCATAGAGTGATATCGATTAATATATATATATATATATATATATATATAAAAAATCGGATGTCTAGCAACACTGATGAGCTGTGATACAGCGAAATAGTCTGTGAATGACAATATATATTTTCCATTGAGCACTATGGGGAGGAAGCACAAATTTGTAAACAGTGATTATTACTGCTGCTAATGCAAGACTCTTCTATTGAATTGAGTCCTCTCGGTCACTGGTATGTTTGTTTAAAAAAAATAAATACGCTAAAATTCACCTTCTCTGACGTGCACTGATAGCTTAGGGCTAGATTCTCCAACTGATCACAAATCAGCCATCTTTTGATCCCATGTGGAAGCAATTGGATGTCTAGCCATACTGAGGAGCTGTGATACAGCAAAACAGTCTGTCTGAACGACTATACATAATTATATATATATATATATATATATATATATAATTATTATTTAGAACTCTTAATATATATTTTATTGGAAATATTTACAATAACTTATTTGGTTGTGTGAGATTTTATTAGGCAATTTAAGTGTTGTTTTTATTTTAAATAAATATATAAGTATAATCATTGATATTTAATTTTTAAATTTCAGATATCTAACTGTTGTCCTATGTCCTAAGAAAGATATAACCTTGAAGATATTGAAAAGTTATTAAATGGTGGGAAGAGAAAATTGGAAATTGTGAAAAGCTAAACAGAAATCATCAATCAATCAAAAACCAAATTGAAATCAATAGAAAAATAATAAAAAAATATTTGAAGATGCTGGCAGTGTAGCAAATATAAAGAGAAAGAAAAGATGCAGAATATTAGAAACACTGGCACATACTTGAAAGCAGGAAAACCATCATCTTGCTATTGATGAATCTTAGTATTATTTTCAGCATATATTTATCATGTAAATATTCCAATTGAATTTCAGGTTATAATATCTGTTTTAGAAACACAGGGTGCGATGGATAAATTGTCGTCTAAATTATGCAAAAATGAAAACAACACTGACACCTCATTTTAACAGATATATTTATGAAAATTATACAAAATATCTTGAAATACTAAAGTGTAAATTTATTTAATAAAATCGCCATTGGCTTCAACTACAGCCTCTAGATGACTTCGGAATCTCTTGCAGCTCTTCTGAACGGTCTTCTTGTTTAAGTTAATCAATGCTGCCATAATCTTTGCCTTCAGTTTATCTTCGGTGTTACAAGTAGTTATTTTTGTCCTCTCACTCAACTGAGCCCCACACATGATAATCAAGGGGGTTGCAGTCTGGGGAGTTAGGGGGCCAGATGTAAGGGGTGATGATGGTTGCAGAAATTGTCTCTCAGCCATGACTGGGTTCTCATGCTTGTGTGGCATGGTGCAGAGTCCTGTTGCCAGACATAGAGTCTTCCATCAACCACCCTCTTGACCCGGAACAGCACTACCTCTTCAAGGCATTTGATGCAGGCCTCCATGTTTCTTAATTTTTTTATTGAAATTATTCATTTAAGTTTCTTAATTCTGTCAGTCATCAGTTTTCAAATAATGTTCCAGGTTTTTATTGTGTGTGTGTGTGTGTGTGTGTGTGTGTGTGTGCACATGTATGTTTTGTACAATATTCCATGGACTGAGTGAGTAAGCAAGAAGGAAGTCTTAAAGAAAATGGCAACAGGAAGAACATATACACATGGAAGAGAAAAGCTGAAAATCCTTACACACATAATGAGGAAAGAGTACTTGGAAAACTTAACCCTCACAGGGTATATTGAAAATAAGAGGGATAGGGAGAATGGAAAGGAACAGGAGCTTTAGAAAAGAGAGAAAAACTGTGAAGAGTCACAAGAGAAAGGAAATTGTGGAGAGCCATGATAGTTTCTATCCTGAGGAAAGTTCATCCAATACAAGTAAATTCACCCAAATTCCATGGAACATGGTAGAAGATCCTTACATTTGTTATTTTGATTATGATATTTTGGTTGGGAAGCTGATTAGTATTCTTTAGGAATTTATCTCATTTAGTATTCTTCAGTTTATTTTCCTATTCAATTTACACATTTTCAAACTCTACCTGATACTATTACTTTTAAAGTTTGAGATGAAATGACAATAAACCTAGTAATAAAGGGGCAACCATTCTAACATTATGTTTTAATCAACTCACATCGATTCCGTTATTAATATTTACTAAACCTACTTTTGCTTCATCGTCATCATCATAAAAGTACCATTTTCCTTCAGAGCATAGGCGATCATAGTTATCCACAATTTCCTATCCTTTGTTATTCTTAGTAAACTTTGTCTTTTTTTATCCCTCACAATCCCTATTGTCATATATATGTCATAAGAACATTTACAGCTTTATGTCTCAGCTGTTGCTGGTGACTTAAGCCTAAAGAAGTAGAGAATAAAAAACCTTCGACATGAATACGTGTGTTTGTCTTATCTTCTTCTTTCTTTAGCTTTCTCAAGTATTTTCATACTGCATCATCATGACATATATAATGGTGTCAGAAGTCCGATACTGTCTCCAAAGCTGTTAAAATTTTCTCAAAATAACCTAGCAGCTGCATGGAAAATAAAAATGGAAGAATAAATTTAACCTCTTCCTAAGAGCAATGGAAAGTAATACCAAATCAGGTAAAATGACCACTTCTATTCTCTTATAATACATAAGCCCAAAAGGTAGAGACATTTTCTCTACGTTTATCTTCAATTCACTGGAAGATAAAAGAAATTCAGAAAATGTATTTGGGATATTTGACATATATTGTTAGCTGAGAAAAAAATTGGCCATCATAAGGCATAAGTTTTTCATGTGCAAACAAGTGGAAGGTCAAAAGTTTGGTGATTATGTAACCAAACTTCATCACAAATCACAAGAAACTGAACTTGAAAACTTTACTTATAATCTCATTCAACATGTCTTAATATGTTGCATTGAAGATTCAAAAGTAAGAGAGCATCTATTAATGCAAACTAATTTAACTTCAGACAAAGCAATCCAGGCTGGACAAAAATACTAGACACCCTTCTAAATATGAACAGGATGAAGAAGTTAATATATGAAATAGCCAACACTTCAAATCTGGTGGAAAAATTCTAAATGCCTTCTTTCTGGAAGTGACAATAAGCCCACCAAAACATCAAACTATATAGACTAGTAAATACTGTGGCATTAGGCACAATATAAAAAATTATCCTGTATTCTATAAAACAAGTGGTGAATGTAATAAGAAAAGACATTTTACAAAAATGTGTAGATCCAAAAGAGCTATATACAAAATAGAAATCTTGTTGGAAGAATCAGACAAATATATGCTGAACTCTATAAAAATAAACAAAATCTCCATAAATTTACTCAGTGTGAAGAACAGAGCTAGACTGATGGACTGCAGCATTATACATAAACAATTCTAAAATTAATTTCAAAATAGACTTGGGTGCAGAAATATGCATACTATCAAATAAAGTATATAAAAGTCTCTATTGAAGATCAGAATTAAAGAAAACTTCCCTTAAGTTATGTGCATATAATAACACAAAAATCCTTACACTAGAAAAATGTACAGCAACACTAAAAAACAAAAAATTCCAAACATGTATGACATTCATAAAACCCGACATAAATTCTAAGCCTGATAAATTAAATTTAATTCAAAGAATTTTTTAAATAAATAGTTCTAATTCAAACATTCAAGGCTTACTAGATGAATATGATGACTGTTTTGGTGAAATTGGTACCTGCCATCAATGCACTACATTACCATGAATTTAGAAGTAAAGCCAGTAATTCACACACCTAGGTAAGTACCATTTGCTTTAAAAACAAAATTAAAATTAAAACTATAATGAATGACAAATATGGGAATAATTAAACTCATTAAAGAACCAACTGAATGAGTTAACTCCCTTGTTATGATAGAAAAACCGAATGAGGAATTTTTTTTTTTTTTTAAGCTTAACACCCCAAGCAAGGCTGGAAGCCACTAGCACGCAAGGGGTTACAGAAGGTTTGGAGGAAGAGCAGATAGGAGTGGTAAAGGAGAGGATGTGGAGAAAGATAGTGGATCAATCAAGGCAAGGTGGTTACAGAAGATTTGGAGTGAGAGCAGATAGGAATGAAAGGTGAAAGGATGTGGAGAAGGGAAGTGGATAGATCAAGGCAATTACATCTCT
Organism: Acanthosepion esculentum; assembly: GCA_964036315.1. Classification (NCBI taxonomy): domain Eukaryota; kingdom Metazoa; phylum Mollusca; class Cephalopoda; order Sepiida; family Sepiidae; genus Acanthosepion; species Acanthosepion esculentum. The sequence continues at coordinate 27,401,902 of OZ038475.1, read as the reverse complement.
GCTGGATCCAAAGGACCTAAAAAAAACAAAGAGGGAACACCTTAAACTCACCACAGCAGAAGAACTCTTTGCAGAGCTGCACAATCCCAAATACTTCACAAAGCTAAATACCTCGAATGGATATTGGCAGATTACAGTCAATAAAGAAAGCTTTATCTTTTAGCACACCTTATGGACAATTTCACTACATTTGTTTATTCTGTGGAATCCATAGTGGTAGTAAAGTATTCCAGAAAGAAGTTGCCAAAATTATTGAAGTAATAGATGGAACAAAAAACTCTCAAGATGATATAATAATCTCGTCTAATATGTTAAAGGAGCACATAACAAGACTGAGACTTATCTTTGACTGACTTCACAGACATGGTCTGAAACTAAATAAAAATAAATCTATTTTTGTCAAATCACAAACTTACCAGAGGCACCTTATAACCAGTGAAGGATTAAAACCAAACCCATCAAAAGTGGAAGCCATCAGCAACATGCATCTCCAAAAATGTAAGCAAGACTTACAGAGATTCTTAAGGATGACCAACTATGTAAATTCATCCCAAACTATTTAGAGGTTACAACTCCATTGTGTCAACTCTGACAGAAAGACATAAAATTGAAGCAATAAACAATCTAAAAAAATGATAGTCAACCAATGATACAATTCTACAACCCTCAGTTTCCAAATAAAAATGATGACAGATGCCAGCAAATATGGACTAGCTGTAATGGAACAGATGCATAATGGGAAAACTCCTACAGAACAAAATTACTGTCTCATTGAAATGTACTGTATTTGCTTGCAAAAATATCAATTCATATATGGTAACCAGTTTCTGATTGAAAATGATCACAAAGCACTCAAACAGATATTCCTAAAACCTCTAATGAAATCTCCAAGGATCCAAATATTTTTGTTAGCCTTGCAATCATATGAATTTCAATTCAACTACATACCAGGCCATGATGCAGTCATTGCAGACACTTTATCTTGTGCATATCTTGAACACACTAGCTCGGAAATATCTGAAACAGACATGGCAACATATACATACAATAATAAATAAATATCTAATGTCTGATGAGAAACTCAATGTATATAGTGAAGCCACTGCAAGTGATCCAACACTACAAGCACTTATCAAATACACAAAAGATAGATGGGCCTCTAAAGTACCATCTAATACCCAACTCTTTGGTTCTATCTAGAATGATATATCAGATGTCAAAGGACTGGTCTTAAAAGGTATACATGTCATAGTCCTGAGCTTACTTTGCAGAGAAGTACTACAAAAAATACATACAGGACATTCAGGCATTGAAAAGTGCATTGTGCAAACCAGAGAATGTGTGTACTGGCCAGGCATAAATGCCCAAATCAAAGACATGATAAAAAATTTCTGCATGCATCGATCACAGGAATCAACAACCAGCTGAAACTCCCATTAATTATTAAATACCAGTCACTGCATAGACAAAAGTGTGAACAAACATCTTCCATCTTTATGGCAAATGTTACCTAAATATCATAGACTATACAATGAGGTACTTTGACATACACAAAATAAATGACTGCCAATTATCAATAGTCATAAAAAACAATGAAAACCATATTCTCAAAATTTGGTATACCTCAAATAGTTGTCAGTGACAACGGACCTGAATTCCCTTTGAGACATTTGCCAAAAAATGGGATTTCAACCACGTAACTACCAGTCATAACTACCAGTCCAAACTACCTTCAAGCCAATGGCATGGTAGAAAGAAACATACAGAATATTAAAAGAACCCTCAAAATAGCCATAAAAAGCAACGAAGATCCTTACATGGCAGTCCTATCATTATGGACACCACCTCTAAAAAAAATGGTTCCCATCCTTTGGCTAAACAATTTATGAACAAATTTCCCCAACATCACAAACAACAAATATCAAAAGTCACAAATAAAAAAACTTGCCAGACATTCACGAACTGCCCATACCAATGACAGTGTGAGAATCAAATTCAACAATAATTATTTTAGAAAAGGCAACAGAATCAAAACACTAGCCCAACCACGTTTTTTTATCTAGTCCTCATCAAAAAAGAAAAAGAAATGAAATGCAATAGTCATCACTTGCTCAAAACAAAGGAACCAACAAATATTGATATTGACTATGACAACATAATACCAGAAAATCCCAAACCCAACAGCTAGAATCAACCCACCCAAACACCATCCTCACTAACAACACAAAACATGAACACCACACAAAGGAATAATAAAAATAATAAAACTTCCACTAAGATAGAGAGAATAATAATATTTTTTTAAAAATCCAAAGGGGAACATGTTATCAATGTCATAAGAACATTCACTGCTATACTGCTTCATGTCACAGCTGCTGCTAGTGATTTAAGCCTAAAGGGGTCAAGAATAAAAAAAACCTTTGAGGGGAATACACATGTTTGTCCTATCTTCTTTCTTCAGCTTACTCAAGTATTTTCATACTGTGTCATCATGACATATAAAACCTACTATCTTAAAAGCCACCCAATAACATGGCATTTAAGCTAGCTCTTGATTGGGCCTTCATCACATTAGGGAGGGGAGAGTAAATGCAATAGGCAATAACAGACTACAGAAGAACTCAATTGATCGCTGAATTTAAGCATTGCCTTAATATTTAAGCATACTTTTTAAAAGTTCAATGATAATTTTTCTGTTGCCACTTAATTTAAAATGTACATAGGTCCTTACTTTCTACACAAACAATTATTTTTATTTCATGGTGGCTTTTGCTGGATTTTGCATTTCAATTATTCCCAAGTTATAAAAATTGTTATTGTACCCAAAAATTTGTCACAAAAAAATCATGTTAAAAAAAAAAAAAAAAAAAAAAAATCACCGAAAACAAACGCACTAATGAAAACTTGGAAATCCAAAATTTCAGGATAGCAGGTCCGGATCCAGCATGGAATGTTTTTAATATGTTTACCGAGTCGGCCTGATTCCAAAATGGTATCTTATGTATCTAGGAGTAAAGCTGAAAAAGTGTGACACAGTGACACACTGACATTAGCATTTATTATATAGATTATACTGTCCATTTACATAAGCTTGCTAGGTAGGTTCCTTCCTACTTTCCTCTGTCCCTCTAGCGTACAATATGTTCTGTGAATGTCAAATTCTCCAAGCACTCTTCCTCATTATTTGTCCTAGAAATGTCACTGTTTTTTTCTTGTTCTAAATATGAATGCCCTTTTTGCTCCCAATATCCTTAAAACTTCTTTGTTACACACAGACATGGCCGAATTAAGGAGAATTACATGGTAAGATTGTATTGCATCAATCATTTCAAGTGGAGAGATCTTGTCTGTCTTTAAAATCAGCATTGAAATTCCTGATTTCCATTAAGCTTGAAACTCTGATTATTTGTCTGATAAGCTGTATGCATCTACCACACTAACTATGAGAAGTCCAATTTTCTTAATAAAAGGTTATAGAGATTCAAAGGGAACCTGTCTGACCCTGCCTATTTTGAGGTTGGCTGCTCCACTATTTTATGAGAGGACAGACAATATATAAAAGTGATAGAACAAAAGTGAGGCTAATACTAGGAATAATTCATGATACCATTTTAACTCAGGACTTTAGACAGCATATTTCCTTCTCATTTCACAGTCTAGTGGCATCTATCTCCTTTTTTTAACTACCTTAGGGTTATGTATCTACTTTTCTTTTTCATGACAATTGTTTGTCTACAATGTGTGTGTATTCTCTTAATTCAGAAGTTTTTTTGTTATATAAATTTTTGTTTTCTCTTATGAATAGTTCAGTGGCTCTGCTAGCTTAATTTGATTTTTTTATGAAGTCTTTAAAAATCATCTTTTATGTTCAATGTCTGTGAGGGATCAGGGTTCTCCACAACTTCCTATCCTTTGTAGGTTGTGAAACAGACACATGATTGCTACAATTCTAACCTCTTCAAGTCTAGAGTCAACTGTTATTTATACCATATAAGCTAAAAAAAATTAATCTCTTTCTCCCTCCTTGCACGCCTTTACAATAACCTCATTCATTAACCCTCTAACTTGAGTGGCTCTTTGGCCTTGTATTGGGCAAAAAACAAAAGATCTAAGCAATGTTTTACCCTTACTATCACTGAGAGTCTCTGTTCTGCCATCCATTTACATAAGGTAAGTTATTTGAGGTTTCCCTCTGTCCCTCTTGTCGAGTTCAATTTAGTTTTGTGCATTTTTCATGCAAACAGATGAACAGAGTTTTTTTTATTCTACACATTCGTTTTACTAGAATCTCTATTTCTCTTTTCAGGGATCTTTATCATATGTTTGAGTTATATATTTTTCCACTCAGGCAGCTTTTTCAGTTTTACGGTGCAATTTTATAGTAGTTTTCCTAAACACTACAGTCTCAACCTGTTTAAAGAGGTTAAGATTGTAGTTAAGAGTCAGTTATTATCTATTCTCCTAACTGATTTTCACTTCCTACAAGCTCCTCTCGTACAGCTCATTCATCAACGCTCTTCCTTGATTGGCTCTTAAGCCTTGTATTTGGTGAATTTATGTATTAAAAGATTATTCGGACTTTAAATTAATGACATTTCCAAAGTAATTTCTGTCAATGTATAAACTTACTTCCCATTTTACCAGGACTTACCATATTGTGTAGTCATGTCTATATCATGCTGTCAAAATTTCCTAATTTTTCTTCTAAGGTTACTAAAACTCTGTTGTCTATATTTCTGAGGTGAGGTGAGCTATTTACACTATTTACATTGTTCAGACTGTTGTCCTCATCTTTATTGCCATATTCACAATATTTCGGGTGTTGTATGCCCTGACATTTTTAAGGTGATATATGTTGGAGTTTTGAACTGGACCCTTTATTTAGTCCCCAAGAACACATGACTCAGGGGATAAAAGCATTGGTTGAGTAATTCAAAAAGTGACTTGACCAAAAGAGTCGTGAGTTCAATATCTGGCCACAGCAGAAGGAACAAAAACATGGAGAGTTGGGTTACTAAAGGAAATTAAGTGAAACTATGATATCAAAAAAAGGCATAGTACATAGAATTAGAACATCTACACTTGTGGACTAAAAGAGTTTGGTTTGAAATTTTAGAGTATATCACCTGAAGTAGGTTGGAGCATACAATGGCCAAAACATTGTGGATATGGCAAAAAGATGAGGACATCAGTCTGAACAGGGTAAATAGTTACTAAAACTATGTAAAGTCTAAATCTTTTAAAGAAAAATGAGAAAGTTATGACCTATTGTATATCATGCAAAATCTTTTTATATATAAATGATATTAACCTTTAGTAAACTTATATTTATAAGGTTAATTGCCTATGTTGGTATGTACCTGCATATTACTATGAAGTTGGGTTGTTTTTAGCTTGTGGATGCTTTTTATTTATCAAGGAATTGCACGGATGTACCCATGTTATTCCTAAAACATTCAGAAAATTGAAAACATTGTTTCTCACAAGAGATATAGGAATATGTTTATTATTTGACTTCATAAAAAAATAATGCACTGCCTTATTTTTCAAAATTTATGGTTCCAGTAAATTTTTGTAATAAACACAGAACAGAATTAATGATTCAGCTTTGCAATGTACAATTCAATTCAGTCAAAGAATATTAAATTTGTTGAAATTATTTGCCATAAGTAATTATTTTATTTTTTTTTATTCAGTCAAGCTAGCTCAAACATAAGTTTATCATGCCAACCTTCATGGTTCTCCAACAAGGTCAGAATATCATTAGGGTGACATCCTCTATCATAACATATCAATGTATGTGGTTGCTGTGTGACCAACCCATCTTGCTTCATAGTTAGGTGTCCAGAGCAGTAGATCATTCATGAGCTCTTGTTTTGTTTGCCAATAGCATCCTGCAAAATACATTCTGGGTTTGCCTAAGATTGTTTTAATATCAGGGATGGGTCCATAGAGCTGTGATTTAGTTGGATGTTGTCTCTAAGAGATGTTAAGTGTTGCTTTCAACATTCAAGTGTAGGTTCCATCAAGCTTAGACTAAAGAGTTTTAGTTAATGTCTTGAATAAAATAAAATAAATTGAAAAAGAAAAAAAAATCAGCAAAAGAAATGTTATTGAGTTTGAATTATACTTTTCAAACTATGTGCTATTCTAGAAGTTTGCATTAGAAAATAGAGATGGTAAAGAAGCAAAAAACTGGCTAATATTCAATCATCAAAATAAACCTGCAAGCTGTGCCCCAATAGAAAAAAAGCAATATTGTTGTGTCCATAATGAAATAAAAATTAATTGTAATGTCACTGTGTCATTTCCATAAAACAATAAGTAAAAATTAATTACAGTGTTAAAAAAAATTATCATAATTATAACAATAATAATTATCATTAATTCACTCTATCTAAACCAATAAGAATCAAACCTACTTTTCTCCTCTACACACAAACACATGAAATTCTCACTATCAGACAAGCAGTCAACATGGACAGGCTGTTAGCATGTATGTCAATGAAAATGTTGGCTCCTTTTTTACTTTTCACGCCATAATAGAATAAAAATTTGAGGTAAGAAAACTTCCAGACACTCGAATTTTCAAAGTAAATTATCTATTATACACTCATTACACACATCTGTAAAAAATATGAGAAAGACTGTATACACTTTATTTTTTATGCTATCATTCTATTGGATTCTGATCCATATTTGACCTCAAACTCACAATTTTACTCAGCATTACTTTGTCCTTGTCTCCAACACCACATAACAACCAGATAATAATACTCATTTTGTTATCTCCACATTTTGCTGTAATTCATTTTTAAGAGTATTTTTGTATATATAAATGTTAGGTGGGGTTTATAATTATTTCCTCAGTTATAATTCCCTTACAATATCCATTCTCACCAAAATATTTTATGTTTGAATCGGGCTTTATTAAGATATTTGTCTTTGTGCATCTATTTTAAAGTAATTCTAAACAAGATAAAATTTACTCAACATCAGTTCAGTTTTAAATAAAAAGAATCTGTCAGTAATTCTAGGGACTCATGTTTTTCATTGAATTGTTTCAATAAAAAACAAAACTGAATTTATGCAACTTTAAGTAAATATGCATTCAGAGTAGTTAAATTGTTTTCAGAAAAAGGATTTAAAAATCTGGAAATAATCCTAAAGACATTTGTAATATATTTTAATGAAAAACAAAGGACAAAACCTGAAATGATTTTGTGAACAGTTAAGAGAAATTAAGGCAGATGTCTGATAAACTAGCAAAAGAAATAAGGGGGAAAATACTAAAAAAAAATCTTGTAGTTAAGTAGAAGGGCATAAATTGTCAAAGTAATAAGAGTGAAAACAATGATCTCACTATAAGTAAGGTTGGATAGTGAATTAAATAAACATGAGTGGGAAGGTAAGTAAAAGCAGAAAACTAAGGAAAAGATAAGAAAAAAAAAGACTAGTAAGAAGAATAATGAAACAACAGGGAACAAAAAAGAATGAGAAAAAGTAAAGGGAATCAGACTGAGGAGGGAAAATAAATGGTAAGGAAAGAAAAGAGGAATAGAAAAAATAATAATAAATGAATATTTGAAAGAGAAGGAGAAAAAGCTGTTTAATTTTTGTTTTGAATATAAAATAAAGCAAAAAATAAACAAAGTCTGTTTTTCCGGGTTTCTGAACCATATATTGAACATTAAATATTACGGTTACTTTGATCATTAAGTCAAGAAAAGGCATTTTCACATGCAAATTATAAAAGCAAGACTGATAATTTTTTTCCCTTACTAGTTATTTTTATTCAGTTTAAGGACAGCTATGTAAATTTATTTTGCCTTCATATCACTAAATCTTCATTTTTAAAATTAAATTTCTCACTTTTATTTGAATTCTAACAATGAAGATACAAGACAAAATGAAATATGAAATTCATATGAAAAATGTCCAGTTATTATTGGATCATTCTGAAATTCGTAAAACCCATTGTATGTCCTGGATGTAAAAGATGCATAAATTTAGACATAAGGTGTGAGGAAAAATGAGGTAATCATTCAAAACAAAATCTGCTTTTTCAGTCATTATTACTTTTATCTAATATTTAGTTAATTCATTAAATAACCATAAATTAAGTACAAAACCTAAATTTGTAACCCTTATAACTGTTACATTAAGTCATAGAAAACAGGATAGACTCAGGTTTGAGAGAGCCAATATGAAACATGACTGGTGTTTATCAAGCAAGAGGATATGGAAGGGGTTGGGGAGAAAAGGGCTGTATCAGGGAGCAAGAATCATGTTCTTTAATGTTGATTAGGGAGTATACATTAAACAATATTGTAACATAACCAACTAAATATAAATATGATAATGTTACCTTCATCAAGATTAACAATGGTTATAACAGCTTTTTATAGTTTGTAATGTGGGCAAGTAAGATAGTTATATGAGAATGATTTATTAATGATGCAATTTCTTTTATTCATCATGTTATGCCACTAATGAGACAAGAGTTTGACAATATATCCAGAGTTATGACAAACAAAAGAGAGAATTCGATTTGTAATCAACATTAAAACAAAGTCAAACACAGTCAAATTTAAAAAACTTCAATGATTTTTTAGTAAAATGTTAGGAAGGAAACCACCATCAATACTGGAAAGAACGATAACTATTAAACTTGAGAAACCTATTTTCCTGGAAAATTGTTTTAAGAGAAAGATTTTATAAATTTTAATGAAAAACAGTATTGGTTTCAGTAATTCATAGTACATCATGCCTTTTATTGCTCATCAAATTCAAAGCTACTATTTTATCCAAAATCTTTAGGTTTTGCAACAAGTCATCACTTCCAAATTTAGGTAGTCTATTGTTGCATGGTTTATCCTCAAAGTTAAATTTATGTTATTTGAACCTAATCAGCCATAGCATATGCTGCCTCCAACCAAACCGTTTTTATAGGCTTCATTGATCATTTTCCTCGCTTCCACTGCTGTCTTGTCCAACATGAAAAGGAACAACATGGAGTGTTGCACTTGATCTTGTCTACTGCCTTTTTTTTCTTATATTATTTCTTATGTTATAATGAACACTAGATGCAGAAATGAACACAGAACACTCAAACCTGATTTTCAACTGTGCAATAAGTTTCCAGATTTCAAAAAGGAGCACATCAAGAAAGATTGCATAAGCCTAATATATCAAACATACATGTGCTTGTATGAAAATGGAAATAGCAAAAATGTTAAGATATTCGTGTTTCTAAGAAAATGAACCATCATCTGGATAGGTTAAAATATGTTTAAGTTTCTGATTAATATTAAATAAAGAATTAAATTATAGAGGTCAGAAAATTTAAACAGTATTTGATATGTATTCTGAATACTTTAATCAAAAAGTCTAACTTAGATATATAGAGAAGATTTGATATAGCACAGTACAACATAGGTTTGCATATAACATGATTCAGTTTCCAAATCTTTGAAATGCTTCCAAATCTCTTGGAAAAGAATATCAAAATTGAGAATATCTTCTGTGGATCTTATGTGCTTTAAGCTCAACAGTGAAAAAGCTTACTGCATAGTAGATGATGTAGAGAGCTCTTATAAACCATGAGCTTACTCACCACACCCTTGAAATCTCCCTTTTATGAGCCTTGTTTCTATTTTCTAGGGGACATCCATGCTGCTCTCATGTTCTGAATATGGTACTCTCAGAATGTGTCTGCAGAACCGCACCTCTGTCACTTCAAATTTCTTCTTCATCTGTCAAGAAATTGCCCAGCATTCACTGCAAAGCAGGAGGACTGATATGACATATCAGTCCAGAACTTTTTTCTTTATTTCTAACAAAACTTTCCAATATCTTAATACTTTGCTTAGTTTTGAAATGCTTCTATTCACATGTAACTTTGATTATCTGTCTTTCATTTTCTTACCTGTTACTACAATATCCAGATAGTTAAATTTCTATGCCTGCCAGATTCTGATGTGTGTAATTAAAAGGTCACACCTTAGGCTCTCTCTCTTGCTGGCTATTGTGGAATGTGGGGGCTTCTATACTTTGCTCAATTCTCCAGTAGAGGTAATGGAAATAATCAGCAGTGTACAACTGGAAATCCCATAAATCATAAAAATGTTGCTTGAGCCCTATTTGGTCTCTTTTCCATTTTTCCTTTTTAGTGGCCAGGACTTTCAAGGTGTAGCTTGAAGGGCTACTACAACCTTTGCTGCAGAAGACATGTAGCCTGTCCTGGCAGCTTGAACTAATTAGTTCCTCATGGGAAATAAGTGGAGAAATCTCCCTTTGAGACACCTATCCAAAGGAGAAACTACTCACAACCCTTGCTGCAGAAGACCTGTACCAGTCCTAGCAGTTTCACACATCCATTTTTTGTTCCTTGTGGAAACAAGTAGAGAAATCTCTCTCTCTATGAAACATATACTCAAGGGAAGAACTTTGTTAACTGGGAAATCCAACTCTTTTTCACAAAATACCACTATTTTGCATTTTCTCTTTAAACCACAAATAAGAGCTGTTAAACAGTTATTTTGAGCCTTTGATTTGTTCATTCCACTCTATACATTGCTGAACACATGCATGAAACCAGGAAAAATTCATAGAAAGAAGATCATTGACAATTTAAAACCGCAAGGTAAGTATTGAAAAAGAATAATAATATGAAAACAGTTTTATATAGTGAACTGGGGCAAAGATGGCATGTTAATTTTAACATCTCCAAAACTAAATTTCTCTCCATCAATCATCTGAAAGACCCCTCTCTGCCTTCCATCAGCATGGATGATGCTATCCTCCAGGAAACTGACTTGTTGCACCTTCTTGGGTTAACACTCTCAGCTGACATAAAGTGGAAAGACTATATTGACTCCATTGCTAAATCAGCTGCTAAGACTGTTGATTCAAGAGAATTTGTGTCAAGCAAGACAATTTTTCTCTTCAGAATCTATCTTACATATCTATAATTTTACCATTCACCCATGCTTAGAATATTGCTACCACATATGGTTCAGTGCCCCTGCAATTATATCTTGAGCTCCTTGATAAAATCCAAAAAAGCATTAGCAATATTATTAGTCTTGATCTGGCAGCTCAGCTTCAGTTACTTTCCCACTGCCATAAGGTTGTCTCTCTGTGCCTTTTCTATAAATACTTTCAGGGTAATTGTTCAGATCAGCTCTTTGCAATGGAACCTAGACTTTTTGAATTTAAGAACAGTACTAGACTGGTGTCAAGATCTCAATTTACAGTTGAGCTGGCTAAAGGTAACTGTAAATTCTATACTAACAGTTTCTTTTCTTGCACTTCTCACCTGTGGAACTCACTCCCAGCTCCATGTTTTCCTGCCAACTTTACTCTGCAAAAAATTAAATGTTTTCTCAATAACTATCTACTGTCCTCCTGATTACTCTTTTGTCTTTATTAATGTTTGTTTCTAATTCTTCCACACCCTGTAATGCCTTGTGTTTTAGTGGCTTTACTGCCTTACATGGACTGATACTGATTAAAAATTAGAAAATACAATTGGTCTGTTTTTGAATGTATAAAAAAGAATTTTTATTTTATGAATTTTTGTTAGTCTTAAAATATTTTTTCAATAATGTTCTACAGTAATAATTAATCCTTCATTATTACTGCGGGACATTGTCAGTACATTAATACTGAACTGCTTTCAAACACCCCATTTAAAATATTATAGATATATAATCTAATTCTTAATTTACTTGTATAGTGTCTGAAGGGTTCTTTCTGATTTTTATAACATAAATTAAAAATAGAAAAAACTTAGAAATACTGCATGTGTCAGTTTCACAAATCTTTTTCATTTTATTATTAGTATGATTTTTTTTCAAACAGTTTGTGTTCAATCTTAATCCCCATTTTTTTTTTGTTGTTTTCATTTTCCAAGCAACAAACGAAAAGATTAATGTGATATTTGCATTACAGGCAATCTTTACTGTCATGTACTTGTAACTTATACAAATATTATGAAAAAAACCAGAAACTCCTTGTAGTTATTTGACAGAGGTATTCAGAAAGCTACTAAACTAATCATGAACATTTCACTGGTTACTTGCAAAATGTTAAGGAAAAACATTTTGAGGGATGTTCAAACATCTCATAGTACTAACACAATACCTCTTTGATATAGCCGGCATTGTGCTATGTCTTTATGTTTCTGAGTGTATATGGATAGAGTTTAAAGTCTTCCTTCATGAATGGTAACTGCATATGTTGGTGTAAAATTACATGATTTATAAAAGCATTTGAACAGATGGACTGATAATCAAATAGAAAGCAAAGAGAATAGAACATATGTATCAATGGTGTATGAAAACCTATAAGCACAGATGATCCTCAAACTATATGTATGTATGTATGTATATATATATATATATATAGAGAGAGAGAGAGAGAGATGTGTGTGTGTGTGTGTGTGTATACCTGTACTTTGAATAACACTTGTTCTTGTTTAACAGAAACACTTTCTTCACACACTGATAAACTTCTATATAAACATAGCAAAAAGTTTCTGTATTTTTCCAAGGTTGGAAAACTTTTAAAGATTATCAATAAGTTTTGTCACATAATGAAAAAACAAGTCTACATCAGTCCAAATAAAACAAAAATGAAATGCTCAGATAATTCATTTCCCCAAAAGACAAAAACTATTCATTCAATATTTCCTCTATTAGATTTCTGAAAAAGAATAATTTAGAAATGATATCTATTATCGCAGAGTTGTGTGGATCAAATTAATTGCCAAATATGAAATATCAATTCCTCCTTGTCATGGGTAAATTGTTTATTCCTTCTTTTTATCATGCCTTCCATTCTTTTCCTTAAAAGCAAATTTTGGAGGAGAGATTCTACCAGAAAACTCATTTCTTCATGTGTTCAAAGGTACTTCACAATAAGTCTGTAGCCTAATACAGAAAACAGTAACTCAATAAACATTTATTTTTAATATAATATCCTTGTCAATGCACTTAATTCAGTTGTGCATTTTTATGATAGAGATCAAACATTATACAGTGAAAATTTCAGATCAAAATTCAGTTAGTAAGTATATTGGGCTGTGTACTTTACACTCTCATCTGTTGATATAAAGACAATTAAAAATAGATATATGTATATTACTGTAAATGTTATTTTTAATGGGCACACATGTTTGAGTTGATATCCCTATTTTTTTTCATTTTCTTAAATAGTGAGATTAATATCAACTGGCCTATATTGAGAAGACCTACTGAAAAAAATCTTCTTCCCAACAGGAATCAAACATGTATCTGCTCTTTACATTGGGGAAGTCACTTTTATTGCTAAATCACATCAATACCAGTTTGGTTAAAGGAATTTTGGATTAAAAAAATGTGTGTATATATATATATATATATATATATATATATATATATATACAAGTTTAGGATTGGTATATACGGAATGAAATCCAATAACCAACAATCAATATTCTTTAAAGAGTGCTCAATACAGAGTAGAGCAGATATAATTATTTATTTGAATATTACAACATAAATATGTTATAAAATCACGACAAAAGTAGCCATTTTGTTTCAACACTTCTTGTGTCTTGTCAAGTGATAATATAGAGTATAGAATAAATGGTTTTAAAAGTTTCAAATTAATCAACGATCCTTAGCTAAGAGTAAACGCTGTTACGTAAGCCAGAGTGGCCAATCAAAAAACAAGTATAGGATGATTCGAAAAATTTGACAACTAAGCAAGGCTATCTTAGATATTAAAAGATTTATAAAATTTGAAATTAAAAGTAAAAAATTAAAATTACCTATTTAGAAATCTCAATCAGATCTCTATTAAGTTTTAAATTGTAGAATTACTAAGGAGAAAAAAAAAAAAAAAAAAAAAAAAAATAAATAAATCTAAAAATAAAAATAAAAGATATATATGCTATTTAATTTATATTTTCATTGAAATTAAGTTGAAAGTTGTATTTAGAGTCCCAGACATAGATGTATACATTTTTCGTTACATTTCAGCATGTTAGTCGCCTCTCACGTGAAATCACTCGAACAACGGCATGCCAAACGCTCGGACGCATCTAGATATATACACACACATACAAAAAAGCAAACCACACATAGGCAAATGCACTACACCTACACACATACATCGATACACACAGGCACACACATCTACATTCAATATGATCCAGACGGTCAAATGTCGAAGCTATTCGTGGCTTAATATGTTATTAAACGAATTTAAACTTGAAAAATTTAAACAAATAACCATATATAAATATATATATATATATATATATATACATATATATATATACATATATATATATATATATATATATATACATATATATACATATACACATACACACACATACACATATATATACATATATACATTTTTGAAAACATATAGTTTTCGACACATTTACAGACAAAAGTAAATAACCACCTCCACATATAATTGAACACTCGCACATCCGCATATAAATTAATTAAATACATGCACCTGCATAGACACATATAAGGATAATATGTACGCATACACAGACCTACGTACATAAACATACACATAGATAAGCACATATAAATATATTGACCCATACGTCGACGCAGAAAAGTAAATAAGGCAAGTGAAGAAATACATATAAAGATGCAACCATATACAAGCACACACATACATACATACACATCTAGATGTACATACATAAGCACGCATGCATATATGTATATACACTAAATATATATATAGACATTTACAAATACAAGTGTATACATGAAAAATTAAACAAACGTAAATTAAAACGACATGAGTATAAAAATGCATATACACATCCGCTAGTACATATATATACACACATACATACGCAACTACACATAGATATACATACATATATATCTACATACATACATATACATACATACATACATATTCACAAATATAGATATACGCAAATATACAAATACATGTGTATATATATATATATATATATACATACATATATAAACACACATACCCATATACATACACACACGTACACATATACGCACACACATACATATACAAACACATATACATATATACATAAACATATAGACACATGCATAAAAAAGGAAAAAGAAATAAGCATACATAGACCAACTTATATTCTAATAATATTCTAACAACATTATGATAAAATATATTAAAAGTTAATCATAATTTAAGAAAAGAACAACGGTCTGTAAGCAATTAAAGGTACTTTATCAACAAAAGTAGATTTTAGTTTGTATCTATGATACACTCCAAGACACTAAAGCCGACATACAAATACACATACAATGACACACCAACATATATATATAAATATCTAATCCTATATAAATACCCATATCGACACATCCAGATAAACAATACAGAGACAGTCGAGCTCAACCATATAATCACCCACACATACATATAAATATACACCCATATACAAACACATATACATAAACATATACATATTTAAACATACATATATATACATATATATGCATATATAAACCTATACATACACATAGAAACATACATACTACATATACATACATATATTCACACTCACACATACATATACATACATATGCAATAGGCATACATATATCTACACTCACACAAGTACACATAAATATCCCCATATACCCATACATATACTCACACATTTAGTGGTAGACACTTACCAGAATTTACTCCCTTACTCATAGACATAAACAGGTTAACCTATGATAGAAGCCAATATACGCAACGATATACCTTCATAAAAAAAAAAAAAAAAAAAAAAAAATCATATATATATCCCTATATACACATATACATATCCTACAGTAGAAATAACTCTACATAACATACACATATATACATCTAAATACAGACACGTATGATACTTTGTAAGTACCCAGTACACATTCATATCGATAAGGCGACTATCATGCTAAAAAGGTAATAGTCTATTAAGTTTCATTCATCATTATCATAGAAAGTATATGATTTCTATACTAAGTTAAATTTAAGACGGTGCTTACAGTTAACTGTTAGTTCATATCTTTGATTTAAAAGATCAGTCTTATTTTTAAATCTAATTATTTCAAGTTTCTCGTTAAGGCATAAGTAACAGGGGGCATATAGTGAGTTACATGTCCGGGCCTTTCTAATTAATTTCCATTTAACCTTAGGTGTTTTATTTTTCTCTTTTAGACTCCAAAAGTATTTGGATAATGAAGTCATATATTTATAGTTACTATTATTAAAAGATTGCAGGTGACCCCGCCAGCGTTCCTTGAATGGTCTCATGGTGCAACCTATGTAGAATTTCTTTATATTTGGATTTTCTAGTGTTGATATAGTACTGAGATAAACTACAGAGCTAGTTAAACAGTTATTATTTAGTGGACAATTATTGGGATTCCTGCAGTTACATGATTTATTATTTGTGTCATTTTGCTTAATGTTGCTATGTGCAACCTTGTGGGTTGTCAGGCTCTCCGAATTTATATACTTGCTGAATATACTATTGTTATGTTTTTTAATTATTTTTTCTAGGTTATCAGCACAACTATAGCTTAACTTAAGAGTATTAGAGTTAAATATTTTACTGAGTGAGTTGGTTCCAGATTTGGGGAAATATTTTTTAATGAGGTTTAGAAAAAGGTGCCCCAATTTGGTTTTAACCATAATGTTAAAAGGGGGAGTATACCATATGATTTTTCTAGATCTCTTTCTACCATTATTGTTGCTATTTATAGGGCTTTTATATTTAATATTAATATTTTTATATCCACTATTTTTAAGTGCGGAATTGTAAAGGTTACTATGCTTATTAAAAATATCACTGTTTGAAGAGTTGTTACTGATCCTACATTCAATAGAATAGGGTATGTGTTTGATGATTGCAGGGGGGTGGTTAGAATTTGGATGAACGTATATTTGATTGGAATTAACTTTTACATATGGTTGGTATGTGTTGCTAGTGAGGTCTAGGGTGACGTCTAGGAAGTCTACTCGTTTAACATTAGTGGAAACTATTACTCTGAGACCTAGATCCTTAAATACCTTATGTATCATTTTTCTAATACGATCTACTTTAATTTTAGTGGAATTCCTAACTACTAATAACCCGTCGTCCCTATATAATCCTACACTATCAGAATCTAGGCAATCAAATGCACTTAAATTATACAAAAGAAATAATCCAACAAGATCAGAAGCTTCAGCAGAATCCAGAGAACCCATTGAAATGTCAAATTTTTCGTTACAGGACTTTTTGGTCCACTGTTCATCTTTGTAGATTAGAACCGAATTTCGGCACTCCATGATGGTATTCACTTCTCTTTCAGAAATGTTGGAGTATTCCCGAGCGAAATCCAGGGCACAAGTGAACAGATTTTTGGATATAGATGGATAATAGTCTGTAATGTCAAACTGTATGAAGGTACATTTATCCTTAAATCCGATGTTGGTAAACCAGTTGATGACATCCGCAGTGTTAATCCATTGTAATAGTCCGAGGGTTTTCTTTATGGAGTGGTTGGTTCTTTCTAAGATGTTCTTACTAATCCTGCCGATTTCCGGTCTAGTTGGGTTTATAATCCTAGTTGATGGCTTAGATCTGAAATCGGGTTTGTGATCTTTTAATAAAATATAGGCTTCTTTAGGTTGTAATTTACTAACTCGATCACTTATCTTTAGTTTATCAGTAATTGATTTGCTGATAGAGTTAATTTTATCAATTTGGTTAAAATTGTCCGTATTAATTTTTTGGTAACTACTGGTTAGACTATTGGTTACTAATTTGTCATAATTCCTAGGGGATAATTTATAAAAGTTGGCAGTCTTATCAGATTTAACATATAGGTCTTCTGATTTATTGATGTCTTTGACAATGATATCCAGATTTTTTTGGAAACAGTTCTTGAATTTGTAGAAGGTTAATCCCTTGATGATATCTAATAGATCATTCTCGAAACTCAATAGATCCTTTATTATAGGTGCAGTTTTGAGACTTTTAAAACCATAGTTCTCTTGTTCATATAGTTGTTCCTTATTCTGAAGGAAGAAGAAAGCCTTCCATCTCATTCTCCTTATGAAGTTTTCAGTTTGCTGAGTCAAATGGACGAAATAATCCCTTTTGTTTGTGGTGGGAATGTTCTTCAGTGATAATTCGAAATCGATTTTATCCATATTAAGAATATAATAGATAGTGCTCGACAGTAATAGGAGCTAATAAATGTGTATATATGTATATATATGTGTATGTGTGTGTATGTGTATATGTATATATATGTATATATATATATATATATGTATATATATATATGTATATATATATATATATATATATATATATTTATATATGGTTATTTGTTTAAATTTTTCAAGTTTAAATTCGTTTAATAACATATTAAGCCACGAATAGCTTCGACATTTGACCGTCTGGATCATATTGAATGTAGATGTGTGTGCCTGTGTGTATCGATGTATGTGTGTAGGTGTAGTGCATTTGCCTATGTGTGGTTTGCTTTTTTGTATGTGTGTGTATATATCTAGATGCGTCCGAGCGTTTGGCATGCCGTTGTTCGAGTGATTTCACGTGAGAGGCGACTAACATGCTGAAATGTAACGAAAAATGTATACATCTATGTCTGGGACTCTAAATACAACTTTCAACTTAATTTCAATGAAAATATAAATTAAATAGCATATATATCTTTTATTTTTATTTTTAGATTTATTTATTTTTTTTTTTTTTTTTTTTTTTTTTTCTCCTTAGTAATTCTACAATTTAAAACTTAATAGAGATCTGATTGAGATTTCTAAATAGGTAATTTTAATTTTTTACTTTTAATTTCAAATTTTATAAATCTTTTAATATCTAAGATAGCCTTGCTTAGTTGTCAAATTTTTCGAATCATCCTATACTTGTTTTTTGATTGGCCACTCTGGCTTACGTAACAGCGTTTACTCTTAGCTAAGGATCGTTGATTAATTTGAAACTTTTAAAACCATTTATTCTATACTCTATATTATCACTTGACAAGACACAAGAAGTGTTGAAACAAAATGGCTACTTTTGTCGTGATTTTATAACATATTTATGTTGTAATATTCAAATAAATAATTATATATATATATATATATATATATATATATATATAAACAACATGCACAATACATTGGTTGTTTACTGTAATAAAACTGACCACAATTTTGATATAAAAAAATGCTAATCTAATTTAAAAGAGAAAATAATTCATTAAGATGAAAATGTCCAGAAAGTGCTTTAATCATTAGTTCATTCACAGTAAATTTACGTCCAGGTTCTTAGAGCATTTCACCATTCTTGGCAGATTTCCTTTTATCACAAAGTGGGATATTTAATAACAAAAATGATAGAAACAAAGAAAAATAATGCAAATGAATTTGGCTAGATTGAAAAAAGAAAAAAATCTTTCTAAATTTTGAAACTCCCAGTGTCTCTCATTCATGTCCATGTATAAACAAAAGAACATAAACCCAGTTCAATGAAATCCTAATGGATGAAATGCATCACAAAATCTTTTCCCCAATTTGTCATATATCTCTTCTTTCAAAACTGTTCTTGATATATAAAATTTATACGTGTGTGTGTGTGTGTGTGTGTGTGTGTGTATATATGTATGTATATATGTATGTATGTGTGTATGTCATCATGCATACATAAGGTCTGTCTGAAATTTAGTTATTTTGACTTCATAATGTTCATCATCTTCATCCTTCAACCTCCCTATTGTTAGTTGGAACTCCATTGACAATCCCTTTCCACACTGTTCAGTCCTACATTGCTATCCACAGATCTATCAGGTCATCCCATAAGTTCTGTCTGAATTTTGAATAAAGAAAACAAGTGACCAAATGTTACATTTAATTACAGATTCAATCAACAATGTATTTTCCCTGATTATCTATAATTCCTTCCATCTATTAACAAGCTTACTAATTCCATTACTGTAAAATTCTTTTGGCTTTGATTCGAAGAACTCACAAATGTCAGTTTTAACCTCTTCCTGTGTTACAAAAGCTGTTTCTTCCAAATGATTCTGTAAACTACGAAACAAATGGTAGTCTGAAGGAGCAAGGTCGGGAGAATAAGGTGGATGAGGAATTTTCTCCCAACCAAGTTCTTCGATCTTTTGTGACGTGATTCTTGCTGTGTGTGGTAGCGCATTGTCCTGATGAAACATCACCTGTTTTCGATTCACTAGAGCAGGTCTTTTTTTCCTCAAAGCTTGGTTCAAACACTCTAATTGCTGACAGTATATTTGAGCATTAATTGTTGCATTAGCTGGTAAGAATTCAAAGTGGATTATTCCTTGGCAATCCCACCAGATTGAAAGAAGAAACTTTTGCCCATGAAGTTCCCTTCTCGGCTGTGGCTGAGGTCCTTCCCCTTTACCAAGCCACTGTCTACAATGCTTAACATTTCGATAAAAGATTCATTTTTCATTGCCAGTCACAAGTCTATCCAAAAAAGGTGAAACAAGTTGGCAAGAATGGAGAAAAGAGCAGATGTCAACTCGGGATTTGAGGTTGTTTTCAGACAATTCAGGAGTCACCCATTTTCCAAGTTTAGGAACTTTTCCAAGTTGTTGAAGATGACGATGAACAGTTGTATGGTTTGAACTGAGAACCATTGCCAATTCCTAAACTGATAAAGCAGGATTTTCTTCAAGGGCTGCTTCATGAAGCTTTTCATCAAACTCAACTGGACGTCCGGTTCGATCTTCATCTTCAAGGGTGAAATCTCCATCTCTGAATTTTGCAAACCATCTTCTGCAAGTTCTTTCATTCACACATTCCTCTCCATAAACTGAGTGAATGTTTCTAGCCACTTCGGCTGCTGAGTTTCCTTTCTTGAACTCATAAAGCATTATATGCCTCAAGTGATTCTTGGGTACTTCCATGTTAGCAGGGTTTTAATCAAACAAAATTTAATTTTATTGTTCTCTGAAATAAAATTTGATCAGTTTAAATGCATCTAAACATAAAAATAATGTTCAGCTCCATTAGACATTATAAAATACTCTTTAAATTTCGTTCATTTTAACAAAAAGTTAAAATTTGGACAGAACTTATGGGATGACCTAATACAATGTCTAACCCTGAGTCTTGAGCAATGGTGTCTGGGAAAGTCAGTTTTCATAAGCAGACACTTTCAAAAGGATGCCATACTAAGGATGAGATGATTTCCCTGTCTGGTCAGTGGCAATGACCAGCAAACTGTAATTATTTTTGTTTTAGCTTAAGAGAGATTGGTCTCAGTTCTCCATAAATTGTGTGAAGCATTGCATGAAATCTCCAACTGATGTCCTGGATTTTTTTAAGTAGATTTGTATATGGTCCATCGAGTCATCTTGAAAGACAAGTAGATAATGTCCAAGGTTCTGATCCATTGAGTAGGACTAGTTCAATCAATGTTTGAAAAGTTACAGTTACTCAGTCAGCAATGAAACATCAGGGAGTAAACTATTAAAAAATGTGTCAGCAGATTCATCATCTTTGAAAAATAGAACAAAATATTTAGATTTGGTTCCCAGCAACTTATGGCTTTCTTGAAGCTAAAATTTCTATTGAAATGTTGTAGATGATATTAAGAACAACAAAGAGAGGCAGTTGACTGATCCTGAAAAGGGATTTGTTGACTGTCTTGAAAGGTGGAAAGGATACTGAGATATGTGTATAAGGAGAGTTCTTTGAAGGAACTATGGGGGTCTTTGTAGGCTAAGTTTTCATTAATATTGAATCTTATTAAAAAAGATCTCATTTTTATGATGGAAACAAAATTGAAGATCATCAAAATGAACAATACTGCTTTGTCTGTTCATATCATTCCTCATAAGTTCATACAATCAGACATAAGACTTACCATCAAACTTTTGATTACTATCCTACTTTAGACATTTTTTTTAATCATTTCACCTCAAAAGCAAGGCAATAAAGCTGCTTTGACACAAGTACGAGAGAATAAGAAAAGAAACATCAATAAGGAGTGAGAACAATAAAAGAAAAAGGTATCAAAAAGATGGTAGTTAAAGACTGACATTGCATTTAAATTTTTGAACATTAATGTTGGCTGGAAAGCAAGCAGCCAAAAGAGAGTTCCATAAGTCAGAATGGCAAGAGAAGAAGAAACTGTTAACATAAAACTTTCAGTTACATCTAGCCAATTTAACTTTAAAATGGGACCTTGCTGCCATTCTTGTACTATAGTTAAACTCATAGAATCTATGTATCAAAGAGAAAACTTTATCAGAACAATCATCATGAATGTATTTGTAGAAATAGCACAGGTAAACTCCATTATGGCAGTGGGAATGTGACTGAAGCCGAGATGCCAAGCCAGGACCAAAAACAATTCTTCTTTGTATTTTATCAAGAATCTCTAAAGAGCAACAAGCCAGATGTGATAGCAACATTTAAAGAAAAGACAAATGGTAGACTTATAAATATGTAAGATAGACAGAAGAAAAATTGTCTAGCACAACACAGTGAACCAACTTTCCTAGCAATTGATTCACAAGATCAATGAAGGCAGTAAATGGTTCTTCTCACTATTTTCCTATCTTGTTATGTATATGGTTATATTAATTAATTACACAATTTGCTGACTAACTGCTAGAATTAAATCCTTTATATATTTTTTAACCAATAAAATCCCATCAGAAGAATTGTTTGATAATCATTACAAGGTCAAATACCACCAAAATACTTGCAGACATAATTGTAGACCTGTCATGTGTTATTTCTAGACATTTAAATAACAATAATGACTCTCTTCCTGTGAAAAAGATTTTTGCGAGCCAATGTGAAATTATTTTCCAGCTAATGAAAACTTGGTATTCAAAAAGTTCTCACCTCTACATTAAATTAGATTTTAGCTCATCCTTATGGATATAAAAATAGAAGCCTACTACTTCTCAAGGCTCAAAAACAATTTCAGAGTTCAGTTTGATACACACATATACTCAGCCACACAGTAGAAGACAGCCAGCAGCCACTAAAGCCTTGTTCACACTATAGAAAGAATTAACCAGCAGCCACTGACTAAGCCTTTGTCTATGAACTCACAAATACTTTAGGCTGATTGTTATAAAGTAATTCTGTCCACTAAGAAAACCTAATTACTTTATAAAACAAACTTCACTTCAAGGGAAATTGAACATTTTATTGTCATTGTATTTTTCTGAAAAGAATATATAAATGTTATTTCAATTTCTGTTTCTACTTTTCCTTCAGAAATAAGCTTTTATAGGTTTCACTTAAAAGATGTGTTGTTGTTATTAAATGTTTGGAATCCTGACACTCAGATAGCAACAAAAACCTGGGTAAATGGATAACAACAATAAATCAGAAGTTTTTCCTTTTACTTACATATCCTATTTAAATAACTCTTTTTAACATGACACATGAAATCTTTTTACCTATTGAACCTGAAAATAAAAAGCTCAATACATCTTGATAATTACAGCTGGTGTTAGGGGTTTGTAGACACAAAAAAGAGAGTGCTGAACTTCTAGATATTTTCTGATATCCTATATGGCTGCGGATGCTAGTCATTCCCTCTGCAGATAAAAAATATTTGAAATAACAAAGGTATGGTTCTACTGATGTATGCTGGGAATACTATGAACAGAAAATGTGAGCAACAATGAAGTTTTAATGAATGGAGGAAACTTATACTTACAATCAGAAAAAAGACAGTTGAAATTTTGTGGCCATATAAAGAAGAAAGAGGACCTGGCGACTATGACACTCACAAGATATATTGAAGGTAGGAGAACAAGAGAAGAAACAGCAAGTAACATATTTAATATGTTTGAGAGAATGGATTGAAAAACGTGACAAAATGGGATATTGTATATAGTTGTGTATAAGCTGACTTCATGTATAGTGTGACCCCTGAATGTTTTGTATGAATTTTAACACCTCCAGAAAAATTACCTGTGTATAATGTGACTCCCTATTTTTTGCATAAAAAAAACTGATCTTAAAAACTTGCACTAGACTCAACTATATATGGCAGTAAATAGTCAAATTTCGCAAAAGCAACAAAAGACAGGAAGTTGTGAAAATCCATCATTACTGTTGTGTGGAAAGATGGCCAAACTTTTCTACACTAATTGTTGAACATGGGCTCGTCTGACCATTATGAGTAGAATATCTGCCCATAGGAACAGTCATTTGAGTCATACATACTGCTGCAATGAACTATGGTAGTCTCTATTATTATATTATTAATCCATGTTGCATGTGAGACATGGATTAATAAAACCTCATTAAACCTGTTCTTCACTGAACCTTTTGTTCCAGTGTTTCCTTACAATATTATTAATCAGAACTATGAGTGTTATACAAACTTTATAACAGTATTTACATTAGTCAGATCTTTGTGGCCATATTTGTCACAACGTTTCGGCCGTTGTACACTCCGGCCTTCTTCAAGTGGTTGGAATTTCGAACTGAACCCTTTATTTTGATCCCTGGGGTAGACTGTTCTAGTTCCACGTGCCATATTTGATGGATGTCAGTTATCAGTTATCTCCTGCTAATTTTCCCTCTGAAAGTTCTCCACTGCCTTAACTGGGTATTGAACTCACACTCTTTGGGTCTGTCACTGGATCTAACCAATGCCTTTATCCAGAAACAGAGACAGAAACTTTATAACAGTTACCCATGTCCTGAAAGGATATGGTGCATAAATGTTTGAACTTCCAATTTAAGTAAACAGGAATTCTTTGCTGACAATTCTTCACCTAAAAGTAAAAACTAACATGCAGCTTGGATTGAATAAAGGACTTGGTTACTAAAACGGCTACTGCATATGAAGACGGACACCTGATAAAGGCTGAAGGATACAATGACCGAAACATGGTCAACAAAAATTATTTTGATGATGCAAAATAGTAACGCATATAATTGTAATGATTTCCTGCTTTTTATATTTGAACCCTACTAGAGTTAATATTTTGGATAATGTGCCTGAGCACCAAGAAGTTGCTCCACCCCCACCAGACAGTACTTCTTTTGATGAGAATTAGCATTAATCCTTAGTACTTGAGATGTCCTTAAAGAAGAAATTCTAATAGGGCGTGTGCAAATCTTGATCAAAGTGTACTCTTACTTAAAACTTGTGCCATGTTTAAGTGGAGCCTATGGTTAAATACATATTTTCATCTTAACACCCCCCCCCCAAAAAAAAAAACTGATTAAAATTATCACAGAATGATTTGCAAGTTGGACTTCCTAATATTTGCTTTATGTTCAAGTTATTTTCATTTTTGATATATGAGTTTTCCTTTTTTAACAATCAGTTTATTCTAAGTTATGAGGGAAATTCTAGGTATAGGAAAAATATACATAAATTTCTATATATGAGAACAATTTTAGGAAATTTTATGACAGAGTGGGAAAAACTTTTCATGTGATATGTTTCATCCTTCAGGACTTCATCGGCCTTAAGTGAATTTTATGTTGATGTGACTACATATACACAAGAAGAACAGAGGGAGACTGAAATTTCCACATATGGAATCTTTTAAAATTATTTTACTTTTATGAATTTGGGTGAAATCAACAGGTAAAAGATAAAAAAATTACCATGAATTTCATTTTTGTTTTTATGCTGTTTTTTTTTTATTTCATTTGTTGGCTACATATTCTATATTTTGGAAGAACAATGCTGTTCAAGAATTTAAAGAATAATAATTATTTCCATTTTGATAATTTCGTTGAATAATTATATTTGTGCTACACACTTTTAATCATTGTCAGAAACTGTTCCTCTAAAAAATACTGTGAAAGTTTCCAATATAATCCTTTTTTTTTCTCTAAGTAAAACTGGTGGATATTATTTCTACTAATTTCCATGAAAATAATATTTCTCATATCAACTGAAATAATGGTTTGGTATCTCTTCAATAATTTGTTTCTTCAACAGGAAATGCTGAATTTCTTTTTTATGTTTTTAAATATTTTTATTTATTGATTATTTAAAAATATTATTTATTGATTATTTTAAAATATTATTTATTGATTATTTTAAAATATTATTTATTGATTATTTTAAAATATTATTTATTGATTATTTTAAAATATTATTTATTGATTATTTTAAAATATTATTTATTGATTATTTTAAAATATTATTTATTGATTATTTTAAAATATTATTTATTGATTATTTTATTTTAAAATATTATTTATTGATTATTTTATTTTAAAATATTATTTATTGATTGAGTAAAAATTTAATTTCTTTCCATGAATTTTTACATCTTTTGTTTTTTTTGGTAAATATGAAAAGTGTTTCAACTCATGATTTTCCTATTTTATACTTGTTTGAAACTAAATGAAATTACTCATAATGTAAATTTAGTATTTGAATATAATAATGCCAGTAAATGAATAGTAAGATTTTGATTTACAAATTTTCACCTTTTAGTTCAGAAATTCGGGAGAGAAGATGACCAGAATCATTATTCAAAAATAAAAATTTGAAGGATGTAGTAGAAATTGAATCAGACTTCTTGAAAAGTTCAATGCATTGACTGGTACCATTTCAAGCCCTTTAAAAGTGATTGACAAAAATGAAAATAATTTGATAAGCAGATTTGATTTGAATAGAATGAGGAATAAAACATTTAATTGACAACTGCATTAATCATGTGAAGTGGTATAGAATTAATCTATTTTGTCATTCAATTGTAACTTATAATGGAAATGAAAAATGAATGAGTCAGAAACATGAACTAAAATTTGGATGGTTATGCTGGGAAAGTATTGGTGTGTCTGGTAAGATTGGACTGATTTGATATATCCCAACTACCTTCAAAACAGTTGAATTATGCACACATATGTAAACCAGCCTTAAATACTGCATTGAAAACTCAATTTGCATTCAGTTTAGTCAACAGAAAATGTCCGTTTGCTGTTTAATAAAGGGCAAATGCATATTTCAAAAATCATGTTATAAAAGTTAAATCAGTTATGGATGAAGACTGTATTGTAATCTGCCTACTTTCAAGAATTTTCTATGTATAACTATTTTTTCTCGAGAATTTAGACCACTTTTTTTTATAGGTAAGCATTTCTATCAACTTCAAATTAAGAAAGCCTTCAAAGAATTTAATGGTTCTTCAAATAAAAAGAAATATTTTAAAATCATGATGTGTATTTGCTGCCAAGGTAGAATAAACATGTAAGTTCTTTATTGAATACTTTTTTTTATGAATTCTTGGATGTACTAATATAATAGCATGGGTTTAAAATATACTGCGAGCCAACATTCACTGGACAATACCTTAACTTCAACTCCCACCACCCATACAGTGTGAAGAAAGGGATCGTCCATTGCTTACAATATCAAGCAAAAGTTCAGAAACCCAGTCACCTGAAGAAGGCCAGAGTGTACAATGGTCGAAACATCATGTATATGGCAACAAAGATGAGGACAACAGTCTAAATAATGTAAATAATTACAATACCTCATCTCAGAAATATAGACAAAATTCTTTTCTATTTATTTAAATAAATTTGGAGTTTCAAGCAAAAAATCAAAAAATTTCATAAAAAATTATTAATATGTGTAAGAAAATTAAAAATAAAACCAAATGTTTGCTTTCACAGTAAGTGAGTCTTTCCTTCTAGATTTCCAAACAGAAAGTTAACCTTCTTCACAGATTATTGTTGGCATGTGTATGAAACAGCGACTTGTACAGCATTACATTAATTTTTTTTTTATTTCATATTTGAAAAATGAATGAAAATGACAACAATATCAAGAGGAATTACTATATGAAAATGTTTTGGTTCATGCCTTAATGCTTAACAACACTGATATCTGCAACAAGAACCAGGAAGAAAAATATATTTTTGAATATTAATCTGAACAGGGTTACTAGCAAGATGTGAAGTTGGATAATTTGAATACAGAAAAAAATAAAATCTAAGTATTTTAATTTAATCTCCATGTTCAAATTGGTCTGAGAAGTCTAAACCAGTTCATAAGTGGTATTCTCTTTAGATACTTATAATAATAACAGTGTAAAACTTTCTGGTCGGCTTTCAAGCAAGCCGACCACCTGGTCAATTGGCTAGTTTTATTTCTTAATCACATCTTCAACCTTAAAGCCTATCTCTCTTTATTTTTCACAAGCTGGTCATTTGAGTGGTTATTCTATACCTGCCTTTCTCTCTTTCTCGAAACAAAATCTTTTCTGGAATCGATTTAGCCTTGGGCTCAGTTGGTTTCTCACTTTTTCTCTATCTCAAAGGTGGGTAGTCATCTGACTTTCTATAATTCTCTTGTTCTCTCATTCTACAGTAACAAAATCTTCACAAGTATTGATTTAGCCTCAGGCTGGAGAAGAGATGTCACTTAACTTTCTGTACTGCTCTCTTTCTCTTTAAAGTCCATCTATTCAGTCAAACTGCTTCTCTTGCTTCAGAAACAGGTCATTTCCCTATCACTCTTTAAATTGATTTAAGCCAGGGTTTCACTTAGTCTTACATGAGAGATGACTTCTTTCCTATTTCCAGACTCATCACTTGACTCTCTTTCTATTTGCTCAATTCAGAAGCTGATTACAGCTTCTCTTTCACTTTCTAGAGCTTTCTTTCATTGGCTGATAGAAATGAAATCTTTCCTGCAATCAATTTAGCACTGTGTTGATGAAGAAAGCTTTTCTTTCCTTCTTGCTCCTTCATTTTGTCTCTTTCACACTTTGGACATTTACTCTTCTTTCTATTTCTCTTTCTTCAATTGAAAAATCTTTGCTGGAATTGATTCAACCTTGGCTCAGAGGAGAGCAGGCCCTAACTGGTGATTGCTGCTTAAATGTGATGGAACTGCTGAAAGTGGTTACCATTGTCTAGTGATAAAATGTTATTTCTGCATCTCTGAATTTGACTCTGCCTACATCATGTGTGTGCTGAGTGCAGAACCAGACCAACTGAAGCAAAGAGATAAAATCTTGGAAAAGGATGAAGAAAGTGATGGGTAACATAAAAAACTGGAGGGTTGGAGAGGTTTGTTTGGTAGATGAAGGGTCTGCATGAAACAAATGAAGCAGGTAATCGAAAGAAATGAGAAAGTCTTTTTATCTCTGACTCCTTTGGCTCAGCGGCAAGAATGAATAAACTCGCCCATACTGTGAATGATTAAACTGATTTGAAGAATGCTGGCTGATGTGAAATAAAAGGCAAATAGCCATTTTAGAATGTGCCATATCAACTTGAGCTTGTGCCTTTATTTCCAATCCTCTCTGTCCCAAGAGAAGAGAAGAAATTGATATGTAAAAGTCTTAAAATGAGTCAACTTTGAGTCAACATGATTTGATGGCATTTTTATAATAGTTATTAGAGCCATTGATTGAATCTAAAAGCTGAAAATTAGAACCTTTGAGGTTTATGCTTTTTTCTTTTCATAGTTTTATAATGTCAATCAAAATCGCTATGCTATGTAAGCATCGTATAATTAGGGCTAAATCACTAGATGTACACCAAAAGATACAATATATTTGCCACTTAAATCACAAAATTATTGATATTTTGTTTGGTGGTTAAAATGAATGTGAGGAGAGCATCATGGTTATCTGCATGGAAGGTGGAATTGGTGAGCTGAAGTTAAATCTATTCTTAATCTGTTGCATTAACTTTTGTCCAAATGTTCCTGGAAAAGGCATACGTCCATGTCTTCTCCCCATTCACAACTATAGCTTAAATAGCTGGGCAGTCTGGATTCTCTAGCTTTGAGTGGCAACAAGTCTAGAAGAAGAGTTGCCCTAATTTCAAATGATAAAGTAAAAAGAAACTAATCCACTATTTCTCTCAAGAATTCATAGCTATTTGTTGTGGAGAGCTATGAATTCCTAGGTCCTGATGGAGCATAGTGTTAAAAATGATTACAAGAAAGAAATCAGATATTTATCTTTGATCTTAAAAAAACAATTTTTAAAAAATGATTTATATTCTTTTATTAATTATTATTTCTGGAGGTACAAAAAAGGAATTGTGAACCCTTTTATTTCCAGTTCAATATGCTAACTACTGAGCTTATAAGTGTAATGACTTCTTTGTTTGCTTTTGCCTTGTTTTTTTTTATTAAATAAGACATTTTATTTTTAATTGGATTTCTGAGTTGAGAAGTTAACATTATTTATATTTGGACTAAAGTCCTCATCATTGTTGTTGCTGTTTCAGAACATTTCAAATTGTAGTGAAATAAAATGTTGGTGCATTGGTGACACAGTAATGGAGAGTTCAATCACTGGGTCAGGTAGTCAAGACTGACTGGAAACATGGTGATCAATAGCTGAGCAGTACTCAAGAGCAAAACAATATATCTCTAAACATAGGCAGAACAACAAGAACAGTGTACTTATGTAGATGAAATAAAGGATTTAGTTTGACATTCCCTAAAGGTTACTAGAAACAACACACACCTGAAAAAGACTGGGGATGGGTAGACACAACAGCTGAAACATTATGATAACAACAGCAAAGCTGAAGACTATATTTTTTGGACAGATTTCATTTAGACTGAGTTTTACTAAAACTTTGTCACTGATCATTTCTCTGAAGATAATTGACAGTTACTTTCAATTAGGTACTTCCACTAATTTGGTATATGTAAGGTTTAAAATGAATTTTTAAAAATGTAGAAACTTTCTTGAACCTTTAATTTTAGCTGTAATTGAAAGCTAAAGGATTTAAAATTTACTATTTCCAGTTAGCAAAATACTCAGTGGTGTATTTCAAACAGAAATTATATTGATCAGAATCGATTTTTTTCAGTAAAATCGATAAAAATCGGCCATTTTGAGAGATTTGTAAACAACAGTTAATTCTCAGTTTTTAAAATCTTACAAAAATAAAATGCATATTTCTGAAACATTATTTGAGGAAAATGAACACATTTAAAGTTAAATTAATCTGATTTGAAACAAATATTACTTATAGCATAAAATATTGTATACAAGCATTTCTTAACAACGGGTCTTGTTTTTTTTTTTAGTGTTAATCGACGTATTGACATCCGATTGACCACTGAATGTGTCTGTATTTATGTGTGCTGGAGCAAACAAAGTTTATAAGGAGCAGGGACAACCCATAAAACATGTGACCTTTTAAATATAGATTTATTAATAGTACATTTTACGTTTTTTGTCTTTTAATACTGGTAAACTGTGGTGATATTTTTCAAGATGTAAAGAAAATTATTGGTCGCAAGACAACCATGAAGAAAGCTGACAAAATATCATGTTCCCAATGACAAAAAAAACAGAATATTGTGTTTACAATGACAAAACTGAATATACTGATAAGAAAAAAATGTATAGAAGAATGAAAATCTGAAAAGATGCTCTCCCCAAAATTCAACAACATTCCACAATAGAACAGAGATCCAAGGGAAGCTGAAGGGGAAAAATACAAAACATTGTGAAAAAAACAAAACAAATACTGAGACATTACAATGATTAAAACAGTTCATCTGACAAAATTTAGGCAAGGATAATAATGTATTTATTTTAAAGTTCATTTGTCTATTTTCCTGTCTATAACAACAAGAACACAAAAATACATTTTGACAGTTAATACTTCTCTTGAGTAAATAACTTGAGAAAAAGTGAAGAACCAGTGTGTGTGTGTGTATATGTATATATATATATATATATATATATATATATATATATATATATATATGAATGGGTTTCTTCAGAATTTTTATTTCTTTACATTCCAATAGCCTAACCATTCTTTTAAAATTAAAAATAAAAATATGTTAAATGAAAATATTTTCTCTCATAATCTAAAGACAAAATTTGTAAATTTCAAGAAAAAGACAAAACAGATGCTTTTGAAATAATTTGTTTCTTAAAAGATGTACAGAAGTAAAGATTGTCAAAAGAAATATGTTTTAAAAGGCATGAAAAGAATCATATAAATAAAATCAGAACGTATTCGTCACTAAGCTATTATTTGGTGAACAATTTTTAACTCTCTGTACCTATCAGTAGAGAAGAAAACCAAGCAAGTGGTACAAAATCTACTTTTTCATGAACTGATTCTCCTCTTCCAGTTGAATGTCAGTACTTTTGCCTCAAAAGAAATGAAGATTAAAAATAAAGCAAAGAGCTTCCAGCACATAAAAAAAGCAGAAAAAGAGAAAAAAAAAATCAACTTGTCGTTGTGTGTCACACTAAAAATCCTCAAGAATCCTATTCTTTTCTTCATCTTCTTCAGGCCTTTTTCTTCTCTCCACTTCTTGTCAACAGATTCAGGTTCTGTGATTCCAAAGACATTGGACTTCTGGTCACATTCTCTATTTCTCTTTGAAGATGGATTCTTCTCTTGTTCAGTTTGGTTGAAGATACTTTGCAGGGGATGAATGCAAACACATCAAAACACAAAGAACTTTGCAGCAATATATATTTTGTTTGTTTTAATACTTATACACATCTCTATTTTTATTTGCATCGGTTTTCTTCCTCCAAGCTCCCCACTCAGCTTCCTCGTAAATCTGCCTGTCATCCAGAAGTCTGCTAAAACTGAGCTGATTTTCTACAGCAGTAAGTACTTCTCTGATGTAGTTGGATGCCATAGTTTTTAGGAATCACATCACTGGGAAAAGGAATGTTACTCTAGCTGTACTTTTGTTTCTCTTAATTCTTTTGGTGTTCAAATAAAATCAAATACAATTGGCTTGGACTTCAGAGAAATGTTTCTTTTTTATCAAAACAGAAAATGTTTATTGAGGTTAATGCAAATGCATGTGTTGGTACATGCACATTTTTACAAGTATCTATTTTCAATTGTATTTTAAATCAAGTATTTTTACCTTCAAATTAACAAATAATTTCCAATGACCTAACAGTAAAACACTGAGTTTAAAACAGTTTTAAACAGAGGGAATATAGAGTTTCTATTTTCAAATACCGTAATATATATTCTAGAAAAACAACTGTAACAGACGTCATCCTCTCTCATTTTACTTGAAATATATCACCAAGTATAAGGTAGGTTAGTATCAATGTCCAGACATTATATTTTAAAATTAAATTAAAATTTTAAAAAGTGCTCAATACAAAGTAGAGCTTAATAATAATAATAATTATTAACAATTATAACAAAGCAGTGGAGCTCAACTGAGGAGGTGCATACACTGTCGAAACATCATTGAATTTATGTAGTGGATTATAACATGTTTTTTTATAATTGTTAATAAATATTATTATTATATATATTTATATTGTTTAGCACCCACATAAGTTAAATTGTGACAGTTATGTAAAGACCAACTGAAGTTATTAGTAATCAAAACAAGATAGTGTAACACAAGAAAAATTAAATATAAAGCTTAATCGCATTATCTTGTCAGTTGTCTTTAATGAAACATGTATCAAAGAGGGATTGTTGCCTAAATACACAATATGTGTGTGTGCATGTGTATGTATGTATGTATATGTGTTTTATTTCTCAAGAATTATTAATTTTTTAAATTTTTAATCCAACATTTTTAATACTTAAAAAATAAAGTGGATATTCATATTTGAAATATTTGCCCTATTTTTAGGCAAAATTGTGTGCATTATGTTTAGTGGCCTGCATATTGGAGAAATCTTAATAAAGAAAAAGGGGCTCTCCAGCACACACACACATATATATATATATATATATATATATATATATATATATATATATATATATATATATATATATTTGACCAGAATTCACTCTTTTATGCAAGTTTCATTAAAAACAATTGACAATGTGCTGTGGTTAAGTTTTTTATATAAAAGTTATATAAAAAAGCTCAACCACACCACCTTGTCAATTGTTTTTAATGAAACTCGCATATATATTTTTTTCCTCACCAGTCAGGAAAAAAAAATGTATATTTATTAATATATGATTTATAGCTGTGTTATATTGCATTGAGCACTATTTCATTCAAACCAGCACTCAGTGGGATATTATATATATGTGTGTGCATGTATATATATATATATATATATATATATATGTATGTATGTATGTGTGTGTGTGGGGGGAATAGATGATATGGATTAAATCTGACAAAAGGTTTAAATAAGAATCAAATAGGAACACCCTATATATTTGATATTTTATAATATTTATTTAGCTTGATCAGAATTTTTGCAAAAGGGATAGAGTGGAATTGTATATATATATATATATATATATATATATATATATATAAAACACATGTATACACAGATACACGCACACATATATGTATGATATATGAGCTGCAATATAGAAAGTCACTTACATAAATTATATCCTTTTATTTAACTGGCATATATGTAGATATATCTCTAATATTTTTAAGAAATTAATTTTCCTTGTATTTGAACATTTTTACTTACTTTAATGAAATTTAAAACTTAATTCAACAAAGACTGATAAATTGTGAGAACATTTATTAAAACATTCTATTTTTAAGAATTTATTTAAGACCTGTACATTTTGTAGACATAAAAATATTAAAGATTTATGCCTATCAGCTAAAAGCCCCCCCCCCCCGTATCCATTAAAGCATTTGTACACATTATCCTCAGCAGCACAAAACTAGATAAACAACAAAAAAAAAAAAGAGAAGCTTTTTTGGCATTCCTGTTCATAGTTCTTCTCAATGAATTCTGTGAATTTGTAATGTGCTATTTAACATTTAGCCTTTACACCAATGCAACGGCTACATGACATTATTGGCAGCCCCCAAACAGCTAAGCTACAAAGTATTAATGTTTAAGAACATTGTATGCTATGAGAACAGTATATAGAACCACTTAAAATTTTACTACTATGGTTTGGTTCAATGAATTATTTACACTGAGAGATCAAAAGAAAATTAGAATTACCTGACTGGGCCCTGTTCAAGGTTAACAATGCATGTAAGAGCTTTATATTGTTATTACTGACTTGATGATTATAAAGTAGTTTGCTCAAGTGCTCACTCTCTCAACAAAACCACTGTGGCATGTAAGTGATAAGATTTTTTGTATAGTTTAACTCAGAACCAGGCAAGCATTTTTGTACACTATTTACATTATTCAGACTATAGTCCTCATCTTTGTTGCCATATTTATCACAACGTTTTGGCTGTTGTATGCTCCGGCCTTCTTCAGGTGGTTGGAATGTCAAACTGAACCCTTTATTTCACTCGCTGGGGTAGACTGTTCTATTTTAATGTGCTATGTCTAATGGATATCAGTTATCAGTTATCTCCTGTTAATTCACCTCTCCAAGTTCTCCACTGCCTTAACTGCCACCTGAAGAAAGCTAGAGCATACAACGTCTGAAATGTTGTGATAAATATGGCAACAAAGATGAGGACAATAGTCCAAATAATGTAAATAGTGTAGATAATACCTCATTTCAGAAATACAAAGATACTGGATAATTTTTCTTTTGTCATCAGTATTACTATTTACTCCTTCAGTAATTTTTATTATAAAAAGCTATTTTTATAATTTTAATAAAGCCATACTATAAGAAACTGATCTTATAATTTTTTTTCTAGAGAATTAACAAAAAAAAAAAAACCACTATGCAATTTTTCATTTAGAGTATAATAAAAGGAAAATGCAATGTTTTTGTTTACAATAGTATAGAACTTAATTTATGAACTATAACAATATCTACAAGATTATAAAAAATATTCTTATAGTTCACTATGAGAATTTTATATTTATAAAATTATAAAACCGAGTATATGAAAATATTTATCATTTGCCATAAACAAAGAACTGTACCAAATAACTGAAACCACATCATTTGAGGACGACCAACAGCAGCAGCAACTAAAATGAATAGCACATGTAACTCAAACAGGAAAATGACATAATCAAGGTGATATTCCACACTATTTCAAATAAAAAGTTAGGAAGGAAATCTCCAATACTGGATAGATTAATATCAGCTACTGTATTTGAGAAACCTATTTTCATGGAAAATTAAATTAAGAGAAAAGATTTTATAACTTTCAACCAACAGCAGCACTGATTGCTTGGTCAACGAATGCCAAATATTTCCTTATAAGGAAACAGCTATTATTAACATTACCATATAATAAAGATGATTTTGTTATTGTTTTTATTAAAAATCTTAAAGTACATTCTATCATTGCCAACCTAAACTACCTCCAGTCAAGAAGAATGGATGTTCCCTCAATCCAGACCTCAAGTAGAACTTGTATATATGATCGATTGCTAAGGATGCAAGAAAAAGGATTGGCTCCCTGTACCAATCCAGTAAGTACCTGACTCCTTGTGTTATCCTCTACCTTTAGAAGAGCCAGAGCAGGCAGAAAATGGAGTACTTTTGTCATTTGGGAAGGAGCTGCCCAGTCCTCACATTCATACTCAATAGAATCCAAAAGCATCTCCACATCACAGATGAAATGTAGCAAGCTTCACACTGCTCTATTGCTACTTCTATGAAAAGTTCTCAGATAAACTACATTCATCAGCTTCTTTGCATGAACCACTGCTCTGCGGAACTTATTCCCAAGAGGATATTTTCCCAATCATTACAATCTTAACATGTTTAGGGTTCACTGCTATCTTTCCCACTTACCCATATAAGATAAAATATACAGTTTTGATACAGTTTCTTTGCCTTGTCCAAAGTTAGGCTTTACTAACGTTTGTTTTGGTTGGTATCTCTGGCAATAGGAGAAAGTCCAAGAATATGCATTCAATTTTTTTTCATTTGGTAACTGGTGTGCAAATAGGAGCAATCTCAGCTTGAACTTAAATACTTTTTTTTTATTGTTTAGTGCTTATAACCGTTTGGCTGACTCACACCTTCTGAACTAATGCACAAGCAATACTCAATTTATTAGAATACTCTAATGATAGCTCACAAACTGCTTATAAATATATTCATTTAGTGAGAGTTATGAATTACATTTCTTTTGGTCTGTGCATACAAATGAAGTAGTCATTCCAAAGATAATGGGGAAAATTTGTGTGACTGAACGTGGAGGCTCGGGAGGAGTGGTCAATGGGTGATGAATGTCCATAAAACTAGCAATTCCTTTTCGAACACAGATAAGTGAGAGTGAAGACAATCAGTGCGGGAGCTGCCAAGCCAATGGTCTGGAGTGTGGATAGTACAATTGTCTGAATCTCATGCATAAGATCTACAATGACTGCAAGTAAAAAAGGTTTAACAATGTAAACAATGAGATAACCTGATAAGTGTTTGGACTCTGGCCAAAGCATAATTACAAAAGTACTGCATTGTATGACAGTTTGGTGGGAACTGGGTGGACTGTCTTTGACTTGCCAAAATTTATCATTGATATTACAGAAAGCCAAATCCAAGGATAATGGTAATGTCTATAACAAGTTCTTCTTTCAACCATTCAGGATGTGGACGATCATGGCTCTCCATAACTTCCTACTTTTCTAGCCCTTTGCCCAAATTCATTAGGTATGTTATTTGCTGCTTTTCTTTGTCCCTCTTGCTGTCAGTGTCAAATTCTCCAAACCTTCTTTCCTCATTATGTGTCCTAGAAATTTCAACTCTTTCTGATTGTAAGTATAATTGTCCTTTTTGGTTCAATTTTCCTTACATGTTTAGTCCATGGTATTCTCAGCCTTCTTCTGTAGAACCAAATTGCCATATGTAATTACCAAATTTTATTACTTATAATAGACTGAAACAAGAAGAATTGGGATCTTCAAAAGTTTTTTGTTGGGATAAAAAATTTTCTTATATTATCCAGATAGAATCATTCATCTTATGAAATAGGTTCTATTTACAAAGAATTCAGGGGTTAGGGGATAAGCAAAGGAGAAGAGTAAATGCAAGACTAAACAAAGAAAATGGTAAATAACAAAAATGTAAAAGTAAAGTAAAAAAAAAAGGATATGTAAATGGAAATATGCAGAATCTGTTGCATTCACTTTCACACAAATGTTATTGGAAAAGACAGATGTATTTCTTCTCCCCCCCACTATGGATTAAATAGCAGGATGGATTGGGCTCTTCAGCCTTGGGTAAGAAATAAATCACTGAATTCTAAACTGTAGAGAAACCAACAGAAACTATTTTTTTCAAAAATGCATAACAATCTGCAGATAATTAAAAAAAAAAAAAGTGGAGAGAAAGCATTTAGATATTTTGTAAGAAAATGCCAATAAATTTATTTAAAAATAATTGACAATTTCCAACATTTCAGTCAGAATTCTTCTATCTTCATCGGATAGAAAAAAAGGAAGAAAAAAAACAATGAGGAAAAATTTAAGATAATCAGATGTTCTGAGGTTAATCTTTGATTTCAGGCTATTATGAAATCCTGGCATTCACTTTCTACATTCATAGCAAAATTTATTAATGCTACTTCACAATGTAAAGTTAGAATGAAAAGGTAGAACTTTAATTAGGTAACTTCTTTTACCAAATAAAAATTGTTGACAGCCAGTTTCATGCCTCAGTGAGATATTCAAACCATTTGCATTTGTCCACAATATTTATAAACGCTCCATATCTGATTTTAAGTACTCTTCTCATATAAATATAGCAAATTTTAATCTAGATTACATAAGGGAGAGAGAGATCACATTTGATCATATAGTACTATTTCTATGTTCACACTGTATAATTGAGTCAATTGCATCATCCACCGCAAGAAAAGTTGGTTCCCTGTGCCGAGCCAGGAAATTCTTCTCCCTGGAATCGATCCTCCAAGTCTATAAGTCTACCATTCGACCTTGCATGGAGTATTGCTGCCATTTATGGTCTGGGGCCCCTGCGTGTTGCCTCATGGTTCTTGATAAGATCCAGAGACGGATATCCAATGTAATTGGCCCTGATCTGTCATCTCGTCTGCAGTCACTCTCTCACAGACGCGATGTTGCATCGCTCTGCCTTTTCTACAAGTACTTCCACGGTAATTGCTCCGAGGAGTTGCTTTCGCTTGTCCCTAAGCCTCGTGAATTTAAGCGTCCTACGAGGCTGGCATCCCGTTCCCACCCCTTCACCATTGAAACTGTTAGATGTAGACATTTTTTCTACTCCAATAGCTTCATGTCTCGCACATCTCACCTATGGAACTCCCTTCCCTATTACTGTTTCCCTGACAAATACAATCTCCAATGGTTTAAGTGTAGTGTCAATCGTCATCTCCAATTGCCTTGATCTATCCACTTCCCTTCTCCACTTCCTGACATCTTTCATTCCTCTCGCTCTATATCTTCCGTAACCCCCCTGCCTTGATCGACCCTCCGTCCTTCTCTTTCTCCACATCCCTTCCTTTACCACTCCTATCTGCTCTTCCTCCAACCCTTCTGTAACCCCATGTGTGATAGTGGCCACCGGCCTTGCTTGGGGTGATACGCTTAAAAAAAAAAAAAAAAAAAAAAAAAAAAAGTATATATCAAAATACTCTGTCATCAATACTGTGCATTCTTCTCCTATAAACACATTTTATAACATATATACATATACACACACACACACACACAAATAAAGGTATGGTTTTAAGGTATGGTTTTAAGGTATGGTTTTAAGGTATGCCATATTTATGGGTAAAAGTGCTCAATATTAGAGATAGAATGTATGTAAATATAAAAGTCGATATGAGGTCAACACCAAGTGCTAACAGTCTGTTTTATACATCAATCAAATCTTCAAGGCCAGAAAATAATAAAATATTAGGTAGAGAGAACAATAAAAGAATATAAATTAAGAATACAGAAGATAATGATTGACATCACATTTAAATTATATATATATATATATATATATATATATATTTAGTGCTGTGCAAAAGTAAGTGAATCACTGAGATAATATTTTTAAAAAATTGTCTTTTTTTCAGATAATCAACAATTCTTAATTAAACTATATATTAATAAAAAAAAACTTTTATTAAATCAATTACAATCACTTTCAAAATTTTTTATCAAGCTGGAATAAAAATATCAATTTAAAATTGAGATGTGCAAATGTAAGTGAACCCTTATATCTAATATTTGGTAACTGTTTCTTTTGAGGTTACAATGTCAACCAGTCTTTGTCTATAATTTAAAAAAAAATCCTGGCTGTAGTGAGTCCTAATTTTTGACCATTCTTCTTGGCAAAACTTCCACACTAGCTCGATTTTACCTGGGTTTCTTGCATGTACTACCTTCTTACACTTGAATCACAAATTTCCAATTGTTTTTTTTTTTTACTAGGTTGTTCCAAGACTTGTAATTTCTTTTTACAAACCCATTTTTTGTGGATTTTTCTTTGATGCTTCTGATCATTGACCTGTTGGAAATTTCAGCCCCCTACCTTTTTATTTTTTTTATAAGCATTTCACCCCGAATCAAGGAAAGAGTGCAACTAGTATGCAAGGGGTTACAGATAGTCAATGTAAGAGAAAAAAACTGTGTATAGGGGAGGTTGAGGAAAGCATAAAAAAATGCGGATCAAGGCATCAGAAGAAGTTGATTGACATTAAATGTTTGAAGATTATAGTTATCAAGGAAGCAAGTAAGAGGAAGGGAGTTCCACTGTCAGGAAGTGCGAGAGAAGAAGCTGTTGGAATAGAAGAGGTGGTTACATTTAATAGTAAAAGGGTGGGACTGAGATGCCAACCTAGTAGCACGTTTCAATTCATGCAGATGATATACCAGTGAAAATAGCTTGTCAGAGCAGTTGCCATGAAAATATTTGTAGAAAAGACAGAGGGGAGCCATATCACATCTGTGGGAAAGTGACTGGAGTCAAGATGCCAAGTCAGCACTGATCACATTGCATATCCATCTTTGGATTTTGTCAAGAACCTAGAGATGAACAGCAGGGGTACCAGACCATATATAGCAACAGTATTCCATGCATGGTTGAACAGTAGATTTGTAGATGTGAAGGATAGATTCAGATGAGAAAAACCTTCTGGTATGACACAGAGAGCCAGTTTTCCTTGCAGTAGATGCATCTATTGATTCAATGTAGTTGTTCCACCTCAGGTCAGTGGAAATTGTGAGACCAAGGCGGCACAGTGAGAGGCTCTTGTGAAGTCGAGCACCAACCATGATAATAGGAGGCAGGGAAGTTACTCTATGGTGGGTAAATGAGAGCTGTTTTGTTTTGGATGCATTAAAATTTACAAGCCATTTCCTGCCTCAGTCAACCACAAATTGGAGGTCCTTTTCAAGACCAACAGCAGGTTAACTTTGTCAGCAATGCTGGATTTACTATTGAGATGAGTAAATGGTAGTGTCATCTGCATAGATGCCTACTTGAGAACTGATGACATCAGGAAAAAAACAGTGTAGGACTAAGGATACAGTCTTGGAGAACACTAACATTTATATGAAAGAAACTGGAAGAGAACCCATTCAAGACAACCTTCATTTCGTGGTTTGACAGGAATGATTGGATCAAATCAAATAAATGTCCTGTAATACTGTATCCCTGAATCTTATGTAAAAGGGTGGCTTGCTAAACCCTGTCAACACAACTTCTGAACTGCAGACAAGACACTTTCATTCAAAATTGGTTGGTATCTTACACAGTCCATTGTGCCATCAGTGTGTACTATTTCACCTGTTCCAGCTGCAGCAAAACACCCCCCCAAATCATAATGCTGTTGCCACCATGTTTAATGGTTGGTATCAAATTCTTCTGTTCAAAAGCTGTATTAGAAGCTCGCCAGATATACCACCTATCGTTCCTCTCCAAAATCTCTAGTTTGGTCTCATCTGACCATAAAACCTTTTGCTAGAATATTTCTAGCTTATTAATATGAGCCTTGGCATAGTTGAGGAAAGCATGCTTGTGCTATTTCATAAGTAATGGCTTTTTCTAGGGATTCTGACATGAAGATCAGCCTTGTTTAGATTTCATCACATTGCAGATGTATGCACATTGATTCCGACATTGGCCAGTAAGCATTGGAGAACTGCAAAGGACATAGCAGGATTTGCCTGGGCTTGCTGAATTAGGTGTCTACTTGCTCTTACAGTTATTTTTTGAAGTCAGCCACTTTGTGATGCCAAAGGCCTTCCATTTATGAATAATTTGTTGCACAGTGGAGAAGTGCACTCCAAATCATTTTGATAGCTTTTTGTCACATTCTCCATCATTATATGTGACAACTATATGATTTTTTAAAGCTTCAGGAAGTTGTTTTGATCTTTGCATATATTTTTAAAAATTTAGTCTAACTGCACATTTTTCATACACAATGAGTTATATTGTTTGACTCCAGTATACACGGAATACCAAAATAATCAACACATGTCATTTTGATTTTTTACATGTGCACAAAAAATAATTTGCACTGGCAACCAAAAATACAGTGTAAATGTTGTAAGGGTTCACTAGATTTTGCACATCTTACTCCTTAATATTGAATTAATATTTTTATTCCAGCTTGATAAAAATCATTGAAAGTGGTTGTAATTCATTTAATAAAGGATTTCTTAATATAGTTTAATTCAAATTTCTTGCATATCTGTAAAAAAAGAGACAGTTATTTTAAATATTATCTTAGGGATTTACTTATTTTTGCACAGCTCTCTCTCTCTCTCTCTCTATATATATATATATATATATATATATATATATATACACACACATGCATGCATTCAATTGTCAGACCATGGCATGACAATTGCATTTAAGCATGAAAAAGGCACTGTCACCACTGGGTGTTGACCTTAATGCCCCCTTTTATATTTGAACATTTTAACCAATATAGCATACCATAAAACTATATTTTTATCACACACACATATATATATATATATATATATATATATATATATATATATATATATATATATATATATATATATTGTGCCAAGTGTAATTGTACATATTTTGTCTGATACATTTTTGCTGTAGCAGCATTATGTGACTGGCACTGGTGTACCCAGATGGCAGTATCTTTATTATGACAATGGTGGACTGTTTCAAGATGTTTATGAAGCTTGGAGTAAAAAGATTGACTCTGTTACAGAGCCCTGTTCCAAAATAATAATTAGAAAAATATTTTTAAAAACGTACTGTGAAAACCTAACAAAATATACCATAATTTTATGTCATGTTTAAACTGGTAAAACATATAATGTATAGGGTTCTGGAAAATCCTTTATGTTGAATAGCAACACACATTATAAAAATATACATTTACACTTTAATAAACAGAAAATAAATATGAATAATCAGTTAAAGTGGTAACTATTTTAAAAACATCAACATGTTAATATCTGATAAATTATTATAAATTCCTAATTTATATCTTCTTCTGTGTGGCATGCCCCTTTAAGATGTGGACAACTATCTCTTCCTGATGTCAAGTGTAAGTTTTCGTTTTGTTTCTGTTTTCTCTAAAACTTTGTCATTTCTTAGATTATAATAGCTGAAAATACAGAGACATCTTCTACATGCTATATCCATTCAAGATCTGGACAATCATGCCTCTCCACAATTTCCTGTTCGATATAGCTCTTAATAAATTTTGTCTTTTCCTTGTCTCTCCTAAACCTTGTTCCACCTTCCATTTAATCAAGCTCACTAAGTAGGTTATGCTTGTTTTCCTCTGTCATTCTTGACTTCAATCTGTCCTGTGAGTATCAGATTTTCCAAAACATATTTCCTCCTTATTAGCCCTAGAAATTTCTCTCTTTCTGGTGCTAAGTATAAATATCCTATGCCTACATCTCAACAAAATATCGTGCAGGAAGTAATCATGTTTGAGTAGGAAACTTGAATCAAGCATAACTAGAAACCTGGAAAGAATCTGGGGAAATTGAACACAGCATGAATTCATTTTAGTTAATTCTTATATTTTTTTTGTATTTCTGTATTTTTATTATTTTCAATCAGACTACATTTTTATTATCACAACACTTTGGTTGTTGTACCCTCTGGCCTTCTTTAGGTGTCTGTCAAACTGAGTAATAAATAGCATACATCTTTGCTTGAAATTAAAAAACAAAATTGGCCAACATTTAGTTAACTGAAACATTACTTATTTAATTTCTATAAATTAAATTTGACTTTTATAAATGTTTATGCAGCAAGATATTTTATTAGAGAAATAAAGATATTTTAAAAAAATATTCTTCTTCTCTTTGCCATATCCATTCATAATGTTGACAGTCATAGCTCACCACATTTACATGTCCTTTCTAGCACTTAGGAAATAGTTTTTTTTTGTCTCTCCTAAACTCTGTTTTGCTAACCATTTACACAAGTTTGTTAGGTAGGTTATGCACTGCTTTTCTCTTGCCTTCAATATGCCCTGTGAGTATCAAATTTTCTAAGCCCTCTTTCATCAGTATGTGCCATAGAAATTTCAACTCTCACTTTCTGATGCTAAGCATAAGTGCCCTTTTTGTTTCAATTTATAGAAAACTTTACCATTGCTTGCATGTTCAGTCCATGGTATTCTCAGTATCCTTCTGTAGAAACATTTCTGTTGCTTCAAGTCTCTTCTTCATTGGTGAGGAGATTGTTCAGTATTTACTACCATATAGGAGGACTGATATTATGTAACAGTTCAGTAGGCTTTTCTTTGTTTCTAATGAAATTTTCCTGTTTCTGTATACTTTGCTGAACTTCTGGAAAGTATCTTTCACTCTCCCAAAGTGGCTTCAGATTTTGTTGTCACACTTTCAAGCATCTGTTAAAATTATTCCTAGATATCTAAATTTTTTTATTTGCTTGATTTAGATATCTCCAATTTGTAATTTGCATGTTGGGAAAATATTCTCATGCTTCTTTGATTTTTTTGTTGCAAAATTTATGATTTTTATTCTATGTCATTTTTTTCTCAAATGCACTTTGTTTTTATTAAATGATAAGAGAAAACATTCTTAAACATATCTCTAGCAGAGTAATGATTAGGAGTCTAGTGTCAAACAATGCTGTTAATGTAATGAGTTTGGTGTT
The DNA here is from genome assembly GCA_964036315.1 of Acanthosepion esculentum. Taxonomy (NCBI): domain Eukaryota; kingdom Metazoa; phylum Mollusca; class Cephalopoda; order Sepiida; family Sepiidae; genus Acanthosepion; species Acanthosepion esculentum. The sequence goes on along the minus strand of OZ038475.1, from coordinate 27,356,920 downwards.
CAAAGATAACAGCATTGAACCAAACTGATCTATGTGTGATTGTTAGTAAGCTTTGCAGAGAGACTAATGTCACTGGTTTAAACCTTCTATGGTAGCCAACTATGATAGTCTTAAACCAGATAAAGCTAATCTCAGTAAAAACCTATCTGAAGAGACTCTTCCCCTAGCATGATAGTTTGCAAGCAAGACTTATAGATGACTGCTACTGTAGTCTCTTAAATCCTCTTCCATGAAAGGACACTATTCTTGGTAAATATCTCTTTCACTATATTACAGAAAACTAGTATCATAAAATGTACTTAATAATTTCATTTCTTATTTGGTGTTCCACTATTGTTGTATTGTGCTAGACTTCTTGGGCTTTGTAAAAATCTATATAAGTATGGGAAAAAGTCATAATTTTTAATTGTAGCAAGAAAAATTATTGCAGAGAAAATAAATATTTTACTTAAAAGTAGGTAATATGTTTTAATAAAATAAGCTTTTAATTTACTTAATATTACCTGATAAAAATTATTTTTAATTTTTGAGTAATATATTACTAAGTTTAATGTTTAAAATATATAAGTTATATTCATAGTAACTAAATATTATAATAAACAAACTCATTGGTACAGAGTATTCATATTGAATTTATATATATATTTCCAACCAAATAATTCCAATTAAATTTATTTGATAGTCAGTTTCTCAATGTAAAATTTGCATTTCAGAAATAATATAAAAAATAACCTCAAAGGTTTTATCAAAATGTTTCCAGGTAAGAAAAAGTTAAAAAATAAAATATACAATTGAAGAAACCAAAAAAGAATCTGAAAAATCTTTACAAATAGTTTTTTTTTCTTTGCCACAACATTATTTCACTGAAAAGCCTAAAGCAGAGAAATGCCTTTTCTTTGTATAATAAATTGTTTATTATTGAATATAATACAAAATCATCTTGGCTGTTCATTACAGTCTGGTGTTTGTGCCAAATATTTGGATAATTAAAGTAACTTAGATAGCTAAATACAAAGGGCTGATCAAAACGTTTCCTGAATGATGATAGAGATAATTTTAACAATAAATTTAGACATCATAGATCTCTTTTCTCAGAGAGTTTTTGTAAATACAGTTGTTAAATCTGGAAATTTTGATCACCCTTGTTTGCTTATAGATAACAATTAAACAAAACTGTTGATTGGAATCATCAAAATTTTAACTAACTTCCTGTTATACATGAATTACCAAACAAACTACTTTTAGTCATTTTATTTTCCATCCCTAACCAACTTAGTTTAATTCTATTCTTAGGGAAAATGATAATGATGATTATATCAGTATTTGTTACCAGGATTTGAAACTAGTATTTTGTATCGAGGAACTTAAGCATTATTTTTCTGCATTAACTGGGGCATAAGTACAAATTTATTAAAACTGACTTTTTTGCTGTTTCAAAATTTATCATTCAAACATTTTTTTTAATATCTACTCTTGTCTATTTTGTTAATGGTGTTCACAAGTGAAACTAATGTGAAACTATTAAATCTCTCATAAACTTTGTTTGTTTTAGAGACTAAATTTCTGGAAATACATAAAATCGATAGAACAAAGACCAATAAAAGATGCAAGTAGTAATGATGCTTTATTATAGTGAAATTAAAAAATACAAATATGACTCGGTACAAAATATTTGCATAGCCAGGTTTACAAGCTAAAGAAAAATTTAATGTATATAACAAATCACATCTTCAAAATACGCTTTTCTTGTGAAGTATACACCATAAAATCTAAGTCTCTTTTTAGGGAATAAAAAATAAAACTTATTCTTGAAATGTTCTTTTTCAAATGACACAAGATGGAGTAGATTACTTCTTTCATGTAGGAGATGTTTTTTAATGCAAATGACATATCACTCATTAAAAAAAGAATTAGTTTTCAAATTAAAATAAATATTTAATCATCATTTTCTTTTTAAAGTCATGTTTGAACAACAAACAAATGAAAAGTGCATACCTCAGCACGGAGTAAATATTGAACAAATCTGGGTAGTCATTGCCATTGAATAGTGAGTCAATCTCACTGGGCACCCCATATATGTTGCCTTATACCAAACTAAGCTAAACATATAAACAAGAGACAAATGTTTCTAGATAGAAAACATCAAAATCATTAATCCTGATACAGTTTTAAAAACCTGTCATTATACAAAGTGCTTAATTTACATTTATTTGCATATGTCCAATCACTGGTGCAATGCAAATTAAAAAATTTGCAATTATAGAAAATACTTTCATGAAAAACATACTAGAAAAAAACTATGAATGCTTTAACATAAAAGTATTTTATATATGTGCAAAAAGACACACAGATTTATATATATGATTTATTTTCACAAACATGTGTGCATATATATATATATATATATATATATATATATATATATATATATGCACACATGTTTGTGAAAATAAATCATATATATATATATTGACGCATGTTGACTAGCATGTTGACTTCAATGTTCACATATATATATATATATATATATATATATATATATATGTATATGTATGTATGTGTGTGTGTGTGTGTGTGTGTGTGTGCACATTGAAGTCAACATGCTAAACACAATCAGTGACCTGACAATTGCATTTAGCATGAAACGGTCTGCCACCTCTGACTGTTGACTTCAATGTTCACTTTTATATTTATATATGCTCTATGTCTGATATTGAGCACTTTATCCCATAATTATAGCATACCTTAAAGCTATATATATATATATATAGTGAGAGAGAGAGAGAGTGTGTGTGTGTGTGTGTGTGTGTGTGTGTGTGTGTGTGTGTGTGTGAGCAATGATAATATTAGCTGTTTCCCTACAGGAAAGCATTTGGCATTCATTGACTGAGTAGCCAGTACATTTTTATACTGAAATTTATTAAATCTTTCTCCTAAAAAAATCTTTTCAGGAAAACTGGTTTCTCAAGACCAGTAGCTGTTATTGCTCTTTCCACTATTAATGAGGGTTTCCTTCTTAACGTTTTATTAGAAGTGGTGTGGAATGTCAACTTATTATTTTCTCCTAGAGTTACATATGATATCCATTTTAGTTGATGCTGCTCTGTTGAAAGTTATCAAGAGATGTGGTAATAAAAAAATATATATATAAACTTGTTTATATGTATGAACAGAAAAAATATGCTCATATATAAATCAATGATTTTAAAAGGCAAGTAATGTGTTTTTAATATTTATTATGGGACAATTCCAGTATAAATAAACATAGGCCAATGATTATGATATGTAAGAACTGACTAAAGCTTTGCTTAGAATTATTTCAGCTGTTCGTTTTATCATTTTCAAGATCTAAAATCTGAAAAGTTTTGGGTCAAAAGTTCTAACTATAAATGTTGATTATTTTCTTAAATTCAGTTTTAAATTTCTTCAATGTTTTTATGTCAGTTTGTTAAGTGCCATATATGATACACGCTTGGGGGATCATGTCTTTTTCAATTTATGACTGACTAGGCAGAAGAGATTTCAGTATTATGCTGCTGTTTCTTTCTGGTAGATATCCAAGGCTATCGGACAAAGCCTCCTGTTCTATTCAAACCATAGCTGATGAGAGAAGAGATAGATCATACCTTTTGCAAGAGTATTTGTGCATAAGTGAATGCAATAAACCCAACTGAAATTCAAATATATTGTTTCATATGCAGAAAGAGCGAGAAAAATTAATTTTATAGACAAGAATTTATGACACACATTTCACTTATATATATATATATATATATATATATATATATATATAAAGAGAGAGAGAGGGGGGTTAAACATTATGTAAGAGGTAGTGTTTGATATATATTTATAAATTATTAATTCAGAAAAAAAATAGGAAACATTTTCTTATTTAATTATTGTTGAATTGAACCTATATCTTTTACCATTTAAACACACACACATATATATATAATTTTGTTAATCCTGAAACAGACTTGTTTCTGGGTTTTGGCTTCAATATCCACTTTTATATGCACATATACTCTATCCCTGATATCAGCCACTTTAACCCATAAGTATTGCCTAACTTAAAACTATGAACAAGTATATTTTTTGTGTCCTGTCCTTTCAGAACACACATGATCATGGCTCTCCAGAGCTTCCTATCTCTAAGCAACATTTTATTGTTCTGCCATCTATTCCATAAACTCATCATTGTTGTAGTTTGTTCTAACTATTATTATAATAATATTATAATAGTTAGAACAAACTACAAAAATCAACCCCAAAATTTGAACAAATAGCTTTAATTATCTTCCCAAACAAAAACAAAATTATTAAATAAGCTATATAAACAAATTTTTATTACGTTAATAAAAACACCGATCAAAATAAAAATAATAAATAAATAAGATAAAAAGTAAAAATAAATAAAAACAAGCAAAATAATTTGACCCAAATAAATAAATAAACAAATAAATGACTTCCAGTAAAATAATCGCTAAAATAGAGTACCCACAATGCACCACTGACCTGTATATATAAATAGCCGAGATAAATAACAGCACTCGTGGTCTGACGATTGCATCTAGCATGAAACAGACTGTCGCCTCGAAGTGTTGACTTCTGTGTTCACTTTTATGTTTACACATGCTTTATCTCTGATATTGAGCTCTTTATCCCATAAATATAGCACATTTTAAGACTATATTTCTTCATTATATATATATATATATTATATATTTATATATATTATATATATATATATATATTATATATATATATTATATATATATATATATATTATGTGTATGATAGAAAGATAGAGAGAAATAAACAGTTATATATATATATATATATATATATATGTATGTATATATATATATGTATGTATGTATGTATGTATGTATGTATGTATTTTACCGGAATGTGTGTTGGCATAGGTATGTATATTTGAAATAAAAATATCACTCAGTATCTAAAGACATTTTTTCTTTTATGCTTTGCAATGAAAAAAAGTTTTTGAAGTTTCTGGTTTAGTCTATCTCAGGAAACATTAATAAGGATGTGATAGATGTGGTTTTGTTGTTATTGTGTGAAAGAGCCCTTTGCCAACAATGTTGACAGCTGCTGGCATATGATATCTGTCAATTAGGCACATGACGAGAGTGAGAAGCAGATGTTGATTCTTGTACTGCTTTCTTTTGAAAATAATTCTAACAGATATGAGTTGTAGAAGATATAGGCTTGTATACAGCAACACACTTGTATATTAGTATGAATGAATTAAAATACATACAAATACACAAATATGAGGAGATGGCGAAAAGGTCTTGTTAGACTTACTTCTTAAAATTTGATGAAATGACCAAATATCAAATTGTTTTTGGTCCCTTCTTGGTTAGTATGAGAAACTTTTAGCATATTTTCATATATGGATTTAGAGACCTTCATGTGTGTGTGCATGTGTGAATTGGGTGGATTTTGGCAGCATTATTCTTTTATCCAAGTTTGGTCAAAGTTCTGTTTTGCTTATTTTACAATTAAATTTTCACTGGAAACCAGAAAAATGCTGAAAAATACAGAAAAATACAGAAAGAGAATAGACAAAAACTTCCTTAAAAAGCTTTTTCTAGTCTTTAAGCAATAAAAACAAAAATATTAATATACAACACAATGTGTCTGAAATTTTAATTTTTTTAACATTTTTCATTGTTCAAGACATATATATGTGTGTGTGTATGTGTGTAAAACTTTCAGAGAGTATATCTGTAAAAGGACAATATGAGTAAAGACAAAAGGAAAACTTATCTTAGCCAATGCATCTCATCCTCTGAGGGACCTTATCAAGGCAAATATAAGGATTTTATTTTGTTGCATGTGTTTATATACAAGCGCAAACGTTTTATTGGTTTTTAAAAATATTTTGGTATTGGGGTGCTCATGAATATTCATCAGGTTAGTGGAAAAATTAGCAAGTTCATGGACGTGAGGTGATACTGTTCAATGCCTAATAAACGAAAGTGAATAGCATATATATATATATATATATATATATATATATAGGTGTATGTATGTATGTATGTGTAAATTAGTATTTAAATTATTTTTGATTGGGATTGTGTTATGTTTTGAATAACATGTGGCTATAGATTTAACAATTTTCTTTCTTTTTTTTAAAAATTTTGTGGTCATGTATCTTGGCTTGGGATAGTAGTAATTCTTTCAGGAAAGGAAATATTGTGAAGAATCCAGGATGCAGATTTATATTTTGATAAAATTTGATAGCAGCACTTTTGATAATTTTCCTTCTAAGTAAACAAGTTTCTTTTTTAATAAGTGTGGCATTTGCTAGGTCAAAGTTCAAAGTTGTAGTTGAATTTATTTCTATGTATGACTAATGAATATAATAAATTGTTGTGTCTAAGTTCTCTTCTATATATATATATATATATAATTTTTTTTTTAAATTTCTTCTGCAAACTTTCCCAATGTATTGTGAGGAACAGTTTTCGTAATTTATTTTATATAGACCTGCTTCTGAATTATTACTGTTGGGAGTATTTTTGGTATCCAAATAGTTTTGGATGTGGTTGTAATTATTTTTCTGTTGTTCAGATATACACTAACAATGAAAAGTTTGGGACAACCCTAAATTCTTTCTCTAAGTTCACAAAAAAGGCTAATTTTTTAAATTCACCTGTTGTGTATATATACGCAAACTCTTATATAAAATTCAAACAAATGTTTCAACAAGTATTATAAATTTACTTGCATTAGCTTTGGAAAATTTGTTATAACCTAATTCCTTTCCTGAACTGTAGAGCAGAAATTTACAAATATTTCAACTCGACTGTTTGGTAGTGGTTCAATTCTATCTAGATTCATGTGTGATTGAAATTAATTTTCAGAACCCATTAAAATGCTGATAACTAAACAGATAAGTATTTGAAAAAGAGCACATGGAAATTCTTTCTATAGAAAGGTATTCCAAACATCAGATTGCCAGAAAATTACAGATATAAAAAAAGGGGTGCATTATAGCCTGAAGCGACATAGAGAAACCAGCGCAAATGTTGACAGAAAAGATCGGGGAGGCCCAGAATAACATCTATTGTGGAAGATAGACACTTGAAAGATAGAAAAAAAAAATTCTTTAGAGACATGAAACTTGATTCATCTTTTAACTGTATAGGAATAAATCAATATGGTTCCAAGTTTTTGGTTATATATATATATATATATATATATATATGTAGAGAGAGAGGGAGGGAGAGAGTGATAGATATCACTTCAAATGTTATTTTTAGTGGATATCCATACTTGAATAGTAGTACAGCTATTCACTAAAAATGTTTGAATTCAGATGTGTCGGATTAAAAATAAATCCATTAATTCTTTTCACATATATCTATGTATGTATATTTAGGCAGCATATCTTCATCCAAGCAGGTTTGGTAAAATAATTTAGATGCATTATGTCAATTCATTTTAGTTTTAATCCTTCCAAGTTCGCAAATTAATTTCTTAGAAAATTAGAAAATTGAATAAGAAAAATTCCAAACTTTTCTTTCAAATAATTCTTCTCCAAAGTACATTCAGTCTCATCTATGACCATCTTCAGGAGGTGTATACAGTAGCTCTATAAATTCAAATTATTTTTTCACTGTTGATTTACAGCATTCCAAATCTGAATATGCAAGGGGGTAAGTTTGTAATTTTTGTTTTTAATTTAAAAATGAAAAAGATTTTTAGTTTTTTAGTTATAATATTTTAATTTAGCATTTTATATCAAAACTTGCTGCTACAAGCATTTAATTTATACTTATAGGTGACTTTATTTTTGGACGCAATTCACATATATAAAGGACTTCCAGAATGCTAAGTTTTTGCTTCTTCTTATTTTGATGAATTACAAATGTATTTTCGACTAATATCTGTTTAAACTATGAATGTGGACAGGAGTGTTCCTTTGAATGTTCTAGGAATTGAACTATGCACATTAAAGTGAAATGTAAGCCATCTTGTCAACATCATAATTGTAAAACCAACATATGCATTAACATCATTTTCATTAGAGATGCAATTGCCCAAAGGACATTTAAATTGATATACAATGTTGGTCTTTTGTAAGATGCTAGTTGATGGAGAAGAATTATTGTGGACAACTAGGCTGGTTGTATTAAATTTAGTATAGTATATAATTATTTTTTTCTTCGGTCATTGGAGGATATATTAGTGTTTATGAGTCTTTTTAAAATATTTTCCTCCTGCTTATAGTTAGAAAGCATTTGATTACGGTATAGTAGTTTGATATGTTTAGAGTTATTTGATGATGTATTATGTTAACATATTATTTTTATTTATGTTTATATTCTCAATAGCTCATCTAATTTGTTCATCAACTATGTTATTATGCAAGTCATTATTAATGAGGGTTTGTTTAATAGTTTTCAATTCAGTATAGATAATCTTCCTTGTTGAAGAGTTTGCTTTGCATGGTTTATTAAGTTTTGTATAATAGCTATTTTGTAATAGGACATTCACTTTTATAGTTGAGAGTGCATGTGTTTATTCTAGTTGGTTTTATTGTATGGGGAGGTAGTAAATTATTAGTGTCTATCAATACATTAAGAAACAGGATTTTATT